>CM060347.1:21821967-21831967 GCA_030674155.1 Stramonita haemastoma | reverse complement strand
TTATTATTATTATGTTATTGGTATTAGTATTGGTATAATTATTTTGTATTGGTATTCGTCTTGGTATTATATAATTTTTTATTGTCATAGATATTACAAGTATTTGTTATTGGTCTTTTCATTTGTGTTATCATTATAATTTGTCATAGGTATTGTTATGGGTATTGACAGTTGTTGTTGCTAATGGTCTTGGTATCGTTGCTGTTGATCTGTTGAACTGATTGATTGTCTTTGGTGTGTTCCCAGTTGCTTGTGGAAAGTATGGGTGCTATGTAGGTAATTGGTTTTTGATGTAGGTCTAGACACGCACAGCCTGTTTTACAATAGTGTTGTTGCCTTGTATTTTATACATTGCCAGGATGCAACTATCTTCTTGTTTATCGTTGTTTATTTGTTGTTTTTATTTTTTCCAGATATTTTCCTTACTTTTATTTATTTATTTACTTATTTATGCACTTAGATCTACTTATTTATTCTTTTGTATCGAGGATACTGGAATAAACACAAGTGTACTTTTTTTTTACATCCAGTCCCTGTGTGGAAACAGTTTTGTAAATTTTGTCATTTGTTCCCACCGGCACACAATGGCTTACTCTTTCGAAAAGTGGTACAGGATTTAACGTGAGCGCAAGATGTTCTGCGTGTGTTCGCACACGGGGCCTCAGTTTATCAAACTATCATCAGCAGAAGGACTTTTTGTGAGAGTGTAGTCTGCACTGATGTTAACTACAGGGGAAAATCCCCTTGAACGGGATTCGAACCCGGGTCGTCAGATAGCGAGCGCAATATTCTGACCACAAGGCTATCCTGTCCCCTTAAAAGCTCGTAATGTCTTGGAAGTTTTTTTTCTACATTTCCTTAACTCTCTTATCTAAGGATTTTTAAAATTGGAGTTTGAAGTTTGGAGAAGGAATTGGGTTATATTTTATTTTTTAATTTTTAAATTTTTTTTTTTTATACTTCATACGACTTTTAAGTCACGGCAGATTTCTTTGCGTGAAATTCGGGCTGCTATTCCCGGGTGGAAGGAGAGTGCGTCGCCACAACAGCAGCGCCACCCATCACTACTCTACTTACAAAAAAATACAATGAGTTTAATTCTGAACCAATTGACTTCAATCTATAGGATATGTTTGATGATAGCATGTGTGTCTGTGACCAAAATATCACGGTGGTTGAAGAATTAATTTTACCTCAGAGTAATAGATTAACAGGTGTGTTTTGCAGTGAGGCGCCGTAAAACATTTAAACACACACACACACACACACCCCACACACACACACACACACACACACACTCACACACACACACACACACAACACACACACACACACACACACACACACACACACAATTTGTTTGACTGTGAGTTTGTGTACAAATAAAACAAAGAATAAAAATAGCATGCAAATCTCTCATCTTTTTTAAAATTTTATTTTGTGAGTCATTGATGGTATTCATTGCAACATTTTATCACATCAAACAGAGAAATTCATGTGGGTTAGAAGCCCTACCTTAAAAAAAGTAGATGCGAAAAACATGTATCACAGAGGAATAACACAGCACAGGAGATTTTGAGAACATTCTTTGTACTCAGTATGGTTATCGAAAATCTTGTACCAGAAAAAGTGTTACTCTAATCTACAGATTGAAACTCTAAATGCTTTTCGAGCAAAATTTGCAAAAAATATGCAATGTATCTGCGGTGAAAACCTTTCAAATAGTCATGTTTTGTATCACAGTCCAGGTTTAAAAAAGCTCCTACCATCATTTCAAAATAAGTCCCTACACGAGGTTCTTACGAATCCAAGGCTATTGTGTGAGATAGCGTTATCTCTGAGTCTGATGCGATCCCCAGTAGCTTCATTTTGTAAAATATGACAATGCGTCTGTTACAGTATTGAAATCAGAATGATTCGCAGATGTTCAGGTTCTGCCTTTAGCATAGTTTTGTTGTTGTTGTTTTGAGGTTTAGTTCTTTTTGTGTATCTTTGCCTTGTTTTTGCTTTTTATGCATTGTTTGACATCAGTATCATAATACTTTTCCCCCCCTAGTACCAACATGCATCTCTTTACTTTGTAGCCCTCATCTCTCATCTCATCACACCCCCCCCCCCCCCCCCCCCCCCGTCCCCCACTCTCCCCGTCTAATATCACATTAAGTGAACAGACGTAAAATTGAATACACACACACAGTACAGTATACAACCATCACCTCGCAAACATTACAAGACAATACATATACCAAAGCCAACACACACACGCGCACGACAGGCACGCAGGCACACACACACACATACACACACACACGCACACGCACATACACAACAGCACGCATAGTCACACGCCAATGCACAAATAATTATAACATGTCATACAATTTGAGCACTATCAATTCATAAGATGTACATAGATCTATAATTAGTAACACTAATTAAAAAACAACAACAACGAAACAAAACATATTGCACTTTGTAACATCAGTGCCGACTCCACTCATCACAAAAGTCCTTTGGATGAGACTATAAACCGAGGTACCGTGTGCGAACACAAGCAGAACATCTTACGCACACATTAAAACCCGTTCCGCTTTTCGGAAGAGTAGGCAATTGTGTAACGGTGGAACGGATGACAAAATTGACAAAACTGCATACACATGGGGACTGGACATAAAAAAATGAGCGCTTATTCCATTTCTATTCTTGATATAAAAACAATAAATAAAAAATATATTTCAAAAATAGTAAAAGAAACGGGCGTGGCCTTTGCTACAAGCATCCCATATACCATGCCCTGCTCAGCTCTCTCTCAAACTTCATGACGTCGTGCTGTGCCAATGTGAACACTGTCATCCAAACCCGATATGTTCTAGGGGGCACACCAAAACATATATATATATATATAATACAATTATCCTTCTCTCCTTTTTACATAATTATGTTAGATGAGATTGGGTTCAGTTGCAGCCCCCCCCCCCCCCCCTTTTTTTTTTTTGCACAGAAATGTCAACAGTACTCCATTATTTGTTGTACTCATGTTCTGCAATTATTATTGCTGTGTTGTTCTCAACACATACATTAATTTGTATCCATCAGCCAGGAAGAACTATTTTTTAAGAAAAACCGAATCTGACCGAATAAGCCACTTTCATGTACTTTTTTTTTTTAACCTGTAACGCGCTTTTTCTTTCTGGCATTACACTTTCCGCAAAGCAGCTTTTTTTTAAATTCTCCTGCAAACTTATCTTCTATAATTCTTTTTGCAAACGGTTCTTCCCTTCTTATTTCTGCAACCGATTCGTCATCGCTTGTTAATTTTCTGTAACCGTTCTTTCATTCTTATTTCAGCAAGCTTTTCTTTTTCTGCAAACGGTTTTCCCGTAATTATTTCTGCAAAAGATTCTTTCATTCTTATTTCTGCAACCGATTCTTCCAGTTGTATTTCTGCAAAAGAGTCTTCCATAATTATTTCTGCAAAGAGTTCTTCCATAACCATTTCTGCAAACTATTCTTCTACAATTGTTTCTGGAAAAATTTCTTCTACAATTTTTTCTGTAAACTATTCTTCTACAAATGTTTCTGTAAACTATTCTTCTACAATTGTTTCTGCAAACGGTTCTCCCATTTTTATTTCTGCAAACTATCTTCCAACGTCATTTATACAAGCTATTCATCCATGAATGTTTCTGCAAACTATTTTCCATAATTATTTCTGGCAAACGGTTCTTCCATGAATATTTCTGTGCCCGGTTTTTACAAAAGTATTTCAGAAAACTGTTCTTCCATAATTATTTCGGCACATTGTTCTTCCATAATTAGTCTAGATCTAGATCTAGTCTATTTCTGGAAACAACTCTTCCATAATTATTTCAGCAAACGGCTATTGCATACTTGTTTCTGCCAGACAGTTCTTCCATAACTAGGCTATTTCTCCGAAGAATTTGTCCGTAATCATTATTTTCTGCAAACTATTCATCCATAATTATTTCTGCAAACAGTTCTTCCATAACCATTTTACCCAGCAATTCTTCCATAGAATCTAATTATTTCTGCAAACCCGTAAGTATTTCACCAAACTATTCTTCCATAATTATTTCACCAAACAAATCTTCCATAATTCTTTCAGCCAGCAATTCTTCCATAATTATTTCACCAAACTATTCTCTTCCATAATTATTTCTGCAAGCGAATCTTCCATAATTATTTATGTCAAACAGTTCTTCCATAATAATAGTTATTTTCTGCAAACAATTTTTCCGTAATCATTATTTTCTGTAGACTATTCATCAGTAATTATTTCAACAAACTTTTCATCCATAATTATTTCAGCAAACTATTCTTCCATGATTATTTCACCAAACTATTCACCCATAGTTATTTCAGCTAACTATTCATCCATAATTATTTCAGCAAACTAGATCTATTCATCCATGATTTTTTTTTTTTTTAGGAAACTATCCATCCATAATTATTTCAGCAAACTATTTATTCCATAACCACATCAGCAAACTATTCACCCCCCATAATCCTTTATGCAAACAGTTCTTCCATAATTACTCATCTCAGCAATACGTTCTTTAATACTTCTTTCAGCACGATCTGCAAATTCTCGGAGAATCAGACTCCTGTTGCTTTCAAGGATAATAATAATAATAATAATAATAATAATAATAATAATAATAATAATAATAAAATAATAATACATGGAATTTATATAGCGCTATATCTTGTAAAAACAAATCAAAGCGCTTGCACTCGACCCTCACAACAAACAACCAATGACAATAAATAATTCTAGCAAAATCGAAAGCACACACGCGCGCGCGCACGCGCACACACACACACACACACACACACACACACACACACACACACACACACACACACACACACACACACACACACACACACACACACACACCTATAGAGGTTATACATTTTGACAGGGTGAATGGAATTTCAAATGTTGGAGGCAGGGACAAATAGGAGATGAAAACAGAAGGATGAGAGATTCTCGCTTTCCTGGAATCGGGGTTCTGGGATTCAACTATGGTTGTCTGTCATAATATTATTTGAAAACGAAAAGGCGTTGCGATAAGCGCCTGAAAAGTCAGGCCCAGTGGCGCATCCGGCTTTGGCGTAGGAGAGAATTGCTTGTTATATATCTTTCAAGTCTTTCTGGGGAAAAAACAAACAAACAAAAAGGCAGGAGGAAAGAAGGAAGAAAAGAAACAAGACAGGAGAGAGAGAGAGAGAGAGAGAGAGAGAGAGAGAGAGAGAGAGAGAGAGAGAGAGAGTGAGAGAGACAGAGAGAGACAGAGAGAGACAGAGAGAGACAGAGAGAGAGAGAGACAAGAGAGAGAGAGAGAGAGAGAGAGAGAGAGAGACAGAGACAGAGACAGAGAGAGAGAGAGAGAGAGAGAGAAATTCCTAGCTCAGAATTTCCAGAAGGTGGGGGATGATGTTTATACTTTAGACCCCCCCCCCCCCGCCCCCGGTATTCCCACGGAGAAAGTACGGACTCAGAGAGAAACGCCAGACTTAGAGCGTAGATTGTGTGTGCTCCGTTTGTAGCAAACCAAACCTAGTAAAACATTTGCAGGAACGAAATCAAATAAACAAACAAACAACAACAACACCGCACCTCCCCCCCCCACCCCCGATTTTTTTTTTTTTTAAAGCCCCAAAACACTGGGTTAATTTTTTTTCTTGTTGATTCTTTTCTTGCAGTGGAAAATAAAAATAGTGGCGGAAAACAAGTGTAGTGACCAGTTAGAATGTCTCCATCACTGACAAAAAAAGAATCAAATATTTTTTTAAATAGCAAACAACACCCCCCCCCCCCACCGCCAAAGAACAAAAACACAACAGCCAAAACGATACACCCCAAAAAACTAAACAAACATAACAACAAAAACAAGCAAAAAACCAAACAAACATAACAACAAAAACAAGCAAAAAACCAAACAATCCACAAAAAAAACAAAAAGAAACAAAAAAACAAAACCCAACAACAAACTGAAAAAAAAGGCAAAATACAAAACCACCACCAACAACAGCAACAACAACAACAAAAGAAAAAAAAAAACAATAAACACACACACACACACACAAGCACACACACACACGCACGCACGCACGCACACGCACACACACAAGCACGCACGCACGAACGCATTCACACTCACACACACTTCATTAGTTAAATGATTTCTTTATGGTTTAACCCATGACTGAAACCCTCATTTTAATAATGTATTTTGTATTTTGTATTTTTTGTATTTTTTTCCACTTTATGTCACGCAGATTTCTCTGCGTGAAATTCGGGCTGCTCTCCCCGGGGAGAGCGCGTCGCCACATGTGCAGCGCCTACCCATTTTTTTTTCTTTTTCCTGCCTGCAAGTGTATTTGTTTCCCTATCAGAGGGGTTTTTTTCTACAGAATTTTGCCAGGGACAACCCCCTTGTTGCCGTGGGTTCTTTTACGTGCGCTAAATAGTGATGTGTAACACACGGGACCTCGGTTTATCGTCTCATCCGAAAGACTAGCGCCCAGACCACCACTGGTCCAATGGATGGGGAAAAAGTTTTGGGTCCAAACGGGGTACGAACCCCGCACACTCCGACCCGGACTTTTTGCTTTCTAGGCAAGGCGCGTGACCACCTAGACCACCGATCCACCGATGACTCGTAGTATACCTAAATACGATAACAAATGCTACGGAATAAAGAAAAATATTGTACACTTCTTTAGTTTATATTTTCAAGAAGGATTATTGTTTAAACAAAATAATACGCAAAATAAAAGCATCACAGTGCGCGCGCACACACACACGCACACACGCGCACGAGCACGCACACACACACACACACACACACTCACGGACAAACAAACAAACAAACAAAATAAATCTTTGACTTTGACTTATATACACAGACACACAAACACAGAGACCCACAAACACACGCACACACACACACACACACACACACACACACACACACACACACACACACACACACACACACACACACACACACACACACACACACTCATGCACGCACGTACGCATGCACGCACAAATAAAATATAAATTTGACTTTGATTTTCACACACACACACACACTCACGCACGCACAGACAAACAAATAAAATAAATATTTGACTTTGGCTTATATACACAGACACACAAACACACAGACCCACAAACACACGCACACGCGCACACACACACACACACACACACACACACACACACACACACACACACACACACACACACACACACACTCATGCACGCACGTACGCATGCACGCACAAATAAAATAAAAATTTGACTTTGATTTTTACCCCCCCCACACACACACACAAACCTACGCATGCACGCACGCACGCACGCACGCACGCGCGCGCGCGCACACACACACACCACACACACACACACACACACACACATACATACACATGCACACACAAACACACACGTACACTCGCACAAATAAAATTTAAAAATGACTTAGACTTTGATTTTCACACACACACACACACACACACACACACACACACACACACACACACACACACACACACACACACACACACACACACACACACACACACAAACAAACAAACAAACAAACAAACAAACACACATAATAAATTATTGCAAAAGAAAAAGCAAGAAAATGAAAGCTCGTGAAAATAGCTGTATAAAGTAAAAAAAAAAAAAATATTGTAGACTATACATTCCATATATAATCATATCAAATTAAAAAACAACAACAACAATCAAACAACGATTTTTGTAGCACACGCATTATTATTGAATCATAAGTAACAGTGAAAAGGAGAATAACGAAAAAAAAAAAAAAGACGAAGGGAAAAAAAGACGAAAAAAGAAAAAGAGCAAACAAACGAACGAACGAAAGAAAGGAAGAATGAAAGCAGACAGAACACGTACACGGCAAACGGTGATTATATCCATCTCATATTTCTTTTTAATGTGGCCCAGGCCAAAAGCTGTGTCAGTTATTGATGTCAGCTAATTACCAAAGCCTATACTAGAATGTTGTTATGTTGTAAAAATGTAGTGATGAGATTTGCCTTTAGCCATGACAAAGCTCTGAACATAGCAAGCAGCCTTCACTCCCGTTTATAGGAGAAAAACAAAATTCCTCGGAAAACGGAGTATGGCTGCCTGTCATGGCAAGGTAACTTGAAAACAGTATAATGTACACACAAACTTCTCATTCAGTGTGCAATTTCAATCTCGCAAGTGATTTCCAGGTGGGATGATATGAGAGGGTCAGAGAGTGTACATTCTGGGTGACCCCTAGAGTGTTAAGCTGGGGAACGCACAACACCAACGCACAACAACAACAACATTTTAAAAAAATATATTTCTCTTCACTTCCATCCTTCAGTTTGCGTTCCTATTTCACTGAATTGTGATATTTTGCGTATACGTCAGGGTTTTTTTTGTGTGTGCATCATTAAGGTAGCCGCATTCCGACTTGGAGGAAAATTATTCTTCATTCAAGTGGCCCTCACCGCACTAATGAAGCGCTGGGTAGTTAGTTGTTATGATGGCTTGTCGCGGGTGTCAACTTTAATGTTTTGCCTTAATCTCAATTCGTTTTTTCGAATTTTTTTTAAAAATTCGACAATAGTAAATCAGCTCTCGTATGTTTGTATAGTGGAATTTTCTCCCTTTTTTCTTTTTTTTTATTGTCTTGTTTTTGTTATTACTTTTTATTACATCAATAATATGCGTGCGCTCTTTGAATGATTTTTTTTTTACAGTTTTTTTTTTCTAAAAGAAAATTGGCATTTATAACATAATATCTATTATTTCTTTTACACGTGTCAAAACTGCCGTACACAAGTTAATGTTTTGTCTATCATCAATTTCATCATTGTAATACATACACCGAACCTTTTTTTTTTTATAGATATGAACATGGTAAGATTTGAACCTGGACTTTCTGCAGGCTACTCCCCCCTCCGTTCCCGCCCCCCCCCCCCCCCCCCCCCCCCCCGCTACTTTGCATAACTTGTCGGCGTCAGATTGTTTTTTGTATAAGACATTTTAGTGATGGATTTGGATTTTCAATAACATACATCTAACATAAGCTCAGTGATCAGAGCCTCCTTTCCCCAAGCCAAGGTTAAGCAGCATCGAGCGTGGTTACAATGGAATGGGTGACCATTTGCGCGCCTTGGCTTCAGTACAGTCCCCCCCCCCCCAGTTCACCCAGCTGTCAATGGGCACCTGCCCTCTTTAGGGTCAGGGAAGGTAAAGCAGCGAGGGAGAGGAGATGGGTGCCGCCCTCAACATGCTGGCCCCCTAGAGAAGCAGGTCTCTTGACGCCTCGCTGGCTACGACCGCCTAGGTTATGGGACACCTTTACCTGTACCTATTGTACTGGGCCATGTGTGCATGGATAGGCCATAAACTTGTCAGAGATTTGTTACACATTTGTTTTGACAGCCCCAAACAGTTCCAAATCCGCATTTAAGCCGAGCGCGCTGACACACAAATACCCCCCCCCCCCCACACACACACACACACACACACACACACACACGCATACCACGCACCACCACACACACACACACACACACACACACACACACACACACACACACACACACACACACACACACACACACACACATGGTATTTCCTCTCAGTGGTGATGGATATTATCATATGGTATTGTTGCGTTTTTTGTTTTTTTTTTTTTTTTCTTCCTTTTAATATGTAAAGTATGAACTGAAGTATGAAGGTATTGTAATCTGACATATTTTGCTTATTGACATTTAATGGATTCTTTTTTTTTTTTAAGTCTTAAACAATGGTATTGGTGACATTGTAACTGATATAAGCTGTTTGTTTGACACTAGAGTCTATAATGAGTTTTTAAAACTTTAAATGTGTGCATGCGCGTACGTGCATACGTGCTTTGTGGACGAGTAGCGACAACTATAATACTCTAAA
>CM060347.1:21805706-21808206 GCA_030674155.1 Stramonita haemastoma | reverse complement strand
AGGAGGAGAAGGGGGAGAGGAAAGGAGAGGAAGAGGAGAGGAAGAAGAAGAGGAGGAAGAAGAGGAAGGAAAAGAGAAGGAGGATGAAAGTGGAAGAAGGAGGAAAGGAGGCAGGTGGAGAGGAGCAGGAAGGGTGGAGGAAGAGGAGGAGGAGGGAGGAGGAAAGGAGGAGGAGGAGGAGGAGGAGAGGAGGAGCAGGGAATTAAACATTCATTCGTTCGTTTGTTCTCTATGTCTGTTGTCTGTCTGTCTGTCTGTCTGTCTGTCTGTCTGTCTGTCTGTCTGTCTGTCTGTCTGTCTGTCTTCTTCTTCTTCTTCTTCTTCTTCTTCTTCTTCTTCTTCTTCTTCTTCTTCTTCTTCTTCTTCTTAATTCTCCTTCGCATTCTTCTTCTTCTTCTTTGCAATTCTCCTTCGCAATTCTTCTTCTTCGCATTCTCCTTCGCATTCTTCTTCTTCGCAATTCTCCTTCGCAATTTTTATTCTTCTTCTTCGCAATTCTTCTTCGCAATTCTTAGCAAGTCTTCTTCTTCGCAATTTTTCTTCTTCGTAATTCTTCTTCTTCGCTCTTCTTCTTCTTCTTCTTCTTCTTCTTCTTCTTCTTCTTCTTCTTCTCGTTCGGTTTTACACCGTCAGAGGTGTCTGGGAAAAAAAAACAACAACTAGCCATTGTCCTTCCTTAAATTTCAGCTCCTCTCGCTCGTGGGCCGTGTACAGCTCGGTCTGTGTTTGTCATGTCTGTCTGTCTGTCTGTCTGTCTGTCTGTCTGTCTGTGGTTATTCCGAATTTTTTTATACGCAGAGGAAAAAAACCTGTCTGGATTTATTGTGGGGGAAAAAAATATACAGCCAGTTAGATGTAGTCTAGTAGTTTTCAGTATAGACACTGAGATGAAGGGGAAGGGATGGGCTGTGGCGGGGGGGGGGGGGGGGGGGGGGGGGGGGGAGGCGGAGGGGAGGGGGGCTGGGGGGAGGGGGGATAGCCTGGGGGATACAGCGTTGAGCTCATGGTTTGACAGCCCCAGGGATCGAGCCATTACCGAGGCATCTGTTTAGAGAATACTTTTCCCTTGTAGTTCGCATCATCCGTTAAATCCTGTTCCGCTTTTCGAAAGAGTAGGCCATGTAGTACCCAGTGGGGAAAAAAGATGGCAAAATTGAAAAAAAAACCCAACTGCATACACACGAAGAGTGGATGTAAAAGAAAAAAAAAAAAAAAAAGCACATGAGTGCTTATTCCATTATCCTTGATGATAAACATGAATAAATCGATAAATAAAAAATAAATAAAATAATATAAATAAAATAAATACCAACTCCACCCCCCCAAAGTCTTTCAGATGACACTATAGACCGACGTGTCTATAGGCCCGTGTGCGAACGCACGCAGAACATCTTGCGCACACGTTTAGTCTTGTTCCGCTTTTGTAAGAGTAGGCCATCGTGTGCCGCGGTGGGAACAGATGACAAGATTGAAAAAAAACTGCATACACACGAGGGCTGGATCTAAAAAAAGAAAGAAAGCACATGAGTCGCTTATCCATTATCCTTGATATAACAGAATAAATAAACAGATTATAATGAATGAATGAATAAATAAATAAATATAAATAAAAATAAAATAAATAAATAATAAAAAAATAAATAAATAAATAAATAAATACCAGCTCCACCCCCCAAAGGTTTTCAGATGACACTATGAAACCGATTGATGTCCCATGTGTGAACAGTATGCAGAATATCATACACATAGACTACGTGCCTGTACTACCTTCATGAGGGGGAAAAATGGTCGCATAGGGAGTATCTCATCATTGATGAATCTGGGAGCTCTAGTCCAATAGGTAAGGGTAAAGGTAAAGGTGTCCCATAACCTATGTGGTCGTAGGGGACGAGGTATCAGAGACCTCAGCTTCTCTAGGGGTCAGCATTATTGAGGGCGGTGGCGCCCATCTCCTCCCCCTCGCTGTTTTACCTTCCCTGACCCCTAAAGAGGGCAGTACCATTACAGCAATAAAAAAATATAATAATTGTACGTTTGTTATTTATTCCTTTTTTTTGCTAAAGATAAGAGTTGACCTAGACATGTATGAAAATGGTGTATATGATTTAATATTATTATTTATATATATATGTATATTTGGATTATCAAGAATTTCATGCTCAAAAACTTGGATTTTGAGGGGGGGGGGGGAGGGGGGAGGGTGATTAGTATGGAAACTTAAGTCAAAAGTTCCACTTAATGGCTTCCCAAGAAAATGGCTGATAATTTTTTTTTATGACTCTTGACCAATTTGTTTTATTGTAGTTTTATTGTTTCTTAGATACTTAGGTTAATTAAGACAGATCCTACTCTACACTTTAATAGTTGTATATTTTGTGGCATTTTGGGGGAGAGGTGGGGCGGGTGGGGTGGGGCGGGGAGGAGGGGGTCATTTCAAAGATATGAAGAATTTCACAGAAACAGGCTATATTTTCATGGCAAGTTGAATCAAATATTTAGG
>CM060347.1:21798206-21803206 GCA_030674155.1 Stramonita haemastoma | reverse complement strand
GATGGGAGGAGTGGGTGGGGGGTGAGGGGTGGGGGTATTTTATTCATTGGATTCTGATTTAAGAGAGTTTTCTTTCACTCCTTGTTATCAAGAAAGGAAGTGGGAGGGTTTGAGAATGAAGAGAGAAGGAAGGAAGGAAGGATCTTTTCTTTTCTTTCCTTTTTTTTTTTTTTAAAGGGTTAAAGGTAAAGATATCACACACTTTTTTTTTCTTGTCTGGCCCTTGCACTGATTTAGCGCCAGAAGACAATCAAAAACAAAACGCAAAAAGAAAATCAGAAACACAACACACGCACGCACCACACACACACACGCACACACACACACACACACACCACACACACACATATGCACAAACACACACACACTACACACACACACACAACACACACACACACACACACACACACACACACACACACACACACACACTTACACCACACACACCCCGCACGAACATTTTGCAGATATTTTCTAGAAAATAATCATTTGCTGTCTTTTTACAACTGTAGAGTGTTCTTTTAAAGAAATTGATACACTAGAAAAAAAAAGCTCGAGTCTTTAATTGTTTGTTATATTGTGATGAACTTTTGCTTCTCAGTTTCTGTTAGTATTGATATGTTTTTGGTGTCTTGCTTGTTATTTTTTGTAATCATTAATACTTCAAGAAGAGGTGAAAGGACTTAGAATTGTCTGTGCATGTGTGTGCTTGTGTGCGTGCGTGTGTGTGTGTGTTCTTGTCTTTTTTTCTTCTTTTATATTGTAATTATTTTATGTGTGTGTGTGTGAGTGTGTGTGTGGTGTGTGTGTGTGTGTGTGTGTGTGTGTGTGTGTGTGTGTTATGTTGTGTGTGTGGATATCTGAATATTTCAAATATATCAGTTAAAAACAATACTTCGTACCCTCCCTAGCAGAGGTAAAGAAACAAAAAGGAAAAACAAAAAAAGCAGTAACAACAACACAACAACAAACACACACACACATACACACACACGCCACACACACACACACACACACACACACACACACACACACACACACACCCCACACACACACCACACACACACACCACACCACACACACACACACCACACACACACACAACACACACAACACAACACAACAACACAACACAACACAACACACAACACACACATAACATGCAAAAAAAAATGTAAAGAAAAAAAAATCCCCCCCCCCCCCCACCAAAATACAAACGTGTACTCAAAAACACTTTCGGGGTGGGGGGTGGAGGTGGGAGGAGAGTGGAGGGGTGGGGGGGGGGGGTGTTAAAATGCTACCCGTTTTGCTCACCCGTTAGCGTCTGTGAAGAGATTCTAAACCGGGTATTTGAAATTCATGAGCTTCGCAACGCCTCGCTACCCGTATAATTTTTTTTTCAACAAGGAAAATGTATTTTTATCATTTTAATTTTTTTTTTAACAAACTGAATTCAACTGACATGAAATTGCCTGTGAAAGCCCCCCCCCCCCCCCCCCCCCTCCTCACAACCCCCTCCTTTCTTTTCTTTTGCCCTCTTTTCCACTCCTCTCTACTACACTATTTTGATTTATACTTTCTGTAATATTAAGAGTGTAGCCCAGACTTTCTATTCTTTCACCAGGTACATAAAAAGAAGACTTGGGTTGATTACTTTCTTCCGAAAAGAAAACAAAAACAAGGACACAAATCGAAAATGGCTGTTGTAAAGATTTATTGATGTTAAAATCTTTAGAATGGTTTAATGATACAACAATGTGCAATGCCCCCTTATCAAGGCTACTCAAATCACAAACAGCATTCTGCAAAAGTTTCCTGGTGTTTTTGTGCTCTCTAAGAAAGAACACCAATGATATAGCCCCCATACCAGACTCCACACTCCCCAAAAGTCCTTCGGATGAGACTATAAACCGAGGCCCCGTGTGCGAACGCACGCAGAACATCTTGGCACACCTTAAATCCTGTTCCGCTTTTCGTAAGAGTAGGCCATTGTGTGCCGGTGGGAACAGACGACAAGATTCACAAAACTGCATACACACGGGGACTGTATGAAAAACAGCACATGAGTGCTTATTCCATTATCCTCGATATAAAAGAATAAATAATGAGAAAAAACCATTTGGTAGGAGCATGTACTACTGCCTTAGACAACATGAACCTGCCTTAACTGGGACTGTCAACTCTTTCAAATTCACAGGAATGATCAAAAAAACGTCCAGATCCCTACACCTTCCTTTAACTATCAAAATTGTTTTTAAACATTTATAATTTTGATCACACTAAAACTAATGAACCAACAAAATACCACAAAAAAGACTTGTGACGCAGACATAGGTCGATTGTTACGCGGACATACGTTTCGATGTTATACGGACACAGGGTTCGATCGTGACGCAGACACAGGGTTCGATCGTGACGCAGACACAGGGTTCGATCGTGACGCAGACATAGGTTCGAATCGTGACGAAGACACAGGTTCGATCGTGACGCAGACATAGGTTCGATCGTGACGCAGACACAGGGTTCGATCGTGACGCAGAGACAGGGTTCGATCGTGACGCAGACACAGGGTTCGATCGTGACGCAGACACAGGGTTCAATCGTGACGCAGACAGGTTCGATCGTAATGCAGACACAGGGTTCGATCGTGACGCAACACAGGGTTCGATCGTGACGCAGACACAGGTTCGATCGTGACGCAGACACAGGGTTCGATCGTAATGCAGATACAGGGTTCGATCGTGACGCAGACACAGGGTTCGATCGTGACGCAGACACAGGTTCGATATGACGCAGACACAGGGTTCGATCGTGACGCGACACAGGTTCGATCGTGACACGCAGACACAGGGTTCGATCGTGACACGCAGACACAGGGTTCGATTGTGACGCAGACACAGGGTTCGATTGTGACACGCAGACACAGGGTTCGATTGTGACACGCAGACACAGGTTCGATTGTGACCGCAGACACAGGGTTCGATTTACGCGGACATAGATTCGATCGTGAAAAAAAAATGAATGAAAGATCTAGCGGCACAATTCTTTTCTGGAGCATAGACACTGATTGTATATGAACTTTTATTTCATTTTTTAAAATGTGTGTTTTGTCTTAATCAGTTCTGTCCAAATTGGTTTATTTCATGGTTACCCCGTGTCATTTCAACCATTTTATGAAAGCAATTTTTGAGGATTTTTTTGCTTTTATTATTTTCATATTTGATCTACCTGATGATTTCAGTTTGCACTATTGTTTGCCTCTATTTGAATGTTTTACTTGGGGAAATACTACTGCAGTTTTCATTTTCTCGAAAGTGAGCTTTTCATCTGTAAGGAAGGAAAAAAACCAAAACCATATTTAAAAGCAAACATACCCAAAAAAAATCCAAACACACATCAAAACAAATCCTTCTCTCCTGCCTTCTTTGCAGTTTTTTGTTCATTAAATTTAGTACATTTTAATTAGATTAAGCACCATGCATCAAAATGAATAATTTTCGTTCAAGCTTAGCTCCCCTTTCTTCCACTGAGCTTAGTTAATTTTAAAAACTCTGTTTAGTGTAATTTACCATCTGGAAATTTTGTGTTTGTAATTTCCTCTTTCTATCCTCTTTTTTCTTTTTTTTTTCTCTCTCTTTCTTTCAGCTTCCTTCTTCTTTTTTTTCTTATCATTCTGCTCAAAGATTAAATCATTCTCTCATAATCGTTCTGCTATTTACTCACTTCTTTTCGCTCATGTAAGACACAATATCTAGATTAAAAATATTTTTCTTTCTTTCTTTCTTTCTTCTTCTGCCTTTTCTTATCGTTCTATCTTCTCTTATCTTGTCATTATTTCGTCTTCTCGTCATCATATCATCATCATCATCGTATCTATCGCATTGTATTGTGATCGTCATCTATCATTATCATCATTATTATATATCATCATCATTATCATTATATCATTATCATCATCACTATTATTATTATTATTATTATTATTATTATTAATTATTATTATTATTATTATTATTATTATTATTATTATTATTCATTATTATATTATATATTCATCATATTATTATTATTATTATTATTATTATTATTATTATTATTATTATTATTACTATTCATCATCATCATCATCATCATCATCATCATCATCATCACTACTCTTACTGTTATTACCATTATTACTATTATCTATACTATTATTATCATCGTGGAACTAGATCAACATGACTTGGTTCCTTCCTAACCATCCCTCATTTTCCCCGTGTTCTTTTATTTTCTGACCACCAGTGCGGTCTGCCAGAACGAGGCTTCAGTCGATTTCCGCCGGAAGCGGGATGTGGTTTCCTCAACCGGGCGCCGTCACTGCGCGCTTCCGCTGACGTCACAGCCAGACCTCGCACTGACGTCAGCTCCAGGGCTGACGTCAGGTCGGGTGAGGGGAGAGGTGACGTCAGAGCAGCTCTCCCGCTCTCCCTGGCAGGCTCCATGGGGGCCGTGACCGCCCTGAGACCCCCTGGCTTTCCGGCAGGTGAGGGAAGTGGATGGAGGGATTAAGGTTTTTGGTTTGGTTGGTTGGTTGGTTGGTTGGTGGATTGATGGATGGATAATTGGTTGATTGATGGATATGATTAATGGATTGATTGGTTGATTGATGTATGATGGATTGGATGGATGGATTGCTGGATGGATTGAACTGGATTGGCTGGTGGATGGATGGATGGATGGGTTGGATTGATAGGTGGATTAATTATGGTTGATAGATTGGATTGATTGTTGATTGCGGATTGATAATGGTGTTGATGGATGTATTGATGTGCTGGATTGATTTATGGATTGATAGATGGATTGCTTGATGATGTATGAATTACTTGATAGATTGCTTCATGGATGGAATGATTGATTGATTAATTGATGGTTTGATTGATTGGTGGATGGATGGATTAATTAATAGTTGATGGATTAATAGATGAATTCATTGATAGATTGATTGACTGACTATTTTT
>CM060347.1:21791390-21793890 GCA_030674155.1 Stramonita haemastoma | reverse complement strand
CGAACGCGAACGCGCACGCGCGCGTAAGCGCACACATTCGCACATACACACGCGTGCGTTCATGCACGCATACATACACACGCACGCATGCACACACACGCGCGCGCGCACACACACGCACGTATGCATGCGGGCGTGCATGCGCGCGCGAGTGTGTGTGTGTGTGTGCGTGTGTGTGTGTGTGTTATTATTCTTTTATATCGAAGAGAATGGGATAAGCACTCATGTGCTTTTTTTTTTATCCAGTCCCCGTGTGTATGCAGTTGTGTAAATATTGTCATCTGTTCCCACCGGCACACAATGGCCTACTCTTACGAAAAGTGGAACAGGATTTAACGTGTGAGCAAGAGGTTCTGCGTGTGTTCGCACACGGGGCCTCGGTTTACAGTCTCATCCGAAAGACTTTTGGGGGAGAGTGGAGTCAGCACTGATGTTAACTCCAGGGGAAAAATCCCCTCCAACGGGAATCGAACTCGGGTCGTCAAATTGCAAGCGCAATGTTCTGACCACTAGGCTACCCCTTCCCTTGTAAATGTGTGTGTGTGTGTGTGTGTGTGTGTGTGTGTGTGTGTTGTGTGTGTGTGTGTGTGTGTGTGTGTGTGTGTGTGTGTGTGTGTGTGTGTGTGTGTGTATGCGAGCTCGAGCGCGCGTGCGTGCATACGCGTGCATGTGTGTGAGTTGCAGTTGTATGTGCATATGCGTTTGCGTGTGTGTATGTTTGTGTACATTGTGCATGCCTACATTGAGTGCGTCTGAGCTTACGTTTATTACACATGTACACACATGTGCCTGCATGATAAGCGTCAGCTCACGCGCGCACGCATGTATGTAACTCCTCCCTATTTATTATCCACCTGTGTCTGGCTGTTCAAAGGGACCCACCACACCCCACCAGTCGTCTCTACCGGTGTCCCTCGCCTGAAAACAGCCGTGCTGAAAACCTACCCCGGGCTGTTCCACCACTCCTACTTCCTCCCCTCCGTCCACCTCAACACCGTCCGCTACCACCCCCACCCCAGAGACCCCCAGGACCCCGACACAACCTTCCTCCTCCCCTACCCTCCTCAACCCTCCGCCGTTCGCAGCGACCACGCCCAACAGCACGTTATGCACTGCCTTCGCTTTCTCTCTCAAACCCAAGTCATGTTCGTCCTGTCCGAGATGGATTTTCAGAGCTATCTCCTACACGCCAAGAAAGCATCCCCAGACTTGCGATCCCTTCCCAAAATCTGGGACCCACAGTTGAAAGGGAATCAAGACGGGGATTTTGACATCCTGGTTCTGCATCGTCGGCTGGGTATCTTGGCGATGGAAGTGAAATCTGTCGGGTGTAATTTTGAGGAGATGGGGGTGTTAGGGAGGGAAGAAGAAGAAGAAGATGAGGAGGAGGAGGAGGAGGAGGAGGAGAAGGAGAGATGGAGGAGGAGGATTGTGAGGGAGAAGATGGGGAAGAAGGCGGGTAAGCAGGTGAGGAAGGTGAGAGAGGTGTTAGGACACCTGTTGTCTGACCTCAAACCGGCCTGTCGGGTGACCGTGACCTTGGCCCTGCCTTACCTGACCAGGGCAGAGTTGAGAGCAGTACTGGACGAGGATGAGGACTTGAAGAAGGTGTGTCAGGAGTTGTGTTGCTGTTGTTGGTGTTGTTGTTGTTGTTGTTGGTGGTGGTGGTGGTGGTGGTGTTGGTGGTGGTGGTGGTGTTTGGTGTTGGTGTTAGTGTTTGGTGGGTGGTGGTGGGGTGTGGTGGTGGTCTTCTTGTTCTTGTTCTTGTTCTTCTTTTAAACTTCTTGTTCTTGTTCTTCTTATTCCTGTTTTCTTGTTCTTCTTCTTGTTCTTTTTTTCTAGTTGTTGTTGTTGTTCTTATTCTTCTTCTTTACACACACACACACACACACACACACACACACACACACACACACACACACACACACACACACACACACACACACACACACACACACGCAATCCAACCACCTCCCCCCCACACACACGCTCCCCCCAACACACCCCCAACCCTCACCCTACCCACCCCCAACCAACCCCAACCCTACCCCACCACACCACACCCCACCAACACAACAAAAACAAACACAACAAACCATTCTACCCCACCAAAAACTTGACTAACACACCATCCAACAACAACAACAGGAGCTGTGCCGAAGCCAGGGTATTCCAGACACTTCAGATCCCACCGAACTGTGGCTGCTGGCAGACGACCTGTCGGAGAAGACTCGGCCCTGGCTGATGACAGAAGGAGTGAAGGAAACCTTGCAGCACTGGTGGGGCCGTGTGATGGAGCACAGAGGAGAGGATGGGGGTATGACAGAGGACAGATATCTCGATATCGTCTCCAGGTGAGGGTGCAATTGTTGTTGTTGTTGTTGTGGTGGTGGTGGTGGTGGTGGTGGTAGTAGATGTTGTAGTAGTAGGAGGGGGAGGAGGAGGAGTAGTAGTAGTAGTAGTAGTAGTAGTAGTAGTAGTAGTAGTAGTAGTAGTGAGG
>CM060347.1:21768890-21783890 GCA_030674155.1 Stramonita haemastoma | reverse complement strand
AGCGATGGGCCAGCGCCGATTCATCTGTGCCACAATTCAGGAGAGGGAAAGCATTCCGAGTCGGGCGAGGATTGCTTTCAGTGTGGAGCGAACGTGGCCCAAGTTTTGACTGAGACGTTGCGTGTGGGTAAGGGGTGATGGAGAATTAGTTTTGTTTTGTTGTTTGTTTTGTTTTTTCAAACTTTTTGTAAAATTCTTTTTTTTGGTTACATAATTTATATACAAAAATGAAAAGAAAACATATCAAAGGTGTCATTGGACACTGAAAGAACAAAGAAAGAAGAATGAATGGAAGGAAGGAAGGAAAAAAGAAAGAAAGAGAAAGAAAGAAGAAGAAAGAAAGAAAGAAAGAAGAAAGAAAGAAAGAAAGAAAGAAAGAGAAGAGAAGAGAGAGAGTTTGATTTGATTTGATTTGATTTGATTTATTCTTTTATATCGAGGATAATGGAATAAGCACTTTTGTGCTTTTTTACATCCAGTCCCCGTGTGTATGCAGTTTTGTAAATGTCATCTGTTCCCACCGGCATACGATGGCCTACTCTTACGAAAAGCGGAACAGGATTTAACGTGTGCGCAAGATGTTCTGCGTGCGTTCGCACACGGACCAGTTGTTGTCTGAACCATCGCGATTGTTGGACATTGTGTTAGCGCTAATAAGTCCGATAATTCAATATTTATAGTTTGTTAAAGTTAGTTTCATATTTTAACTTTGTTATCTGGCATTGGTTTCAGCTATTGTTCCATTTTTCTTGTTTACGTTTTTTTTTTTCGTTTTTTGTTTTGGTCTAAAATCACTTAATGTGGATAGACGTTAAACTGAAGAACACACACACACTAACCTCCCACCCCACCCCCACACACACTCACTACCCCCCCCCCCCCCCCCCCCCCCCCCGCGCTCTCATACACACACAAACACACACTAACCACCACCACCACCCCCACACACACACTAACCCCCCCCCCCCCCACCACACACACACACACACTAACTCACCCCCCACCCCAACCCCACATACACACTTTATCAAAATCTAACCCCAAAACGAAAAAACACCCCACAACAAACTCTTTTTTCAACAGGTCAAGCCAGTGACCCACCAGGAAACAAACATCACCACCACAACACCAAGAACCACCACCACCACCCTGACCCACCCCCTCCCCTCCTCTTCAAGGACGTCTTCATCCTCACCCAACACCTCTCCCCCCTCCTCCACCCCTCCCACCAAGACCCTAACAGCCCCAGCACGCCAGGGTTCATTCAAGGACTCCGACATGCCGGTATCCCAGTCAACATCGTCCGGAGGGGGGACCAAAAATCCATACACAGTTGTGTCCGCCCGGACCGACCTGACGAGGTGGTGTTGGCCGAGGTCTTCACCGTGCGAGGGCTGGAGCGGAAGGTGGTGGTGTGGTGTCGCTGGGAGGGGGAGGAGGGGGAAGGGGGAGGGAGCCGAGCGGACAAGGACATCGGGCGAGTGCACGCTGTGTCACGGAGCAAGGCCATGCTCATCTTTGTCTGGGGCCAGGAGAAAGACAGACTGGCTGCGGAGGGGGGAGAGGGGTAAAGGGAAACCAGTATGTAGTAGTAGCAGTAGCAGTAGCAGTAGCAGTAGCAATAGCAGCAGCAGCAGCAGTAGCAGTAGTAGTAGTAGTAGTAGTAGTAGTAGTAGTAGTAGCAGTAGCAGTAGCAGTAGTAGTAGTAGTAGTAGTAGTAGTAGTAGTAGTAGTAGTAGTAGTAGTCTTTTATGTTGAGGAGAATGGGATAAGCACTCTTGTGGGTGTTTTTTTTACATCCAGTCCCCCGTGTGTAGGCAGTTCTGTCATTTAATGTCATCTGTTCCCACCAGCACACGATGGCCTACTCTTACGAAAAGCGGAAGGGGTTGTATGCACACAGGTGTCGTGTTTGGACACCACATCCCTGAGGAAAACTCGGGGAGTTAGATTTCCCAGGGCGGCTCGGGGCTGTAAATACTACTACTACTATACTACTACTACTATACTACTACTACTACTACTACTTTTACTACTACTACTACTAACTACTACTACTACTACTACTACTACTGATAATAGTGATAATAGGTAGGCGTTGCACTTGTGGCGGTGCGTTCTCCCTGGGGAGAGCAGCCTGCAGAGATATCTGCTGTGACATAAAGTGGTATAAAAAGGGGGTGGTTTGGTTGAACTGGAGAGGGGTAGGGGTTTGTTTGTTTGTTTGAGCTGGAGAGGGATAGGGGTTTGTTTGTTTGTTTGAGCTGGAGAGGGGTAGGGGTTTGGTTGTTTGTTTGAGCTGGAGAGGGGATAGGGGTTGTTTGTTTGAGCTGGAGAGGTAGGGGTTGTTTGTTTGAGCTGGAAGGGGTAGGGTTGGTTGTTTGTTGTTTGAGCTGAAGAGGGGTAGGGGTTGTTTGTTTGTTTGAGCTGGAGAGGGGTAGGGTTGTTTGTTTGAGCTGGAGAGGGGTAGGGGTTGTTTGTTGAGCTGGAGAGGGTAGGGGTTGTTTGTTTGAGCTGGAGAGGGGTAGGGGTTGTTTGTTTGTTTGAGTGGAGAGGGTAGGGGTTGTTTGTTTGTTTGTTTGAGCTGAAGAGGGGTAGGGGTTGTTTGTTTGAGTTGGGAGGGGTAAGGGTTGTTTG
Organism: Stramonita haemastoma; assembly: GCA_030674155.1. NCBI lineage: Eukaryota > Metazoa > Mollusca > Gastropoda > Neogastropoda > Muricidae > Stramonita > Stramonita haemastoma. The sequence continues at coordinate 21,781,253 of CM060347.1, read as the reverse complement.
TTTGTTTGAGCTGGAGAGGGGTAGAGGTTGTTTGTTTGTTGAGCTGGAGAGGGGTAGGGTTGTTTGTTTGTTTGAGCTGGAGAGGGGTAGAGGTGTTTGTTTGTTTGTTTGAGCTGGAGAGTGGTAGGGGTTGTTTGTTGTTTGTTTGAGCTGGAGAGTGGTAGGGGTTGTTGTTTGTTTGTTTGAGCTGGAGAGGGGTAGGGGTTGTTGTTTGAGCTGAAGAGGGGTAGGGGTTGTTTGTTTGTTTGTGCTGGAAAGGGGAAGGGGTTGTTTGTTTGTTGTGCTGGAAAGGGGAAGGGTTTGTTGTTTGTTTGAGCTGGAGAGGGGTAGGGGTTGGTTTGTTTGTTTGTTTGAGCTGGAGAGGGATAGGGGTTTGTTTGTTTGAGCTGGAGAGGGATAGGGTGTGTTTGTTTGAGCTGGAGAGGGGTAGGGGTTTGTTTGTTTGTTGTTTGAGCTGGAGAGGGGTAGGGGTTGTTTGTTTGAGCTGGAGAGGGGTAGGGGTTGTTTGTTTGTTTGAGCTGGAGAGGAATAGGGGTTGTTGTTTGTTTGTTTGTTTGAGCTGGAGAGGGGTAGGGGTTGTTTGTTTGAGCTGGAGAGGGGTAGGGGTTGTTTGTTTGTTTGAGGTGGAGAGGGGTAGGGGTGTTTGAGCTGGAGTTTTAGCTGGAGGGGAGGGGAGTTTAGTTGGGGGGGTTACAGATGTTTCAGCTGGAGGGGGTACAGAGTGTTTCAGCTGGAGGGGGTACAGAGTGTTTCAGCTGGAGGGGGGGTACAGAGTGTTTTAGCTGGAGGGGGTACAGGGTGTTTTAGCTGGAGGGGTACAGAGTGTTTTAGCTGGAGGGGGTCAGAGTGTTTTAGCTGGAGGGGGGTAAGGGTGTTTAGTGGAGAGGTACAGAGTGGTTAGGGAGGGGTACAGGGTGTTTTAGCTGGGGGGTAGGGGGTTTTAGCTGGAGAGGGGTACAGGGTGTTTTAACTGGAGGGGGGTACAGGGTGTTTTAGCTGGAGGGGGGTACAGGGTGTTTTTGCTGGAGGGGGGTACAGGGTGTTTTGCTGGAGGGGGGTACAGGGTGTTTAGTGAGGGTACAGGTGTTTTAGGAGGGGGGGTACAGGGTGTTTTAGCTGGAGAGGGGTAGTGGTTGTGTAAACTGGGGAGGAATAGGGGGTGGTTTTTAGCTGGTGAAGGGATGGATTGAAGTCGAACTGTCTTAACCACTTGGATGTAGCAACCATGGTTTAATATAATTATGTCTGTTCATGAGGACATCGTGAGTACGTGATCCCAATCTGTATGGACAGCAGTAACAACAATAGGCTTAGAGTTGATACCGCGCTTTTCCAGTGGAAGGTGGACATAACGAACACTGTAAAAGATTACCTAGATACATGGCAGTATGAAATCGAGGTAAAATTATGCATTAACAATTCGTATGTGTTGTTATCGCGTTGTTGTTTTATTATGTCCGCATTGAGTGCAGATTTTTTTTTTTTTTCCTCTCTTCAATTGTATTGGTTTCCCTATCAGAGTGACTTTTTTTCTGCAGAAATTTGCCAGGGAAACTCTCTTTTCCTGTGGGTTCTTTTACGTTGTTTGTGTTGCACACGGGGTCTCGGTTTACCGTCTCATCCGAAAAACTAGCACCCAGACCACCACTCACGGTCTAGTGGATAGGGGAAAAGTTTCGAGCGCATGCAGAGATCAAACCATGTACATTTCGAACCCGGATTTTTCGCTGTCTAGGTAGGTGCGTTACCTCTAGACCACCGATTGACCCAATGTATGATTATAATAACCTCAGCATGAATATGCATGATGTGCATTAATGATGTAAAATGTATGACGCACATGACAAGAACATAAATATGCATGATGTACATAAATGATGTAAAAATGTAGGATGCACATAACAAGAACATGAATATGCATAATGTACCTAAATGGTGTAAATGTATATTGTACATAACAATAGAATGAACATGCATGGTGTACAAAAAATGATGTAAATATACTGATGTACATGACCACAGTGTGAACATAGATGATGCATGTGTACGATGCATAGAAGCACAGCGTGAATGTGGATAATACAAAACAAGTTACAACTAAAGGCAGATAAAACCGAAGCCATGCTTGTAGGCACCAAGCACAAATTTTCTTCCATTTCTACAAAGAAGCAGACAGGAAACGATGGGAAGACAACATCAGAGAGTGGACAGGCCTTGGGTGGACGACCTACTACAGAGGGCGGAGGACCGTGGGGAGTGGAGGAAGCTGGTTTCAAAATCTTCAGTTGTGCCCCCACGGTCCACGGGACTACGGGACAGGTGAAAGTGAATACCTCAGTTCCGCTATTCACTTCTGTGAAGTATCTAGGGGTCGTTATCGACAACACACTCTCCATGCAATAATTATCACCCAGACCTGTCAGTCATGCTACTCTCAACTACGGTGTATTAAAGTGCAATTCAAAAGTACCTGTCCACTGATACAACATCCAAACTCGTCACTTCTCTCATTCTTTCACGACTGGACACTGCAATTTTCTTTTGGCTGGTCTGCCAGCATCATCTATCCACTCCTTCGACGTATACAAAAGCTCTGCAGCTCGACTGGTCCTGAGAAAGAAGAAAATCTGAGCACATTACTCCTCTCTTGCAATCTCTCCACTGGCTGCCCGTACCACAGAGAGTAAACTACAAGATCAATACCCTCTGTTACAAATGTCTCCACAAAACAGCACCCTCTTACCACTGTGAATGTCTTCATTTGTACACACCTTCTCGCTCCCTCCGCTCGGCTGCAGATACGTTATGCTTAAGAATACTAGATTCAACCTATCTACCGTTGGCCGCTGCTCTTTCTCTATTTCTGGTCCACCGATCTGGAATGACCTCCCTTCGGCAAAAGCCTACTTACGGCACTTTTAAATCCAACCTCAAGACACACTTATTTCAACCCTACGATTTTCGCCTCTGTTTCCTTCTACTATCAGTTTCCTGCCTTCAACATCTGAAATCCCCTTCACCCTGCCGTAGTGTACAACCTTTATAAGTGTGTGCACGTAGGGTGTGTGTGTATGTGTGTGTGTGTATGGGTGTGTGTGCGCGCGTGCGTTGCGTGCGTGCGTGTGTGATGTACATTCAAATTTGCTAAAACTATTGATTGTTGTTGGTTGCTTGTGTGTTGCATAGGTGGAATGCAAGCCCCTTGATATTTTTTTTGCAAAATACAGCGCTATTTAAATTCCATGTATTTATATTATCATTATATATCTATCATCATTCATTCATCATCATCATCATCATCATCATCTATCATCATCATCATCATCATCATCTCATACATATACTATCTATACTACTACTACTATACTACTACTACTACTACTACTACTACTACTACTACTAACTACTACTTACTACTACTATACTAACTACTACTACTACTACTACTACTACTACTACTACTAACTACTACTACTACTTCTATTATTATATCATCATTCCATCATCATCATCATTATTATCATTCTCTCATATCATCATCATCATTGTGTTTGATATATCTATCTATTTGTCTATCCGTCTACCTGTCTGTGTGACTACAATATCTCTCTGTCTGTCTTCTGTCTGTCCACTATCTCTGTCCACCTATCTCTGTCTGTGTATCTCTGTCTCTTTCCCATCTTCCAATGCATTGATCTTTTTTCTCACGAGCTGTCATTTCTTGAAGTGAGGTAGCCTACTTCTATTACCTGTATCGATTCAGCAGTGCCAGTATAAAACGGACAATTTCAAAGAATCACTGAATTGTCACTGAACACAAGGACTTACGGGGGAATACCTAAGAAATGGTTTCTTTCTAGTTTAGAATAAAAACGAAGACAGCGGAGTTGGTCATGAATACTATGGATTTTTTTTTTTAATCTCAGTGGTTACTTTCTCTTCGTAAAGTACAATGCTATTCAACTGTTACCCTTTAGTGGCTATCTGGAAATACTGTTATATTGTTACGATCGAAATCCGAGAGACGATGAACTGAGATCTTGTGTGCATTTCGCGTTTAGTGCACGTAAAAGAACCTATGACAACAAGAGAGTTGTTCCTGGCAAAATTCTTCAGAAAAAAACACCGTCAGATAGGGAAACAAGTACGCATGCAGACAGAAAAAAATGATGGGTGGCGCTGCTCTTTGGCGACGAGCTTCCCCAGTGAGAGCACCCGTATTTCACGTAGAGAAATCTTCGTGACTTCACAATACAATATAATACAGCGCAATACAATACAATTCAATACAATACATGCAATACAATATAACACAATGCAATACAAGGAAATGCAACACAATGCAATGCAATACAATGCATTACACTGTAATACAATGCAACACAACACAACACAATACAACACAACACAATACAACACAACACACACAACACAACACAATACAATGCAACACAATACAACGCAACACAATACAACACAACACTATACAATACGACACAAAAACATACCTTTCTCTTTTTCCTTTCTCCTTACCTAACCCTCCCTCCCACCCACCACACCCCTCCCCACCCCTATCCCTAGCCCCCAACAACAACGACATAAAACAATAATCGTCCCCCCCCCCCCCAATAAAAAGAAAGAAAGAAAAGAAAAAGAAAAAAATAACACCCAAGTCTACAAGAAGACGAAACAAAGAATCAAACAACGAAAAACAAAACAGTCGAAAGAAACAACCAACAACACAACAAAAAATTATATAAAACTGATGTAGTGACAGAAAAAAACAACAACAACAAACAAACAAACCCAACTCCACTCCTGACACATAATAGGAGATAGGAGGAGGAGGGGAGGAAGGGGGGGGGGACAATTCCTTGACACATGAGGAGTACATTCCCTTGATAATTCCCTTTCACATCTGGACAAGAACAGACAAGCAGCCCAGAGTTCTTCCCCTTCCTATCCAAAATGTCGGTGGCTATCTTTTCTTTTACCGCTCACTTGTTTACGGTTCGATTTTTACGTCACTGCTGCGAAGTGACAAGTTACTGTTAAGCTATCCTTGATCTCTCTTCAAATGTGTCTTTCACAGTGACCTGAATTTGTCTTCTATATGTCTTTAAGTCGTAGTGACATAAAGTGTCTTTTACTTCTTTACACAGTTACTTAAACTGTCTTTTATTTCTTTATAGTTACTAAAGCTGGGGGGGGGGGGGGGGGGGGGGGTTTACTTATTTTTTAATCCGTGACGTAAACTGTCTTTTAAATCTTAAGTGTGACGTAATTTGTCTTTTACTTCTTAACCGTGACGTAAACTGTCTTTTGAATCGTAAGAGTGACGTAATCTGTCTTTTACTTTTTAACAGTGACATGACGTAAACTGTCCATGTTTTCTTAACAGTGACGTAAACTGTCTTTTATTTCTTAACCATGACGTAAACTGTCTTTTAATTCTTAAGAGTGACGTAATCTTTCTTTTACTTCTTAACAGTGACGTAATCTTTCTTTACTTCTTAAAGTGCGTAAACTGTCTTTTACTTCTTTACAGTTACTTAAACTGTCTTTTACTTCTTTACAGTACTTAAACTGTCTTTTTTTACTTCTTAACAGTTGACTGTAAACTGTCTTTTACTTTTTAACAGTTACTTATTTGTCTTTTACTTCTTTCAGTTTAAACTGTCTTTTACTTCTTTACAGCTACTGAAGAGTTTTTTTTTTACTTCTTAACAGTTACGTCAACTGTCTTTTACTTCTTAAAAGTTACGTTAATCTGTGTTTTTTTATACTTCTTAACAGTTACGTGAACTGTCTTTTACTCTTAAGTTACTAAACTGTCTTTTACCTTCTTTACAGTTACTTAAACTGTCTTTTTTCTTTACAGTTAAGAAACTGGATCTTCATGTGGTTTTGCTAACGTTTATTGGTACTTACAGTTGCTTCGTAAACTTTATTGCTTAAACATTTTTTGTTACTTGTTTTTCTTTTAAACTTCTCAACAGTACTTAAACTCTTTACTTCTTTACATTTACTTAACTCTTTTACTTCTTTTAAATTCTCTGAATTTTCTTTCATTCTCTAACCAGTACGACCAACTTTGTTTCTGTCTAACTTATAAACTGTCTTTTTCCTCTCAAAGTGTCGTCACCCAGAGCTACTTAAGCGATCTTTTTTTGAGTTTCTCTGTAAGAAATCTTAGGATCACCAATGGTGAGATTTTGCGTAAGGGACCGTTTGCCTAACATTGGGGTAGCTACACTCTGACTTCATAGACTTTATTGCTTAAACAAATCTCTCTTTTGGAGTTACTCTGTCTTTTACTTGTTAGATATTTGTCATTCATAAATATACTGAAACTCTGTCCTCTGTCGTCTTTTACTTTAATCTTTGTTATCTTTTAAATGTCTCTGAATTTTCTCCTTCATTCGTCTAACGCTCAGACAGCAACTATTGTTGTCTGTCCATATTGAGGGATAAAGTGCTCTCATGCCGTAAAGCGCCTGACAAGTCAGGCCCAGCGCAACCGACTTCGATTCGGGAGAGAATTGTTCCTTTTAAGTCTTTCTGGGGAAAAGGCAGGAGAATGGACCAAAAAAACCCAAACAAACAAAAGACAAGAAGGAGGTGACAAGAAGAAAAGGAACAAGGCAGGGACAAAGAGGAGAAGGGGTAGAAAAGAGGGAATTCTTAGGACAGAAATTTCCCGAAGTTGGGGGTGCTTTTTATACTGACAGGTCCCCCCCCCCCCCCCCCTTAGCATATCCACGGGGGAAATATCTGTCATTGAAACCTACTGAAGCTGTCATTTTGATTCTCTGAAAATATCTGTCATTTCAAAGCTGTCTTTGATTCATGAAATAGCTGTCATTCGAACCTACTGAAGCTGTCATTTTGATCTCTGAAATAGCTGTCATTTCAAAGCTGACTTTGATCTATGAAATAGCTGTCATTCGAACCTACTGAAGCTGTCATTTTGATCTCTGAAATAGCTGTCATTTCAAAGCTGATTTGATCTTGAAATAGCTGTCATTCGAACCTACTAAGCTGTCATTTTGATCTCTGAAATAGTGTCATTTCAAAGCTGATTTGATCTTAAATAGCTGTCATTCAATATTAAGCTGTCATTTGATCTCTGAAATAGCTGTCATTTCAAAGCTGTGGTTGATCTCTAAAATAGCTGTCATTTAAAGCTGTCTTGATCACTAAAATAGCAGTTATTCCAAGCTGTCTTCGATCTCTAAATAGCTGTCATTTCAAAGCTGTCTTTGATCTCCAAATATCTCTTGTTTTGGTGTGTTTTGTTTGTTTTGTTTTGTTTGGTTGTGTGTGTGTGTGGTGTGTGTGTGTGTGTGTTGTGTTGGTGTGTGTGTGTGTGTGTGTGTTGTGGTGTGTTTTGTGTTGTGTGTGTTGTTTGGTTGTCGTATTTCTTCTTTGAAGTGTGTATTTTCCTTTAAAAAATATTTTCATTTGTACGACATATCTTCTTAAGGTTTTTCCTTTTCAAAAATACATGTATTGATTTTTTTTCTTAGATGGATGGCTTGATGAAAAAAAGCAATTGTACTTCTTATTCAATGTACCATCTGGAACTAAAGTTTGACTTGACGACTGACTTGAGAAGCTGAGGTCTCTGACACCGCTCCTCGTATCCCTACAACCACAAGGGTTATAGGACACCTTCGTCTTACCATTAAAGAAGTAAAAGACACCTAAGTAAATGTAAAGAAGTAAAAGACAGTTTACGACCACATAGGTTATGGAAACAACTTCACCTATTTTTAAGGGTAGCTGTGAAAAAAGTGATGTGTACTTACTCTATCCTACCCTTGAAAGAAATCATTCATTCGTGGGTTCCTGTCTCTAGTTGTTCTTTTACTCATACCCTCACTTAGGGTTTGGCTGCAGGATATATAAAGGAAGACCACCCTATGTAATGCAATGAGGTGTTAGTTTAAGTAGATTATCTCCCATGGGATCGGAGGTGGCAATCGCAGCGTCATGTTTCAATTTCGGGACACACCTGGAATTGTGTGCGATGCTCTGTTTCCTTGGGTGGTGGTCGAAAACTTGCAAATACTTTGCCCTTAAGGTGAGAAATGGAATTTAAACAATTTCTATTTAGAGGTCCAGCAGAATCAGCAAACCATTAGTTCTTACGAACTCTTCTATCAATCGTAAAGTAGCGAAACTTAAATGGTACAGGCATGTCACAAGATCAAAAGGACTAGCAAAAACAAATGCTGCAAAGGCACTGTCCAAAGAGGAAGAAAAAACAGGCAGACCAAAGAAGAGATGGGAGGACAACATCAGCGAATGGACAGACCTAGAACGCTACAAAACCCTGAGAAAGGCAAAATCAGAGAGAGGGACGGAAGGAACTGGTTGTCAAGTCTTCAGGGTGCCCCCACGGTCGCCAGAATAAGAGAAGATAGATTTAGAGGTCACATATCCACCCGAGATGCAATGCGAGATGGGAGATTACAGATCTCTGCTCTGTTACAGGAGCCTAAAGCAAATATGCGAGCTCGGCTTGCGCAGCACTCTCGTTGCTTTTGGGTGGCCCAGGGCATCCACTTTAGCTGACACAGTCCCTAAATCAGAGTCTTTGCGCTGGGACATAAATACAATCTCAACAACAACGTAAAACCAGTCACCTGTCTTGCTGAATTTTTCATGGTCTCATGCATTCAGATTGCGAACTTCATGGACCCGTGCTCAACCTTCTCTGTTTCCATCAGAATTCATGACCACCACCCCCTCCCCTATCCTCCCATCTTCTGAAAATCTGCAGAGATATGTAAAAGTAAACGAGGATTGGGAATCAAGTGCAATCTGTAGGAAGACTTAAGAACATATATTTTGGTGTTAGGGCCTTGATGTATGCAAGTTTACAGTTTTCAGACCTGGTTTCCAAACTTTTCCAATCTCCATCGAGTTTAAAACGGATTGCAGTAACAGGATGCCATGCTGATGTATTGCAGATTCCTGTATTAGCATCTCGTCGCTCAGTGCTTGCAGCTTTCGCCCCCTAGCATATCAAGCTACTCAATAAACATGGAAAATAAACACAGACAGCTGTGACATATACACACGCGCACGCACGAATGCACGCATGCACACACACAGTACAACACGCACATACACACAGAGCACCACACATACACACACACACACACACACACACACACGCGCGCGCACATACACACACACACACACACACACACACACACACACACACACACACACACACACACACACACACACACACACACACACACACACACACACATTTTTGTCCCCTATCACAGAAGCCACAGGGAAATCTCAGGAAAAGTCTATGAAATAACTCTGTATATGTGAGTATGTGTATGTTTGTATGCGTGCGTGCGTGCGTTTGCGTGTGCGTGTGTATGTGTATGTGTATGCACGTGTGCGTTTTTAAAATTTATTCTATTCTTTATATCTAGGACAATAGTGTAAGCACTCATGTGCTTTTTTTCATCCAGTCCCTGTGTGTACACAGTTTTGTAAATATTGTCATCTGTTTGCACCGGCACACAATGGCCTACTCTTACGAAAAGTGGAACAGGATTTAACATGTGCGCAAGATGCTATACGTGCCTGCGTGTATGTGTGTGTGAGTGTGTGCGTATACATGCGTGCGTGTATATATATATATATATATATATATATATATATATATATATATATTTATATATATAATATATATATATATATATATATGTTGTTGTTGTGTGTGTGTGTGTGTGTGTGTGTGTGGTGTGTGTGTGTGTGTGTGTGTGTGTGTGTGTGTGTGTGTGTGTGTGTGTGTGTGTGTGTGTGTGTGTGTGTGTGTGTGTGTGTGTGTGTGTGTGTGTGAGTCTGTGTGCCGAGGCTGCCTTTTGAATGAAGTAGAGTTGGGACGTGGAGTATGTTAGGTAACATTGCATTCTTAATAGTTTGGGAGCAATGACGTCTTATTCGTCTGCTGTCCTTAGTTTGCGGAGTGGCGAAGGAGAGAGAGAGAGAGAGAGGAGAGAGAGAGAGAGAGAGAGAGAGAGAGAGAGAGAGAGAGAGAGAGAGAGAGAGAGAGAGAGAGAGAGAGAGAGAGAGAGAGAGAGAGAGAGAGAGAGACAGAGAGAGAGAGAACAGAGAGAGAGAGACAGGACAGAGACAGAGAGACAGAGACAGAGACAGAGACAGAGACAGACAGACAGACAGACAGACAGACAGACAGACAGACAGACAGACAGACAGACAGAGGAACAGACAGAGAAACAGACAGACAGACAGAGAAACAGACAGACATAGAAACAGACAGAGAGGTATAGACAGAGAGAGAGAAGACAGCAAGAGAGACAGATAGAGAGAGGACAGAGGACAGACAGACAGACAGACAGACAGACAGACAGACAGACAGACAGAGAATGAGTGTTGAGACATTGAAGCTGATGATAGTTGTATATACGCTGTGGAAGAAGTCTATGTAAGATGATGGGACGCAAGAACTTCGATATTGTACTGGCAAGTCTATTAAACAGGCAACCAGTGAAGATGGCAGATTAAATGGGTTTTATTTTGCTGACTTTTCTGTTCATTTTTCCTCTTTTGTATCTTCATGGTTTAGGAACTAACAGATACTATAGTATATTTGCAACCACCCCTCCCCATACATACACACACAAACGTTTAATATCGCTATTTAGTGGAAGGACGTTAAACTGAAGAGCTAACACACACACACATACATACACAGATACACAGACACATACACACACACATCACACACACAACCACCCCATCCCCCTCACACACACACACAACACACACACACACACACACACACACACACACACACACACACACACACACACACACAACACACACACACACACACACACACACACACACACACACACACACACACACAACCACCCTTACCAACCTACCCACCTACACCCCCCCACCACACACACACAACACACACACACACACACACACACCACACACACACCACATTGCACAATCAACCATCTATCCATCTATCCTACAGTGCACGTGCACACCGTACCTTGTCACCTCACATCACAAGGCCCCACATCCTGCCTCTGCCACAAGACAATGGCTGTCTCCCTGCTTGGCTGCTGATCTGTTTAATGAACCATCATCCATCATCCATCATCCCTCTTTCCCTCAGGGGGAGGCTGGGAACCGAACCCTCTCTCACTCATACACCGCATCAGTGATTCTCATCAACGAGCCAAAGAAAACCTGCTTCCAGCATTTTATAAGCATTGTCTATCTGTTCAACAGAGAACAATGTCTATCTATTGAACACAACCATTGTCTGTCTATTAAAAATAAGGATTGTCTATCTTTTAAACAAGCATTGTTCTTCTATTAAACATAAGCATTGTTTTTCTATTGAACAGAAGCAGTGTTTATCAATTGAACAGAAGCAGTATCTACTGAACAGAGAATAATGTCTATCTATCGAACACAAGCATTGTCTAGCTATTGAACAGAGAGCATTGTTAATCTATTAAACAGAGAGCACTGTCTATCAATTGAACAGAAGGTTGTTTATCTATTGAACAGAAGTTTGTTTATCTATTGAACAGAAGCAGTGTTTATTGAACAGAGAACAATGTCTATCTATTGAACACAAGCTTTATCTATCTATTAACGATAAGCATTGTTTCTCTATTGAACAGAACCATTGTCTATCTATTGAACACAAGCATTGTCTATCTATTGAACACAAGCATTGTCTATCTATTGAACAGTGAGCATTGTCTATCTATTGAACACAAGCATTGTCTATCTATTGAACAGAGAGCATTGTCTATCTATTGAACACAAGCATTGTCTATCTATTGAACAGAGAGCATTGTCTATCTATTGAACACAAGCGATGTCTATCTGTTGAACAGAGAGCATTGTCTATCTATTGAACACAAGCGATGTCTATCTGTTGAACACAAGCAATGTCTATCTATTAAACAGTTCTAAGCTTTTCTATCTATTGAACAGAAGCATTGTGCGCACGCTCACACACTCACGCGCACACACGTACACACAGACACACACACACACACACACACACAACACACACACACGCACGCACACACACACACACACACACACACACACACACACACACACACACACAACACACACACCACAAACACACACAAGCAACAAAAACAAACACCACACACAACAAGACAAAAACACACACAGACAACAAACACCACAGACAGACAGGACAGAGACAGCAGCAGACAGACAGAGCAGAGGAGACAGACAAGACAAGACAGACAGAGAGCAGAGACAGACAGAGACAGAGACACAGAGAGAGAGACA
>CM060347.1:21721399-21723899 GCA_030674155.1 Stramonita haemastoma | reverse complement strand
TCGCCAACATTATCCCAGTTCTACGGAAATGAAATATGAATATGTTTACAAAATTTGTTTCATTTTCGTATTATATGATAGGAACTTTCTGATATTTTATGAGATATTTGGCAGATTCGTCACTATTGGTTTTTTGTACAGAAATGAAACAACTTTCGTAAAATATGAAATGAAGGAACTGAGTGAAATATCTTTATCAGTTTATGAATATGTTAGGTTTCCGTAACTTCTGAAGGAAAGTTCTGTGCAAAGTTTAGTTTTTTGGATTTAAGAAAATCAAATTGTTCGTAAATTTTGAAAGTAAAGGTCAGTGGTATAAAAAATACCTCAAAGTTCTAGAACTATAAATCTTGCACCTGTCAGCCACTAAAGATAAACCCACCCCGCGGAAGACTTTATACCTAGAATTGCTAAAGGTCAAATCAAGAGCGGATGCAGCGCGGGTGATCTATCGTCATCATTTCAAACAGACGACTCTTGCTGAAGAAAGGAGACAGACCCTTTACCTCAATGTAGCTTTGGGTTTTGGTGAAAGCCAGATATCCCACATTAGGGTGAAGTGACACTTAGTGACTGAGTTATTACGCAAAGCTACCCGTTCTATTTACAGTTTTTCTTCTTCAGTCGATGATTTAGTTTCTGACCAAAGAAAGCATTGACCTTAGAAATTTTCGTCATGTTATATATAATCTTTGATTCCAGTCATTGGGTCCTAAACCAATGATATATTTTTTAAACCAGAATATTCTTTTGTCCTCAAAACTATAATATCACTCATTGATTAAGGAGATTTATAGTGCAAACTTTAAAAATTAAATTGAGTACATTTTGTAGAATACATGTACTCTAAGACTTATATAGATAGATAGAGATAGATAGATAGATAGATAGATAGATAGATAGATAGATAGATAGATAGATAGATAGATAGATAGATAGATAGATAGATAGATAGATAGATGGATGGATGGATGGATGGATGGATGGATGGATGGATGGATGGATGGATGGATGGATGGATGGATGGATAGATAGATAGATAGATAGATAGATAGATAGATAGATAGATAGATAGATAGATAGATAGATAGATAGATAGATAGATAGATAGATAGATAAATAATTTATTTATTCTTTTATATCGAGAATAATGGAGTAAACACTCGTGCATTTTTTTACATCCAGTCCCCGTGGGTATGCAGTTATGTAAATATTGTCATCTGTTCCCACCAGCACACAATAGCCTACTCTTATGAAAAGGGGAACAAGATTTAACATGTGCGCAAGATGTTCTGCGTGCGTTCGCTCACGGGGCCTCGGTTTATAGTCTCATCCGAAAGACTTTTGGAGGGAAAGGAGTCAGGACTGATGTTAACCCTAGAGGAAAAAATCCCCTCGAACGAGATTCGAACCCGGGTCGTCAAATTGCGAGCGCAATGTTCTGACCACCAGGCTATCCCGTCCCCAGTTAATGTCTTTAGCTATACGGCAAGGACAGACAGTGCCACACTGCACAAACAGCAACCAGATCAGCCTGAAGACTGGTCCACAGTGGATCATCCGTTTTCACTGTCCGGAAAAAGGAAAGGCAGTTCATTCCGTCGACACTGCAACTGGGGGAGAGTGAGAGATGCCGGCTTTGCTCCTGGATGCTGGCCTGATTTCCTCACAGACTTCAGTGATAGTGATGACAGACTTTAGTGACGTGCAGACTTTAGTGACAGACTTTAATGACAGACTTTAGTGACAGACTTTAGTGACATACTTTAGTGACATACTTTAGTGACAGACTTTAGTGACATACTTTAGTGACAGACTTTAATGACAGACTTTAGTGATGGACTTTAGTGACGTGCAGACTTTAGTGACAGACTTTAGTGACATACTTTAGTGACAGACTTTAGTGACATACTTTAGTGATGGACTTTAGTGACGTACAGACTTTAGTGGTAGACTTTAGTGATAGATCTTAGTTACAGACAGATTTTTAGTGATAGACTTTAGTGACCGACTTTAGTTACAGATTTTTAGTGATAGACTTTGTGACAGACTTTAGTGACGTACAGACTTTCGTGGTAGTAACGACAGACTTTAGTGACAGACTTTAGTAAAAGTCATGACAGACTTTAGTGACCGACTTTAGTGACAGACAGATTTTTAGTGATAGACTTTAGTGATAGACTTTAGTGGCGGACTTTAGTGACGTACAGACTTTCATGGTAGTAACGACAGACTTTAGTGACAGACTTTAGTGAAAGTCATGACAGACTTTAGTGACAGACTTTAGTGACAGACTTTAGTGACAGACTTTAGTGACAGACTTTAGTGACACACTTTAGTGACACACTTTAGTGACAGACTTTAGTGACAGACTTTGGTGACAGACTTTGGTGACAGACTTTACTAACAGACTTTAGTAACAGACTTTATTAACAGACTTTTGTGACAGACTTTTGTGACATACTTTAGCAACAGACTTTATTAACAGACTTTTGTGACA
>CM060347.1:21696733-21706733 GCA_030674155.1 Stramonita haemastoma | reverse complement strand
AAAGTGTGTGTGTGTGTGTTTATTTTCATTTTTTTAAAAAAGTATTTATTCTTTTATTTATCCTTTTATTCATTCTTTCATTTCGAGGACAATGGAATAAGTGCTCATGTGCTTTTTTACACCCAGTCCCCGTGTGAATGCACTTCTGTAAATCTTGTCATCTGTTCCCACCGGCACACCATGGCCTACTTTTACGAAAAACGGAACAGGATTTAACGTATGCGCAAGATGTTCTGCGTGCGTTCGCACACGGGGCCTCGGTTTATAGTCTCATCCGAAGGACTTTTGGGGAGAGTGGAGTCAGCACTGATGTTAACTCCAGGAGAAAAATCCCCTCGACCGGGAAACTAATGTGTGTATGTGTGTGCGTGAGTGCGTGCGTGCGTGCGTGTGTGTATGTCTGTGTGTCTGTGTCTGTGTGTATATGTGTATAGGGGGGGGGGGGTGTGCATGTGTGTACGCACGCGCGTGAGCGTGTATGTATGCTGTTAAATCTCATATATCTATTCATTCTTTTCGACGATAAATGAATACCCACTTACGTGCTTTTATTACATCCATTCCCTGTGTGCATGCCGTTTTGTAAAATGTCATCCGTACCCAAGATGAAACTCATGAGAAAAAACCGCCATAGTGTATCAAGCAATACCAAACGTTCTTTGAGACTGAATAATAAAACTTGTGCATCACGGAACAATAACTTGACAATATCCAAAATTGTGCATTTTTGTAAAATTTCAGAGAAAAAAAGTGAAGCAAGTAAGTTCTTTTAGCTCTTACTTTCAAGAGCAATATTCGTATTTGAAACATCGTAGTAGTCATCCGTCAGTCTAGGGAGACTTTGGGGTTGCGCTCTAGGCTCTAGAGTGCAAAGCCTGGGTAAGTAAGTATGGAGGGCAAGCTGTTACCCAAGCAGCAAACTTCCCCTCTCTCTCTCTATTTTCTCTCTCTCTCTCCTCTCTCTCCTCTCTCTCTCTTCTCTCTCCTCTCTCTCCTCTCTCTCTCTCTCTCTCTCTTCTCTGTCTGTCTGTCTGTCTGTCTGTCTGTCTGTCTGTCTGTCTGTCTCTGTCTCTGTCTCTGTCTCTGTCTCTGTCTCTCTCTCTCTCTCTCTCTCCTCTCTCTCTCTCTCTCTCTCTCTCTCTCTCTCTCTCTCTTCTCCACGTTGCTGGAATAGTCCATCAAAAAGGCAATTGCTGATATCAATGGTTTCAGTGCTGTCTCAGGAGCCACCAGAACGTTGCCATATAAAAAGAAAAGCTTTGCATAAAAGCAGTGAATATCTTTGATGAGTTGTGTGAGGGATATGTTTAATCTGATGCTGAAAAGGGTAACGCCTGAAGCTTTCTTTCTCTGACTGTGTTTGTCTCGGCCTTGGAGTGATGAATGTGTTCAACAGACATAATCATTTCTTTTGGTCTGCAACGTTTTTTGAAAACTGCTTCCTTGTTGTTGTATCGTTTCGAGGATTTTTGTGGGGGGGTTTTGGGAGGGATATTTTTCTTGGCTGAATTGAAAAATATGCATGCAGATGTATATATATAATATATATATATATATATATATATATGTATGTATGTGTGTGTGTGTGTAGTGTGCGCGCGCGTTAATGTGTGTATTTGTGTGTGTTTTTGTTTGTGTGTGGGGGTGTGTGTGTGTGTGTGTCTGTTTTAAAGTCGAAGTCAAAGTCAAAGTTATTTTTTTCCGAATGAAACATATAGTAAGCATTAATTTGCTGTTTTTCATCAACCATCTGTGTGTGCGTGCGCGTGTGTACGTGCGTACGTGCGTGCACGTCATGTGTGTATGCATGTGTGTGTGAGCGCGCGCGCGTGGTTGTGTGTTGTATGTGTGTGTGTATGAGTGTGTGTGTATATGTATGCATGCGCACGCGGTGTGTGTGTGTACATACGTTTTACATGAATTTCAGGAGACAAAAAAAAGAAAGAATTGTAACACAACAGAAACAATCTCCTGGTGACAACCCACCCCCACCCCCACCCCTTCCCCCATCACTCACTGATATCATCACTGTGTTCTGTTTCAGACCAGCTCCTTCCAGAGTATTGATCTACAATTCGCATCTTCCCTACTGCCCTATTTCTACACAGTCTTCCTCCTCTTCCTCCTCCTCTTTCCTCCTCCTCCTCATCCCCTCCTCCTCCTCCTCCTCCTCATTGGCAGTTGTCAAAATTCCTTGGGGCCAGAAGTTTGTCAACTTCAGAGAATTTGAGAACCAGCTGCTTAGGTGCTGTCAACAAGAGATGTCTACACACTGAAATTTCAACTCCCTTGAGAAGTTTATAATCATCTTTTTCCTCCCCACATAGCTTATTGCTTTTACGTCTCCTTGCCCCCCCCCCTCCCTCCCTAGCTTCCTACACGCACACGCACGTGCGTGCATACACTTGCGCGCACGCGCGCAAGCGAACACACACATATACTTCCTTCTTTCCTGTCTTCTCCTATTGTTTTTCGTTTATAGCCTAGATCCTCCCTGCTTGCACTTCACAGACACACACAGACGCACACAGCTACACAGACACAGACATCCCCCCCATACACACACACTCACACACACACTACACACTTACACACACACACACACTACACACACACACACACACACACACACTACACACAACACACACACACACACAACACACACACACACACACACACACACCACACACACACCACACACACACACACACACACTACACACACACGCTACACCCCACACAACCACACACCACCACCACCACCCACACACACACACACACACACACACACACACACACACACACACACACACACACACACACACACCAGACACACACACACAACACACAGAAGCAAAGACATTCCACGCTTTCACCAATAACATCTCTAAGCAGCCCCCCCCACCCCCCACCCCCGCCCTCCACACACACAGACACACACACCACCACCACCACTACCACCACCACCACCCTTACCCCCTCTCCCCTCTCCTCCAACTCCATCTTCCAAGCT
Source organism: Stramonita haemastoma (assembly GCA_030674155.1). NCBI lineage: Eukaryota > Metazoa > Mollusca > Gastropoda > Neogastropoda > Muricidae > Stramonita > Stramonita haemastoma. The sequence goes on along the minus strand of CM060347.1, from coordinate 21,703,721 downwards.
GTGAAGTTTCATTAGAAACCCAAAGCCAGGAGAATTCTCTAACAGCTGCAAACAGAGCGATTTCGTTCCTCACTCCTTGTTTCTCTTACCTTCATTTCGTGCGCTGACTTCCCATTCAATTTCTAAGTGAATCGCTGTCCTTTCAATCAATATCCATCCGCATGAGACCTGCATTTAAAGTGGGGCGTTTTGTGACTCTGTGTGTGTGGGGTGTGTGTGTGTGTGTGTGTGTGTGTGTGTGTGTGTGTGTGTGTGTTGTGTGTGTGTGTGTGTGTTAGAGAGAGAGGCTTTTTTATGTGCAAAAGAGAGACACTTTGATTTATAGACAATCATTCCTCTTTGTGATCTCTCTCTCTGCCTAGTGTGTGTGTTGAGTTTTTTTAGAGCGTGAAATGGGATTGTGTGATTGTTCTTTGAGCTCATTTGGGTTTCTTGTCACAGAAAGCCGACTCATTAACAAAACTTTTCAATACCAGAGTTGATTTCATGGGCTGCTGATATGAGATTCCAACCAGCAGGGTTTTTTTTTTCGTCTTTTCTGTTCTGTTTAAATCACCACTTCTCTGATGAGGTTGTTGGGTGTTTTTTTTTTAGAACATCGAAGAATGAAATGTATAACTTCAGATTTTTTTCTTGGGGGCTGGAGGTGTACACTATAAGTTTTTGCTTACTTTCCGAAACATAGACTAGAATTACGACTCACCCCTAAAAAATTCTAACAAACAAACAAGCAAAAACACCAAATCCCAAAATAAACAAACAAACAAACAAACACAAAAACCCACCTGAAGAAGATTTGTGTGAACCCTCTCCCCACCCCACCCTGCAGAAAAAAAAACACCCCAAATCTTGTCACAACGAGGTTAATACTATCAGTGATAGTTTTTTTCTGCGTGTTTGGCTTTTTTTTTAAATCCCCCCTTTCCTCTACGAGCCCAGAAAAGACTCAAACCAACCATGGAATATCTAGCCAACTTCACCGACCCTCTCACTCTCACCACGAAGGTCAACGCTTCCTACCAATTCGTTCAAAGCTCAGGCTACACACTGGTCCACAAGATCCAGACGGTGTGTGTGCCCATCTTCTTCGTCTTGGGTCTCCTGGGGAACCTCCTAGCTCTAGGCTGCTTCCTCAGTCACCCTTTGAGAGGAGCCTCCTGCTGTCTGTACATGGCAGCCAAGTGTGTCTCCGACACGGCCTTTTTAACCGTAGTCTTCGTCATGTGGCTGTACCGCCTGGACGTGGAACTCATCAACGTGCAAGGGGTGTGTCAGTTGATGATCTTCATCAGCTACGTCTCAGGATTCACTCAGTGTGGCTGGTGCTGGCAGTGACTTACGAAAACTACATCCGCATCTGTCGCCCCTACTTGTCCAGGACTCACTGCACGCGAGGGGTGGCAGTGCTGGTGATCAGTGTCCTGGTGCTGGTGGCTGCGGTCATCTACAGCTTCGCCTTGTGGACCAACACCGTGTTAGGGGACGGCGGGGCTCAGAACGCTTCCCCTCTCTGCATGGCCATGGTCAAGTTCAAGGACTTCCTCATGGCCATGACCTTCATCGACACGGCCATGACCTTGGTGCTGCCCAGCCTGCTGATCGTGCCCCTAGTTCTCGCCACGCTTCTGGCCGTGGGCCGGGCCATGGACCGCAAGAGCCGACTGCGGGACTCCCTCCTGAGGAAGCGGACCCCTAGGGAGCTCAGCAACTCGGTGGAGGCCAAGGTCGCGCGGTTCTTGCTGGCGGTGTCCTTGACCTTCCTGCTGCTGCACACGCCGGGTCACCTGATCCGCCTGAAGCTGCTGGTGCAGCAGTATATACTGCACACAGGTGAGTTGGTGATGATTCATTAGTATATACTGCACACAGGTGAGTTGGTGATGATGTAGCAGTAGTATATATACTGCACACAGGTGAGTTGATGATGATGTAGCAGTAATAATAATAATAATAATAATAATAATAATAATAATACATGGAATTTGTATAGCGCTATATCTTGTAAAAACAAATCAAAGCGCTTGCATTCGACCAAAACAACACACAATTAACAACAATTTACAGTTTTAACAAATTCGAATGTACACACACACACTCACGCACGCACGCACGCAAGCACGCAACACGCGCGCGGGCACACACACCTACAAACGTTATGCACTTTGGCAGGTGGATGTTGAAGGCAGGGACAGGTAAGAGATGGAAGCGGAAAGGAGAAAACTTAGGTTTGGAATAAGTGTGTCTTGAGGTTGGATTTAAAAGTGTCATAAGTAGGCTTTTGCCGGAGGGAGAGAGGATAGGTCGTTCCAGATCAATGGACCAGAAAACAGAGAAAGAGCGGCGGCCAACGGTAGATAGGTTGAATCTGTGTATTCTTAAGGACAAAGTATCTGCCGACGAGCGGAGGGAGCGAGAAGGTGTGTACAAGTGAAGACATTCACAGAGGTAGGAGGGTGCAGTATTGTGGAGACATTTGTAACAGAGGGTATTGATCTTGTAGTTTACTCTCTGTGGTACAGGCAGCCAATGGAGAGATTTCAAGAGAGGGGTAATGTGCTCAGATTTTTTCTTTCTGAGGACAAGACGAGCAGCAGAGTTTTGTATACGTTGAAGGGAGTGGATGGATGATGCTGGCAGACCAGCCAAAAGAGAATTGCAATAGTCCAGACGTGAGAGAATAAGAGAAGTGACGAGTTTGGATGTTGCATCAGTGGACAGGTACTTTCGAATTGCGCTAATACGCCGTAGTTGATAGTAGCATGACTGACAGGTTTGGGTAATGAATGTTTGCATGGAGAGAGTGTTGTCCACAACGACTCCTAGATGCTTCACAGAAGTGGATAGCGGAACTGACGTATTGCCGAATTCTATTGAAGTTGTTGGAATGGAGGAGAGTTTGTGTTTGGTGCCTACAAGCATGGCTTCGGTTTTATCTGCATTTAGTTGTAATTTGTTTTGTATCATCCAGTGTTGGATGTCTTGAAGGCAGCTGGTCATATTTGTCAAGAGAGAAGGAAGATTTTCAGGTGTGTCACTGCTTTGAATCTGCGAGTCGTCAGCATAAAAGTGATAATTGATATGATGACGGTCTACTATATGTGACAGTGGAGCAGTATAGAGGGTAAAGAGAAGAGGGCCCAGAACTGATCCCTGAGGGACACCACATTCCAGTTTGGCAGGTGCTGATTGAATTTTGTTTACTGCAACTGTGTGGACTCGGTCTTTAAGGTATGAAATGAACCAGGTGAGGGCTGTGCCTTTAATGCCAAACATGTTTTGGAGACGGGAGAGAAGAATTGAATGGTCTATGGTGTCAAAGGCAGCAGATAAGTCGAGAAGAGTAAGAAGGGAGATTTTCCCTGAGTCAGAAGCATGGAGAAGCATGTTTAGAGTATGAACCAGGGTGGTTTCAGTGCTGTGGTTGACGCGATAGGCAGACTGAAAAGGGGGGAAGAGATCATTGGAAAGAAGATGGCTATTGAGTTGTTTCAGAACAACTTTTTCAAGGACTTTTCTCACCTGTGTGCAGTATAATATATATATATATATATATATATATATATATATATATAGAGAGAGAGAGAGAGAGAGAGAGAGAGAGAGAGAGATGAGAGAGAGAGAGAGAGAGAGAGAGAGAGAGAGAGAGAGAGAGAGAGAGAGAGGATGAGAGAGAGAGAGAGAGAGAGAGAGAGAGATGTGAGTGAGAGAGAGAGAGAGAGAGAGACTTATCTGCTGCCTTTGACACCATAGACCATTCAGATTAAGTAGTATATATACTGCACACAGGTGAGTTGATGGTGATGTAGCAGTAGTATATATACTGCACACAGGTGAGTTGATGATGATGTAGCAGTATATACTGCACACAGGTGAGTTGATGATGCAGCAGTATATACTGCACACAGGTGAGTTGATGATGTAGCAGTATATACTGCACACAGGTGAGTTGATGATGTAGCAGTATATACTGCACACAGGTGAGTTGGTGATGGTTCAGTAGTATATATATATATATATATATATATAGAGAGAGAGAGAGAGAGAGAGAGAGAGAGAGAGAGAGAGAGAGAGAGAGAGAGAGATAGATAGATAGATAGATAGATAGATAGATAGATAGATAGATAGATAGATAGATAGATAGATAGATAGATAGATAGATAGATAGATAGATAGATAGATAGATAGATAGATAGATAGATACTGCACACAGGTGAGTATATGATGTAGCAGTATATACTGCACACAGGTGAGTTGGTGATGGTTCAGTAGTATATATACTGCACACAGGTGAGTTGATGATGCAGCAGTACATACTGCACACAGGTGAGTTGGTGATGTAACAGTATATATACTGCACACAGGTGAGTTGGTGATGTAGCAGTAGTATATATACTGCACACAGGTGAGTTGATGATTGTTCAGTATTATATATACTGCACACAGGTGAGTTGATGATGCAGCGGTATATACTACACACAGGTGAGTTGATGATGTAGCAGTATATATACTGCACACAGGTGAGTTGATGATGCAGCGGTATATACTACACACAGGTGAGTTGATGATGTAGCAGTATATATACTGCACACAGGTTGTTTGGTGATGGTTCTGTAATATTATTATATACTGCACACAGGTGAGTTGGTGATGTAGCAGTATATATTGCACACAGGTGAGTTGATGATGTAGCAGTATATATACTGCACACAGGTGAGTTGGTGATGTAGCAGTATATATACTGCACACAGATGAGGATTTGTTTTTTCAGCAGTATATATACTGCACACAGGTGAGTTGATGATGTAGCAGTATATATACTGCACACAGGTGAGGATTTGTTTTTTCAGCAGTATATACTGCACACAGGTGAGTTGGTGATGTAGCAGTATATACTGCACACAGGTGAGTTGGTGATGTAGCAGTATATATTGCACACAGGTGAGTTGATGATGGTTTGTGCAGTAGTATATAATTATACTGCACACAGGTGAGCTATGTGTTGGTTCAGTATTATAGTATGCAGGTGAGTGGTTGAGTATTAGTGTACACACAGGTGAGTCGTTGATTTAGTATTATAGTACACACAGGTGAGTTATTGATGGTTCAGTAGTATATACTGCACACAGGTGAGTTGATGATGGTTTGTGCAGCAGTATATACTGCACACAGGTGAGCTGCTGATGTAGCAGTATATACTGCACACAGGTGAGTCGTTAGTGGTTCAGTATTATTGTACACACAGGTGAGTCGTTGATTCAGTATTATAGTACACACAGGTGAGTTATTGATGGTTCAGTGGTATATACTGCACACAGGTGAGTTGATGATGGTTCAGTAGTATAATATATACTGCATACAGGTGAGTTATTGATGGTTCAGTCGTATATATACTGCACACAGGTGAGTTATGGGTTGGTTCAATATTATAGTACACACAGGTGAGTTTTTATTATTATTATTATTATAGTTTTATATCAAGGATAATGGAAAAAGCACTCATGTACGTCTAGTCCCCGTGTGTATGCAGTTTTTGTAAATCGTATCATCTGTTCCCACCGGCACTCAATGGCCTACTCTTACGAAAAGCGGAACAGGATTTAACGTGTACGGAAGATGTTCTGCGTGTGTTCGCACACGGGGCCTCGATTTATAGTCTCATCCGAAAGACTTTTTGGGGGAGTGGAGTCAGCACTGATGTTAACTCCAGAGGGAAAAAAAACCCTCGACCGGGAATCGAACCCGGGTCGTCAAATTCCGAGCGCAATGTTCTGACCACTAGGCTATCCCCTTGTTTGTTCAGCAGTATATACTGCACACAGGGTAAGTTATTGATGGTTCAGTATTATAGTACAGACAGGTGAGTTATTGGTTGGTTCAGCAGTATATACTGCACACAGTGGAGTCTTTGAACTGCTGGTTATTGTATTTGTTGGTGTTGGTGGTGGTGTTGAAAATGAGTCTTTTGCGTGCTTGTTTGTCTGGTTGGGTTTCTGTTTGCTTGTTTGTTTGTTATTTGCTTGTTTGTTTATTTCTTTCTGTGTGTTTCTGTGTACTTTTTGTCAACATGGGTTTTAAGACGTGAGCTGGTTGACTGGATGGTTGGTTGTCTGGTTGGTTGGTTGGTTGTCTGGTTGGTTGGTTGGTTGGTTGGTTGGTTGGTTGGTTGGTTGGTTGGTTGGTTGGTTGGTCAATTGGCTGGTTGGCTGGCTGGCTGGCTGGCTAGCTATTTGATTGTTTGATTGGTTGTTTGGTTGGTTGGGATGCTAATTGTTTGGCTGGTTGGTTGGAATGCTGATCGGTTGGTTGGTTAGTTGGTTGGCTGGTTGGCTAGTTGGAATGCTGGTTAGTTGGCTGATTAGTTGGCTGGCTGGCTGGCTGGCTGGCTGGCTGGCTGGTCAGATAGTTGGCTGGCTGGCTGGTTGGTTGGTTGGCTGGTTGAGTGAGTGGCTGCTTGGTTGGTAGTTGATTACTGTTGTAGTTTCTCTTTTTGTTCCCTGGTATCTAATTCACGCGTTTGGATGCATGTAGAATTGAATAGTTATGTAGTCAGGAAAAGAAACACCACCTACAACACTCAAATTGACAAATAAGAATGCTTCAGAATCTACACACGTCTTGTCTTGGTGGGGTAAACGTTTTGTCTGTTCATGATTGAAAACACTTCGAAATAAACCATGAACTATATCAAGAAACATTGACAAACCTGGCTAAGCATGTATTCCATGTATTTTTACTCTCTCTCTCTCCAGAATTCTCCAACTTAGACGCCATCCTGCAGAGACTGTTCGAAACCTTCTACTACTTCAACTTTTGCTGCAGTATCGTCATCTTTCTCGCTTCCGGTTCCAACTTCCGGTCCCTGTTTCTCGCCATGTACTGCGCCAAGATGGCCGCGTGTACACCTTCGCCTCCGTCGCCATGTCTGTCGACGACGACGACAACTTTCGAGGAAACAGCGACGACGAAGATGGAGATGAAGAGAAGAGGG
>CM060347.1:21689233-21691733 GCA_030674155.1 Stramonita haemastoma | reverse complement strand
AGCATAATGAAATATAATAAAGTATAAGAGAAATTAGGAAAATCAGAAAAAAACCTACACACACATACTCACACAAATATGTTAAATTTATAGCGAGAAGAAAGATGAGATAGCTAGACGGAGACACTAACAGATAGTGATGAAAATTAAGTCTTTAAACATCTGTTGAATGCTTTTATTTACTGTAATCATGGTTTACGTTAAATGACAGAACCTTCATAGAAAAAAATTATACTAACCCATGTAAAACATACCATCTATATTGCGACCTCTGTAGATATGTTTGTCTGTGTCTTCTATCTGAAGGACTTTTGGGGGAGAGTGGAGTCAGCACTGACGTTAACTCCATTGGACCACCCGCAGATGTGTGATGTAATTGCCTGGTGAGAGTCAGACGGACATGGGGAGTGTTACATAATGATCGTTATTATGATGGCAGCCATGCATTATCTGGCTCATGATGAGAAAAAAACTTCCTCTCACAGTCTAGGCAAACCCCATCTTTTTTCTGTCTTCCTTAACACGCACACACACACACACACACACACACACACACACACACACACACACACACACACACACACACTCACACACACACACGCACGCACGCACGCACGCACGCACGACACAACACACACACACACACACACACACACACACACACACACACACACACACACACACACATTATTATATAAGCCTGGACGCTATTTAATGTAAAAATGTTTGAAGCTTCAGTTTGAACTTTTACATCAAAGCCATTTCATAGGAGTGAAATGCGTTACCTAGTACAGCTCTATCCTGTATCAATTTTTTTTTCTACTTCAGCCGTAAGTTTAATATGCATGTTGTTTCACTGCAAGAATGCCAGTGGTCCTGTCAGTATAAGTAACATCTCCACATTCTGGAAATGCTGTGTTAGAAACTTCCTCTTTTCTATCACTCTCTTTGTTTCTACTTTGTTCCTTTTCTTTCTGTCACCTCCTTCTAGTCTATTTTCCTACCTGTTTGGTCCATTCTCCTGCTTTATATTTTTTTTCCAGAAAGACTTAAAAGATAACATATCTCTCTAATGCTGAAGTCGGATGCGCTGGGCCTGACTTGTCAGGCGCTTAACGGCAGTGCGATATATTTTCGCTTATATAACTCACACGGATAGTTGCTGTCTGAGTGTTCGAAGAATTTGAAGAAGAATTTGAAGAAGAATTTGAAGAATTTGAAGAAGAATTTGAAGAATTTGAAGAATTTGAAGAAGAAGAAGAAGAAGAAGAAGAAGAAGAAGAGAAGAAGAAGAAGAAGAAGAAGAAGAAGAAGAAGAAGAAGAAGATGCATGTTGTCAATACTGTTGTATGTAATTATGCATATTGTAGCTTTTTAATAGATTATAAACATGTTTTTGTTTTGACTTGATTTGGTTTTGTTTTGTTTCGTCTGATTTGATTTGATTTATTTTGATGTGGTTTTATTTTACTTGGTTTCTTTTGATTTGATCTGATTTGATTCCGCTTCATTCTACTCCATCTGATCTCATTTGAGTCTAGTTGATCAGATTCAAATTAATTCCGATTTCGCTTGATTTAATTTGATTTGATGTGATTTGATATGATTCCATTTGATTCCATTTCATATGGCTGTTTCTTAGCCAAAAGATAACTTGACAAACTGCACAGTGTTTTATTATATCATTTGTTAAGATTGTTGGTATTTTCGGGATCATACGAAAGCACATTATATCGTTGACTTTCTTTGTGATTATAATAATCATATTGCTAGTGATAAACTTTTGGTGTAGTTTGTTATTGACTCCAATGTTTTGCCACGTTGCTGAGTTGATATGTGATATTATGTCTCGTTAGTGAAAAACTATTGGTTAACTTTTGTTGTTTATTGATGTCATTGACATTCTATTCCATTATCATATTCGTGATAAACTCTCGTTTTAGTTTGTTATTGATGTAAATAATGATACGCCATATCGTTGACCTAGTTTGGGATGATGGTATTTGCTCATGATAAACTGTTGGTATGATTTTTATGATCTGTTGTTTGTATGACTCTTTCTGTAAATAAACACAATTGATTATCTTTTTTTTTAAGTGCTGTTGTTAACGGTGATATGAATGAGGGGATGTCTGTCTGCCTGCCTATCTCCTTGTCTATCGATCTTTTTCTCATTTTTGCTGCTGTCTTTTTTCTGGTTATTGCTGTCTTATCTCCTGTTACGCTGCCACCTTTTTTTCTGCTGTTCCCTCCCCTTCCCCTCTCTCTCTCCCTCCCTCCTCTCTCTCTCTGTTCCCCTCTCTTTCTCTCTCCCTCGTCCACCTCTCTCTCTCATCCCTCCCCCCACCCGACCTCCCTCTCTCTCTCCCTCTCTCTGTGCCGGTGGGAACAGATGACATTTATATAAAACTGCATACACACGAGGACTGTATGTAAAAAAAACACAAGAGTGCTTCTTCCATTATCCTTGATATAAAAGATTAAATCTAATCTAATCTAA
>CM060347.1:21639233-21654233 GCA_030674155.1 Stramonita haemastoma | reverse complement strand
TGGTACTGTCACAAATACGCATCCTTCAAACACACACACACACACACACACACACACACACACACACACACACACACACACACACACACCACATCCAGACTTTCAAGGCAAGATTGTTTTTGATGGACTTGACACCAGTTCACGGTCGGGGTAAGACGTGTTTCGCAGCGCTCCGGCCAAATGGTCTGAACTCAACTTGCAGTGTCGCGAGTTCATACGACACAAAGAAGATGTGCATTGAAGGGGCGTGGCTTTTGTAGAGACAGCAACTACTGAGGAGAGTTTGTGCGATGCATAAGACTGAAAAAAGAAACTGACTGGTGTTATTTACCTTCGATTTTCCTCCTTTTTTATTGTGACGGAAAGACGGTATGTTGATTGCTTTTTTACTGTCGACTTTTTTTTCTTTTCATACAACTTAAGTGGCTGATAAGAGAAGAAATAGCACAACGAATTTCGAGTCGTTAGCTGTTGCTAGAAGACAGATCGCAATGGCACCACCGAAAAAGACACCGCCCACTAGAAACAAAAAACGCCAGCACAGGCCAAGCAGTGGCTCCGTTGGCAGTGAGAAAAACACTGACACGCACTTTGATCCTTTGAAGAGTCAAACAGTCGAGGAAAAAAACAAAGGGAGGGAAAGATCCTTAAGTAAGAAACGAAAAACGACAGACCAACAACAACAAAAAATCACTAGCTTTACCAACAATGGAGATAGCAGCAAAACACAAACGGAGGGGGAGGGGGCGGACATCATGGAGGGCAGTGACGATCAGAATTCAACAGTGGTTACCATTCTAAGCAGAATGGAGAAGTTTATGGAGGATAACAGAAAAGAAAATATTAACGTCAGTTTTCAACTTGACAAAATTCTTTCAGAAATTTTTGACATAAGAAAAGAAAACGATTTTCTGAGAAAGAAAATAGAAACACTTGAAAACAGAAACAGTGATCTAAGTAACGACATAAGTCGGTTTCAGAAAGAACTCAAACAGGAAAGAGAACTAAGAAACTCTTTAGAACAATACACAAGAAAAGATAACGTGAAAATCATGAATTTACCTGGAGACTCAGACCGAGAAAGTTCAGAAGAGACAGAGAGAAAAGTGGTTGAGTTTATTCAGCAAAAACTACAACTCCCATCTTTCCAGCATCAGGACATTAGTGTAGCCCATCGAATAGGGAAATTTTCAGCAGGGAGAAACAGACCCATCGTTGTGCGTCTTGTGAGAAGGAAAACAAAAACACAGATCTTTAAAAATAAACATATCTTAAGACAGGGGAAGTGTAACGTTTTCATCAGTGAGGATCTGACAAAACTGAATGCGCAAAGACTGTCGGAAATAAAACGCCACCCTGTTGTCATGTCTGCTTGGTCTTTTCAGGGAAAACTGTTCTGTAAACTAGTAGACCTCAGGGTGCTGAACATTGAAGATGGGGATATCGATAAGATTGACAGGATATTGATTGAATCTCCCACGGAGTCTATCCGAAGCCAACGATTTCCTCATCGCGCAGGAGAGAAGTGGTCAGACAGACCGGTACACAGAGGGAGAAACAACCAGGCGAGGGGAGTTGACAGAGGAGGCAGCCGGACATCCGGAGCTTCCCACCTTCCACCGCGCAATGTGGGGCCAGGGGCAGTGCAGACGGGAGGTACCGGCGGTCAGGGCAGGCAGCCTGTCTGCAGTCGGGAGGGCCAGGTCAGCAGCAGTGGGACAACCGGCAGCGGTGCAGCAGCCAGGAAATCCACGCCTGTAGCAAAGGAGGGGCAGCAGCGGGGTGCGGACTACGGGCGGTCCCAGCAGACGGCAATGTCTCAGGAGCCACAGGACTTTTCTCCTCCTCCGCTGCTGACCATGTCTCCTGACCTGTCCTGCAGAGTGGAGGATGAAGTGGGCAGCCCCGGATCTGAGGGCGACATGGAGGTGTTTGATGAGGTCTCTCACCTCTGATGCCTGACTTCCTGGAAAACATGCAGTGCCCACAAGAACGAGGCTGGAATCCAAAAGCAGATTGTGGAGTCAAGAGACTGAACCAGAATGTGGGATTTCCTCCAAACGCCTCCTGCTCGCGCTTGTGTGTGCGTGTGTGTGTGCGTGCGTGCGTGTGTGTGTGTGTGTGTGTGTGTGTGTGTGTGTGTGTGTGTGTGTGTGTGTGTGTGTGTGTGTGTGGGTGGGTGGGTGGGTGGGTGGGTGGGTGGGTGTGTGAGTGTGTGCGTGCGTGCGTGCGTGTGTGTGTGTGTGTGTGTGTGGTGAGAGTGTGTGTGCATGTGCGTGCGTTTATGGTGTGTGTGTGTGTGTGTTTGTGAGTGAGTGGTGTATATATGTACGTGCGTGCGTGCGTGCGTGCGTGTGTGTGTATATATGTATGCGTGCGTGTGTGAGCGTGTGTATGTATGCGCGGGCGTGCGGAATTATCATCCAATGTCCCACATGATTGCTTGCCTGTACACAACCGTACCGACGCTTTTTTCGGTCTCCGAATCTTGGCAGTTGCGTTAATGTTCGTTACTCTTTGTACCGACTATAACAATAGAGGGGGGGGGGGGGGGGGGGGGGGGGGGCGGGACACTGTGAATGTGGGGGGGGGGGGGGACGGGACACTGTGAATGTGGGGGGGGGGGACGGGACACTGTGAATGTGGTGTTAGGCTCCCGGTCTGGCGTCGGGGTTTCGGGTCGCTGTGGACACCCCCATTCGAAGATTTTATTTGTTTTGCTTCTTTTGTGAGTGTTTTGTCTCCTGTGAGGGCGTTGGTACCGATCCCGCCAGCCGGGATTTTTTCCGGTGGGTGGATGGACCATGGACCATCCATGGTCGGTCGAATGTTGAGTGGGCGGCGCGCTGATGTTGGCTCCGGAGGCGGGATCCTCTTGTGCGAGACTCGAGACGCGTCGGCGGATCGTGAGCGCATCGCTGTGACCACTAGGCCTAGGCTGTCCCGTCCACCCTCGGCGTGGGAGGACCTTGTAGCTCTAGTGGAGGATGTGAAGACGTCAAAAGGAAAAATGATAATGATAAACGCGTTGTCTGTCACTGAGGTTGTCCCATGAACGCATGCGTGTATGTGCGCAAGTTGTTATATGCATGTGTTGGATAGAGCGAGCAAGCGAGTGGGCGAGAGAGAGATGGTTTTTGATATTATTGTTATAATCACTGTTAGTCGTCGTAGTGAAAGTATTGATATTGGAGGTGGTGGTGGTGGTGGGGGTGATGACGGTGGTGGTGGTGGTAGAGTGATGGTACATGGTAACAGTAATCGTGGTAGCGGTGGTGGTGGTGGTGGTGGTAGTAATAGTTGTAGTAGTAATAGTGGTAGATGGTGGTGGTGGTGGTGGTAGTGGTGGTAGTGGTAGTAGTGGTAGTAGTTGTGGTGGTAGTGGTAGTAGTGGTAGTGGTGGTGGTAGTAGTAGTAGTAGTAGTTGTAGTGGTGGTGGTGGTAGTAGTAGTGGTAGTAGTAGTAGTAGTAGTGGTAGTGGTAGTGATTGGTGGTGGTGGTAGAAGAAGTAGTAGTAGAAGTAGTAGTAGTATTTGTAGTAGTGGTAGAGGTAGTAGCAGTGGTGGCAGCGGCAGTAGTAGAAGTAGTAGAGGGGGTGTGGTGATGGTGGTGATGGTGGTAGTGGTAGTTTTAATGGTAGTAGTAGTAATAGTGGTGGTGGTGGTGGTGGTGTAGTAGTAGTAGTAGTAGTAGTAGTAGTAGTAGTAGTAGTAGTAGTAGTAGTAGTAGTAGAATGCTGCACATAAAGGAAAGTGAAGTACTATATTAAATGGATTATGAACCAACGCGACACAGACCATTGACCATGATCGGCGTTCAAGTGTGGTTTTCCTGTGCTATGTGCACTTTTAAAGTTTTGAATCTATTACTTGTCTTGTTACCGCCTTTTTGTTTTGCTTTTTTCTTGTACACAGTTTGCATGTTTAATGCTTATGGAGACAATCAAGGTATTTTTCTTCAGGCCATATTGGAAGAGCCATTGCTATCTGATATCCAGCTATTTTCAACTGTAATAAAAAATACATGGATAGTATTTCCCTTGTATCACTAAACTGCCAAGGATTAGGTGATGCTAAAAAGAGACGTGATGTATTCCAGTATCTGAAGCAAAAGTCGCACTCAGTTTTTTGTCTACAAGATACACACTTTACTAAGAAAATAGAACCGTTTGTGACAGCAGAGTGGGGCTACAAGTGTATATTTTCTTCTAATAGCTCAAACTCCAGAGGAGTGGCTATAATGTTCAATAATACTTTTGAATTTAAGATAAAAGGGGTGCACAGAGACCAGGATGGGAACTTTGTGATAGTTTTATTTAGATATATGGAACAGGATCTGCTTCTTGTTAATGTTTATGGACCTAACAGAGACACTCCTGAATTCTATTTACACTTAAAAGATGTAATTAAAAGTTTTAAAACACGCAATGTTATCTGTGTTGGTGATTGGAACCTTGTCTTAGATCCATCCCTTGATTACAATAATTATAAACATACTAACAACCCTAAAGCTCGAGAAAGTGTGCTGAATATGATTGAAGAATTACAGTTGTCAGACATATGGAGGGAATACAATCTCGACTGTAAAAGATTCACTTGGAGAAAGACAAATCCTTTAAAACAAAGCAGATTAGATTTTTTCCTTCTCTCTGAGTACCTTATATTTGCTGTTGAAATGCCTGATATTCACTATGGTTATCGATCAGATCATTCTATGATTAGTCTGAGATTGAAATTTGGTAAACAAAAAAAATGCATGACATACTGGAAATTCAATAACTCTCTCCTCAAAGATAATATATATACAAAAGAAATTAATGAAACTATTAACAGTGTTATCGGAGAGTATGCTGTTGATCACTATGAGAAAGAACATCTGGAAGAAATTTCTGAAACCAACATAAAGTTAACAATTCCTGAAAACGTGTTTCTAGATTTTCTTATGATGAAAATTAGAGCAAAGACAATAGCATATGCAACAAAGAAAAAGAAGGAAAGAGAACAAGAAGAACAAAAGCTAGAAAATCAAATCAGGGAAGTAGAACAAAAAATAAACAAAACAGAGCATGACATTCAACAATTAAATGATTTCAGTAGTGAACTAACAGCAATTAGAGAAGTTAAAATGAAGGGTGTTCTACTCAGATCAAAAGCAAGATGGGTGGAAGAAGGAGAAAAAATCACAAAGTATTTTTGTAATTTAGAAAAAAGGAATTATATCAGCAAATATATGCCAAAGTTGGTTTCAAATGAGAAAGAGTTATATAGGTCTGATGATATTCTTTCGGAAGTTAAGGAATTTTATGAAGACTTGTATAAAGAACGGAAAGTGAAAGAATATGAGTTTAAAGATCTAGTCTCAGAAATCCCTAAGCTATCAAGTGAAGAAAAAAAATCGCTTGAAGGTGAGATAACATTGGAAGAAGCTGGACGGGCTCTCAGAAATATGAAACATGGGAAAAGCCCAGGCTCTGACGGGTTTACTTCAGAATTCTTCAAGGTTTTTTGGAAACGACTTGGTTCTTTTGTAGTTAGAGCTTTAAATAGATCCTTTAAAGATGGGGAATTAACAAATACACAAAAAGAAGGAATAATTACATGCATCCCTAAACATGACAAACCAAAAGAATTCATCAAAAACTGGAGGCCAATATCCTTAATGTTGTCTATAAAATAGGTTCATCCTGTATAGCTAATCGAATAAAAACAGTTCTTCCTAGACTCATTAATGAAGATCAGACAGGATTTATGTCTAACAGATATATAGGAGATAATATAAGATTGTTGTATGATCTAATGAGCTACCTAAAAATGAAAAACCTTCCAGGTATGTTAATTTCTATTGATTTTGAAAAGGCTTTCGACTCTTTAAGTTGGCAGTTTATTTCAAAAGTATTTAAATCATTTGGATTTAGAAAAGATATACTTCGTTGGATTTCAACTTTCTATAGAAATATTAAGTCTACAGTAATAGTCAATGGACAGTGTTCCTCCTGGTTTAATATACACAGAGGATGCAGACAGGGTGACCCAATATCTCCATACCTATTTATTCTCTCAGCAGAAATTCTGGCAATTATGATAAGAGAAAACCCAAACATAAAAGGTATTTATGTTAATAATACAGAATATAAGTTGTCACAGTTTGCTGATGATACACAGCTGATAAATAAAGGTGACAGCATATCATTTGAACAGACCATGAAAACTTTAAACTTATTCGGAAATGTAACTGGACTTTTTATGAATACAGAGAAAACAAAAGTAATATGGCTTGGGAGCAAAACCTTTTCTGATGTAAGGTATATGACCCATTTAAAGTTAGACTGGAACCCCAAACAGTTCAAGATACTTGGAATATGGTTTACACCGGATTTGTCAGAATGTGAAAAACTAAATTATGATAACAAAATTACAGAAGTAAGAACTTTATTCAACATCTGGATAAAAAGGGATATTACACCTATTGGTAGAGTGGCAGTGCTAAAATCTTTAATTCTATCTAAACTGATATATCTCTGGATCCTGTTACCGAATCCACCAAATGATTATATAGATATACTTCAGAAATTGTGTTTTAAGTTTGTGTGGAAAAACAAACAAGACAGAATCTCGAGAAAAACCACAGTCAAACACATAAAACATGGAGGATTGGGAATACCATCTCTAAAACAATATACTATGGGGTTAAAACTTATGTGGATAAGAAAACTTAAACTAAATAATCCTAAATGGAGTTCCATAATTGAAGTGATTTGCCCTTTTGTCAAAGATCTGGACAAATATAGTTACTTTATACCCATTAGAAGAAAATGTTCAAACACATTCTGGTTTGACACATTCCACGCATACAAAATGTTTGGCAGGAAAGTCAAAATTGTTAATTCTGAAGATCTTTTGGCTGAAAACATATTTTATAATGAAAATATTAAAGTTGGTGGAAACTTTTTTTATGTAAAGGAATGGATAGAAAAGGATATATATCGAATTGCAGATTTAGTTGACGAAAATGGAATTTTTTGGACGTACGACCTTTTTAAGGAGAAATATGATATCAGGACAAATGTCATTACATATCTAGGCTGTGTTCAAGCAATTAAAAGGTATATTCGTACAACGGGTATTAATATGGATAATAATACATCAAACAACCTCCAAAAGGCTTTGAACTTGATTTTGACTGTTAAAAAAGGAACACGCCCTTATTATGATATTCTGGTTGCAGATAACATTCTGCCAAAGTGTTGTGACAAGTGGAACAAAACAATACCAAGGGATCTTAACTGGATAAAGGTTTTTGACAAGGTGCATAAGATAAAAGAAATTAAAATGAAATGGTTCCAGATACGACTGATCCACAAAATTCTAGCTACAAATAATATTCTTGAAAAAATGAAAATTGTTGAAAATGATAAATGCACATTCTGTACTTCTGAGAAAGAAACTGTTGACCATCTATTCTATGCTTGCAGCAAAACTTCTTATTTTTGGACAGAATTGCAAAACTTTCTTCATAAAAATTGTGCCAATACACATGGTCTAGTGCTGTCAAAAGAACGGATTTTATTTGGATTTGATTCTCGATCAAAAGGAGATGAAATACTAGACGAAATACTAATCACTGCAAAATTTTTTATATACAAATGTAGAGTACAAAAAGCGGCACCTATGTTTTCGGTTTTTAGAAAGTATATGACAAAACAATATCAAATTAAAGAATATATTGCCAAAACAAACATGACTTATAGTGTATTTGCAGCTAAATGGCAACATTACAAACAACTAGTTGATGATGGGTAGATACATTTTGAAGAAACTGGTTTTTTGTTTGTTTGTTTTTTGTGTTTTCTGCATTGTTTTTTTGATGTAATACGTAGCATCGCTACATTGCTTATTTTGTAAAACAACTGAAAATTCACTTGGGGTATTCTCGAATGTAATCTGTGTACTCTCTCTTATTTTCTTCTTTTTTTTTTTTCCCCGACTGTTTGTTTGGTTGTATCTGTTATATCCATACTCTGAATATATTGCAAATTGTTACTCTATGTCATGCAAACAAATAGTAAAAATTTTTGTGTGTGTTTTTGTTTTTGTTTTGTTTTTGTTTGTTTTCTGTTCTGTTTTGTTTTGTTTTTGTTTTGTTGTTGCTGTTGTTGTTTGTTTTGGATAACATTATAACTTGGCTCATTTGCAATGTTCAAATCATTTAGAGTGCAATGTACATTTGAATGTTTGAATCACTTAATAGTATACGATTAATTCAATTGGAAAGTTTTAATAGTTTGGAATGTAGTATATATTTGGTTTATTGCAAATGTTGCTATCATTTGAAATGTAATGCATATTTGGATTATTTAAAAAAAAAAAAAAAAAAAAAAAAAAAAAAACTCTAACTAAACAAAAAAAAAAAAAAAAAAGAAAAAAAAAGATTGTTTTTGATTAGGAAGTTAAAGCAAGATGTTAAGGGAAGGTTTTTAGTGTGAGCTTAAGATCTTAACCCCTCCCCAACCCCCCTCCCCCCATAAAAAAAGCGTAAACCCTTACTCATAATTATGTTAATGCTTGAAATGGGAAAGATGTCGAGATGCTCCCCTTCTTCCTACAGCTGATTTTTTTTCTTTTTCAATATTGTCAAATAGTGCTGTAGAATTGAGAAATAGACGAAGAAAGATATTTTGGATAAACGATCCTAATATTAAATGGTAGGTAGGCAAGCATCTTTACATCAACAGGTGCAAATGGACATCTTGTTTTTTAAGACATGTTTATGCATTTTCTTGCTGAAAGTTTTAGCAGAGCAGTTTTGATGTGATCACAAGAGAACTGACAATAATGTTAAATGGAACGATGTGGTTTTTGCCTGTGGTAATTGTGAATTTTATCATCTTTACAATTTTTTTTCGTTCCGAGGTTCACGCTCCGAGGTTGACTGAAGATGAAATTTTGCATATGCGACCATTTTTGCTCACTGCTAAGGTTGTCGCTTTCCGACTTCAAGAATGATGTCTAAACACACCTGTGTGCATGCGGGGTTGTGTGTGTGTGTGTTTTTTTAATAACATCCGTTCCTACCGCCACAGAACGGCCTATTCTTCCGGAAGACGGAACAAGTTTTAACGTGTTGTTGTTATTGTAATTAATTTTTGCACTTGCTGATATTAAACATTTTTGTCAGCCCAGTTAAGTTTGCTTGACTCTACATTTATGAGTTGGGTTTAATTAATTAATTAATACATGGAATTTGTATAGCGCTATCTCTTGTAAAGACAAATCAAAGCGCTTGCATTTGACCTACAGAGCCACAGATCATGCTGCCACCAGGCGCAAAGATCCCCAACTCCAACTCCCCGATTTTTCTTCAGGGATGGTGTCTAAACACGACACCTGTGTGCATGCTGGTTTGTTTATAATTTTGTCATCCGCTCCTACCGGCACACGATGGCCTACTCTTCCGAAAGGTGGAACGGGGTTTTAACGTGTGCGCAAGATGTTCTGCGTGCATTCGCACACGGGGCCTCGGTTTCGAGTCTCATCCGAATGACTTTGACATTCAGTTCGATTTTTTCGTCAAACTGGGAAGAAAGGGCGAGGCTGGGTTCGAACCCAGAAACTCACGATTTACATATTGGCAGGCGAACGTCTTAACCATTCTGCCACCGTCCTTCCGTTTGGCTTTATCTTGACAGAAAAATGTGGACAATAAGTAAATACGTAAATAATTTGATATCTGAATATAAAAACGTTGCATGTCATTATTCGTGTGTTAAAGAGACTGGAGGATATGAATCTTTTACTACAGCTCCTATCAGTGATGTCATTAATGTTGTCCATTACTGGTAATTGGGAGGATCGATGGTCTAGAGATTGATCCCCGTTTATTGCCCAAATCTTTATCCCGTCCTCTAGACTGTGAGTGGTGGCCTGCAAACAAGTCTTTCGAAACGGATGGTGAACAAGGTCCTGCATGCAGCACACATTCAGCGCACGGAAAAGAACCCACGACACCAAGAAAGAGATCTCCAGCAAAATTCTATAGAATAAAGCCCTTCTCATAGGGAAGCTGATACACTTTAAAAAAGGACATTTTTGGGAGTGGTACTGCTCTTGTGGCAACGCACTCACCCCTGAGAGAGAAGCCCAAATTGCCCGCAGATAAATATGCTGTGACTGGAAGTGGTATTCAATTCAATTTTCAATTTATTTGAATTCAGTTCAGTTGTGAAGTTATTTTACACTGCTTTGGAATAGAAACGAGTAAAACTGTCATTGTCATAACATGGGTGTAAATTTTCATACTTTGAAATTAAAAAAGTATATCGCTGTATAATTTTTCACCTACCTTATGAACTTACGTGTTTTTTTTGTTCAGGTAAAACTGGGTGGCCAGGCGACCTGCCATGGCAACCTGTCCTAACCAACGTTACAAGACAGCTGACATCACAGACACCAGAGGAAGAGTTGGGTTTGCAACAAGAAGGACCAGACAAACCTCAACATCAAGGACCACACAAATTTCAACATAGACCACACAAACCTCAACATCAAGGACCACATAAACCTCAACATCAAGGACCACACAAACCTCAACATAGACCACACAAACTCAACTTCAAGGACCACATAAATCTCAACATCAAGGACCACACAAACATCAAGGACCACACAAACCTCAACACGGAACAGACAAACCTCAACATCAAGGGCCACACAAAACTCAACATCAAGGACCAGACAAACCTCAACATGAAATGCCTGCAGCAGCATCCCCTGAGGGAGGAAGATCAGCACTCTGCTCTTCAGTCTCCCTTCCCTACCATCATCATGGCCACAGATTCCAGAGAAAAGGTATGTAAAACAACGTGGTGTAGCTTACGGGGAAAAAATGTCTTCCCAATTCTGTAAAACAGAAAAAAAGGAAAAATATCCACCATGTTTTTTCACATGGTTACTTGTAGTTTTATTTCAGTTACTGGATGTGTTTCTGAAACGGCATTTAAAAAGGTACACGTATTTCTTCTGCAGACAGTGCCGAGGAAAATTTACAAAAACTGCATACACACGGCGACTGGATGTAAAAAAAAGTACGAGTGCTTATTTCATTATCCTTGACATAAAAGAAAAAATAAGTAAAGGGTAGCTGAGAATTATTTTAAAATGGTAAAGAAACAATCTGGGCAATCTCATAAATATAAACCCATTTTTCATTTTGTTTTGGTTGTAATACAGTACTGCATGACCTAACTTATACATCAGAGGAGTGCTGTTGTTTATTTACTACCACAAATATAATTATTGGTTAGATTTCCCACAGTTGTAAAGTTGTATTTGAAAATCGTGTTAAGACACTATGTCCTAACAATGAATGCCTGAAACCAGTACCCTACTTGTTCGTTACAAAAAAAATGTCTGAAATCTAACGTAAGAATCTTTCTATCGAAAATGAATACTGGGAAATGTAGAGATCAAAAACATTTTTTGAAGAAAAAAAATTGTTTCAACTGAGGGAAGGATATCTATAATGTATGCTAATGTATTATTTAATTTTTATTTATTCTTTTATATCGAGGATAATGGATTAAGCACTCGTGTGCTTTTTTACATACAGTCCCCGTGTGTATGCAGTTTTGTAAATCTTGTCATCTGTTACCACCGGCACACGATGGCCTACTCTTGCGAAAAGCGGAACAGGATTTAACGTGTGCGCAAGATATCTGCGTGCGTTCCCACACGGGGCCTCGGTTTTTAGTCTCATGGGAAGGACTTTTGGGAGGGTGGAATCAGCAAAGATGTTAACTCCAGGGGAAAAATCTCCTCGACCAGGAATCGAACCCGGGTTGCGAGCGCAATATTTCTCTTCGTAGAATTTAATTTTTAACGCTAAAACCACAATCCTAGATAGAAGGCAATGAGGTGCTCATGGCTGTAGTCTATGATCTGTACCATATTGGTTTTCTATTTAATTTTATTCTATTTTCATTTTATTTATCTTGCACATACGTCAGATGATTAAAAAAAAAAACTGGATTATCTTGCGAACGCACATGTCAAAAGACCTTTTGGTAGGACATCTTGCACTCACGTCAGAAGACTTTTTTCATATTTCCAAAGGATCTGCCAAAATAAGCAAAAAAACAGGATCATGGAACTAAGTGTAGATAATAAATAAAAAAAACCATAATCATTAAAAAAAAAAATCCAAACATTTCAGCGACCTCTCAAAAGTTTTGCCATGGATATTGTGATTTGGATCTGTAGTAGCCAGTTGCTCATGGTTTCTTTCCCCAGGTCATCTCCACTCTCCTGGATCTGTCTTTCCACTGCAGGTTGTGAAGACACCAGCAGCACGATGCTGGAGCACAGGGCCCAGTGGACTTGTCCTCACCCACATGACTTGACTTGACCTATGTAAGACCGATAGGGAGGACGGGTAACAACCGAAGACAAGGAGCAACGCTCGAACACAGCGCTGAAGGGTTGAGCTTCTGAAGGGCAAAGTCTGGAAAAACGAGCCCCTAAAGGGCTGCATTGCCGCCGCTGTAGTCTAGTGGTTAGGGCGTTGGACTCGTAATCTAAAGGTTGCGGGTTCGATCCCAGCTTTCGGCTATGGCGTTGTGCCCTTGGAAAAGGCACTTTACGGCTATTTTCTCACCCCACCCAGGTGTAAAAGGGGTACCAACCTTGTGTTCAAGGTTAACCCTGCGATAGACTGGCGTCCTATCCAGGGGGGAGTCTATGACTCTCAGTCGCTTAACGCCACAGAAACCAGGATAAGCACAGGCTTGATGAGCCTTAGGCTCGGGACAGACTTTAACTAAAGGGCTGCATCATGCAAGACGAGCCCCCGAATGGCAGCACCCTGCAAGACAAGCCCCTGAAGGACAAATCCCGTATGCAAAACAGGCCCCTGAAGGGCAAAATCCTGCATGCAAAACAGGCCCCTGAAGGGCAAAATCCTGCATGCAAAACAGGCCCCTGAAGGGCAAAATCTTGCATGCAAAACAGACCCCTGAAGGGCAACATGCAAAATAAGCCCCTGAAGGGCAAAATTCTGCATGCAAAACAGGCCCCTGAAGGGCAAAATCCCGAAAGACCTGCCCCTGAAGGGCAAACTCCTAAAGACTAGCCCCTGAAGGGCAAACTCCTGAAAGACCAGCCCCTGAAGGGCAAACTCCTGAAAGACCAGCCCCTGAAGGGCAAACTCCTGAAAGACCAGCCCCTGAAGGGCAAACTCCTGAAAGACCAGCCCCTGAAGGGCATGCTCCTGAAAGACCAGCCCTGAAGGGCAAACCCTGAAGAGACCAGCCCCTGAAGGGCAAACTCCTGAAAGACCAGCCCCTGAAGGACGAATCCAGTGCAGGCCTAGCATTGTTGCCCAGGGATCTAGGATCAGATCCCACTAGGCTGCAGAGCAAAGTTGATAGAAGTTTGGGGGGTTCGCATCATGTCTGCATGACCTCATATCTCTGAAACAATTCAGGGATCAAATGCGATGAGAGCGGTAAGGACTGGGGTCTCTGTGGACATCGAACATTCGACATGCAGCAGCATGTGAAAGGTAAGAATTGCAAAACCTCCTTCCATTAAAGGGCTACCTTGCATTCTTCACAGGTATCTTTGTACCGAGTACAACCTGTCTATGCCTGCGTGCATCATGTTCACACGTGTACCTCAGTCTTTCACATTTCCCAAATAAAAATTTGTCCCTGGAGTTTTCGGTAAGGCTCAACAATCGCGGATTTCAGAACTTCATCAGAGCCTTTGAACCTTACTCTGTGATCACAAAGACTGGCAGACTAGGCGTCGACATTGGGTTTGGTGTCCTAAACTGGCACAGCCAGTAAAACCCTTGCACACAGTGCTCAAGGGGAAAGGACACATCCAGCCCCCAGACTTTGTTCAAGAATTTGCTCGACCTGCCGGGTCTCTTCCATCTCGCCCTGATTCCTTAGTCTTAGCATAGATGTCAAAAAGTCATGTGGGTCATCTTAGTTCTCTGGCCCTGTCTCTGACGTCGTGATTGTCACACGTATCAAGACCTCACAGAGGTAAGTACACGTGCAATGTTTTCTTCTTTTTTGTGGTTTTGTTTTTCGAGGTACAACTGCGAAGTTTTAAGATTTATGTTGAATATTCCCGTGTTTCCATAACTTACCGAAAGAGACAAAACTTCCAGACCTTTATGGGGCCTTTTTGATATTCCGCATGCCTGTATACACGAATGAAAGTAAAGCACCAGCAAGCATGAATAGAAGTTATGAAAGATGATGACAAAATGTCCCCCTGATGTGTTAAGCACTGTCAAGATTAAACCTGGGTATCAAAGATTTCATAATTGTAACAATTAGAAATTCGACACAGACCAAACAAATCGCCAGCAGTTGATGTGAAGAAAAGCTTAGTTGATTGCTAAAACATCGCTAGAAACTGCATTTTCTGAAATGTAGAGAATACACAACATATATACATTCCCTCTGTCTCTCTCTCTCTGTCTCTCTCTCTGTCTCTCTCTCTGTCTCTCTCTCTCTCTTCCTCTCTCTCCTCTCTCTCTCTCTCTCTCTCTCTCTCTCTCTCTCTTCTCTCTCTCTCTCTCCTCTCTCTCTCTCTCTCCCTCTCTCTCCTCTCTCTCTCTCTCTCTCTCCTCCTCTCTCTCTATATATATATATATATATACACTCCCCCTCTGCCCTCCCTCCCCCTCTCTCTCTCCCCCTCTCTGTCCCTCCCTCCCTTCCTCGCTCCCCCCCTCTCTCTCTCCCCATATATATATATATATATATAATAATATATATATATATATATATATATATATAACATTTTTAGAACCCTCTGGAAACTAGGTGATTTTTCAGTTGATATTTGTCTTAGATTATTTGATTCACAGATAAGACCTATTCTTTTGTATGGTTCTGAAATCTGGGGCATGACTTACTTTTCTATATCGGAGAAAGTACACACGTTTGCCTTAAAAAAGCTGTTAAACGTCAGCCCCAGAACACCAAAT
>CM060347.1:21626733-21634233 GCA_030674155.1 Stramonita haemastoma | reverse complement strand
GACTTTAACTTTAACTTGACTCTCTCTCTCTCTCTCTCTCTCTCTCTCTCTCTCTCTCTCTCTCTCTCTCTCTCTCTCTCTCTCTCTCTCTCTCTCTCTCTCTATATATATATATATATATATATATATATATCTATATCTATATCTATATATATATGCACGCATTTAATCTTGAATGTCAGTTTTTTTCTGTGCAGAATCCTTCCGTCATCAAAGCTGTTCCCGTCCTAGGTACTTCAACGCCTGAGGACGCGGCACGGGCAAGTGGAAACACCCAATAAGGTAATGCCAGTGTGTCATCTGTTGGGCATTCCACAGGTGAACATTCTGAGAGTGCTGTGTAAAATGCACTCTGTCTCGCACATCATACTTACGAATATCACTGAAAAAAGAAAGGAAATTATGGCCGCTTTGTTTTTCATCTCCATTTCTATATAGGCAGCTGTAGTCTGGATTCCGAAGATTTTTTTTTACTTTCATGGAGAGCACAGCTCATCCTTAGAGGTTGTCATGGATGGAGACAATCTCAACATAGTGTAAAGCAGAACATTTCAATCTCAACATAGTGTAAAGCAGAACATTTCAATCTCAACATAGTGTAAAGCAGAACATTTCAATATCAACATAGTGTAAAGCAGAAATTTCACATCAACATAGTGTGTAAAATGCAGAACATTTCAATATCAACATAGGGTAAAGCAGGAAATATGTTTTTAAATCTCACATTTATAAGCAAACTATTCAATCTCTAACATAGTGTAAAGCAGAGACATTTCAATCTCAACTAGTGTAAAGCAGAACATTTCAATTCAACATAGTGTAAAGCAGAACATTTCAATCTCAACATAGTGTAAAGCAGAACATTTCAATCTCAACATAGTGTAAAGCAGAACATTTCAATCTCAACATAGTGTAAAGCATAACATTTCAATCTCAACATAGTTTAAAGCAGAACATTTCAACTCAACATAGTGTAAAGCAGAACATTTCAATCTCAACATAGTGTAAAGCAGAACATTTCAATCTCAACATAGTGTAAAGCAGAACATTTCATTTCAACATAGTGTTAAAGCAGAACATTTCAATCTCAACATAGTTTAAAGCAGAACATTTCAATCTGAACATAGTGTAAAGCAGAACATTTCAATCTGAACATAGTGTAAAGCAGAACATTTCAATCTCAACATAGTGTAAAGCAAAACATTTCAATCTCAACATAGTGTAAAGCAGAACATTTCAATCTCAACATAAAGCAAACATTTCAATCTCAACATAGTGTAAAGCAAACATTTCAATCTCATCATAGTTTAAAGCAATAACATTTCAACATCAACATAGTTTAAAGCAGTAACATTTCAATCTCAACATAGTTCAAAGCAGAAATTACAATATCGGTATTAAATTTTGCACTTTGCTGACATCAATAATCCCCACAACTATTGGCCTGGGCCATGCTGTTATTGCTAGAATGTTTCTTTTACAAAAATGACGATGTTTTATACTTTCATAGGATCAATCTGTGTTGAGTTAAAACTAGAAGTGGGTGTTGAGCTCAAGAGTCTTTTCTCTTTTTTTTAAGTGAAGGGGTGACAATCCAATGTGGCCTACATGGACGGTGTTACACACCTTTGGTCATGATACAAATGCGGGAATGGTGCTTAGTGTCTTGCCATAGTGTGTCAAGGGATTTTTTTTTCAGACAAAGGGTATTCTAAGTAAACATTTACCCAGGTGCCTGTTTTCTTTGAGATAAAAAAAAGTTTATACACACACATTCTCTCTCTCTCTCTCTCTCTCTCTCTCTCTCTCTCTCTCTCTCTCTCTCTCTCTCTCTCTCTCTCTCTCTCTCTCTCTCTCTCTCTCTCTCTCTCTCTCTACGTGGGTAGGTGGCTGTGTAGGCACGCGTGCTCTGGGGTTTAATTTGAAAACTTTTCATTTTTCTGTGCAGAATCCTTCCGTCATCAAGACTGTTCCCTCCAGGTACTTCAATGCCTGAGGACGCGGCACTAGCAAATGGAAGCACCCTATGAGGTAATACCGTGGAGTCGGCTCTGATGTTAACTCCAGAGGAAAACATCCCCTTGAAACGGGTCAGCATATCATGAGCGCAATTGCACAACGCTCTAATCCAATCAGGCTGTCCCTCCCCCTCCCTACCTACACTGAAATGGTTTTGGTTTGTTTTAAACTGTGAGGAGAAACATAGCCCTCAAATCACTCAGCTCTGTCAGTTTTCTTCCCTACATTTTATCACACGCTAGTTAGTTGCAAGGACAAGTAAAAGAAAAAAATAATTCAAGTTCGTGACATTTTAGAAATGTGTTAGTTTGTGAAGCATACTATTAATCAAAATGTATTTTCCCTTCCATATCAAAATTCGCCGATATTTTGTAGTCTTTCTGTTTCTGCTGTAATTACTTAATGTCAGACCTCATAGCTGGTGTCCGCATATTAAGTTTTCTTTCTTCATATTGAGCTAGTAGTAAACAAAGGATGAAGTCTTGTTCCTTTCCTTCATGTTGGGTCAGTTGGAATCAAAGTATAAAGTGCTTTTATGGTATTTAGCTCGCTGGAATCAAGGTAAAAAAATTGTCCCTAATACATAATCTAGTATCAATGTTATTTCCTTCATACTGAGTTTGTATTAAAACTATACCCTCTTCCCTTCATATTGAACCAGGGGGTATGAAAGTATAGAAATCTTTCCTTCATTTTTGGTTAGATGGCTTCAAGGCATAAAAATCTTTCCTTCATATCGAGTGAGTTGGCATCAGTGTAAAGTTTTCTTCCTCCCATCGGGCTAGATTGTATGTAAGTATAAACTTTTTTCCTATATGGTGAGTGAGTTTTTATTCAAGGAAGAGGCCATTTCTTCAGTTAACTGGTATCAAAGTACAAGTTTTTTCCCTTAATATTAAAGTTAATTTTTTATCAGGTTTGTTAGAATTAAAGCAAAAGCTGTTTCCTCCATGTCAAATAAGCATATACGAAGTATACAGTTATTTCACATTGTTTTATTACTGTCAGAGTGTAGAGTTCCTTACTCCTTGTCTAGTTAGGTGATATCAAGGTGTAAAACTCTTTCCCCAATATCCAGTTAGCTGCTTACCATATGCATGAAGGTCTTTTATTTTTGTTCCATCATTTTTCATAAAACTTTTATTCAGCTTACATTTGAGTAGTTGGTATCAAAGTATAAACATCTGTCTTTCACATTTATTTTGTATCCAAGTTTTCTTTTCATTGAATATTTTTCTACATGTTGAGTTATTTGGTATGGGAGTATAAAATTCCTTCATTTGTATTATTAAGATGGCATCAAAGTCCAAAGCCTTTTCTTTTATATTGAGGTAGTTTTAAATTTTGTGTTTTTCCCCTTCCTATCAGTTTGTGTAAAGGTATGATAGTCTCCCTTCATAGTGATTGTTAGCATCAAATCATAAAGTTTTTTGGAGGAGTTATTTGGTGTCCAAGCATAAAGTTTCTTTCGTTCATAATAAGTTAGCTGGTATCAATTTAAAACATTCTTTCTTATATATTGAATTAGTTCGTGTCAAAATTAGGGAAAAAAAACCTTTTGTATTGAGTTATTGCTATCAAAGTATAAAGTTTTTTCTTTACCTTTTTAGTTGGTACCAAAGGTGTCGAAGTATAAAGATCTTCCTCCATGTTGAAATAGTTCCTAAGTATTTTCTTTCTTGAATATTTTGCCACTACATGTATTATAATATTTTTCTTTCTATTTAATTTTTCGGCTCCAAAGTAAAAGGTCATTTTCTTCATATCCCAGCTTGTGGTAATATGAGGACGTTTTTCTTATACTGAGATAGGGAGAGGATTAGATCCCAAAACACAATAGGCACACACACACACACACACACACACACACACACACACACACACACACACACACACACACACACACACACACACACACACAGCCCGCGCTCAATTTTCTATTTTGATTGCTTTTGAAAGAGCATTGTAAAGCTTTTACTGGATTACAACGTCGTTTTGTTTTGGCGCCAAAAATGCTCAAAATTCTAAATATGATTTCGGATCAGAAGTACTTGTACAAAACAGAGACGAAATGAAAACTCCTGGAAATGTACACTCGGCTTCAGACGTTTGTTGTGATGCAAATCTTTGCCATAGATATTACTGGTATAGCATCGCCTATTTCACAGAAACAAATCATTTTACCTCGACTTTGCGGGATCAACTTGAGAGAAAACTTTGCACAAGCTGAGTGCAGGATGTTTGAAGATAGAGCAGTACTTTTCCCGATACTCCTTTTTCCCTGTAGTGCTGTTCCCTGGAGCTGTCAACACTCCACTCTAACCCTAGTTCTTGCCCCATGCCGCAAACCCTAACACTTCACCAGTTTGATCCTAACTATTAACTCTTTGACATGGATTCCTTAACTCTGACTCAGTTCTGCGGTATGGGGAAACAGCTGTATAAGGGAACAGCAGCACAGGAAAAAGAGGGGTTTGGGGGTACTGACCCTTGGAAATATTTTATTCCGGAGAATACCGTGATAGAGACATGATTTGCAAAAGAGATGATATGCAGAAAAATAAATAATGATTATAGCATCCTTATGCTTGCATAGCACTGATGCTTCAAGAATTGTTCTACTTTTAGTTTTCTGCAGGACCAAAGTAGGATGGCTTGTGACCACAGTCCATAAATCGGATATCTTCGCTGGAGCTTTATAACAACAGAAAAAAAACAGTGTTCTGATAACCTTTGAAAATAACGGCAATACTGAAAAAGTGCTTAATGTATGAGAGTTACACGGTTTTACCTCAATAGCTTGACACGTAGTTTTGACTTCAAATTCTACTGGTTATCAAGTATAAGGGTTTTTTTTTTCTTTTACATTAAGTCACTTGGTTGGTTAGTGTAGATCTCTTTCCTTCCTCTTGAGTTGTCACTAAGTTTGGGTTGTTGTTTTTTTCATTCCATGAAATAAGTTGGTGTCATAGAATAGAATCATCCCCTTGCTATTGAACAAGTTGGCTCAAAGAATAAAGTTCCAAGCTTGGTATCAAGATAGTTATCAAACTGTAAACTTTTTTCTTCAGATTCAGTTATTACAAAAGTATAGAGCTCCCCCTTTCATATTTCTTTGTTTTTTGCATCAGAATATAAAGTTTTCCCCTCCATATTCGTTTAGTTGGTGTTAGCAGGCTCTTCCCTTTATAGATCTATTGAGTTAGTTCTATCAAAGCAAAAAGTTCTTTCCTTCAGGTTGAGTTCGCTGGTACACGTGTAAAAGGTTATTTTCTTAATATGGGTTGGTGTCAAAAAAAGTAAAATTGTTCCTTGGAATGAGTTGGTTGATATCAAAGAAGTTATTTCCTTTATTCTAGTTGTTATTAGGTAGTTGTTATTGAGCCAGGTGTTATTAGGTATAAAACTCTTCCCTTCATATTGAGTTGTTGCCAACCTAGTTACCTTCACATTGATTGCATTGCTTGGAACAACAGTTGCATGAGAGAACAACACTAAAGGGAAAGAGGGGTTTGACTTACTGGCTAGTGGAAAATACTTCATTCCTCAGAAAAACGATATAACGCTATATAAATCCCATATTATCATCATCATTATTAGTGTTTCTATTTGTGCAAGAGAAAAGACATGCGGACGAATGTTTTTTTGTTTGTTTGTTTTTTAAATTATTTTTGTTATTGTTTTTTTTTTTAGACAAATGTTAGTTTAAAGCAAAGCTAACTCTTGACAGTTGTAGTTCTGGGGAAAAGGGCCAGCTGTAGTGTATGGAGTCCATGCCCTGTTTCATCTGTGTCACTTTCCACGTGTAGATTTTGATTCAGATTAATCTAGTTCTTTTCAAGGTTTACAATTCTTCCCTGTGTAGTAAGTTGGTGTTGTATGAAGCTTTTCCCTTCCTATTGAACTAGTTGGTATGAAGTATTAACTTTCATTCCTATTGAGTTGGTGTCGTAAAATAAGGTTCCTCCCTTTATACTGAAGAGTTGATCACCATGTAATGTTCCAAAATTTTCTATTGACTTTGTTTATAAAAAATACATAGGTTTCTTTCAAGATTTTTTTTCTTATAAAGGTGTTGAAAAAAATATTAAAGGTACTCTTATAATAATTATTGATATAAACAGATTTTTTTTTCAATTCCAAAAGTTTTCATAATCCTATAAATGATCATTGCTAAAAAAATAATAAAATAAATAAAAAGTTTTCCTTTTTTCTATTTCATCAATCTGTTGAAAAGTGCTTGGGTGCCCGGATAGTTTTGTTAGGTTTTTTTTTATTAAGTCTGTCCCGAGCCATAAGGCTCATCAAGGGCGGGTGCTTATCCCGTTTCTGTGGATAAGCGACTGAGAGTTCAAAGACTCCCCCCTGGATGGACGCCAGTTCTATCGCAGGGTTAACCCCCAACACAAGGTTGGTACCCCTTTTACACCTGGGTGGGGTGAGAAAATAGCCGTAAAGTGCCTTTTCCAAGGGCACAACGCCATAGCGGAATAGCTGGGATCGAACCCGCAACCTTTAGATTACGAGTACAACGCCCGAACCACTAGGCCACAGCGGCGGCTTTGTTAGGTTTATTAGTTATAAATTACGAGTTACCTCTCGTTTTATTCTGGTTGTATGATTATAAAACTGTATATTTTTTTTAAAATCCTTAGATGGTTTGATATAAGCTGGGGTAGAGATTATTTGAGGGCTTGTTTCCCCAACTTTCTGATTGGATAATGGCCTTGAAATTATTTTTTTTAGTGTTTGCAAAACTCCAGAGGGATTTTTTGGCGCTGTTTTTGTGAATTCAAATGAAGTATTTGTCCATTGTGAACCTTGTTATATACAGTCCCTGATATCAGGTCATCTCTAGCTCTATTTTCCCTGAATGCATTCAGATGATCTGTTTAAAAATGAAGTCTGGTATAGTCCTGTCACAACTGATATTAGGTCAGGAAATAGTCATCTTTATTTGTAGTGACCACGCTGCAATACCCGCTGAATGAATTTCGAGAGCAGAAGGTTGTGAAATGAATACAAGTGTGATTGCCCCCCCCCCCCCCCCCCCCCCCCCCCCCCCCCAAAAAAAACTAGGCCCAGGAAAAACAAAGGCACAAAATTGTCAGGAAAGCATGCAGCAAAAGCCAGTAAAAAAGAATTAAAGGATAAAAACTTAACACTACCACAAACACACTAGAGCAAACATAAACCCAGACAAATGTATATCACTCGTCTACACGTGTAGAAACGCATGCAGCAGTGCAGCAGCACACACTAGAGCAACAATAAACCCAGCCGACTGTTCACTGCCGCTGAACATGAATAGACACAGGCAGCAATTCACACTGGGGCAGTTAGTGCTCTGGACGTAGGTAGGTAAGAGAAGTGCTGACTCAGGTTCATGGATGACAGGGAAAAGAAGGGAAGGGAAAGGGGCACACTTTTTCCTTTTTTGTTGTTGCTTTTTTGAGTGTTTTTTTGTTTTTTTGTTTTTTT
>CM060347.1:21606733-21616733 GCA_030674155.1 Stramonita haemastoma | reverse complement strand
TCTTTCTTTATTCGTTCTTCCTTATTTCTTTCTTTCTTTCTTTCTGTCTGTCTTTTTTTTCTTTCTTTCTTTCTGTCTGTCTTTTTTTCTTTCTTTCTTTCATTCGTTCTTTCTTTCTGTGAGCCCAATCCTCTCTCTGCTTTAAAGGTTTTGTGTTGTTTTTTTCCCAATGCAGAATTTTCGTTTTAGATTTCACCATCTGATCTATCACCGATTCGACAGCTTTCCTGAAAAGAACAGCATTCAACTTTTCTGTGGCAAAGTGTTCCTGACTTCTTTTATGCGCGGACATTTTTCCCCCCAGAGAAGAGGAAGAGGATTTAACATGCATGTATAGTAATAACGAATAAACAAAGGAGACAGAGTTAGTATAGAGATGTAACAGAGTGGACATTGGCCCATGTGATGTTCCACCATGTGATGTCCCATCTCTGCACAGCTTCTCGGGTGGGTACAGCTAGCCAGTTAGGACGTGACCACTAAAAAGAGATTGCATACATTCTACCGTTCACCATGAAGGCGAAGTGTATATAAATTATATACTTCATTATATTATAATGAAGGGATTTCGACCACCGCCCAAGGAAACAGAGCATCGCACAATTCGCAGGTGTGTCCGGATTTAGTAACACAACGCTGCGACAGGGCTCTGATCGCATGGGAGGTAATCTACTTACCACCCCATCCCAGAGATAAAATCAAACGATCATCAGTAGTTTCTGAGAACGTTTAAAGGAGGAGGAGAATGACATAGCAACCCACAAGCACTCATTATATTATGTGTGCAAGAATTTGAGGGTGGGGCTGGAGAGGGTTTAAACACCATCAGGCCGTATGAAGGCATCCTGACTTCAGTGGAAAAAAACCCGCAAACTGTGGTGGTAAGGGTACATCACACAAACATCTAGACTAACCAAGTATGTCCTACAAGGAACTGTACAAAGAGGGAGACGGAGAGGCAGACTGAGAAAACGATGGAAATATAACATCAGAGAGTGGACTGGCCTTGAGTGGAACAGTCAAACTGCTGTAAGCTAGGAACCTTGAGGAGTGGGGGAAGCTGGTTGCAAAATCTTCAGTGATGCCACAAAGGTCGGCCTGACAATGAGATAGGCAGCAGGTAGTATGTGTGCACACACAAACATTCATGCATGTAGGCCTTTGTGTACCGGTGGGAACAGATGACAAGACATACAAAAACTGCACGCACACAGGGACTGGATGTAAAAAATAAAAAGCACATGAGTGCTTATTCCATCTTCCTCAATATAAAAGAATAAATAAATAAGATGAATAAAGAAATATAATAAAATGCATGTGTGGCATATTTCATGGGCAAAACCTCTCTCCTGCTTGTCTGTATTCATGATTTTTCCTCTTGCTCTCCAGATGTCTGCTCTAAGACCGGGCAGGGCCGCTACATACAGGGGCCTGAAGACATCGGCACCACTCTCCTTCCTCACGGCACCACTCTCCTCCCTTCCCTCCCATCACCTGATCCTCAGCAGAGAAAAAAAAAACTAATTCATCTAAGCCAGTGCCTGTATAACACCACATTCATGGAATGTTCTAGTGGGTACCAGCATATATTGGTCCTACAGTTTTCATAGTTAGCACCCATCGTAATCATCGCTGCTTTCAGCATCCAAACCTTACCATCACTGTTGTATACAGTATCCAAACCTAATTCTCACTGCTCTCTCTTTTTTTTTACCAAACAGAACCTGCAGCTGTTTTTGGATAGCTTTTCTCGAACTAGCTTTCTTCAGAGTTCCTCTATATTGTGGCAGCCACTGGCACTTTCAGAATCCTATTCCATCATTCTGAGTCTGCTTTCTTTGCTGGGGGAGTACAGGATCAATCTTTGGCTACGTCCCAACAGATATCTGTAAGTCCACCAAGAGGTTTATCAGCGTTAACCCTGTCAGAAAAAAACAAACGTCTGTAGAAATGTTACGTTATTATTTAAATGTGAAAAACCAAACTGGCATTTTTAAACAATAAACTGCCTAATTTTTGGGTCACCCTTAAATCTTGGCTACATGAATGTGGAATCTTGTTCTTATCATTTGTAAACTATGAGAAATTGATGGGACCAAGTGAACCTGGCTTATTACCAAACTATAGGATGAAGAAGCTGAATGAAATGAGCATACACCACACACTTGCTTATGAAAATATCCACAGATGTAACGCAAATCCTACTAAGTGGAATAGCGTCACCAGCTGTCCATAGCAGCAATACTACTGTCCATTTTGTTTCAGACGAGCTGCAGCAAGAAATCAACAACTAGTTAGCATCAGAATTTTGTGTATTCATGAAGTTTGAAGGAAAGTGTTTTGATAGAACCTTGGTAAGCAAACTTCACAGCAGATGAGTCAGCACTGAGGACGTGAGGGTGTTCAGGAGCATGAGTCCCCTACCTCCCTGCCTCCATGGGTCTGGAAATCATCATCAGTTTCTCCTTTAGTGCTCGTCCCTTTATCCTCATCAACATCATCATCACCTAGCTGACTTTTGCCTCTTTCCTTTCTTCTAGCAGGAAACTCCCAAGTCCCTAGAAAATGCTAGAGCTTTTTAAAAATTTTTTTATCGAAGCTGAGAAGGACAGAAGGAATCAAGAGTCCACATGGTGAGATTTCTTAAACCCGATTTGTAAAACAGTTTATTTTGGCGTAGCTTTCGAGACAAGCGGGATCAGTGTTTTATCATTTGAGTTGAAGTCTGATTTCCTGAATAGTTAAACACTGTACAGAGATTACTGCAAGGGGAAAACAAAGTGTGTCCTAGGAATTTCAGCAGGATCAGAACACATCTTTGTTTGGAAACATCACACATTCTTGTCTAGTAATGTTCCACAAATCACGGTGATTCTTGTTTCCAAAGAACTACGTAATTATCATTGTCGGTTTGACGATGAGGAGAAAAACCTCTTCCTGACCTCTTTGACATGAAGAGCGCATCATCATCTTCCTCTGTGAATATTGAATACACAAGATAATCTAATACTTTTGTCATTATCAAGCACGTAATTGGACTCTTTCTTCTGTAGTAAAAACCAAGCTGGCTTCATCGATCTGTCATTACCCCCACCCCCGAGTCAAAACATCTTCCATCAAGTGCACACCACCCAGCCACATCCCCAGTAAAGCAGTTAACACAACACCAGCATCCCGACAACCCACCACCACCACCAGCACCCCCACCACCAGCAAACACCCCATCTCTGACACAGAGATCACCCACATGGCCTTTTTCCGAAGCCTCAAGCAGAGCTTCATCAACCTACAGGACATCCTCCGCAAACGAAGACAGAACCCCTCCTCCTCCCCCTCCTCCTCCTCCTCCTCCAGAAGAGAATCCGGCAGAGACAACAGCGAGAACCACCCCGGCACCCCCCGCCACCCTTCCACCACCACCACCACCACCACCACCACCAGCCAGAGACCGGGTCATGACCTGTCCCTCCCCCCTACCTCCACCAGCGTGGACCAAGACTCCCCAGGCAGACGTCAGGGATGCTCCACAATCAGACACCGCAGAGGCTGCAGCGAAAACGCGGAGCAGGACCTCAACCGCGGTGGCGGTACCGGAGCTCCACCCTCCTCCCCCCGGGTAGGCCGAAGCGTGCAGTTCCCCCCAGGCTCCGACACCTTAGAAAGCGACTCGGAACCTGACGACCGAGGCGTGTCCCGCTGTCAATGCTCCAGAAAACTGCCCTTCTCCTCTGTCAGCGATTACGGCGGCAAACTGTCCAGCAGCTTCGCGGAAGAGATCTACGGGGAGACGGACTGCCGGCAGAGGAGGCAGAACTTCCACAGGGACAAGAGTCTCCCGTCCACCTCCCGGCGACCCATCGCTGAGCTGGGCGCCCTGAGCGGAGGTGTAGCGGCGGCGGCCAGGGACAGGGGGCACAGCAGCTGCAGCCTGGAGGACCAGCTGGTGGAGGAGATGGTGTCCACGCTCAAGACGCACGGCTCTCTCAGCAGCAGGAGGAGGTCTCGCTCCAGGAGCCGCCGGTCCCGGCCCCGCCAGGGTTACGAAAACGGGCTGGTGGTGAGCAACATTCGGATGATCCACACCCTTCCCAGGAGAGAGACGGATAGTGACGAGAGCAATACCAGTCTCAACGACCTGCCTCTGGCTTTTCTCAGCTCTACAGGTCAGCAGCAGCAGCAGCAGCAGCATCCTTCAGCCTGCCACTCCAACCTCCAGTCTGACTCTTCCTTCCACAGTGTGGGCGGTAGTGATGTCTGTACCACGCCGCAGCCTTCTTCTGCCAGCAACAAGATGGAGGAAGAGGTGGAGGAAGAGGTGGAGGAAGAGGGGGAGGAAGAGGGGGAGGAGGGAAGAGGAGGAGGGAGAGGGAGGGCACAGCAGCAACAGCAGCAGGAAGAGGAGGAGGAGTGGGGGTGGTGGGGATGAACTCCACGGAGCACAACCGGAGCGGCAGGGAGGGGGGGCAGGGGAGGCAGCAGCAGCAGCAGCAGCAGCGGGGGCGGCGGCAGAGGCAGCAGCAGGGGGAGGAGCTGTCCGCTTACGGCCCTGAGGAGTTCGTGCTGGACCTGCTGCTGGCCATGTGCAGAGGCACCTGGTCTGACATCCTCTGACGTCCTTCCCTCCCTCCCTCCATCCCTCCCTACACCTGCTTCCTTTCCTACACCTGGTCTGACATCCTCTGACCTCCCTCCCTCCCTCCATCCCTCCCTACACCTGCTTCCTTTCCTACACCTGGTCTGACATCCTCTGACCTCCCTCCCTCCCTCCATCCATCCCTCCCTACACCTGCTTCCTTTCCTACACCTGGTCTGACATCCTCTGACCTCCCTCCCTCCCTCCATCCATCCCTCCCTACACCTGCTTCCTTTCCTACACCTGGTCTGACATCCTCTGACCTCCCTCCCTCCCTCCTTACACCTGGTCTGATATCCTCTGATGTCCCTCCCTCCCTCCCTCCCTCCATCCCTCCTTACACCTGCCTCCTTCCTTTCTTACACCTGCTTCCTTCTTTTCCTAGACCTGGTCCGACATCCTCTGATATAACTCCCTCTCTCCCTCTCTCCTTCTCTCCCTCCTTCTCTTCTCTCCTTCCTTTCCTTCCTCCTCTCCCTCTCTTCCTCCTCTCCCTCTCTTCCTCCCTACACCTGGTCTGACATCCTCTGATACCCCTCCCTCATCTCCCGACTTCACTCCCTCCTTCCCTCTCTCCCTCCTTCTCTCCCTCCTTCCCCTCTCTCCTCTCTCCTCCTCTTCCCTCATTCCCTCCCTCCTCCTCTCCTTCCATCTCTCACTCCTCCTCTCCTCCTTCCTCTCCCTCCTTCT
Source organism: Stramonita haemastoma (assembly GCA_030674155.1). Classification (NCBI taxonomy): domain Eukaryota; kingdom Metazoa; phylum Mollusca; class Gastropoda; order Neogastropoda; family Muricidae; genus Stramonita; species Stramonita haemastoma. Next base: position 21,611,410 of record CM060347.1, on the reverse strand, counting down.
CTCCTTACCTCTCTCCTCTCCCTCCTTCTCCCCCCTCCATCTCTCCCTCCCTCCTTCTCTCCTTCCCTCTCTCCTCCTCTCCTTCCCTCTCTCCTCCATCTCTCCCTTCTCTCCTCTCCCTCCTTCTCCCCTTCCTCCTCTCCTCTCCCTCCTCCTTCCTCTCCTCCCTCTCTCCTTCTCTCCTTCCATCTCCTCTCCCTCCTTCCTCCTCCTCTCCTTCCCTCTCTCCCTCCATCTCTCCCTTTCTCCTCTCCCTCCTCTCCCCTTCCCTCTCTCCCTCCCTCCCTCCTTCTCTCCCTCCCTCTCTCCCTTCCTCTCCTCCTCTCCCTTCCTTTCCTCCTCCTCTCCCTTACCTCTCCCTCCTCCTTCTATCTCCCTCCCCTCCCTCCCTGTACCTGTCTGACATCCTCTATATCCCTCCCTCCCTCCCTTACCTGGTCTGAATCCCTCCCTCCCTCCCTATACCTTCTTACATCCCTTCCCTCCCTCCCTCCCTGTACCTGGTCTGACACTCACCCTCCCTCCCTCCATACCGGGTTTCTGACATCCCGATATCCCTCCCTCCCTCCCATATACCTGGTCTGACATCCTCTGATTCCCTCCCTCCCTCCCTTAGTTGCCATATTGAGCAAGCAGTTTAAAACTATTCCAAACCTCAGAACCCGTTTACACTGTAAAAATCATGATTTTGATAATTCTTCAAGACTGAAATTACCATATGAGAAGTAGTGTAATTCTACAAACCTCACAAAATGTTACAGATGTGTGTGTGTGACTTTCAATGTGGGTTACAAGTTCTTAAGAATTTTTTCGTATTAGAAAGAGAGTATTGTAGTGGAATAAACTTCTCAAAAACACTACAATCCCTGGATTTTCAAGATATAAGATCTTCGAGATTTTAAGTCACTATAAACAGAATCACATCTCAAAATTCACAAATTTTGTTACTAAAGGTGTGATTTCAAGATAACATTTTTCCAGACCTTTTTAATTTGTTGTATAAACAGTATTATAGTCCTCCCCTATTCTACATAAACGTTACAAAGGTGTGAGTTCAAGATACAAGATTTTTCCAGACCTTTAAGTGGTTCTATAGAATAGCATTATAGTCCCCCCCTATTCTACAAAACGTTACAAAAGGTGTGAATTTAAGATACAAGATTTTTCAAGACGTTAAAGTGGTTCTATAGAACAGTATTATAGTCTACCCATATTCTACAAAGGGGACGGGATAGCTAAGTGGTCAGAACTCTCGCTTTCCCCCAGTCAAGTTAATAAGCAGCGTCGAGCGTGGCTACCAGTTGGATGGGTGACCGTTTGCACGCCTTGGCTTCAGCACCATCCCCCCAGTTCACCCAGCTGTCAATGGGTACCTGCCCTCTTTAGGGTCAGGGAAGGTAAAGCAGCGAGGGAGAGGAGATGGGCCGCCGCCCTCAAATGCTGGCCCCTAGAGAAGCTGAGGTCTCTGATGCCTTTGCTCCCCTACCACCGCCAAGTTTATGGGACACCGTTACATTTACCTATATTCTACAAAATGTTACAATAAGAGTGATTTCAAGATACAAGATTCTTCAAGACGTTAAAGTGGTTCTACAGAACAGTATTATAGTCTACCCGTATTCTACAGAATGGTACAATAGGTGTGAATTAATCAAATAACAAGTTTCACTGCTCATCTAAAGACTTGCAGGCATGTTGTATGGAACAGTATGCACAAAACTAATATTGCAACCAATATGAGTGGTGTCGAGATTCAAGACTGCTTTATTATTTCTAAAGGGCGTAGCCTGAGTTGTGGGATATATCACAGCGGAAAATACAAGCAAATAGAAAAGTAGGCATTGTAGGAATGTTTTTAGTGTAAACATTCTAGAGAGATGTGCGCGCGTGCGCGTGCTGTGTGTGCGTGTGTGTGTTGTTGTGTGTGATGTGTGTGTGCGTGCGTGCGTGCGTGCGTGCGTGCTGTGTGTGTGCGTGCGTGTGTGTCGTGTGTGTGTGTGTGTGTGTGTGTGTGTGTGAAGTTATTGCATAGTTTTAGTTTCCTTAAGAAAATGTACAATAATAGGGACATTCATTTTTCACAGTTAGTCTGTGGTGTAGATCTCTACGAAATAAATGTGTTGCAATTTCTTCATCTGAATCTATGTACTGTATGGAGTTTGTAGTATTGTTTGTCATATGTATTTCCAGTGAAATTTACAGCAAGATGAACTACGCACCTGCGCCTCTCTCTCTCTGGCACCTCCTGTCTCTGTCTGTCTGTCTGGCTGGCTCTGTCTCTCTCTGTCTCTGTCTGTCTGTCTGTCTGTCTGTCTGTCTGTCTGTCTGTCTGTCTGTCTGTCTGTCTGTCTGTCTTCTCTCTCTCTCTCTCCTCTCTCTCTCCTCTCTCTCTCTCTCTCTCTCCTCTCTCTCTCTCTCTCTCCTCTCTCTCTCTCTCTACACAACACACACACACACACACACAAAAAACCACACATACACACACACACACACACAATACACACACGAGCGCGCGCGTGCACGCACACATACATACCACACATCCTACTCTCGCTGCGCGCACGCACGAACGATACACACGCACCACACACACACACACACACACACACACACACACAATACGCCCGCGCGGCGCACACACACCACCACACACACACACACACCACACACACACACACACACACACACACAGAGATATATTGATAATGTATGTATTATATATATAATATATATAAAATATATATATATATATATATAAATTATATATATCAATATAAAGAAAGAAAGAAAAACGATTGATTGATTGATTGATAGATATTGATTGACTAATTGATAATAGATACAAGTGTTCACCACGTTATTCCAATGAAAGAAAACAAAAAAACGGCTTTAAAGGTATGGAGACTTCCTTTCACCTTTATGTTTCTTTCCTCCATAATCAGTGCCAACCTGCCTCGAAAACAGCTGAGATCAATACACCTTTTTTTTTAAAGGAAAAAATAAACCACGAAAACATGGTGCAGTTGCGTATGCATTACGTCATAGAAAAATGACGTCAGACTGTCTATAACGGCACTGCTTTTTTTTTTTTTTTTGCATCATTGAGCTTTTTAAAGATCAGGCTGATGCGCACTCTGGTCATCTCAATATTCCTGTATGCTTGTGAGTCATGGACCCTCACAGCAGATCTGGAGAGGAGAATACAGGCCACAGAGATGAGATGCTTTCGCAGACTCCTTGGCATCTTTACAAAGACCACATTATAACGAGAAAGTGAGAATCAGAATCGGTCAAGCCATCGGGCCCTTTGAAGATCTCCTGACCACAGTCAAAAAACGCAAACTGAAGTGGTATGGGCACGTCGCAAGATCAACAGGGCTTGCCAAGACGATTCTGCTAGGAACTGTGCAAGGCGGGAGAAGGAGAGGCAGGCAGAGAAAGAGATGGGAGGACAACATCCGAGAGTGGACGGGCCTCAGGCTGAGTGACACCCTGAGAAAGGTCGAGGACAGAGGGAAATGGAGAGAGCTGGTTGCGAGGTCTTCCGTGGCGCCCCTACGGTCTAAACAGACTACGGGATAGAAAGAAGAAAGTTAAAAAAAAAAAAAAGTTTAATCCACAACCTCAGAGATTGTACTTATCACTGACTCCGGGCAAAAAGCCATGTCGGGCTTGTTTTTTTTTTTTTTTTTAATTACAACAAAAAGCTAAGGACAATATTTACATATATTTACTTACTGACTTACTTTATTTTTTATTTATTTATTCTTCTTTTATATCGAAGATGACAAAATAAGCACTCATGTGCTTTTTTACATCCAGTCCCCGTGTGTATGCAGTTTTGTAAACGTCATCTGTTCCCACCGGCACACAATAGCCTACTCTTACGAAAAGCGGAACAGGATTTAACGTGTGCGCAAGATGTTCTGCGTGCGTTCACACAAGGGGCCTCCTCGGTTTATAGTCTCATCCAAAAAACTTTTAGGAGAGTGGAGTCAGCACTGATATTAACTCCAGGAAAAAATCCCCTCGAACGGGAATCGAACCCGGGTCGTCAAATGCGAGCGCAATGTTCTGACCACTAGGCTATCCCCGTCCCCGGCCCCAATGTTCAATCCCTCGACACCTTTGGCAGCAGGCAGGCAGGCACACAAAAAGAAGGCAAGTTATATGGGAGGAGGAGGGGAGGGGGTCATCAGCCGATACAGTATTCAGGGACCCTGACATCATCAGAACTCTAGTTCTGTCTGCTGCCAGTCCTCAAGAGAGAATAGAATATTCGGTAGGACACACCTTCACGTGGAATGAGGCATAACTACTGTTACGAATGTAGTCAATGTACACAGGTGTGTGTATAACGTGCACATGTACTCATAAAATAGGTTTTATTTAAAAAAAAAAAAGGTAAAGGTGTCCCATAACCTTGTAGTCGTAGGAGAGCGAGGCATCAGAGACCTCAGCTTCACTAGGGGGCTAGCATATTGAGTGGCGCCCATCTCCTCTCCCTCGCTGCTTTATCCTTCCTTGTCCCTAAAGAGGGCAAGGTACCCATTTATAGCTGGGTGAATTAGGGGACTGTATTGAAGCCAAGGCGCGGAAACGGTCACCCATCCAACTGGTAACCACGCTCGATGCTGCTTAACATTGGCTTGGAGGAAGTGAGTGTTCTGACCACTG
>CM060347.1:21591733-21596733 GCA_030674155.1 Stramonita haemastoma | reverse complement strand
AAGGGCGCAAACGGTCACCCATCCAGCTGGTAACCACGCTCGACGCTGCTTAACTTGACTGGGGGAAAGCGAGCGCTCTGACCAGTGAGCTATCCCGTCCCGAGGAAAAACATGGGCTTGGAAACGAACACCAATGACTCAAGCTATAATGATGTCCAGTTCGGGTTAGATCAGTCTATGTTACTAGTCCCTTTCTGACACTGTTTAATTAATTAATTAAATAAATAAAGCCCAGCCGAGCCAAACCGCCAGGGCTTGATTAGAGTTGACCCTGTATGTATGAAAAAATAAAAATAAATAATAAATGAAATATTAGTAAACTTTTTATAGAGAGCGCACACCGGGTCCAAATAAAAAAACACAAAAAGAACAACAAAATATTCGAAAGATATGCGCGCGCACGTACACACACACGCGCACGCACGCACGCACGACACTACACCAACCACACACACACACACACACACACACACACACACACACACACACACACACACACAACACACACAACTAATCATAAAATACTTAAGAAAAACAGCAGTAAAGATTTACAACACAGCAACACAATAACCACACATACAAGCTTTTGAGCTAGCGAGCGCACAGACAACACAGATTACACACACAGCACACACACACCCCAACAACACGCGACGCACAGCACACCGCTACACGCAACCAACACACACCACACACGCACGCACACATACACCGCACACACACCACACACACACACGTATACACACAAACACACATACACCACACGCACACCTGTAACCCCTCCCCCCACGCCTACACACACACACACACACACACACGCACACACACACACACACGTATACACACACCCCCCCCCCCCCCGACACACACACACACACACACACACACACACACACACACACACACACACACACACACACACACACACACACACACACACAACAACAAACTAAAAACAAAAAAGGAACGTGGAATACGAACTATACAAAGAACTTACACAACAATGCTATCATTCCTTTTTTGTGTGTGAACTTTTTGGACACATGATATATTACAACCCAATAACTAAACCAACAATCTTCACAACATTGTTTTCTTTTTCCATGTAGGGTAGTTTCTTTTTATTGTTGTTTGTTTTTTTCTTTCTTCATCAGCAGTTTCAATTTCAATCCACAGATGCATGGTTTTTTTTGTGATGAAAACTACACACACACACACACGTGCGCGTGCGTGCGCGTGCACACACACATACACGCGCGCGCACACACAAACACACACATATACACACGCGCGCGCGAACGCACACGCATACGCACACACACACACACACTCTCTCTCTCTCTCTCTCTCTCTTCTCTCTCTCTCTCTCTCTCTCTCTCTCATCTCTCTCATTTCATCCACTCTCTTCTCTTCTCTCTTGAACACACACACACACACTCACACCGCACTGCACACACACACACACACACACACACACACACCCACAACACAACACAACACAACACAACACACACACAAACTACAACAAAAAAAAATCAGAACCAAACCAACAAAACAACAATACAAAACCCCCAAAATAAACAAAACATTATCATATTGCATCTAAAAAAACACAAAACAAACAACAACATACAAAAACCCCACCAACATTAATTCTCACTCCACACTTCCCCCACGCTCCCCACTCCACACCACACCACCCCACACACACACACACATCCACACACACACACACACACACACACACACACACACACACACAACACACACACACACACACACACACACACACACACACACACACACAACTACAACACTACATACATACATACACACATCAAACCCAAACCACAACAAACACACACACAAAAAAACAAAACACACACAACTACACATCACAAACACACACACAACAACAAACACAACAATAAAACAAATAAAAAAACACCTCACACACAAACACACAAACCAACCCACACCCACACACAACCCCCACCCATCCCTCACACCCCAACCCCCCACCCCAACCACACCCACCCCTCCCCCAACCCAACCCCCCAACCCCCCACCACCCCTCCCAACAACCCCACCACCCACACACCAACCCACACACCCACAAATCTCACCCACCACCCACCCAACACTAACAAACTACCACATCTCAGGTGGTTCAACCCCAGCCGCCGCCAGCATGAACGAATCCAAGATGGGCGAGTTCCGAGCGACACAGCTTTTGGAGGCGTCCGAGAAATGGGAGCCTCGGGGACAGGTGGAGATCACCAGGGCTCTCTGATCCAGGCAGTAGAGGAAGGAGGGCGAGGTGGAGCGGCCCGGGGGCACGGTATGAAGCCCGTTGGGCACCCGGCGACAGCTGGGCACGTGATGGTAGCAGTCCTGGCAGGTGCCGTAGCGCGTGCCCGGGCAGTAGGAGGCGTATTCGCCTGTGTGGAAGAAGAAAGTAGGAAGAAGGAGATGTAGAGTTATGAGTTAGAATGTAGAGTTAGAGTTAGGGTTAGAGTTAGGGTTGGAGTTAGAGTTAGAATGTAGAGTTAGAGTTAGAGAGAGAATTAGAGTGAGAATTAGGGTTAGAGTGAGAATTAGAATCTTAATTAGAATTAGAATCCGAATTTGAATCAGAATTTGAATCAGAATTAGAATAGGAATTAGAATCAGAAAGAGATTCAGAATTAGAATCCGAATTAGAATAATAGTGAGAATGAGAATCAAAATCAGAATTAGTATCAAAGAATTAGAATTCAGAATTAAGAATCAGAATCAGAGTTAAAATCAGAATTAGAATTAGAATGAGAATCAAAGTGCAGGTACTACCACTGGAAACTTTGGTCCAAGGGAAGCAGAGTTAGTTTATTTATTTTTATCCATTATCTTTTCTTTCTTTTTCCTGTACCCAACTGTAAATGTTTCCCTATCAGAGTGGCTTTTTCTACGGATTAAATTTTGCCAGGGACAACCCTCTTGTTGCCGTGGGTTCTTTTACGTGCGCTAAATACTGTGTAACACATGGGACCTCGCTTTATCGTCTCATCCGAAAGACTAGCGCTCAAACCACTGCTCATGGTCTAATGGAAGGGGAAAAAGGTTTTGGCCCAAACGGGATTCGAACCACCGCACACTCCGACCCAGACTTTTCGCTTTCTTGTCAGGCGCGTTAACTGTAGACCACCGATCCACCGAGTTGTTCGGAGTCTTCTGTCTGTGGGAAGACCTAGACCCCTGTTGTACGAAACGCAATTATTTCAAATTTCTGTTGTCCAAAAGGTTAAATCAGATTAATGATATATATGTTAAAAACTCCAGTTGTTCAAAGAGGGTAATAAAAGTTGTCTAAGATGTGTTTTGTGGACGAGTAAAGCAAAGTTGTCGAATACTTCTGTTTATAGACGAGAAAAGCAAAGTTGTCAAAGACTTCTGTTTTGGTCGAGAAAAGCAAAGTTGTCTGAGACTTCTGTTATAGACGAGAAAAGCAAAGTTGTCTAAGACTTCTGTTATAGACGAGAAAAGCAAAGTTGTCAAAGACTTCTGTTATAGACGAGAAAAGCAAAGTTGTCTAAGACTTCTGTTATAGACGAGAAAAGCAAAGTTGTCTAAGACTTCTGTTATAGACGAGAAAAGCAAAGTTGTCAAAGACTTCTGTTATAGACGAGAAAAGCAAAGTTGTCTAAGACTTCTGTTATAGACGAGAAAAGCAAAGTTGTCTAAAGACTTCTGTTATAGACGAGAAAAGCAAAGTTGTCTAGACTTCTGTTTATAGACGAGAAAAGCAAAGTTGTTCTGTTATAGACGAGAAAAGCAAAGTTGTCTGTTATAGTCGAGAAAAGCAAAGTTGTCTAAGACTTCTGTTATGGGCGAGAAAAGCAAAGTTGTCTGTTATAGACGAGAAAAGCAAAGTTGTCTAAGACTTCTGTTATGGTCGAGTAAAGCAAAGTTGTCTGTTATAGTCGAGAAAAGCAAAGTTGTCTGTTATAGTCGAGAAAAGCAAAGTTGTCTGTTATAGTCGAGAAAAGCAAAGTTGTCTGTTATAGTCGAGAAAAGCAAAGTTGTCGAAGACTTCTGTTATGGGCGAGAAAAGCAAAGTTATCTGTTATAGTCGAGAAAAGCAAAGTTGTCGAAGACTTCTGTTATGGGCGAGAAAAGCAAAGTTATCTAAGATGTGTGTTATAGACGAGAAAAGCAAAGTTGTCTAAGACTTCTGCCTGCAAAAAAGGACAGGGTAAAAAAAATCTATCTAAAATACATGTGACAGGAGGGAAAAATGATCTAAGACACTTTGCTGTACAAAGGAAAATCATCTCAGATTCATGACAGACAGACAGACGCAAACACAAAGACAGACAGAAAAACAAACAAATAGACAGATAAACAGACAGAGACAGACACACAGAGACCAACAGAAACACAACAAAGCCCCACACCTCCAAACCCCGAAACAAACAAGCTTTCTATCTTTCTTTCTTTTCTTTTTTTTTTTTTTTTTCTTTTATTCTTTTATATCGATGACCATGGATTAAGTACTCATGTGCTTCTTTTTTTCACGTCCTGTCCCCCGTGTATGCAGCTTCTGTAAATCTTGTCATCTGTTCCCACCGGCACACAATAGCCTACTCTTACGAAAAGCGGAACAGGATTTAACGCGTGTACAAGATGTTATGCGTGCGTTCGCACACGGGGCCTCGGTTTACAGTCTCAGCCGGAGGACTTGTAGGGGGAGTGGAGAGTGGGAGAGACTATCACATCTCCTTTACACACACACACACACACACACACACACACACACACACACACACACACACACACACACACACACATAATATATATATATATATATATATATATATATATATATATATATATATATATATATATATATATATATATATATATATATATAATATATATCTATATCTATATCTATATCTATAGATATATATGTATATATATTCTTTCGGATGAGACAATAAACCGAGGTCCCGCGTGTTACA
>CM060347.1:21571733-21584233 GCA_030674155.1 Stramonita haemastoma | reverse complement strand
GGTTGCTCGAGTGCTGTATTATCCTCGAATAAAAGAACACACACACACACACACACACACACACACACACACACACACACACACACACAACACCACACACAAACACACCACACAACACACACACACAACACACACCAACACACAACACCACAACACACCACACAACACAACACACACACAACACAAACAACAAACACAACACACAACACACATACACACACTGCATACACACAGAGACAGGATGAAAAAAGCACCTGAGTGCTTATTCCATTATCTTGATATAAAAGAAAATTTATATAATTTAAAAAAATAAATAAATAAAAACAACACAACAAACACACCAACACAACACAACACAGCACACTAAACCACAACCTAACATAACGTCACAGAACAAGAGGCAGTACCGTACTTACATACTTGCAGCGGAGGGGGTCGCACTCCACACAAAACTTGATGACGTGGTGCGCAACGGCCCAGTGACGTATCAAACAAGTGCCCAACCCCACACTCTGACACGTACGGAGCAAGGGAGCTAAACGGGTTGGAACAGTTGTAAAACTGAGCGCAGTTGTCCTCCTTGGCCGTGATAAATCCCGGGTCCTTTCGGCAGGTGGCGCTTATATCTGTGAAAGGGCGAGGGAGAGGGGGAGGGGAGAGGGGAGAAGAGAGAGAGAGAGAGAGAGGAGAGAGAGAGAGAGAGAGAGAGAGAGAGAGAGAGAGAGAGAGAGAGGAGAGAGAGAGAGAGAGATTATTCAGTACAGGCCACAGCCCTCTTGCAGTAATAACAAGAACAACTCTTGCACCAACAACAACAGTTCTTGCAGTAATAATAACAACTCATGCAACAACAACAACTCTTGCAGTGATAACAACAGGAACAATTGCAACAACAACAACAACAACAGCAGCAACAACAACAGCAAAAACATGAACAATAACAACAAGATCAGCAGCACAGCAGCAGCAGCAACAACAACAGCTCTTGCCACAACAACAGCAACGACAACAGCAATAATATTAACAATAACAACAACAGCAGCAGCAACAACAACACAAAAACAACATCAGCAACTTTAACAACAACAACAAACAGCAACAACAACGTTAACAACAACAACAGCAATATCATCAACAATATCATCAACAATAACAAAAAACATCAGCAGAAACAAGGGCAGCTCTAGTAACCGAACATATATATAACCATAATCATCAAACAATAACAACAACAGTAACAACATCGTCAACAAATCATTTACCAGGGGCTGGTGTTGACATTCTGCGTGTTGTGGTAGATGTAGATGTGGTTGTGGGGGAGAGGTGTGGTGGTGGTGGTGGTAGTTGTCGTCGTAGTAGTAGGAGGAGGGGTAGTGGTGGTGGTGGTGGTGGTAGAAGTGGTGGTGGTTGTGGTGGAGGTGGTGGTGGTGGTGGTGGTGGTAGTGGTGGTGGGCAGAGCTCTGGTCGTTGTGGTGACTGAAACAAGAGAATGTCATGATTATCATTAGCATCTTATCATCATTATTAATTATTATCATCGTCGTCGTCGTCCTAAGTGTCAAAGTACATGCACATTATCGTAATCGTTCGTCATTCATATTATCATATTAAATTTGTAGTCATCAGTTTCATCTTTCTTAGAATAAAAAAAATGAAAAAAAAATCTGCTTCTAAACATCATTGATAGCATTAGTGTCATCGTCAATGTCATTATCATCATCATCATTACCGTGACCCCTCCCCGTCACCCATCACCACCACCACCACCACCACCCACCACCACCATCATCATCATCAACATCACTGACGGTGTGTACAACCAAGCGATGTCATCCTCAAACACTGACTGTCAATTCAATACACACCATCCTTAACAAAACAAACAAACAAACTAAACAGCTATCGACAAGTACCCATCACCCTCCTTCCTCTTTCACCTCCCCTCCCCCATCCCCTACCCCCCAACACTCCCTCTTCTCCTCCCTCCCAACCCTCTACCCCCCTCCTCAATACACACCATCCTTATAAAAACAACAACAACAACAACAACAACAGACCAACAAGAAAAAAACCCAACAAACTAAAATGCTATCAGCAAGTACTCATCACCACAATTCTTCTTTCACCCTACTTCCCCCATCCCATCTCCCACCTCCACCCCCCCACACTCCCTCTTCTCCTCCCTCTCATTCCTTCACCACCACCACCACCACCCTACCACTACCTTGTCCTTCTCAATACACATCATCCTTATAAAAAAAACAACAACAACAACAACAACAACAAAGCCAACAACAAAACAAACTAAAACGCTACCAACAAGTACCCATCACCACCTTTCCTCTTTCAATCCACCAATCCCTCCCCCCACCCTAATCCCCACCCCCCACCCCTGACACTCCCTCCTCTTCTCCTCCCTCCCCATCACCCCCCCCCCCCACCTTACCAGTAGTGGTGGGGGTAGGGGTAGTGGTAGTAGTAGTAGTAGAGGGAAGCTGTTGTCCCCCAGAGCACTGTTTTGTCCAGGGGTCAAATTTGCCGGCACAGCGACTCAGGATCATGCGCTCGTCCTCGCACCGGTAGTACAGCTGCTTGTCGAACCGGAAGCCGCCCACGACGCCATTGCGGCCTTTGCATGTCGGGAAGGCGGAAGGACAGTACGGGCAAGGGCTGACGGGACAAAAGGTGTAACTGTCGCCTGGAGAGAAGAGAAGAGAAGGAGAGGAGAGGAGAGAGGAGAAATTTGGTTTTGTTGTTTTATTCTAAATTTACTCTTTTTTTTTTAATTATTATTTCATATCGAGGATAATGGGATGAGCACTCGTGTGATTTTTTCATCCAGTCCCCGTGTGTATGCAGTTGTGTAAATCTTATCTGTTCCCACCGGCACACAATGGCCTACTCCTACGAAAAGTGGAACAGTACTTAACGTATGCGCAAGATGTTCTGCGTGCGTTCGCACACGGGGCCTCGGTTTACAGTCTCATCCGAAAGACTTTTGGGGAGAGTGGAGTCAGCACTGATGTTAACTCCAGGGGGAAAATCCCCTCCAACGGGAATCGAACTCGGGGTCGTCAAATTGCCAGCGCAATGTTCTGACCACTAGGCTATCCCGTCCCCGTTGCTGTTGTTATTGTTATTGGTGGTGGGTGGTGGTGGTGGTTGGTGGTGATGGTAGTGGTGGTGGTGGTGGTTTTTTCAAGATTTTTCAAGATTTATTTATTTACGGTCAGGGAAGGTAAAGCAGCGAGAGAGAGGAGATATGGGTGCCGCCTCCCTCAATATACTGGCCCCTACTGGATAAGCTGAGGTCTCTGATCAGACGCCTCGCTCATCTACTACGACCGCTCACGTTTGGGGACAACTTTTACATACCTTTACCTTATTTCAGGAAAAAAAAAACAAAAAAAACACCCAAAGGTAACATGAAATTTAACAAAAAACAAAACCTTGCAGATGTGGGTGTGTAAACAACAACAACAACAAAAAGTCAGTACATTACACAATGGATGGCACCAAAAATATGAAGTAGAAGAAAAAAAGACAGAATATTCATAATACAGTAGAGGAACAAAAAGTCAGCATGATGTTTGAAGGATGGTGGTGGTGGTGGTGATGGTGGCGTGGTGGTGGTGGTGGTGGGTGGTGGTGGTGGTGGTGGTGATGGTAGTGGTTGGTGGGTGGGTAGTTGGGTGGATAAATTGTTGGTTTATTTATTTGCTTATTCGTTCTTTGTTGATGATAATATGGTAATGATATGGTAAATGACGACGAGGATGAAACGAGATGCGATTGATGATAATGAACGATGCAAACGATAATGCGACGTCGTTATGACTATATCCCGCACTGAAATGCACCACATACCATCCATACACAACACCACCACCACACACACCACACACCACACACACAACACAAACCAAACAAAACAACACACAACTACACAAACACACACCACACACACAACAATACACAACACAACACAAAAAACACAACATAACACAACACACTCAACACAACACACACAACACAACCCCCCCCCCCACACACACACACACACACAACACAACACAACACAACACACACAACAACACAACACAACACAACAACACAAACACACGTATACACACACACACACACCACACAACACAACACCCCCACCCACTACCAACCCACCCACCCGACCAACAACAACACACAACACAACACACCAACACAACACACACACACACACACACACAACACACACACCACAACCACACAACACACACCCCCACACACACACACACACACACACACACACACCCCCCCCCCCCCCTCCCAAGTACCCCCTTACTCACAAGGGTCCAAAAACACGGAGCGACCGTTACACTGCACGCCAGAGTAGACCCTGCACTGTTGAGAGGCCACATGGTACAGCATAGGGTAGCGACACTCCTGCACCGCCGTCAGGTTCTGGGTGCAGTCGTAATACTGGGCACAATTCTTGGGGTTCTGCACCCGCCCCGTTAGATAGCTGGTGCAGAATTTCAGCATGGAGGCTGCACACGCACACACACACACACACACACACACATACACACACACACACACACACACACACACACATACACACACGCGCGCTCGCGCACACACACACACACAGCACACACACACACACGCACCACACAGAAGAGACACACAGACACACACAGACACACAGACACATACACACACACACACACACACACACACACACACACACACAGATGAGAACAGATGACAAGATTGACAAAAACTGCATATACAGTGGTTATTCCATCATCCTCGATATAAAAGAAAAAATAAACAATTACAAAAAATACAAACACACACACACACACACACACACACACACACACACACACAGACACACAGACACACACACAGACACACACACACACACACACACACACACACACACCACACACACACACACACATGGTGGTACAGTACTGCATCCGTCAGTCTCGGAAGACTATAAGAGTTAGATTCTAGGCTCTAGAGCGCAAAGCCTGGGTAAGTAGGTATGGAGGGTGTAAGCTGTTACCCATGCAGCAGACCCCCCTTCTCCACGTCGCTGGAATGACCCATTGGAAAGGCAATGACCGATACGAATTGTTCCAGTGACGTCGAAGGAGCCGCCAGAACGTTGCCATATACAGCCCCGAACCGCCTTGGAGACTACAACTCCCCGATGATTCTATGTTTAAGAATTTTTTTTTCTTTTACTGAATCTTTGATAGATCATTATCAAAGTGATTGAGAAGTTGTAAGTGGTTACCTGCAGTTATGTTCCTCCACTTATAATAATAATAATAATAATAATAAATAATAATAATAATAATAATAATAATAATAATAATAATAATAATAACAACAATAATAATAATATATGGTGTTTATATTTATTTTATTTTATAAATAATAATAATGATAATGATAATGATATATGGTATTTATATAGCTCTGAATCTTATCAAACAAAGAAAATCGAAGCGCTTTCATTCAAACAATTCACACGTATGAAAACCGTCCAAAAAATTAATAAGAATTAAAATCAAATCACTATACAACATATACCATATCTATTTCCTCACTGAAAAAACGAATTCAATAAAATAAAACGAATTTTTAAAAATAATCAATCCTGACGAACCTTCGCTGACAGAATCCACACACTTCCTCTCAGCGATGTCGAAGATTAGCCCCCCTGGGCAAGCTGACAGCGCCACCACGCGTTGGTCCCGGCATTCCATGTAGGATGACGTCATTTCCTGGTTGATGACGGGGTAATAGCCGTTGAGTTTCCCGTAACAGCTGGGCATGACCAGCTCACACTTCTGGCAGTTGGAGGAGGTGCATTTGTAGCCCAGATAGTCACCTGAGGGAAAGGGGGGCGGAATTTGTTGATGTTGGGGAGGTGATATTTCGGCTGTTGAGAGCAGGGGCAGATGATGAAACAGGATAGGAAAGTCTTAGCTTCGAAATAAGTGTGTCTTGAGGCTGGATCTCTAAGTAATCTCTTAGTAAGGACGCTAGTCATCATTTTTCAGAAGAAAAATTTTTTTTCGAAATTTTATAATAATGCAAATTTAAAAGAAAAAGAAGGAACTATAAAAGGAAACACAATTCAAGCTGTGCAAAACAACAGGTGTTGGGAAGGTGGGGTAAGGGGGGAGGGAGAGGGGAGGAGGGCCGTGGAAAACAAAGAACAGACACACACACAACACACACACGCACGCACGCACGCACGCACGCACGCACACACACACACACACACACACACACACATTCACACACACACATACACACACACACACACACACACACACACACACACACACACACACACACACACACACATACACACACACACACATACACACACACACGCACGCACGCACGCACGCACGCACACACAAGGAAAACAAAGAGGGACAGAAACGAAGAAAAATTTAAAAGAAAGAATGAACCTTGAAAAGAAGAAAAAAATAAAAGAATAAAGAAGAAAAGGAAAAAAACAAAGGAAAAAGAAAAACAAAGAACAAAAGACAATTGATAAAAAGAGAAGAAAAGAAAGAGAAAGGAAGAGACACACACACAAAAAAACGAAAACAAAGAAAAAACAAAACAAAAAATAAGAGAAGAGACAGAAAGAGAAACAAAAAAGAAAAAAATGAAAGAAAGAAGCGAACCCTCCCCCCCCCCCCCCTCCAACCACCCCCCCCCCAAAAAAAAAAAATAATAAATAAAAATAAAATAAAAAAGCAAAAACGAAAAAGAAACGATACAAAAACAAAAGGTCAAACATTCTCTTTTTTTTTTTTAAAGAATTAAACAAAAAACAAAACGAAAGACAGAAAGAAAAAAAAGGAAGAAAAGAAAGAAAAAAAAAACAACTAAATAATAAAAAAAATTTTTTTAAAAAAACGAAAAAAAAATGACAGAAAAATCCAAACACCAGGCCGGAAGATGGAACTAAATTCTTATTCTAAATTTCAAAAAAGCATTTTTCCTATTTTCAGGCTGGGGTTTTCTTTTGTCCTGCAAAGTTCCTACAGTGCAGATTTCAAAGCAACAGCAACAATAGCCTACCAGTTAAAAAAAAAGAATGCACTCAACATGCACTAGAATGCCTGCCTAAAGCTACGTTCACGCTAAACCCGCCAAATTGCTGTCAGCCAGTTGCCGTCAGCAAATTGCCGCCACCAGTGTTCACGGTAGAGCCCGAAGTTGCTGTCGGGCAAATTGTTGTATTATTACTATTAGGCTTGTGGCCACATTGTGACTGGATAGGTTTCATTAATAATTATATTATTTTAAGGAAGTGTTTTTTGTGGGTGTTTTGTTGGTGTTTTGTTTTTTTTTTTAATAATGAAATAACCTGAAAATGCCCTTCTCTGTGTGTTTGTCTGTCTCTCTGTCTCTATCTGTTTGTCTCTCTGTAGATGACAGATCTCCTCTGTACAGCCACAGTGAGTTTGTCTTCATCCATTTTCAATTTTTGCCACGAATCTGTATAGGCCCACTGCTTTCCTGCGAATCAAGTGCATTCACTCTGTCGGTATGGTGGGAAATTACTTCCCTTGGACCAGCCAGCCGTTTTTTTTTTGTGTACACGACGCAAAGCAAATTGCTGGCTGACAGCAGCTGACGGCAGCTGGCTGGCAGCGTGAACGGGTATCGCCGGTTTTCATAGCAGGAAAGAAGAAAAGGGTACGACCACAGATTCCAACCAGTTGCCGGCGGCTGCTGACGGCTGCCGCCGCCAATTTGGCGGGTTTAGCGTGAACGTACCCTAACTCACACTATGGGACGGGATAGCCTGGTGGTTAGAACATTGCGCTCGCAATCTGACGACCCAGGTTCGAATCCCGTTCAATGGGATGTTTCCCCTGGAGTTAGCATCAGTGCAGACTCCACTCTCCCCAAAAGTCTTTTGGATGAGACTATAAACCGAGGTCCCGTGTGCCAACGCACGCAGAACGTCTTGCGCGCACGTTAAATCCTGCTCCGCTTTTCGAAAGAGCAGGCTATTGTGTGCCGGTGTGGGAACAACAGATGGCAAACTTAACAAAACTGCACTTAACAAAACTGCATGCACAAGGGGACTAGATGTAAAAAAAAAAAAAAAGAAAGAAAAAAAAAAAAGCACAAACGTGTTTATTCCATCATCCTCGGTATTAAAGAATAGAATAAATAAATAGATAGATAAACAAATAAATAAAATGTATGGGACGGGATAGCTTGGTCGTTAGAGCATCACGTCATGATCTGACGATATGGGCTCAAGCCACCCCCGAGACACCCCCTCAAGGAGATTTTTCCCCTGGAGTTAAGTTAACATCAGTAGGCTACCAACCCCACTCCCCGAAAAGCCTTTCGAATCAGTGGTTCCGGATGGTCCTGTGTACAAACGCACAAAAAGCATCTTCCACACACTAGCCTGATTACATTGTCTCGCTTTATATTCTTTGGTTGTTTTCGTTTGATTTTTGTTTGTTGTTGGCTTTTTTTTTTCCTTTTTTTTATTTTTATCTTCAGTCTTTTTCGTTAAATATCTGGATGCTTTCTTTTCAATAATTTTTTTTTCAAGCAAATTTATTCCGTGTAGCATCTTGAAATTAAAAATTAGACCGAATTTCGCGCAGGCACACATACATATATACAGAGTCTCTCTCTCTCTCTCCTCTCTCTCTCTCTACTCTCTCTCTCTCTCTCTCTCTCTCTCTCTCTCCTCTCTCTCTCTTTCGGATGAGACTTTTAAACGAGGCCCCGTGTGCGAACGCACGCAGAACGTCTTGCGCACACGTTAAATCCTGTTCCGCTTTTCGCCGGGGGGGGTTTTGGGGGTGTTAAATTTTTTTTAAGGGGGGGGTTTTGGGGGGGCCGGGGGGGGGGGGGGGCGCGGGAACGTCAAAGGGGGGCAAACTCTCGGGGGTCCTCTCCCCTCCCGGAGGCCTTTGGGGTGTGCGGACGCGGGGGCCAGGGGGGGGGGGTTCGTAAGGGGGGGAGGGCGTGGCGGGGGGGGGGGGGGGTTTAAAAAGAAAAGGGGGGGGGGGGAAAAAGGGGTATTTTTTTTTGGGGGGGTAAAAGGGGGGGGGGAGAGGGGGGGTATTAACGAGGGGGGTTCCCCGGCCGGGCGGGGGGGGGGTTTTTGGGGGGGGGCCCCCCCTTTCCCCCCCCCCCCGGGGGGGAAAACCCCCCAACAAGGGGGGGGGGGGGGGGGGGGGGAAAAAAACCTTCCAAACAAGGGGGGGGGGTCCCCCCCAAAAACCAACTGGGGGGGGTGGGGGGGGGGCCTTTTCGTTTGTTGGGTTTGTTTTTTTTTTTTCATGGGTTTTTGTTTGGACCTTTTTTGGGGTTTTTTTTTCCTTTCTTTTTTTGGTGTTTTTTTCTTCGCTGGGTGTGCCAGTTTGCTGTAGGGTTTCTCTCCAATACAGTCTAACGTTTCTCTACAGGCACATGAGAAAGTCAAAGTCAAGTCAAAGTCAAGAGACAACTTTAATCAATCATCCCTTAAAAGGGCAGAACAATACTGACAGGCATGTTGATACAACTCATAATCAAACACACGATAGTAGCTACAGAAAAAACAACAACAACAAAAGATTCCAGAATCAAGACTCACAGGTTTGATTGCGGTTTTGGGTTTTTTTTTATATATATTTTTTTGTATTTGCGAGATATAGAGCGTATACCTAGTTTCTGAAGACAAGAGGAAGATTAATCACACACAACACACACCACACACACACACACACACCACACACACACACACACACACACACACACACACCACACACACACACACACACACACACACAAAATCAAGATTTCTACATCCAGATTCACTCTTTTGATTGCGCTTTGAGTATTCTGTCTTTGCAAGATTATATAGCACTATACAATTTCCATTTCTAATCAATCTTTGAAGCTTTTTTCCAAGGAGGAAGAAAAAAGAGGCAGAGCAAAGAAGAAAGAGATGGGTAGACAAACATCAACGAATGGACAGGTCTAAAACTCAGAAGAACCTGAGAAAGGCAGAAGAGAAAAAAGAGAGAGAGAGAGAGAGAGAGAGTGAGAGAGAGAGAGACGAGAGAGAAGAGAGAGAGAGAGAGTGAGAGAGAGAGGAGAGAGAGAGAGAGAGAGAGGAATGGAGGGAGATGGTTGTCAAGTCTTCTGGGGGTGTGCCCCCACGGTCGCCAGACTCTAGGAGGAAGGGAGAGAGAGAGAGAGAGAGAGAGAGAGAGAGAGAGGGAGAGAGAGAGAGAGAGAGAGAGAGAGGGAGAGAGGAGGAGGAGAGGAGGAGAGAGAGAGAGGAGAGAGAGAGAGAGAGATACATACATACTATACATACATACATACCATACATACATACATACATACATACATACATACATACATACATACATACATACATACATACAATACATACATACACTAGAACCATTATTATTATTATTATTATTATTATTATTATTATTATTATTATTATTATTATTATTATTTTACTATTATTATTATTATTATTATTATTATTATTATTATTATTGTTTCCATTATTATTTTCACTATCATTATCATTTGTATTCAAGATCTAATTGGCCTTTGACCCCTCTTGGGGGTATGGAGGATTTCAGTCAAAAAAATGAACTGTAACGTACATAATTTGCATTAATTAACAAAATGATATGTTTACAACGCTGCTTTTGACAGACACAGAAATATCATAGTCCACCTTTTCAACAATGTCATGCAAGCTTTACTCCTGACTATAAAGTGTTTTGTCAGAAGAGAATAATTTACACAAATGTGAACATGAATCTTGGATACAGATTTTAAATAAGGTTATGACATTTTTCCGAAGCTCAGAAAACTTTGGACAGTCCGTTCATCTATCATTATTAAACTACACACACACACACACACACACACACACACACACACACAACACACACACACACACACACACACACACACACACACACACAAGAGAGAGAGAGAGAGAGAGAGAGAGAGAGAGAGAGAGAGAGAGAGAGAGAGAGAGAGAGAGAGAGAGAGAGAGAGAGAGAGAGAGGAGAGAGAGAGAGAGAGAGAGAGAGAAACAGAAACAGAAACAGAAACAGAAACAGAAACACACACACAGACACAGACAGAAACATAGACACAGACAGACACACACACACACACACACACACACACACTCACACACACACACACACACACACACACACACACACACACACACACACACACACACAAGAATAAAAAGAAACACACACACAAACATGCACACAAACACAAACAATCACGCACAACACGTACCACTCACCCCCCTCCCTCCCTTCACACATACACACACACACACACACACACACACACATACACACCTCTAACCTCTCAACCCACCACCACCCCCACCCTCCACCCTTACAATCCCTCCCTCACCCCACCCCCACCCCACCACCACCCCCCACCCCCACCCCCCATCCTACCACCACCACCACCACCACCACCCCCACCCCACCACACCACCACACCCCAACCCACAACCCACCACCACCACCACCACAACAACAACAACAACAACTCACACAGACACTCACTCAAACTAATCTCTGGGCCACACGTTCTCAGTTGAGGATCGAACACAAGACCCGTGGAGCAGTTACGAATGTCCACGGTCCTTTCCGAGTGACAGAGAATGTGATAGGGAGTCAGCACATGACCCGGGTAGGCGCTGAAGCCGTTAGGGAGCCCTAGGCAACTGGCCTCACAGGGTATACACTCCGGGCGTTCCAGACATCTTCCTATGATGTAGTCACCTGCAACAAGTTGGTTAGTGGTTTGTGGTGGGTTTTTTTGGGGGATAATTATGTTTGTTCTTTATTCTCGGGTTTAGTAGTGATCAAGATATAAAAAAATAATCATTACTGGAAATGTTGTGATGACGAAAACAAAATAGAATAATAGGAACAACAGCAATAACAACAGCAACAAGAACAACAGCAGTAGAAGCAACAACAACAACAGCAATAATAAAAACAACAGCAAGAACAAGAACAGCAGCGACAGCAGCAACAACAGCAACGACAGCATCAACAACAACAACAACCCCCTTACAGGGTTGGATGTGTTCTTCTCTGGCCTCGCAATCAACGAGATCAAAATCAACACAAAAAGTGATGTAACAACAACAAAATTTTGATTAAAAAAAGTATATATATATATATATATATATATAATAATATATAATATATATATATAAAATAAAAATAATAATAATAATATAAAAAAACAATCATCATCATCATCATTATCATCATCATCATCATCACCATCATAGTAATAAAAAATAATAATGATATGATAATATAATAATAACAACTTTCGTAACGATAATAAAATGATGATAATGATGGTGATGATGACGACAACGACGACGACAACAACAAAACAACAACAACAACAGC
>CM060347.1:21564233-21566733 GCA_030674155.1 Stramonita haemastoma | reverse complement strand
GTTATTTGTCACTAAGTGCGTAAAAATATGTTTTTGCACACACTTTTCCATTACCTTACCCACGCAGCTCAAAAGGAAATAGGACGAAAATTTTCACATTTCTGTTTGTCACCTTTTTTAAAGACAGGCGTAACATGAGCCAGCTTCCAGATTAATGGACATCTACCTTCTGTTAGTGAACGATTAAAGAGACAGCACATAGGTCCTGAAAGAACATATGCTGCAGCTTTTAATATCTTATTATGCACTAAATCTGGGCCGACAGCTTTTTTAACATCAAGATCTTTTAAAAATCCAGTCACCACATCCTTTGTTACAATAAGCGGATTAGCTAGACTATTGCATTCATTTATAGTAGGAACATCATCATCACCATTTTCGACTGTACACTGTTTGACAAAGTATTGATTAAAAGCAATGGCCTTATCTAATGAACTATAATGCACCTGACCACTATCTTCGATAGGAGGAATTTCATCCTGAGGCATTCCCTTTTTAGATATAAATGTTTTAACTAACTTCCACCAGTCCTTAGACCCAAAGCGATCAGGAGAAGAAACACGACTGTCTAAATCTGCAATATATTCTGCTTTTCTCTGCCTGATAACTGTAGTTAGATTATTTCGAGACTGGCGAAATGACGCCCAAGCCTGGTTAGTGTTCAAAGATTTT
Organism: Stramonita haemastoma; assembly: GCA_030674155.1. Lineage (NCBI taxonomy): Eukaryota > Metazoa > Mollusca > Gastropoda > Neogastropoda > Muricidae > Stramonita > Stramonita haemastoma. Next base: position 21,566,061 of record CM060347.1, on the reverse strand, counting down.
GCTGTTTTATGAATTTTGTTTTTCTGTTTTATTAGTCTTTTAATTTCAGAATTTATCCATGGTGCATCTTTTTCATTAATTGTAATTTCTTTTACAGGCATACATAGTCTAGCCACATGCATAATCTGATCTGAAAAGGCTTCAGCAGCAGCATCAATCGATTCTAAAGATAAAATAGCATTCCAGTCAGTGTGATTCAATTCTGAAACTAATGTCTGAACATCTAACTTGTCATAATTATATATTATACGCTTATACTTCCTATTTTGCCTAACCTGGTTTTTCAGAACAACAACTGGAATAGAGTGATCACTACAGATTGGTGGGATCACGTCTGACGTTTGTACAAGATTTGGACATGGTGTCAGAACGAGGTCTATCAGGGTGCATGAATTTTCAGTTTCACGGGTCGGTTGGTTTATTATTTGAAATAAATTATTTGTGAACATTATATTTTTTAGATGAGCTGGAGGTTGAACAATACAGTCAGAATTAAAGTCACCTAGAATAATAAATTTATGGGGGTATTACCTGCTAATTTAACTGATTGGTCTATTAAATCCCAGTAAAGCACATTTGCATTGGAGGTCTATAGAAAGATCCTATCAAAATCACATCTTGTCCTAACTTTGTTTCTATCCATACGGCCTCTAAGAAAGGTATGCTAAGATCTGGCCTGGGTTTACAAACTAAATTATTTTTAACATAAATTGCCACACCTCCATGTGCATCACCTGGTCTATCTCGTCTGACTGGGGGATGAAACCCAGGAAGAAAAATCTCGTCGTTAGATACACTCTCAGATAGCCAGGTTTCTGACAAAGTTATAACATCATAAATACTAACTTCACACTGCAGTAAGTCAAGTTTATTACGAAGACTACGTGTATTTAAGTGGATAACAGATAAGCCACTATTACACATGTTATCAAATGGACCTGGATTAGGGTGGATGTCGCCTGCAAGTTGCAAAAGAAAAGCCAAGAAAAGTATAGACAGAAATAAGGCAACCAGACCAACATCTTTCGGCGCCTCACTTTAGATATGATAAACCATCGCATTTATTTCATTCTCTCTCTCTCTCTCTCTCTCTCTCTCTCTCTCTCTCTCTCTCTCTCTCTCTCCTCTCCTCTCTCTCTCTCTCTCTCTCTCTCCTCTCTCTCTCCTCTCTCTCTCTCTCCTCGTCCTCTTCTTTTCTTTTTTTTTTTTTTTACTTCCTCCTTATTTCAATTAAATTTATGGTCTACGAATATCTCTTTCCAACTTTCTTTTTAGATATGAGAAGCTACTACCAACATTCTCTCTCTCTCTCTCTCTCTCTCTCTCTCACTCTCCTCCTCTCTCTCTCTCTCTCTCTCTCTCTCTCTCTCTCTCTGTTCTTGGGCAGATTAGTAAATCGCCTTCTATGCGTCATATATTCGTTTAACAAACCATTAATTTCCCTTGCAAATATAGAATGAAAAAAATGTCCAGAGAGAGTCTTTACTCCGTCACTACAAAAGGCAAAGGAACTGTTCCTGACATGATTATGTCGCATTGAAAACAGGACGTGAAGCTGGGTTGGCCTAGTGGTCAGAGCGTTGAAATCGCGATCTGTCAGCCTAAGTTCAAGCCTACAAAGTGGTTAGAGCGCTCGCTTTCCCCCCAAGTCAAGTTAAGCAGCGTCGAGCGTGGTTACCAGTTGGATGGGTGACCGTTTGTGCGCCTTGGCTTCAGTACAGTTCCCCCAGTTCACCCAGCTGTAAATGAGTACCTGGCCTCTTTAGGGTCAGGGACACCCTGAGAAAGGTCGAGGACAGAGGGAAATGGAGAGAGCTGGTTGTGAGGT
>CM060347.1:21544233-21551733 GCA_030674155.1 Stramonita haemastoma | reverse complement strand
GCTTACCATCACGAATGCCAAAGTTACACTGGCGCAGAACAGGGTCGAAGATCTGTCCGACTTTGTCACAAATGGCTTCTCTCAGGAGGTCGCCATTTTGGCAGATGACGTAATGTTTGGAAAAGGGCCGCTTAAGGTCTGCATAATCCCCGTCCCCCTTTCCCTCACAGGTAGCAGAGGGGGCACAGCCCACCCTGTAATCACCTGCAATCATGGGCGATGCTGTATAGATGCAGATATGCATACGTGGATGTAGACATGTACATGTGGATACAGACATGCACACAGACATGCACACGTGGATATTGAAGTGCATACATCAATACAGACATGCACATTTCAATACAGACATGCACATTTCAATACAGACATTGCACACATGGATACAGATATGCACATATGGATTCAGACATGTATACGTGGATGCAGACATGCTCACATGCTTATGTTATACATACATACATGTAAACATATATATAAACATACATACATACATACATACATACATACATACATACATACATACACATACATACATACATACAGACAGACAGACAGACAGACAGACAGACAGACAGACAGACAGCCAGACATACAGCCAGACAGACAGACAGGCGGGCAAACAGACAGACAGACAGACACACACACACATACGTACGTACATACGTATATATGTACATGATCCATTCATCTACTCATCATCCATCCATCTATCCAATCATCCATTCATCCATAACCCCTTTCTTACACACACATACACCCACACACCCACACACCCACACACACACACACACACACACACACACACACACACACACACACACACACACAAAGAAACACACACACATCGCAACACACACACACACAAACACACACACACACAACTCATCAGATGAGACTATAACCACCACCACCACCACCACCACCACACCCCCCCCCCCCACACACACACACACAATCATACAACACACACAGACACAGACACACACCACAACACACCACAACACACACACACCACAACACACACACACACACTCACCCCACCACCACCACCCCCACCACCACACACACACCACCACCACCACCACCACCACCACACACACACACACACCATCCCACCAAAAAAAAAAAACACACACTCCAAAACAACCCAACTCTAGAACTCACAAGAAGACATGGGCACGGGTCGACTCCCACAGAGAGAGGTCAGGTCAGAGGTCACAGGTCGGTCCACACAGGTCAAGGACCGGACGTCAAAGAGCTGAGGGGATGGACACTCCGCCTCGTAGGTCAGCAGAGCACCCCGGGTGGATGGGTATCGACACGAGTAACTCAAAGCGCAGCTTCCCGGGTGGGCAAGCACCAGACCCGTGTGATTCGAACAATACCTCGCTGCTGCGTCTGTAAGGTTAAAAAAAAAAAAAAAAAGAGAGAGAGAGAGAGAGAGAGAGAGAGAAGAGAGAGAGAGAGAGAGAGAGAGAGAGAGAAGAGAGAGAGACAGAGAGAGACAGAGACAGAGAGGAGAGAGAGGAGAGAGTGGGGGGGGGGGCGGGGAGAGAGAGAGAGAGAGTGGGGGGGGCGGAGAGAGAGAGAGAGAGAGAGGAGGAGAGAGAGAGAGAGAGAGAGAGAGAGAGAGAGAGAGAGAGAGTGAGAGTGGGGGGGGGCGGAGAGAGAGAGAGAGAGAGAGAGAGTGGGGGGGGCGGAGAGAGAGAGAGAGAGAGAGAGAGAGTGGGGGGGGGGCGGAGAGAGAGAGAAAGAGAGTGGGGGGGGTCGGAGGAGAGAGAGAGAGAAGAGTGGGGGGGGCGGAGAGAGAGAGAGGGGGGGGAGAGAGAGAGAGAGAGAGAGAGGGGAGAGAGAGGGAGAGAGGAGAGAGAGAGAGAGAGAGAGAGAGAGGAGAGAGAGAGAGAGAGAGAGAGAGAGAGGGGGGGGGGGCGGGAGGAGAGAGAGAGAGAGGAGAGGGGGGGGGGCGAAGAGAGAGAGAGAGAGAGGAGAGAGGAGAGAGAGAGAGGAGGGAGGAGAGAGAGAGGAGAGAGAGAGAGAGAGAGTGGGGGCGGAGAGAGGAGAGAGAGAGAGAGAGAGGGGGGGGGGGGAGGAGAGAGAGAGAGAGAGAGGGGAGAGAGAGAGAGAGTGGGGGGGGGGGGGGAGAGAGAGAGAGTGGGGGGGGGGGCGGAGAGAGAGAGATGGGGGGGGGGCGAGAGAGAGAGAAGAGAGAGAGAGGAGTGGGGGAGGAGGGGAGAGAGAGAGAGGGAGAGAGAGAGAGAGAGAGAGAGAGATGGAGAGGGGAGGAGAGAGAGAAGAGAGAGAGAGAGAGAGAGAGAAGAGAGAGATAGAGAGAGAGGGAGAGAGAGAGAGGAGAGAGGAGAGAGAGAGAGAGAGAGAGAGTGGGGGGGCAGAGAGAGAGAGAGAGTAGATGGGTGGGGGGGGGCGAGAGAGAGGAGAGAGAGAGAGGAGAGGGAGAGGTGGGGTGTGGCGGGGAGAGGGGAGAGGAGACGAGAGGGACGATGAGGAGAGGAGAGGAGAGAGAGAGGGAGGAGGTGAGAGTATGGAGTGAGAGAGAGAGAGGATGAGTGAGATAGTAGAGAGAGAGATGAGTAGAGAGGACGCTGAGAGAGAGAGAGTCGAGATGAGAGAGAGAGGGTCCAGTTTTAGGATTGATTGGAGTGTGCATGCAGTTTTCTATCTTTCTATACATCAGTGATGATTTAATCTTCCCTCCTCCTTGTTCTTTTACTCTAGAGCTCTGAGGTTTACCAATTAGTGGATCGTTGGTCTAGAGATAACGCGCCTGTCTAGAATGAGCGAAAAGTCCGGGTCTGAGTGTGCGGTGGTTCGAATCCCGTTTGGGCCCCCAAACTTTTCACCCATCATTTAGACCATGTGTGATGGTCTGGGTGGTTGTCTTTCGGATGAGACGATAAACCGAGGTCCGTGTAGTTACACATCATTATTTAGCGCATGTAAAAGAACCGATGGCAACAAGAGGGTTGACCCTGGCAAAATTCTGTCAAAAAAGCCACTCTGATAGGGAAACAAATACATTGCAGACAGAAAAAGAAAATAATAATGATGGGTAGGCGCTGCACTTGTGGCAACGCGCTCTTTCCGGGGAGAGCAGCCCGAATTTCACGCAGGGAAATATGCTGTTACACAAAGTGTTTAATATGAAATAAATAAGAAATATTATACAAAATATTATGTAAGCGACTGTTTTTACCCACCATTAAAGGTAGAGGTGTTTTCATAACCTATGTGGTCGTAGGGGAGCGAGGCGTCAAAGACCTCAGGTTCTCCAGGGGCCAGCATATTGAGGGCGGTGCCCCATCTCCTCTCCTTCGCTGCTTCACCTTCCCTGACCCTGAAGAGGGCAGGTACCCATTGACAGTTGGGTCAACTGGGGTACTGTACTGAAGCCAAGGGCGCAAACGGTCACCCAGCCAGTTGATAACCACGCTCGATGCTGCATAACCATAGCTTGGGGAAAGTGAGTGCTCTGATCACTGAGCTATCCCGTCGACCGCTAAGGTAGCCAATCCAATCATGTTGTTTATAGCCATGCCGACCAAAGAGGCCATATTGGGGACTGTCATGCCACCTCGTAAAACTTTAAATCATAGATTAAAACTGTGCAGCTATATACAGATTAAAACAGGGTATAAAACTAACTCTGATGTCCTATCAACAACACAGGACGGGCACCGCGTTGTGGGAAAAACCACATCAACCACACATGAAAATTTAATGAGATTAAAACTTAAACCAGATTTCTATTAAAACAAACTTGTTCTTAGTGACTAACTATAACATCTTCATACCTACCAGACGGGAAAAGTCCAAACGTAAAAAAAAGACAAGCAAACATTCATAATCAAACTATCACACAGGGAAAGGTAAAAAAAATGGTGAGCTGTAAATAGGCACCTGCCCTCTTTAGGGACAGGGAAGGTAAAGCAGCGAGGGAGAGGAGATGGGCGCCACTGCCCTCAATATGCTGGCCCCTGGAGAAACTGAGGTCTCTGACGCCTCGCTCCCCTACGACCACATAGGTTATGGGACACCTTTACCTATACCCTTACAAGAAGGGGTATACGGGCAAGGGGGGGGGGGGAGGTGAGGCAGGAAAACCAAGTGGTTAAAGCGCTGGTCTTGTGATCGAACAGCACGGGTTCGAGCCACTTTCAAGACTGTCGTTCAAGGGGATTCCAGCCCCACCCCCACCCTACCCCCATACCCCCAGGAGTTGATATCTTTGACTCAACCTCACTCCCCACCCCCTCCACCCCCAGTCCTTCGAATGCGACAAGACTGAGGTCTCGTATACTAATGCACCCAAAACCTCATTATTGTTTTTATTGTTATCATCTTCGTCATCGTCGTCGTCGTCGTCATCATCATCATCATCATCATCATCATCATCATCATCATCATCATCATCATCATCATCTCATCATCATCCATCATCATCATCAGCAGCAGCAGCAGCAGCAGCAGCAGCAGCAGCAGCAGCAGCATCCGTCATCACCATCATAACAGATGTTAAATAATCATAGTATTTATAAATATAATCATCATAACAATGCCTATTCAATCTAATCTTCTTGTTTATAGCCCCGCAGACTACAGAGGCCATATCGGGACTGTCTGTTCCAAAAAAGATTATTCAATATCAGATGAAAACTATGCCACCATATGCAGATTAAAAGAAGGTATAAAACTAGCTCTGCTATCCTTCCTTGCACCAACACCTTGGTCAACTATAAGGGTCAACCCCGGATTGTCACCGGGGTTGTGGAAGAAACCACATCAACAAATGATAATAACAATAATGATAATAATCATGATACAAACATTAAATTTTACAACAGTAGTTGTGACAGCAATCACAGCTCATTTGTTCCCTCATAATATAAACGCTAGTAAAAACACATCGATAAGAATGTATTATTATACATGTACATAAGCTTTTCAACAACACACACACACACACACACACACACACCACACATATCATAAACACACACACACACACACACACACACACACACATTATATATATATATATATAAAACTACTATCATACTATACAACTACATAACACAATATAAACACACCACACACACACATACACACACACCACAAACACACAACACACACACACACACACACACACACACACACACACACACACCACAAACACCATACACAACCACACACACACACAACACACAAACACAACAACCCCCCCCCCCACACACACACACAAATACAACACACAACACAAACACAACACACACACACACGTGTCACACCCCACACACCCCACCCCCACAAACAATTTACACCCCATCCAACCCCACACAACTTACAACCCCCACCCCCTCCACCCCACCCACCTCCCCCTCCACCCCCACAAAACACACACACAACCACCTACCTTAGGAGCCATACACCATAACCTAAACACACGGACACAACCTCACTTTAGGTGCCACTAGGACCATAAGCTCTAGAACCTCCTGGCCAGATTGTACAAGGCCCCTAGGCACTCAGCCCAGACGGCTGCTCATGACTCACAGGTAAGCCACTACAGTCCCAGGGAGTAGCCACTGTGGCTGCTCCGGATTTGCACAGGGAGTCATAGGGGGGATGGTACCCAGCTGCTAACGAGTCACTATACCGCGGAAAGATTGCCAGAAAGATGAGAAATGTTCGTAGTAGTAATAATAATACTGTTGTTGGTGTTGTTGTGTTGTTTTTGTTGTTGTCCTTGTTGTTGGTGGGTTGGTGGTGGTGGTGTTGGTGGTGGTGTGGTGGTGGTGGGGGTGGGGTGGGGGTGTCTTGGTGGCAGGCCATGGCACTCTTGAACTCTGGCGGTAGTGTGGCTGGTGTGTGGGGTGGTTGGTATGGGATGGTGGTGGTGGTGGTGGCAGTGATGGTGGTTCTGATTGTGTGGTGATGGTGGTGGTGACGATGAGGAGGAGGAGGAGGAGGACGATGATGAAGTTGATGATGACTGTGATAATGATGACGATGATGGTGGTGATGATGAGGGTGATGATGATGTTGGTGATGATGACGATGGTGATGGCGATGATGGTGGTGGTGGTGGCGGAGGGATGTGATAGTGGATTTCATTCTGAAAAGGAAAAAAAATACAAGATTTAGGAATTCTTCCCCAATAATGTCTTCCCTGAAAAATAAAATGTGGAGGAGCTAACAGCAAGATGTAACACTAACAATAACAACACAACAACAGCAGTAGTAGCAACTTGACGAACAACAACAAAAAACAGGAACTACAAAATCACAACGTATGCATATTGTGAGAAAACATGTGTAAACTCAAAACAAAAGAAAATAGAATCTCCCGACATACATTTGTGGCTTAAGTTAAAAAGGTAACGGCAAAGGTGTTCCCATACGACATACATTTTTGGCCAAAGTTAAAAAGTTAACGGTAAAGGTATTCCCATAACCAGTGTGGTCGTTGGTGAGCGAGGCATCAGAGACTTCAGCTTCTCTAGTGGCTAGCATATTGAGGGTGGCTCCTTCTCTTCCTCGCTGCTTTACCTTCTCTGACCCTTCAGAGAGCAGGTACCCATTTACAGCTGGGTGAACTGGGGGACTGTACTGAAGCCAAGGCAGGTAAACGGTCACCCGTCCACTTGGTAACCACGCTCGACGCTGCTTGACTTTAGCATAGCTTCAGTTTTATCTGCATTTAGCTGTAACTTGTTCTGAATCATCCAGTTTTGAATATCCTTAAGACAGTAGGACATAATTATTTGTTAAGAGGGAAGGCAGATTTTCAGGAGTTTCACTACTTTGAATTTGATATTCATCAGAAGTGTATAGAGTGAAGAGACCAGGCCTTATAACTCATCCCTGTGGGACTCCACAATCAAGTTTGACAGGTTTTGATCGAAATTTGGTTACGGTAACTGTCTGGAATCGGTCTGTTAGGTATGACTGAAACCATATGAGGACTGCTCCATCAGTACTAAACGTTTTTTAAAGGAGGGAGAGAAGAATTAAGTGGTCAAAGGCTGCAGATAAGTCAGAAGGGTAAGAAGGGAGATTTTTCCTGCATCAGAAGCAAGCAGAAGCGTGTCTAAGGTGTGGACTAGCGTGGTTTCTGTGCTGTGATTAGTACGATAGGCAGACTGAAAAGGAGGAAAGGAGACAATTGGAATAAAGGTGGTTGTTGAGCTGTTTCAGAACAACTTTCTCCAGTACTTTGGAGACAAAAGGTAGGTTAGAAACAGGTCTATGATTCTTTAGAATTTTGGGATCGATGTCATGCTTTTTGAGGAGAGGTATAACTATTGCAGTTTTGAAAGCTGATTGGAAAATGTCCTTTAAAGAAGGGATGAGTTCACCATGTTGGTGATAGCAGACACAAGTTGTGGAAGGCATTGGGAGAGAAGAGTAGCAGGTATGGGATCAAGATCGCATGACTTTATTTTTCATTTCTTTCAAAACTGTCACGATATCTTTCTCACT
>CM060347.1:21524233-21526733 GCA_030674155.1 Stramonita haemastoma | reverse complement strand
TGAAGTATGATCTCTAAAAAGTGTTATTCATAAGCAAAGAGGCCATTGGCCCGTACTTGAAAGGGGTGTGTACTGATCAACCAAATGAACTGTAATAAGAACACACGGTAAAGTTTTTGATGATTGGATTTTATTGCTTTCTGTGATAATGTTCTTCTTTCTTCTTTCTCTTCTTCTTCTTCTTCTTCTTCCCATTCTTCTCTTCCTTCTTGCTTCCTTCTTCTTCTTCTTCTTTTCTTCTCTTCTTCTTCTTTTCTTTCCTGCAATTCTTCTTCTTCGCAATCTTCTTCTTCGCTCTCTTCTATTCTTCCTTTCTCTTTCTTCTTTCTCTCTTCTTCTTCTTCTTCTCTCTTCTCTTCTTCTCTTCTTCTCCTTCTTCTTTCTTATTTTCTTCTTCTCTTCTTCCTTCTTCTTCTCTTCTTCATTCTTCTTCTTCTCTTTCTTCTATTCTTCTCTTCTTCTTCTCTTCTTCTTCTTCTTCTTCTTCTTCGCAACTTCTTCTTCTTCTTCTCTTCTTCTCTCTTCTTCTTCTTCTTCTTCTTCTTCTTCGTTCTTTCTCTTCTCTTCTTCTTCGATTCTTCTTCTTCTTCTTCTTCTTCTTCCAATTCTTCTTCGCAATTCTTCTTCTCTTCTTCTTCTTCTTCTTCTTCTTCTTCTTCTTCCTTCTTCTTCCTCTTCTTCTTCTTCTTCTTCTCTTCTTCTCTTCTTCGCTTCTTCTTCTTCTCTTCTTTTCTTCTTCTTCTTCTTCTCTTCTTCTTCTTCTTCTTCTTCTTCTTCTTCTTCTTCGCAATTCTTCTTCTTCTTCTTCTTCATTCTTCTTCTCAATTCTTCTTCTTCGCATTCTTCTTCTTCCTTCTTCTTTTCTTCTTCTTCTTCTTCTTCTCTTCTTCTTCTTCTTCTTCTTCTTTCCTTCTTCTTCTCTCTTCTTCTTCTTCGCAATTCTTCGCAATTCTTCTTCTTCTTCTTCTTCTTCTTCTTCTTCTTCTTCTTCTTCTTCTTCTTCTTTCTTCTTCTTCTTCTTCTTCGCTTTCTTCTTCTTCTTCTCTTCTTCTCTTCTTCTTCTTCTTCTTCTCTTTCTTCTCTTCTTCTTCTTCTCTTCTTCTTCTTCTTCTTCTTCTTCTTCGCTTTCTTCCTTCTTCTTCTTCTTCGCATTCTCTTCTTCTTCGCAATTCTTCTTCTTCGCTTCTTCTTCTTCGATTCTTCTTCTTCTTCTTCTTCTTCTTTCTTCTTCTTCTTCTCTCTTCTTCTTCTTCTTCTTCTTCTTCTTCCTTCTTCTTCGCAATTCTTCGCAATTCTTCTTCTTCTTCTTCTTCCTTCTTCTTCTTCTTCTTTCTTCGCAATTCTTCTTCTTCTTCTTCTCTTCGCAATTCTTTCTTCTCATTCTTCTTCTTCTTCTTCTTCTTCTTCTTCTTCTTCTTCTTCTTCCTTCTTGCATTCTTCTTCTTCTCTTCTTCTTCTTCTTCTTCTTCGCAATTCTTCTTCTTGTTCTTTTTTTATTCTTTCTCTTCGCATTCTCTTCTTCTTCGCATTCTTCTTCTTCTCTCTTTCTTTTCTTCTTCTTTCTTTTCTTCTTCTTCTTCTTCTTCTTCTCTTCTTCTTCTTCTTCTTCTTCTTTCTTCTTCTTCGCAATTCTTCGCAATTCTTCGCAATTCTTCTTCTTCTTCTTCTTCTTCTTTCTTCTTCTTCTTTTTCTTCGCAATTCGTCTTCGCAATTCTTCTTCTTCATCGGAATTCTTCTGCCTTCCAGAATTCTTCTTCTTCACAATTCTTCTTCTTCTTGTCGTCCTCGTCGTTGTCCAGCGCTCAGAGAGCAACTATTGTTGTCTGTCATACGAGCGAAAATGCGTCACGCCAGCACATCTGACTTCGTCATAAGAGAAAATTGTTTTTTTTTTTTTTAATCTCTCTGGATAAAAAGGTGGAGAATGGACCAAGAAAGCAAGGGAAAAATACAAACAAGGAGGTGATAGGAAGAGAGTCACAGTTGATCACTAAAGACTAAGCTGTAAAGTGGAATTCCATGAGTGAGAAAGAAAGCCGCTGATCATACAGCCTCTTCCCTTTGCTGTTGCCCCCAGCGTCAATGGTTCAATCAAGAACTGGGATAAAGCCACTGATCATACAGCCTCTCCCTTTGCTGTTGCCCCCAGCGTCAATGGTTCAATCAAGAACTGGGATAAAGCCACTGATCATCAGCCTCTCCCTTTGCTGTTGCCCCCAGCGTCAATAGTTTTTTAAAATCAAGAACTGTGAGAAAGCTCAGGGATATTTTTGCCTAATATCATGAAAGGCAGGACAATAATCAGTTTACAATTAATGTACTTCATCTTTGTTGCTTCGTCACATAATTAATAGCATACTGCATTAGCTTTACCTTGCATACTGTACCTACTTTATTCGTATCTGTACACACCCAGTCTGAGTTAAGCCATTATTCTTTTAAAATGCATTATATATATATATATATATATATATATATATATATATATATATATATATA
>CM060347.1:21516733-21519233 GCA_030674155.1 Stramonita haemastoma | reverse complement strand
AACAAAAACACAATAAACACAATACAATAAATCACACACACACACACACACACACACCACACACACACACACACACACACACACACACAACACACACACACACACACACACACACACACACACCGAGTTAGCAGATTCTCTGGCAAAACCGGTGCCTCACAATGTACAAGTGACATAATGATTATAGTATAGGTCTACGTTTATTTTCATTATGATATTATTTCAATTATTGCAAACTCTATGTGCTCAAGTTTCTTAGACTTCATTTTGATCGTTGTGTTTGCCCACGAAATAGAGATAATTATAATTCATAAGACTACGTCTAAATGCTTGGAAAACTAAATATTCCAAAAAAATGTTTTCTGCATTTTGTTTAGTCATCATATTATATGTTATTGATTGCCCTGTGCTCGTTGCCTCGTATAAAAGCAACGGGAATAATCTCAGAAAAAATATGAAGTATCCAAGTGTTCTGTATGATTCCAGAGTCGATGTCCTAATATCAGTTGCAGAAAGTATTTTGCCAGTCACCAGTAGGACATTTACTGTAAAGAAAATTTTATAGACTTATCACTATCCATTACATTCTTTATCCTTTCACCTTTCGCCTCGCCCCTTTTTCTGTACAGTCTTTAACGTGAATGTACCATTGTCTAAATCACCTTGTAGTGAATGGACATTAAACCAGTGAGAAGAAGAAGAAGAAGAATTGCGAAGAAGAAGAATTGCGAAGAAGAAGAAGAAGAAGAAGAAGAAGAAGAAGAAGAAGAAGAGAGAGAAGAAGAAGAAGAAGAGAAGAAGAAGAGAGAATTGCGAGAAAAGAATTGCGAAGAAAAAGACAACAACAACAAGAAGAAGAAGAACAAGACAAGAACAAGAAGAACAAGAAGAACAAGAACAAGAAGAACAGAAGAACAAGAACAACAAGAACAACAACACACACACACACACACACACCACACACACACACACACACACACACACAACACACACACACACACAACATCAATTAATTACTCGATCCGTCCTCTTTTCTTTTTTTAAGTAAACCCCCACGTCAGATCTCTTCCTCTCAATTTGCATAAATCACCGCACGTCGTTATGCAAATGACCACCAAACCGAGGCAGAATATTGTCTCCCCTGTCAACTCTATTCCGCCCAAAAAACCCATCCTGTCTCACGTCGTCCCACGCTGTCCGCGCTGTCCCGCGCTGTCCCGTATAACACTGATTTTGACATGTGGAGAATTAATGTCTGTTCAACCAAAGACTTTGCGGACCCCGTTGTTTGTATATATATTTACACACTTTGACGTTAACGACTTAAGTTACCATCCTTGATTTTGTGCAAAACACTTGCAGTAGTTTCCCCTTTCAAGTTTCCACTATAGAATGACGTCATCCCAACGGGTAAGTCAGTATGGTTTATGGTTTTCCTGCGTAAAAAAAAAAAAAAAAAGGGGGGAGAGGGGGGAGAAGGGGGAGGGGGGCGTAAATATTTGACGTAAGCTATGCATAATTTTGAGCGTATTCGTTTTGGCCTCTACGTTTTTATTGGGGTTTTTTCTCCTTCCTTGACTTACAAGCTCTAAGGTTCACCAATGGTGAGATTTTTGCATTGGCGACCGTCTTTGGGGTTTTTTGGGGTTTTTTAGCATGAAGGTAGGTAGCTGCATTTCGAATTCGGGGATGGGCCAGCTAGGCTTTGATAAGCTTGCGTAGACAGATCAGGACACGCACAAGTACACATAATTATTCGCACTAGCATATATTTACATATTCAATTGGGAGGGGGCGGGGGGGGGCGGGGTGGTGGGGTGGGGAGTAAGTAAAGCATAGTATGCAGTGCTTGCGAAAGTAAGTTAGATAGGTGTGGTATGAAGTAAAGATGTTGTAGTGTATTTGATGGTGTGGTATGAAGTAAAGATGTTGTAGTGTATTTGATGGTGTGGTATGAAGTAAAGATTGTAGAGTGTATTGATGGTGTGGTATGAAGTAAAGATGTTGTAGTGTATTGATGGTGTGGTATGAAGTAAAGATGTTGTAGTGTATTGATGGTGTGGTATGAAGTAAAGATGTTGTAGTGTATTTGATGGTGTGGTATGAAGTAAAGATGTTGTAGTGTATTTGATGGTGTGGTATGAAGTAAAGATGTAGAAGTGTATTGATGGTGTGGTATGAAGTAAAGATGTAGAAGTGTATTGATGGTGTGGTATGAAGTAAAGATGTAGAAGTGTATTGATGGTGTGGTATGAAGTAAAGATGTTGTAGTGTATTGATGGTGTGGTATGAAATAAAGATGTTGTTGTGTATTGATGGTGTGGTATGAAGTAAAGATGTTGTAATGTGTTGGTATGTGGTATGAAGTAAAAGATTTTTACCTTTAAAAAAAATTACAGCGCTTTGATTTGTGTGCTTTACAAGATTCGGTGCCATTAAAGTTCTATACTACTACTGCTACTACTACTACTATATTATTATTATTATTATTATTATTATT
>CM060347.1:21504233-21509233 GCA_030674155.1 Stramonita haemastoma | reverse complement strand
AAATAAGCCCCCCCCCCCCCCCCCCCCCCAAAAAAAAAAAAAAAAAAAAAAAAGAAGAGAAAAATCCAAAAGGCCAGATCCAAATTATAGAAGTCGGTAGCGAAAAACATAGACAAGTAAGGTAACAACACTCGACAGGAAAAGAGAAATACAGACAGACCTAACGATAGACAGACAGACAGAGGCAGAAAAAGAGAAAGACATACAGACCTAACAATAGATATACAAGAAAGAGATTATACACCAAACTAAACCAAACGAACAAACAACAACAACAATAACAGCAACAAAACAACCGACATACATGTCCTTCAAAGTCTGATGATAATAATTATAATGTACGACAGTTTGAAGCCTGAGAAAACCACAGACAGACCGAAACAGACAGACCGACCGACAGATATAGACAGACAGACAGGTATAGACAGACAGACAGACAGACAGACAGACAGCAGACAGATATAGACAGACATATATAGACAACAGACAGATTTAGACAGACAGAGAGACAGACAGACAGACAGATATAGACAGACAGACCGACCGACAGATAGACAGACAGACAGACAGATATAGACAGACAGACAGACAGATATAGACAGACAGATATAGACAGACATATATAGACATACAGACAGATTTAGACAGACAGACAGACAGACAGACAGACAGACAGATATAGACAGACAGATGTAGGAAGACAGACATATGTATGCAGACAAACAGACAGATATAGACAGGCAGATATAGACAGACAGACAGACAGACAGATATAAACAGACATATATAGACATACAGACAGATTTAGACAGACAGACAGACTAGACAGACAGACAGACAGACAGATATAGACAGACATATATAGACATACAGACAGATTTAGACAGACAGACAGATATAGACAGACATAGACAGACAGATATAGACAGACAGATATAGACAGACAGATATAGACAGACAGATATAGACAGACAAACAGACAGACAGACAGACAGACAGATATAGGCAGACATAGACAGACAGACAGATATAGACAGACAGATATGGACAGACAGATATAGACTGACAGATATAGACAGACAGATATAGACAGACAGATATAGACAGACAGACAAACAGACAGACAGACAGACAGACAGACAGACAGACAGACAGACAGATATAGGCAGACAGACAGAATGACACACCAATTGACAGAACAAAAACAGGTTCATACCTGTAACAGAATGAAAGAAAAGGAAAACACGAATGAAGGAATAAACAATTTTCAAACACTTGAAAATTACAAAATTCTTTATTTTTCTTTACTCTTTTGTTTCAAGGGTAATGAAATAAGCACTCGTGTGCGTTTTTACATCCAGTCCCTGTGTGTATGCAGTTTTGCCAAGTTTGTCATCCATTCCCACCAGCACACAATGGCTTGCTCTCCCGAAAAGCGGAACGGATTTTAACCTGTGTTTAAGATGTTCTGCGTGTGTTTTCACACGGGACCTCGGTTTATAGTCTCACCCGAAGGACATATGGGGAGAGTGGAGTCAGCACTGATGTTAACTCAAAGGGAAAATATCCCCTTGAACGAGACTGAAACCCGGGTCAGCAGATCACGAGCGTATCACTCTAACCACCAGGCTGTCCCGTCCCCGACTGAAATAAAGGTGTGGTTTTTTTTTAACAAAAGTACAATAGCAGAGCCTCCTTAATTTTTTTGTTTAGGAAGATTAAAGGCCCGAAACATTTGTTTGAAGGGGGTTTATCCTCTGAGGACTCTCTGCTGCCATGCTCAATGCGAGTTTCTTACCACTGCCTATAAGGTCGCATGAGAATATAACACACAAAATTATAATCATAAATAAGCGACAGAAGGATATTCAAAAACTGAAAAATGATTAAAGGCACGAGCTATTTATCAGTGAAGAATACACCAAAGTATGAAATTTATAACAAACATTATGAAAGGATTTGGTGAAGACATTGTAAATCACAGATGAAGAGACAAGACACGCCCGTGTTTAAAACACGATAGACTTTTGTACATAAACTCAAGGCCAAACAGAAAAATAAACCCATACACAATAAACAATAATACCAATTCATTGCAAATGACTAAAATAGCTGCGAAAATACACAACAAAACACAGGTCAAGAGACAGACACATACTCACGTAAAAGACAATAGATTAATAATGTAAACTCACGGACAAACAGAGAAATGGTACACGCACACTATAAACAATTATATAAATGTATTACACAATATAAAACATCTGTGAACAGAGAACAAAACACTGATTAAGAGAGACAGACACATTATTACATAAAACACAACAGACAATCCAGACACTCAAAGACAAACAGAGAAAAACATCCATAATAAAAATGATATCAGCTTTTACACGCATCACAAACAGAGAACAACATACGCAATGAAAATAATGTCAGGTTTTTATATGCATTGCTCACAGAGAGCAACATACACAATAACAATGATATCATGGTTTCTTGCGCATTACAAAAAAAGAGAGAGAGAAAAAAAACATGCACAATAAACAACAATTTCAATTTATTACATATTACGAAACCAGTTGTAAAGACACAACAAAACACAGACTAAGAGACAGACACGTCCGCACTTAAAACGCATAAAACTTGTCCATAAACTCAAAGACAGACAGAGAAAAAACGTACACAATAAAACAATATCAACTTAATTATTACACATTAAAAAAAACTAGCTGTAAAGACACAACAACAACATATCTCAAACAACAGATATATCCTTACATAAAAGACGACAATGTCTGAGGTAAATTCACACACACACACACACACACACACACACACACACACACACACACACACACACACACACACACACAACACACACACACACACACACACACACACACACACACACACACACACACACACACACACACACACAACACACACACACACACACACACACACACACACACACACACACACACACACACACACACACACACACCAACACACACGCACACACATGCACACACACACACACACACACACACACGTGACAGCCAACATCTAGTACCGCTGAAATGCAACCTCTGACTCATTCTTTACAAGACTTTACATAAGAAATTTACCTTGGAAAAAGTCCCTCTGCCTTTTCACTCCCAAGTGACTAGCTGTGAAGAACAAGACAAGACAAAGCTGAGAGAAAGGATGTAAATATAAAAAAAAAACGAAATAAATATACTGTCTGAAGAATGACCAGAAGATTACAACAAACACTCACACACAACACAACACTGTTACAGAAACTCTCGTCATATAGGTAATCCCAATCTTTCCTTCCAAGGGAGAAGGGAAAAAAAAAGATAAATATTTTCCGGAACCAAACGCCGCAGATCTTTTTCTTTCTTCTTCTTCTTTTTTTTTTTTTTTTTTACACCACTTGCTTCAGTGGGTCGTCTGCTACACTTTTCATAGTTTTACCACAAGCCTCCTTTTCATTTCAGCCTATAGCCTCTTCCTGGTGCTTTGTATTGTCTGTTGTGTCTCTTTTTTGTTTCTTCTTCTTTTCTTTGCTCCATCTTCCTTTTCTTTCTCTCCCCCCTTCCCCCCATTCTCTCTCTCTCTCTCTCTCTCTCTCTCTCTCTCTCTCTCTCTCTCTCTCTCTCTCTCTCTAAGCCTACCTACCACTCAACTATCGCAAGAGAGCGTCATGCAAAAAAGATCGGAGTGACACATAGCTTCCGTTTCCGGCTGATCTGACATGCGCAGTGAGGGAGCAGAAGGTTGAGAGGGGGAGGGGAGGGGAGGGGAGGGGGGGTTTTTTTTGTTTGTTTGTTTGTTGTTTAATTTTATCATGTTCTGTTCATTTGTGTAGCTCGCCCAGCCACCCCTACCCCCTTCTCTATTTATATTCAGCTTTCATCTATTTCCGTTTCTCTTTAATCATATCTTGGAGGGTCCCAATCATTCTTTCCACGCTAAATTTGCTTCGGAGGATTGGTTTATCTTTATTTTCATTCTCTGAAATGTTTGTTTTCTCAATGCTTACAAACTTGAATATGCACAAACGCACAATCGAACATATTCCAAACATATGTAACAGTATGTATATTGATACATAATTTATAAGAAAGCAGACACGCAAAATCTCTCTGTCTCTGTCTCTGTCTCTGTCTCTGTCTCTGTCTCTGTCTCTCTCTCTCCTCTCTCTCTCTCTCTCTCTCTCTCTCTCTCCTCTCTCTCTCTCTCTCTCTCTCCTCGCACACACGCACACACACACACACACACTCACACACTCACGCATTATATATTTGTAATGCCTTCTGTTTCATGGTCCTGAATATTTGCTATTTTTAAAATGTTTTTTGCTATGTTATTTTTTGTTTAAATAATTATTAGTGTATCCAGTTGGGATGACGCGTTTTGTTGAATGTATTCTGTTTTCTTTTTTAAAATATTGTTTGAACTGCTGCTGGTGGTGATGCTGGTATGTAGAGGTAGGGAGGGGGTTTCTTAGCTTTATTCCCTGATCAGGGCAAGGGCCGGATGAAAAAAAGTATGTAATGCTTACTTACTCTGTTACCCTTGAAAAAGAAAGATTATTCATTCATTCATTCATTCATTCTCTGTCTCTCTCTCTCTCTCTGTCTCTGTCTCTGTCTCTCTCTCTCTCTCTCTCTCTCTCTCTCTCTCTCTCTCTCTCTCTCTCTCTCTCTCTCTCTCTCTCCTCTCTCTCTCTCTCTCTCTCTTGTTTGCTCTTTATCTATTAACGCTTTCTTCTCTTCCATAATCAAAATCTTTTATTGTGACTTCAGATTTTTGTCTTCTGAACGAGTGCATTTTTTTTTTTATTACCTTATCATATTAAGTGTCCATATTCTTGGGTGTTGTTTGGTATTGCGTAAAGTTTTATTGTTTAGTATCTTCTCAACTTGATGTATCCCTGAAAAGGGCGGGGACTGGATGTAAAAAAGCACACGAGTGCTTATCTATTATCC
>CM060347.1:21489233-21496733 GCA_030674155.1 Stramonita haemastoma | reverse complement strand
CCTTTCTTTGGCAGGGGTATTACAAGAGACTGTGTCCATTCTTTTTGGCCATTCTTTGGTGTCGTGGATCTTCTGACAAAGTTCTGTGAATCGCCTTGCTGTTTCATTCCCTCCATTTTTTATGAGTTCAGCTGGGATGTTATCGATTCCAGGGGACTTCCCCTTCTTCAATTGTCTAATAGCTGCATCTACTTCACACCTTAGTATTGGTGGGTCTTTATCTTGGTGTTCAGGGGGTTTGTCAGAAACTATGTTGGTATCTGGGCGTAGTGGGTAGTTGTACAATCCCTCACAGTATTCTGTCCAGCGTTGGAGGATGGCATTGTTTTCCGTTAAAAGATTTCCTTCTTTGTCTTCAATAACAGAGGCTTTAGGCTGTGTGGTTTTCGTTAGTGCTTTCAAAGTGTCGTAAGCTGTTTTGCTGTTTCCCTTGGTCATTCCAGCTTCGATGTTGTTGCATTGTTCTTCTATCCACGCTTCTTTGGCTTCTCTCATCTTTTTCCTCACTTCTCTGTGGCTATCCATGTACATGAGCACTGGTGTCGTGTTTAACCATCATCCCAGAAGTTGGAATGCCGCTACCTTAATGTTGGGTCAAATCGGGGTTGCGTATGCAAAATGTCACCATTGGTAAGCCTCAGTGCACTCGCCGAGGAATGAAAAACAGCAACAAAACAAAAACAAACAAAAAAATATCATCTACTTATTTCTATGACTCCCCCGGCCATCGAAAATATAGGTTACATGTTGAATTACACAAAGATTCAAGATTTAAGATTTGATTCGAGTTTGACCCCTCTTGGGGCATGGAAGATTTCAGTTAACAAAAAAAAAATCAAGAGTAATGAATATGATTGGCATTAACAAAAACGTTTACAACACTGCATGTGACAGAAAAAAGCAACTTTTATTGTAGTCAACCTTTTCATCAATGTCATGCAACTTTACTTTTGACTACACACACACACACACACACACACACACACACACACACACACACACACACACACACACATACACATACACACACACACACACACATGCACACGCACACACGCACACACACGCACACACACACATACCATCACCACCACCACCACCACATACATACACACACACTCACCACCACCACCACAATCACCACACACACACACACACACACACACACACACACACACACACACACACACACACACACACACACACACACACACACACACACACACACACACACACTACTACCATCATCACCACTACCGTGAATGACTTGATAAAAAAAAGAAATGTAATTGCACTGCTTATTCAATTTCTATCTATCTATGAAGACGTGACAATCAGTTCCCTCCGTTCCTCTCTCTGTCCTTATTCAATGTACCATCAGAAAAGAAAAGATGGACTTAACTTCACCACTACCACCACCACAACAACAACAATCAAACCTTCCCTCCTCCTTTCTCTCCCACCCCCCACCCCCCACCCCAAAACAAAAAAAAACACCACCAACAAAAAAACCTACAACAACAAACAACAAACAACAACAACAAAAAGAAAGAAAGAAACTGACGACCCTGAAGCAGCCGACAGGTCTCATGTCAATTTCGGGAGAGAAGGTAATCAATTGCAATCAAGCAGGCAGGCAGGCAGGCAGGCAGGCAGGCTAGAGTGATAGACAATCACTCATACCATACCATGCCATGTCATGTCAGTCAGTCACTTTCTTCTTCTGACTGATTGGTTGGTTGGTTGGTTGGAGGGCTGGCTCAGTCATGTCATTGTCAGTACAGTGGACATGACCGTTTGTGACCCTGCCTTGACCTCTGAGCGTGATTGTGATGGTGCCTGGGTTCCATTCTGCCAAGCTTAGCGATCTGTCACATAATGATTTGTTTTTTTTTAGAACACACTTGGGTTCTAGGGTTTGTTTGTTGTTTTTTTTCCAGCTAAAAGGCTGTGTACAAATTTTAGAAACACACTTTGGTTTTGTGTTTCTTTTAGAAACTCACTTTGGTCTGGTTGTTTTTTAGCTAGGCTATTCACAATTTCAGAAAACACTTTGGTTTTTTGTAGCAATGTATTTACACATTTTGGTTGGTTTTTTTTCCAGCTAAGGGCTATGTGACAAATGTTAGAAACACTTTGGTTTTGATTGATTTGTTTTCCAGCTAAGGGCTATGTGGCAAATGTTAGGAACGCACTTTGGCTTTGTTTTTTTGTTTTTTCAGCTAAGGGCTATTGAAATGTTTAAACCACTTAGGACTTGGGTTTTTTTTCGCTAAGGCTATGTGGCAAATGTTAGGAAACGCACTTTGGCTTTGTTTTGTTGTTGTTTTTTCAGCTAAGGGCTATGTGGCAAATGTTAGGAAACGCACTTTGGCTTTGTTTTGTTGTTGTTTTTTCAGCTAAGGGCTATGTGACAAATGTTAGAAACACACTTTGGCTTTGTTTTGTTGTTGCTTTTTCAGCTAAGGGCTATGTGGACAAATGTTAGAAACGCACTTTGGCTTTGTTTTGTTGTTGTTTTTTCAGCTAAGGGCTATGTGGCAAATGTTAGAAACACACTTTGGCTTTGTTTTGTTGTTGTTTTTTCAGCTGAGGGCTATGGGGACAAATGTTAGAAACACACTTTGGCTTTGTTTTGTTGTTGTTTTTTCAGCTAAGGGCTATGTGGCAAATGTTAGAAACTCACTTTGGTTCGTTTTTTATTATTTTGTTTTTTTAGTTAGAGCTATTCAATTATCAAGAGAGATCACCTCAACTAATAAAATAATGATGGCATGCATCATCTTATCTGAGAGATGCACCTCAACTAATAAATAAACTGATTGCATCATTTCGTCTGCACAGACGCACCCCAACTAATAAATCAACTGATTGCATCATTTCGTCTGAGCAGATGAACCCCAACTAATAAATCAAGAGGTTACATGCAAAGTTTGTGTTTTTTGAGCTAACAAGAATGTGTCACTGAGCAATGGGGCAGAACAAGAAAGGGCCTAGCACCTTGCCCTGGGGGACTCCTTTTTTGACTGAATTCCCCAATGGAATGTTTCTCTTGTTAAATAGAAAACACGCTCAGTTGCTTTGTGTCTTAAAAGAAAGGAAGAGTGATACATCACACAAGTTATGCATATAGGTTAATAGTTGTTGTTTTTTTTTGCAGAAATGAGGGAGCGTTTGAACACATCAAAAGCCTTTCTGAAGTCAATCTAAACACACACACAGACACACAGACACACCTACGCACACACACACACACACCACACACACACACACAACACACACACACCACCACACACACACACAACACACACACACAACAACACGCACACACATCACATACACACAGTACACACACACACACACACACACACACACACAACGCACACACATACATACACACATGCACACAACACACACCATACACACACACACACACGCACACACATACATACACACATGACACACACGCACACACACACACACACACACACACCACAGCACGCACACACACACACACACACACACACACACACACACACACACACACACACACACACACACACACAAACAACAAACAAACAAACAATCCGTCACTATGCATTACATATTCACAGATCTTGAAATAATCTTATGACGTATGTAATAAGATTGAAAAACGGAACGAGGGACAGAGATTTTTTGTTTCTTTATTTATTCTTTATTTCCAGGATAATGGAGTGCGCACTTGTGTGTGTGTGTGTGTGTGTGTGTGTGTGTGTGTGTGTGTGTGTGTGTGTGTGTGTGTGTGTGTGTGTGTGTGTCTATTTATTATTCCTTTACATCGAGGATAATGGAAAAACACTCTTGTACGCGCTTTTTCCTATCCAGTCCCCATGTGTATGCAGTTTTGTAAATCTTGTAATTTGTTCCCACCGGCACACAATGGCCTACTCTTCGGAAGCGGAACAGGATTTACATAAGCGCAGGGTGATCTGCGTGTGTTCGCACACGGGGCCTTGGTTTATAGCCTCATCCGAAGGACTTTGGGGGAGAGTGGAGTCAGCACTGATGCCACTGATGTTAACTCCAGGGAAAATCCCCTCGAACGGGAATCGAACCCGGTCGTCAAATTGCGAGCGCAATGTTCTGACCACTTGGTATCCCGTCCCGTGTGTGTGTGTGTTGTGTGTGTGTGTGTGTGTGGTGGTGTGTGTGTGCGTGCGTGCGTGCGTCGTGCGTGCGTGCGTGCGAAGTGCGTGTGGGTGCGGTGCGTTTGCGTGCTGTGTTGCTGACGGGGACGTAGTTGTTTGTGGTGGTGTGGTGGTGGTTGTGTGTGCGTGCGTGGTGTGTGTGTGTGTGTGTGTGTGTGTGTGTGTGTGTGTGTGTGTGTGTGTGTGTGTGTGTGTGTGTGTGTGGGTGGGGGAGGGTGTGTGTGTGTGTGTGTGTGTGTGGTGTGTGTGTGTGTGTGTGTTCCTGTTCCGCTTTTCGTAAGAGCAGGCCATTGTGTGATAGTGGGAACAAATGACAAGATTTACAAAACTGCATACACACGGGGACTGGAAGTAAAAAGCACATGAGTGTTTATTCCATTATCCTCGATATAAAAGAATAAAAAATACACATGAAGGGCAGCTACTCACTGTCGGCAACTGAAGTGTGGCCATGGCACTGCTATCACCTCCCTTGTTTGTACCTTGCAGTGTGTGTGTGTGTGTTGTGTGTGTGTGTTGTGTGTGTGTGTGTGTGTGTGTGTGTGTGTGTGTGAGAGAAGAGAGAGAGAGGGAGAGAGAAGGAGAGGAGAGGTGGAGAGAGAGCGAGAGGGAGGTGAAGAGAGATGAGAGGATGAGGAGAGAGGAGTAGAGAGAGATAGGAAGAGAATTGAGGAGAGAGGCAAAGGCAAGGCAAGGCAAGGCAAGGAAGGCAAGGCAAGGCAAGGCAAGGCAAGGCAAAGTATTTTATTCGAGGATAATAGATAAGCACTCGTGTGCTTTTTTACATCCAGTCCCCGCCCTTTTCAGGGATACATCAAGATGAAAATATACTAAACAATAAAACTTTACGCAGTACAACAACACACAAGAATAAGGACACTATTATATATATATATATATATAATATATATATATAAGATGAGTAGAGAGATGAGAGAGAGAGAGAGAGAGAGAGAGAGAGAGAGAGAGAGAGAGAGAGAGAGAGAGAGAGAGAGAGAGAGGAGAGAAGAGGAGGAAGAGAGGAAGAGAGAGAGAGAGAGAGAGAGGAGAGAGAGAGAGAGAGAGAGAGAGAGAGAGAGAGAGAGAGAGAGAAGACAGACAGGCAGACAGACAGACAGACAGACAGACAGACAGACAGACAGACAGACAGACAGACATGTTAAGGGGACGAGATAGCCAGGTGGTTAGAGTGTACTTACATTCACGTTCCGGGATCCGATCCCCCCCTATGTTTCAGCTACCACCCAACACCCGTTATCAAACACTTCGGATGAGACTGTAAACCGAGGCCCCGTGTGCGAACGCACGCAGAACATCTTGCGCACACGTTAAATCCTCTTCCGCTTTTCGAAACAGTAGGTCATTGTGTGCCGGTGGGAACAGATGACAAGATTTACAAAACACATTGGGACTAGATGTAAAAAAAAATAAAAAAAATAAAAAAAGCACATGAGTGCTTATTCCATCATCTTCGATATAAAAGAAAAATAATATTTAAAAAATGAATAATGGGGATTTTCTGTCTAGAATTAACGTCAGTGTGCCTAATTCAGTCCCCCGAGAAAGTCCTTCCGATGAGACTATACACCGACATCCCGTGTGCGAACGCACATAGAACATCTAATGCACACGTAAAAAACCTGTTCTGCATTTCGTAATGCATTTCACATTTCGTAGGCTTATTACGTGTCAGAGGGATCAGATGACAAAATCTATTAAAAAAAAAATAAAAAGTAAACCCGCATACAGACTGGTGTTGTGTTTATACATCATCCCACGAAGTCAGAATACAATTACCTTAATGGTGGGGGCGGGGGCGATGGGGGGGGGGGGGGGCAGTCGCATATGCAAAATTTCACCATTAATTTGTGAACCTTGGATTCTAGCTAGGGAGTAAAAAAAATAATAATAATGATAATAATAATAAAAAAATAAAAAAAATGTTGGGTCTTACATTAGGTCTATAGGTCATGTCATGATAATCAGATAAGGTCATTAGGTCACCTTATGATAATCGGAATGATATCCACAGTCATTTTTTGTGACTTTTCTGTTTCAGACACAGTGTATGTGGGACTATACTGAAGGTTTTGAACAAACGCTTGCTTTGTGATGATACTTTAAAGGACATTGGCACAGTGACTCCATTCATGGTGACAAGGGATTTTTCAAATCTCATAACCATACATTGAAATTGATGAAAAATCGATCTTTCAAAAAGATTAAATTTGTTGTGACGATTGTCATGGAGTTCTTTTATTTTCTTCAAAATTAGAAGAATAAATCATTCAGAAGAATTATTCTGTTGTAGTTATGTCGTTAGTTTTTGCTTTTCTTTTAATTCAGAACAATAAATCCTTCGAAAAAATTGCTCTGTTGTAATAATGTCATTTTTTTTTCATCTGTCGATTTTCTTGCTATGTTTTGTTTGATATTGAAGCATACTATAGTTTGTTGTTGCTCGTAATAGATTTGTATATAATCTATTCTTTTGTAAATAAATATTTTGCTCAAACCAAACTAAAACCTTTCTTCTTGTAGAATAAACCGCAATACCAAACACACACACACACACACACACACACACACACACACACACACACACACACACACTGTGTGTGTGTGTGTGTGTGTGTGTGTGAGTGTGTAGTGTGTTGTGTGTGTGTGTGTGCTGTGTGTGTGTGTGTGTGTGTGTGTGTGTACAAGTTGAAGAGTCGTAAAAACTTCCACACAATGATTGCAATCACACACACACAAAAACACTCCAATCAGACACCACCACACCACCACCACCACCCCCCCCCCCAAATCCCCACAAATAACAAACACCTGTAGTCACACCTTAAAAGGGTTTTCCTGCACTAGCCTACTATTCACAGATTCCCTGAATCACTTCAAAAATAATTATCCTGTAATTTGGTGTCTTGGGGACAGGATAGCTCTGTGGTCACAGCACTCGCTATCCCAAAGCTAAAGTAAAGCAGCATTGCGCGTGGTTACCAAGTGGATGGATGACCGTTTAAGTTCCTTGCCTTCAGTACAGTCCCCCAGTTCACCCAGCTGTAAATGGGCACCTGCCAGTCAGGGAAGATAAAGCAGCGAGGGAGAGGAGAATGATGGGCGCTGCCCTCAATATGCTGGCCCCTGGAGAAGCTGGGGTCTCTGATGCCTCGCTCTCCTACGACCTAAAATATGTGTCTAGAACCTCTCTGATCAGTCTTGTTGGTGTTCTTCTTTGCAGCATTGATCAACCTGCCAGAGGCCATTTTGCCGAAGTCAATTACAAGTTCGTTAGATAAAAATGTTCGAG
>CM060347.1:21476733-21484233 GCA_030674155.1 Stramonita haemastoma | reverse complement strand
ACATTAATTATGAAAATAAAGTATTACACATTGTACTGAATGTTGACACAACAGTTCTTTCTGCAGTACAATTTGGCCAACATACATTTGCAATGACTCTATATTATTTCTTGTTTATCAGAGAGAAGACTCCAAAAAACATAATTATGTAGGCCTATGCTGATAATCAAGGCGCCATCACTTGCACTTTGAGCGGCTCATTTCGTGTAGGAATATTCCTCTCACATTTATCTGTCAAGGTTTCTATCCATCTTTCAAAATTAATGTTCCTTTTTTCTTCTTCAGAAATTTAGCAATGTTTGTTTCATTCTTTTCAATTTATTCACATTGATCACTCACTCGAGGTTTCTAGCCATCTTTCAAAATGTTCCTTTTTTCTTCTTTAGAAAATTTAGCAATGTTTATTCGTTCTTTTCAATTTATTCGACACCCCCCCCCCCTCCCACCCTCCTCCTGGGAATGCTATTTGGGTCTGTCAGTATAAACAGCATCCCCACGTTCTGGAAATGCTCTGCTGGACATTTCCTCTTTTCTATCCCTCTCTTTGTTTTTGCCTTGTCCCTTTTCTTCCTGTCACCTCCTTCTTTGTTATTTTCTGCCTTCTTGGTCCATTCGCCTGCTTTTCATTCCCAAAAGACATTAAAGATAACAGATCTCTCTCAATCTGGATTGGGATTCTTTTTTCAAAACTTCTCCCCCCCATTCCCCCTCCCCTTGTCACCCTGCTCCCCACCCTGCTCCCACCTGTCCCCCTCCCTCTCCCCCCCCTCGCTCCCCCCCCCCCCTCCTTTCCCCCCACCCCCTGTCCCCTCACCCCATCCCCCACTCCCTGTCACCCCTCCCTCCTCCCCCCCCCTCTCCCCTGCCTTCTGCTCCCTTCTTCCCTTTCCTAGCATCTCCCTACCCTATGCTTCTCCCTGACACAAACATGGAATGACCAACACATCTCTCCTAAATGAGGATAAGAAGTTGGCAGTCCTCCTACAGTCTGCACTCCTAACTCAAAGCTACTTGCTCTTCTCTTTCAACTATATATACACTACAAGTCCCCCAATTTAAAGGTTTTTCTGTCTCTCCATTCAAAGAAACCTACTTCAAGCATTGCTCCACCCTTGTTCGATCTAACAGCACGTCCACATTTTTGTAATTGATGCTTCATTCCATTACACAGACTTTTCTCTGGAATCTCAGCGACTTAACAATAAAGAATCCACTCTTTAATGCCTTGAAGGAGTATAGCCTTCAAATTTTCAGCATGACTGGTCAAAACTCTAATACAGTTGAGCAATGTTCATCTGCAGTATACCTTAACTTTCTCTTTTCATTCAAAAATTAAAATGCATAACATTTCCAACCAAGCATTAAGATTTTACACCCATTTCTCAGTAATCAACAGCTTGTTGAAGTTGGGCCTAGGAGATCGACCTTATTACCCATGAAATATGGAATACCACAGGGATCAATACTAGGACCACTTCTTCTCTCTATCTCTATAATAACAACCTACCTCTGCATATTCATTGTTTATGCCATATATTTGTTGATAATACATCAATTCAATGTAACAGCAGTGGTCCAAACCAGCTTGTGAGTGATATGCAGGCAGATATCGATAAACATATTGAATAGACAGAACTCAATCATATGTCTCAGTTCAAATAAAACAAAGTGTATGTTTATAACCACTTGGAAAAAAGACAGAAATTGCATCCTCCAATAGGGCCACCACGAAATGACTTCATCACAAAATGACAAAAAATAGCATTAAAATCTCAAAACATTTTTAAACTGTATCAGTTTCTTTAAAATACACAATGTACACATGTGAATGACAACAAATGAATTTTCAAGAAATACCTGCACATCTTATGAATTTTGAGAGACAGGAAAACTTTCAAGATAAACATTTCATCAGCCTTCAAAAATTTATAACTGGACAAGGGTTGAAGAAAATGCTGAGGATTAAAATCTTGTAAATTTATAAAGTGGGGACAATCCGTTATAAAATAAAATTCATCCCCTAAAACAATATATTGTATTTTGAACACATTCTTTATTCCTGTGGTATGTTATGGAAATGTCCATCCTCAATTGGAAGCTTGTAACAACTACAATGAAATTTTATAAAAGCATAGCCATATATATATCTGGTAGACAAGTTATATATTTTCCTTACCAAAATCGACCTTAAAATTTCTATAATAAAAGCGTCTTTTATTATCCCATGGCTCACTTCTCCATTCATTAGCAAAATGTTCTATTAAGAAGGCTTTGATATGTGAAATTTTAACTTTGATATGTGAACTTTTAAATACTTGGAAAAAAATTCATACTTGAACATAACTGTCTCTCCCACAAAGTCAAATCCACTTTGTACTAAGACATTTTTAAAATCCTATTTAGCCATGCTGATTGAATCAATTATCTGTCAAATAAATCTTTCATCATCTGGTAAACACTAGATGGCAGCTTTTCATACTGGAAGTCAAGCAGCTACATCCAGAAATGCACCATTCAACAGAGACTAAACTAGTCAAGGGATATCTGCCTGTTTCTCCATATACTAACCCTCCTCGTCCAGAAGAGGATTAGCTGGGATTGAATAATTGCCCCCTCTGAATCTAGATTTCCATCACGCTGTGTATCATCACTAATTGCTACCACATGTCAAAGCTCTATCAGGCTAGAAGTAGAAGCCCTGCTGATAATCTGGAAGTAATTATAGCTACTGGTATGTACTTTGAAGGAGGAAAAGGCGAGCAAGTACATGTGCCTGACCTGATTTCGTGATGGAATGCAAAATCTATGGGGCAGTTTGTGTTCAGAGAATCTGAATGCAAGAGGCTTAAAGGAAAAGAATATTTTAAAACTTTTAACTGAAACTTATGAAATTATTGCTGTATTTTCATATCCCCAAATTTCACATCCATACAACAAAACGGGCACAACAATTTTATCCAATAAACCAAGTGCCACATGTGTATGTAGTTCTATTTGCTGTGCAGTCCTAATCAAGTTAAACATGACTTTAGCGGCTTTATCATAAACATTTTACATGCACTACATGTTCATAAGCCCATAATTTGACATCAATACAATAAAACACATACAACAATTTTATGTGTACATAGTTGTTGTTTTTTTGCCATGCAGTCCTTATCAATTAAAGATTACTTAAGTAGCTTTATCATAAGCAATTATCTTGCGTTTTGTACAACTACTGCTGCTACTGAAGTTGATTCCTAAATATTTAAAATTGTTAAGAACTTCAAGCACTTTTCTGCTATTTTACATAATTAGTATGCTTTTCTGCTATTTTACATAATTATTACGCTTTTCTGCTATTTTACGAGATCTATTGTAGCACAATGTCATGATTTTTGTTTTCACTAAATTTACAAGTTCCTAATGAGAACAGTAAGTATCCAAAATGTCTAAAGCATCTTGTAACCCTTCTTTGTATTGGAGAATAAAATGGTATCATTGGCATAAAGTAAAAGTTGAACATAATAATAATGATAATAATAAATTGGTTAACATTTTGCCATGAGATGAAAGTTGAATATGCAGTGTTAAGCTATTTCTGATAGATTTTGTTTCAAATCATTCAGAAAGTGTGTGTGCTATTTGATATCAATATTACTTCCCCTTCACAGGCTACATATCCTTATAAAGAGTTCCCTCCCTTTTAATTGTTTGTAGTTGTTTTGTAGTCGAGATTAAATCTTTCATGGGATGGAAATGAAGCAGTAGTTTTGATATGAAATTGTAGACTTACTGTTGGCCTACATGAAAGAAGTACAAGGCCAAAGTAAATGATTGTAGACACACATGTTTTTCAATTTGTGAAC
The DNA here is from genome assembly GCA_030674155.1 of Stramonita haemastoma. NCBI lineage: Eukaryota > Metazoa > Mollusca > Gastropoda > Neogastropoda > Muricidae > Stramonita > Stramonita haemastoma. The sequence continues at coordinate 21,480,382 of CM060347.1, read as the reverse complement.
ATATACTAAAAGACACCTTTGGAATTTGATCTTGTTGGTTTAATGATAAGTTGTAAAAATATGAAGGCAAGAAGTTACGCTGTGAGTTAGGAATTGCAGATCTGTAGGGGGATCTGCCCCTAACTTCTAATCCTTCGAGCTTTGGAGTGGTGTGTTGTCTATCTTCTATGTTTGTGCCAGGGAGAAGCATAGAGGAGGGAGGAGGACAGGGAGGAAGGGATGAGATTGGAGCAAAAGGGGGTGGAGGGAGGGGGCGATATGGGGGGGAGGGAGGGGGGATATGGGGGGAGGGAGGGGGGATTGGGGGAGGGAGGGGGGATATGGGGGAGGGAGGGGGATATGGGGGAGGGAGAGGGGAGGGGGGGGGGGGGGGGGGGCGGGGGGAGAGGGGGGCGGAGAGGGGGGGGGGGGGGGGGGGGGGGAGGGGTTAGAGGGAGGGGTGGGCGGGGGAGGGAGGGGGAGAGAGAGGGTGGGGGGAAAGAGAGGGTGGGGGGAGAGTGCTTAACGGCAGCGTGACGCATTTTCACTCATATGACAGACAACAATAATTAGGCAATTGCTGTCAGAACGTTCGATGAAGAAGGAATCATTGGACAACATTTGTGAAGAATGGTAACTAACAGATGTAGAATTTTTGAAGGCATGGTTTGTTTGTTTTTTGTTTGTTTTTTGTTTGTTTATTTGTTTGTTTATTTGTATCAAGAACCACTCTGATTTGTGGGTGTTTTTTTTTATATTGTGATATGTGCAGCTGATGCTCGGATACTTATGTTGTGGGGTTTTTTTTCCGTGATGTTATTTTTACGTGTTTACTTGGCTTTTTATGTGGCTTCTAACCGGCATGAATTTCTGTATGGAATAATAAAGTATTTGAATTTGAATGTCCAATGCCGCTTGTATTTGTCATGCATATACACGTTAAAGATTCCTTACTTTTATAGCTAGATAGGTAGATAGCTAGATAGGTAGATAGCTAGATAGATAGCCAGACAGTGTTTGTGTGTGAGTGTGTGTGTGTGCCTGCCTGCCTGCCTGTATGTATGTCTTTCTGTCTGTGTGTCTGTCTGTATGTGTGTTTGTGTGAGTACATGTATTTTAATGAGAGCTTGTGAAAGAAAGCAAATATAACAAATACTTATTGTTTTTGTACATTAATAAAAATCAAACCCAAAGCAAAAGCAAACATTTCACTTCTTTTACAATAAGCCTTCTTCTCTGTCACGCGCCATCACTTTTGACGATAGTTTTTTTTGGTATGTGACCTACTACGTCATTGATTTTAGTGACGAAATATTTATCATTGCCGTCATAGTGGAAGCTTATACCTTGTACCAGAGAGGTGTAATGTGTAATCAGTAAAGTCGTGTGCATCAATGATATTGTTTACTACAAGTTTAGGTGGACTTAACCACCCTTAGCCTACATAGCGAGAGAGCGAGGAGAGAGAGAGAGAAGAGAGAGAGAGAGAGAGAGATCATAAAATTTACAGCCCTACCGACCACGCAAGCCATACCAGGGCTGTCACCTCATTCACTTTCAGTGGCTCCAGTAACTTTCAACTTCACGTTCAAAACCAGCACTTCTTAATACTTGCAAATATCTAATACCGTCCATCTGAAAAAAAAAAACACAACTAAATGACACAATTCCTAAACTACTTCATGAGACAGAGACAGAGACACACAGAGAGGTGACACGACGACGACGACGTTGATGACGATGATGATGATGATCTTTATTCCCAAGTGTCATGGATAAGCATTCACATACTTTTTTTTTAATCTGAGAGAGAGAGAGAGAGAGACAGAGACAGAGACAGAGAGACAGACAGACAGACAGACAGACAGACAGACAAAGAACTACTGCAGAAGCAGATAGAGATGAATAGGTCTAGATACGAAGCAAAAACACAATCAGAAAGGAAGGAAGGAAAGAAAGACAGAAAGAAAGAAAGAAGGAAGTAATGAATTAAGTAGTTAAGTAGGTCAATTTTATTTATCGCCCGGCCGACCACAGAGGCCCTATCAGGGCAATCGCTTCTTTAAAATCAAAACGTCAGATTAAAACGGTGCAACAAAAGATTATAGAAATAAAAGCAAGACTAAAACCATCTATCTCTTCTGTCTGTCTTCCTGTATCCACGCCCTAGTCACAAGGGTTTAAACCCAGGACAGCCCCCAAGCTCCGTGAAAATGACAAACACCATAAAACAGAAAAGGACAAAGTGTAGGTAGTAAGGAAGGAAATAATTGGGTAAGTAGGTAAGTAAGTACGTAAGTAAGTAGGTAGATAAGTAAGAAAGTAAGTAAGTAAGTAAGTAAGTAAGTAGTAAGTAGTAAGTAAGTAGTAGTAGTAGTAAGTAGGTAGGTAGGTAGGTAGGTAGGTAGGTAGGTGGGTAGGTGGGAAGGTAGGTAGTAGGTTTTTAGGTAAGGTAGATAGGTTGGTAGGAAGGTAGTAGGTAGGTAGTTAAGTTGTTAAGTAAGTTAGTCATAGTTCAGTATGTTGGTTAGCTAGTCGTTGTTAGTTCGTTACTTCGTTCGTTCGTTCGTTCGTTCGTTCGTTCGTTCGTTCGTTAGTTAGTTGTTCGTTTCGTTGTTCGTTAGTTAGTTCGTTGTTCGTTTGTTGTTGTTTGTTTGTTTGTTTGTTTGTTTGTTTTGTTTTGTCAATAGAGTTAGTGAGTCAATCAATCAGTCAATTTATTTATTTATTTTTGTTATTTTTATTATTATTATTATTATTATTATTATTATTATTATTATTTATCTTTTATATCGATGATAATGGAATTAATCAACCAGTCAGTTAGCTAGCTAATTAGTCAGGCAATCAATCAGTCAACCTGTCAATTTGATCAGTCAATCGAGCAGTCAGTTGATCAGTTAGTCAGTCAGTTGTTGTTCTGTTGCTTTCGAGCGTTCCCCAGCTTAACACCCTGAGAGTCACCCAGAATGTGCACTCTGTCTCAGCTGGGAATGAATCACTGAGAGCCCAGAACATACACACTTCAATTCAAATTCAAACTCAAATTCAAACTACTTTCTTATCTCTAAAACAGAGAAATTCCAGTGGGTTACAAGCCATATACAAGAACAAAAAACACGTACAAAAAAAAATATCAATAGACTCAACACAGGTTCTGAACTATCAACACGCACCCATCACAGTATAAAGAGAGCACCCACAAGTCAGCAACACCTCAGCCAGTTGTAAACTTACCCAAGTAAAATCACAAACGTTCGTGTGCGCACCAGTATATGCCCACGCATCCACACACTCACATATGGCTGGCGCATACATAGCATACACGCACACATACACACACAATATTGAAAAAAGCTGGAATATGAGAAGTTTGCGTGTAGGACTATGGCTATTTTCCACCACCTCGCCACAAAGGCATCCATACACCGCCTTCCAGAGATTGGTGGGGTGGTATTTTCTCTCCATTTAAGGGAAAATGCAAGTTGTTCGGCTACGAAATTCAATCATGGCTGGAGACAATGATTATTTATCTCAACATAACATATTTTTTTATTTTGGATAACACCAAGGCAATCAAGGTCTAGGTTTTGGGTTTGCGTCAATAACTGATAAAGCATTTTGGCCTGGGCTATAGTCAGCAGTCAGTCAGTCAGTCAGTCAGTCAGTC
>CM060347.1:21469233-21471733 GCA_030674155.1 Stramonita haemastoma | reverse complement strand
TTATTTTTTCTCTTTTTTCTGTCTTTCGATTTTACTTTCTTTGTTATTTTCTTTACCTTTTCTTTCTTTCGTTTTTTTTTCTTTTTGTTTGTTTTGTTTGAGTGTTTCTTTGTTATAAACTAGGCTTCTACTTTTCTTTTTCCTTCCTTTTTTTACTTTCTATTTCTTTCTTTTCTATTTTTCTTTTGGTGATTTTCTTTATTTTTGTTGGTCTATTTTTTATGAAATAATGATATGCGACACTTTTTTTTTTTTTTTTTTTTACCTTTTGTGTGTGTGTGTTTTTTTTTAATGTATTTCCTTACATTCTGATTTTTTTTTCTTTTTCTTTCAACCATTTTCTTTTGATTGTTTTCAGTTGTTGTTTATGAACTAACTTATATGGAATATTTCATTTATCTTTTCTGTCACATGTGTTTCTATGATAATATCTTTTGAGTCTTTCTGGGCTTTTTTTGTTTCTTTTTCTTTCTTTTTTTTTTTTACTTTTTATTTTGTTCTTTCTTTGGATTGTTTAGTGTGCTTATTTTCTGCATCCTAGTCATAGGCAGATAGAAGACAGGGGCGGGATAGCTCAGTGGTCAGAGCACTCACTTTCCCCAAGCTAAGTCAAGCAGCGTCGAGCGTGGTTACCAGTTGGATGGGTGACCGTTTGCTGCGCCTTGGCTTCAGTACAGTCCCCCAGTTCACCCAGCTGTAAATGTACCTGCCCTCTTTAGGGTCAGGGAAGAGTAAAGCAGCGAGGGAGAGGAGATGGGCGCCGCCCACAATATGCTGGCCCTAGAGAAGCTGAGGTCTCTGACGCCTCGCTCCCCTACGACCCCATAGGTTATGGGACAACTTTACCTGTTTACCTTTTTACATTGTAGATAGACCAAAAAGTGAAACAAAAGACAACAACAAAAGTGGTACACAATAAAAATACAATACAATACAATACAAAAAAACGAAAAACACCTTATCTTGCTTTTACTCAAGTCGTAACAACTATTCCTGTAACTATATATATACCACTTTTAGTCACGGCAGATTTCTCTGTTGAAATTCGGCCTGCTCTCCCCGGTGATTTGTTTCCCTATCAGAGTGACTTTTTTTCTACAAATTTCCCAGGGACAACTCTTTTGTTGCCGTGTGTTCTTTCACGTGCTTTAAATAAGTATGGGTGACACACGGGACTTCAGTTTATCGTCTCATCCGAAAGACTAGCACCCAGACCATTACTTACAGTCTAGTGAAGGGGGAAAGTTTCTGGCCCAAATGGGGATCGAACCATGACACAGTTCAAACCTGGACTTTTCGCATCCAAGGCAGGTGTGTTACCTCTTGACCACCGACCCATTCTGACCAACAACAGTAACAAGAACTACAACAACTACTACAACAACTACAACTACAACAACTACAACTACAATAACATCAACTGCAACAACTATTACAACTACAACTTCAACAACACCAAACAACAATACAATACACACAACAGCAACAACACCAACAACTACAACTAACAACTACAACACAACATAACTACACACTACTACTACTAACTACGACTACTACTACTACGACTACTACTACTACTACTACTACTACTACTACTACTACTACTACTACTGCTGCTGCTGCTGCTGCTGCTGCTGCCTAGCTGCTGCTGGCTGCTGCTGCTGCCTGCTGCTGCTCACTACTACTACTACACTACTACTACTACAGCCACCACAACCACCACCACCAACCAACTACAACAAACAACCACCACCACCTCAACAACAACTACCACCACCACCACTACAACAACAACAACCGCCACCACCACACCACCACCACCACAACAACAACAACACGAAAACTAATAACGAAATACAGACTGCCTTTCATAAAAAGAAATATATATAGAGAGAAATATATATATGTATATATTGATATATATAATATATATATATATATATATAATATAAATATGTATATATATCTTAGTAACAACTGCCCTTGTAATTGTCTCCACGTTAAAGCTCAATCGCCCGGTGCGGCGTAGCACGGGGTCGGCCCCTGAGGAAATTCAGCGCTCCCTGAAAGCTGCCGTGAGGAAAATCAGCACGACCTCTTTGCCTGCCATCAACAAGCTGGAAATCCCTCCCTCCTCCTCCTCCACCTCCTCCTCTACTGCTGCTTCTACTTCTCCTACTGCTACTGCTGCTGGTGGTGCAGTAGCAGTGGCTAATACTGCTGCTACCCCTGCGAGAGCAAGTCCTGCTGCTGTTGGTGGTGTTGGTGTTGGTGGTGATGTCAGTGCTGCTGCCACGATGAATGATAGTCGAGGTAGGTTGAGAGAGAGGGAGGGGGTGGAAAGGGGGGATGGAGGGGAGAGAGAGGGGGTAGGGGGAGAGAGAGAGGGGGGGAGAGAGGGGGAACGGGAGAGAGAGGGGGAGGGAGGGAGAGGGAGGGGAGGGTGGGTGGTTTAGGGGGAGAGAGGGAGGGGAGAGAGAGGAGAGAGAGGGAGGGA
>CM060347.1:21461733-21464233 GCA_030674155.1 Stramonita haemastoma | reverse complement strand
CCGCAATACCAGCCACCCCAGCAAGGAACTTACGTACCCGTGGCGACCACCGTGGCAGGGTATGCTGCCGGGGTGGTCCCTGGGGCCGCTGGTCATCCTGGGGTGGTGAGTCCGCAAGGGTATCTTCCAGTTGCGGGTGTGGGTCAAGGTCAAGGTCAAGGTCAGGGTCAAGGTTGGGTTCAGGGTGCGGGAATGTAGTGCCTGTGTCAACAACAACAACAGCAGCAGCAGGAGCAGCAGATCTTCTAGTAATCCTTTTCATGGGGGGCAGTCCCTCAGTTACAGCAGCGATCTCCTGTGTGTTTGTCTTAATAAGTAAAAAGAAAAGAAATTAAAGAAAGAACGTTGGTTTGGACTTTTTTTGGGGGAGGGGTGGGGGATAGAGGGGGGTGGATTTGTGGGGGGTGGGGGGGGCAGGGTGGGTTGTTTGCTGTTTGTTGTTGTTGTTTTTTATTTCTTTGTTGTGTGTGCGTTTTGTTTTTGTTATTTGTTATTCAAATAAAATTTAAAAAAATGTTTTGTTTTGTTTTGGTTGGTTTGTTTGGGGTTTTTTTTTGGGGGAGATGTTTGTTTGTTTTGTTTAGGGGCTTGATTTGGTTGTTTGGGGTGTTTGTTTTGATTTTTTTGTTGTGTGTGTGTGTGGTGGTTGTGTTGTGTTGTTGTGTGTGTGTGTGTGTGTGTGTTGTTGTGTTGTGTGTTTTGTGGTTTGGGGGGGATTGAAATTAATGGATCTTCTCAACTGCATTTGGAATTTCATTTGTTGGATCTTTAACGATATTGGTGAGAAGCGTTGGAGCTGTAAAGGGGAGAGGGGGGGGGGTGAATGCGAAGAAATATGAATTTATTATGAAAAAATGGGGAAGGCGGAGGGGGGGGGGTTGTTGCTTGAGCTGCGAATGTTTCTGCATAAGCTTGGTATATCTGGCTTGGGGATATATTCATGAATAAGTGATGTTTGAATGAATACATATTGATTATGTTAACCTGATATTCTTCTTTTCTTTCTTCTTTTCTTCTTCTCTTTCTTCTTCTTCTTCTTCTTCTTCTTCTTCTTCTTCTTTCTTCTTCTTCTTCTTCTTCTTCTTTTTTCTTCTTTTCTTCTTCTTGTTTCATTCTTTAGTCATCACAATTTCATAACACGTGAAATGCCTCATTTTGTTCATTTTTTTTTACGTGTGTGTAAGTGCAATTTTTTGGCAGGGGTCTTGGAAATGTATATAATCTTTTTTTTTAAATATGACTTGATGCTCAAGAAGATGGTGATGTGTGTGTGTGTGTGTGTGTGTGTGTGTGTGTGTGTGTGTGTGTGTGTGTGTGTGTGTGGTGTGTGTGTGTGTGTTGTGTGTTCGCGCGCGCGCGCACGCGCGCGTGCGCGTTTATACCAATCCATGTCTTTATTAGAGTTTTTACTGTCATGTATTGTTGTTTTTTTATCTGTTGGAAACCTCAAGTGTAAATAATACTTGAAATAAATCTCTTTGTGTGTATTCATAGTATTGGCATGTACATAAAGGTACGAGTGAAATCTCTGGTATGATGTGATGATGATGATGATGATGAGATGATGATGATGATGATGATGATGATGATGATGAGATGATGATGATGATGAGGTGGTGGTGGTGGTGGTGGTGGTGGTGGGTGGTGGTGGTGGTAGTGATGATGGTGATGATGATGATGATGATGATGATGACGATGAGAGATGACGACGACGACGACGACGACGACGACGACGACGACGACGAGAGATGATGATGATGATGATGATGATGATGATGATGATGATGATGATGATGATGATGATGTTGTTGTTGATGTTGTTGTTGTTGTTGACTGTTCGTTTCCTCTCCTTTGTTATCCTTAGTATCATAAAATGCTCCGTGTCCTACACATGTTTTGAACAGACGAAATTATAGATCGAAATTAATACTTCTGTTCATGTTACGAAGCATGACAAAGACTGACGTGAGTACACAGTGTGTGAGTGGAGTTGTGGTGAGTTATGTGCATCCATCTATATGTTGGCTACAATTTGAATAAGTACCGCTGCATGTGATTTTCGACGTTGTGTGTGTGTGTGTGTGTGTGTGTGTGTGTGTGTGTGTGTGTGTGTGTGTGTGTGTGTGTGTGTGTGTGTGTGTGTGTGTGTGTGTGTTTGCGTGTGTGTGTGTGTGTGTGTGTGTGTGTGTGTGTGTGTGTGTGTGTGTGTGGTGTGTGTGTGTGTGCAGTTTAGAAAGACCTGTATGACCATTATTTTCATCTTCATTTATCATCAATGTGTGTTCACAAGTATGTTACAATCGTCACAGCACAAAATTATTCCATCAAAGTAATTTGAATTTTGGTTGTTGATATGTCTGCTCTTTATCCTTTTTTTTTTTTTTTTTTTAAAGTGCTCAGTAAAAGACATAAGTGTCTTTGTGTACTTAATTAATGAACAGATTTGTCAGGACGTCAAAATGATCTCTTCTGTTCATGTTTTGCTTTCTCCATTATGGGC
>CM060347.1:21439233-21456733 GCA_030674155.1 Stramonita haemastoma | reverse complement strand
CCCTCAACTCCCACCCCTCTTTCCCCTCCCCCTCCCCCCCCCTCAGCTCCCACCCCCCCTCAGCTCCCACCCCCCCCACCCCCACCTCTCCCAAACCTCCTCCTTCCCCCTCCCTTGTCCTTCTTCTCCTCCTCCTCTCCCTCCCCTCCTCCTTCCCCCTCCCTTGTCCTTCTTCTTCTCCTCCTCCTCTCCCTCCCCTCCTCCTTCCCCCTCCGCTTCTCCCTTGGCACAAACATGGGAAGATAGACAACACATCACTCCAAAGCTCGGAGCAGTAGAAGTTAGGGGCAGACCCCCTTCAGATCTGCAATTCCTACCCCACAGCTTAACTTCTTGCCTTCATATTTTTACAACTTATCATCAAACCAACAAGTTCAAATTCCAAAGGTGTCTTTTACTATATGTTTACAAATTAAAAAACATCTCTGTCTACAATCATTTACTTTCGCCTTGTACTTTTTTCACACAGGTCAACAGTAAGTCTACAATTTCATATCAAAACTACTGCTTCATTTCCATCCAATGAAAGATTTTATCTGGACTACAAAGCAACTGCAAACAATTAAAAGGGATGGAACTCTTTATAGGGATATGTAGCCTGTGAAGGGGAAGTAATATTGATATCAAGTAGCACACACACACTTTTGGATGATTTGGGACAATTTTGTTAGAAATTGCTCAACACTGCATATTCAACTTTTATCTCTTGGCAAAATGTTAACCACTTATGTTAAACTTTTACTTTATGCTGATGATGCCATTTTATTCTCCACTACAAAGAAGGGCTACAAGATGCTTTAGACATTTTGGATATTTACTATTCTCATTAGAAACTTCTTGTAAATCTAGTGAAAACCAAAATAATTGTATTCGGCCACAATAGATCTGTAATAAAGGTGTAAAATAGCAGAAAAGCACTTGAAGTTCTTAACAGTTTTAAATATTTAAAGAATCAACTTCAGTAGCAGTGGTAGTTTAGCGAAATACAAGAAAAATGCTTATGGTAACGCTACTTAAGTCATCTTTAATTGATAAGGACTGCATGGCAAAAAGAACTACTACACATAAAATCGTTGTATGTGTTTAATTGTATTGATGTGAAATTATGGGCATATGAACATGTAATGCATGGAAAATGCTTATGATAAAGCTGCTAAAGTCATGTTTAGCTTGATAAGGACTGCACATCAAATAAAACTACATACATATGTGACACTTGATTTATTGAATAAAATTGTTGTACCTGTTTTGTTGTATGAATGTGAAATTTGGGGATATGAAAACATAGCAATAATTTCATAAGTTTCAGTTAAAGGATTTTAAAATATAGTTTTCCTTTAACCCTCTTACATTCAGATTCTCTGAACACAAACTGCCCCTAGATTTTGCATTCCATCACGAAATCAGGTCAGGCACACATACTTGCTAGCCTTTTCCTCCTTCTAAGTACATACCAGCAGCTAAAAATACTCCCAGATTCTCAGCAGGGCTTCTACTTCTAGCCTGATATAGCTTTGACATGTGGTAGCGATTGCTGATGGTCACAGCATGATGGAAATCTACTGTGTCCCAGGAAATCAGGATACAGAGGGAGCAATTATTCAATCCTGGCAAATCCGGTTCTGGGCTAAGAGGGTTAGTATATGGAGAAACAGGCAGATATCCCTTGTCTAGTTTGGTCTCTGTTAGAATGGTGGTTTCTAGATGTAGCTGCTCAACTTCTCAGTATGAAAAGCTGCCATAAAGTGTTTAACAGATGATGAAAGATTTATTTGATAAATACTTGATTCAATCAGCATGGCTAAATATGATTTTTAAAATGTCTTAGTACAAAGGGATTTGACTTTGTGGGAGTAACAGTTATGTTCAAGTATTAATTTTCTTCAAGTATTTAAAAGTTCAAATATCAAAGTTAAAATTTCACATATCAAAGCCTTCTTACTACAAAATTTTGTTAATGACTGGAGAAGTAAGCTGTGGGATAATAGAAGACACCTTTATTATTGAAATTTTAAGATCGATTTTGGTGAGGAAAAATATGTAACTTGTCTACCAGATATATATGTTTATCTTTTATAAAATTTAATTGTAGTTATCACAAGCTTCCAATTGAGGATGGACATTTCCATAACATACCACAGGAATAAAGAATGTGTTCAAAACACAATATATCTGTTTTAGGGGATGAATTTTATTTTATGATCGATTGTCCCCACTTTAGAGATTTACAACAAGATTTTAATCGTCAGCATTTTCTTCAACCCTTGTCCAGTTATAAATTTTGAAGGCTGATGAAATATAGATCTCGAAAAGTTCTCCTGTCTCTCAAAGTTCATAAGATGTGCAGGTATTTCTTGAAAATTCATTTGTTGTCATTCACATGTGTACATCGTGTATTTTAAAGAAATTGATAAAGTTTAAAAAATGTTCTGAGGTTTTAATGCTATTTGTTTGTCCTCTTGTGGTGAACTCATTTAGTGGTGGGGCCATTGGAGGACGTAATTTCTGTCTTTTTTGCCGAGTGGTCCTAGTATTAATCCCTGTGGTATTCCATATTTTATGGGTAATAAGGTCAATCTCCTAGGCCCAATTTCAAACAAGCTGTTGATGATTACTGAGAAATGGGTGTAAAATCTTAAAACTTAGCTGGAAATGTTATGGCATTTTAATTTTTGAATGAAAAGAGAAAGCTAAGTCATACTGCAAATGAACGTTGCTCAACTGTATTTAGAGTTTTTGACACATTCTACTGCCTGATAAAACATTTTAAAGGCAATATTACCCCCCCTTCAAAGGCTACTATAAAGAGTGAGATTCCTTTTTTATTGTTTGAAGTCGCTGAGATATCCAGAGAAAAGTCTATATATAAAGGATATGACCATCAGTTTTTAGGTAAAATTGTTGACTGTGCTGTTTAGCTATGTGAAAGAAGGGTGTAGTGGATCAAAATGTTTAAAGTAAGGTTTTATTTTGAAATTGTGAAGAGATATAGAAAAAGACACCTTTAAATTGTGGACTTGTTAGTGTAATATATAGGTTTGAAAAATTTAAAGACAGCAAGTTAAGCTTTGAGTAAGGAAGTGCAGATCTGTAGGAGGATCTGCCCCTAACTTCTAATCCTCTTCTTTGGAGGAGATGTGTTGTCTGTCTTCCCATGTTTGTGCCAGGGAGAAGCATAGGGGGGTGGGGGGTGATTTGAAAGGGGGGGGAGGGGGGGGAGGGTTGAAAGGGGGAGGGGGGGAGGAAAGGGGTGAGAGGAAGAGGGGGGGTGGGGGGGAGGGGGGGAGAAGGGGGGGGGGATGGGATGGAGGTGGGGGGGTGGGAGAGGGAGGGAGGATGGGTGAGAAGGGAGGGGGGGGAGGATGGGTGAGAGGGGGGGAGGAGGAGGGGGGGAGGAGGGGGTGGGAGGGAGGAGGGGTGGGAGGGGGGAGGGGTGAGAAGGGGAGGGGGGGTGAGAAGGGGAGGGGGTGGAGAAGGGGGGAGGGGGGGGTGAGAAGGGTGAGGGGGGGTGAGAGAAGGGGGGAGGGGGGGGGGGTGGAATGGGTGGTGGGGTGGGTGGAAGGGGGGGTTGGGTGGGAGGGGAGGGGGGGTGAGAAGGGGGAGGGGGGGGGGATGAGGGAGGGGAGGATCAATTTTACCAAAAAAAGGGCTCTAGCAAAAAGTAATTGTTTCATTTTTTTTTCACTTGTTTTATGTACTGGACTATAATTTTAAACCCAATTTCCTCCAATTTTACCAAACAAACTGACTGTATAATAAGTATACTACTACCTGGATGTGTCTGTTTACACCTGTTTTTTGTTTTTTGTTTTATTTTTTTGCTTTGCTCCCTGGATTTCTCACAGGTGTTTTATTCTTTACTTTCATTCTTTCTCTGACTGTAGTAAGATTCACAAACGATATAGACTTTGGATCATCCCATTTATAGCTATATAATGGTCAGCAAAGAAAACTTATCTCTGATTAATTCTCTGAGGGGTCTGACCCTGAAACTGCAATTTACACGAAGGCTAGGCTGCCCTATGACTGAAACTACCACCTGCAGGCAAAATCCACGGAAAGTAGTTCGACATAAAAATTGTTTTTATGTAAAATCCCCCCCCCCCCCCCCCCCCCCCCTAAAAAAACAACAACAACAACAACAAACAAACAAACAAAAAAAAACTTTTCTTAAAACTAGTGGAATGTAATGAGAAAAGGGTCAATTTACTAGTTTGTTAGTCAGAAATTTTAAAGCAATTACTTTGCACCAAAATAATTTGTTCTTAAAGATGTTCTGAGTGTGTTCGCACAGGGGACCTCGGTTTATGGTCTCAATTCGAAGAACTTTTGGGGGAGAGTGGAGTCGGCACTGATGTTAACTCCAGGAGAGAAAATCCCCTCAAACAGGAATCAAACCTGGTCGTCAAATTGCAAATGCAATGTTCTGACCACTAGGCTACCCCCCCCCCCCCCCCCCCCCCCCCCCCCCCCCCCATTTATTTAATTATTTAATATTTATTATTTTATTCTTTTATATCGAGGATAATGGGATAAGCACTCATGTGCTTTTTTTTCATCAAGTTCCCTTGTGTATGCAGTTGTGTAAGTATTGTCATCTGTTCCCACCGACACATTGTGGCCTACTCTTACGAAAAGCGGAACAGGATTTACATGTGCGCAAGATGTTCTGCGTGCGTTCGCACACGGGGCAGCCTCGGTTTACAGTTTCATCCGAAAGACTTTTGGTGATAGTGGAGTCAGCACTGATGTTAACTCAAGGGGAAAAATCCCCTCTAACGGGAATCGAACTCGGGTCGTCAAATTGCGAGCCAGTGTTCTGACCACTAGGCTATCCCGTCCCCCTATATATACATGAGTACAGCTAGACACCATGACTTCGAATAGCATCAATATAGTTTACTTTTAATGCCCCAAACCCCTCCAAACAACAACAAAACAACAACAAAACCCCAACAGTAACAGTGACGAAGTGTCATGTTTAGACTGAAATTTGTACTCAAATTTTCGGCAACTGACTAAATTTGTACTGATTTGGGTAACAAGACCCACAGGTGAACCAGCGTAACGTCCCTTGATTGACTAGGCTTTCAATGTCCACAACAAAAACCACATGTCAGGCTATTTTGTCCAGTGTTGATCAAAGCTAAATAACCATGGCAAGAAAAAGGGAAAACATGTTTTGATGTCGCCTTTAGAAATGAAGTGGTAAGCGCTTTCTCAGTTATACCATTTACAGAGATCGGAAGAAAACTATGTGGTATCGTCGTAAACTAAGTGCTAGGCCTATGCCGGTTTCCATTCGTAGCAAATTACTTAATTGCTACTGTGCCAGCCTTTTTACTGTTTAGAATAATCTTGCAAACAAATACCAGGGGTAGATTTATCACCGACACAGGCCATTATTTTATTAACAAACAATAAATAAAAACGAGTCTTATGTGGACTGACCACCAGAACGCGAGCTTTGCTGCAAGAAAATTGTTTTAATGTACTCTATGTGATGTGTTCTTGTTATTTTAATCAATATATATTGTTATCATACAACATGTTTAAAAAAAAATTACTGTAGAGTTGTAAAAAGTTTATAAGTTTGTACGTATATTATTTGTCCTTAGTTTCATTCTACCTTTTTCAGCTGGATTTGTTTTAGAAAGCTCTACTAACTAGTCTTACCTGTTGTTAAGTGTTATTCTCTCTCTCTCTCTCTCTCTCTCTCTCTTCTCTCTCTCTCTCTCTCTCTCTCTCTCTCTCTCTCTCCTCTCTCAGAGTGTGCGTGTGCGTGTTGTGTGTGTGTGTGTGTGTGTGTGTGTGTGTGTGTGTGTGTGTGTGTGTGTGTGTGTGTAAAAACTGATTCTCTGATTTACTATTGAGTTTTTTCTGTACATTATTTTTCAGAGAAAAGTCAAAAGATTTTACTTTTGTGTAACTTATCATTGAACATTAATAATAAAGTGAAATGCACTAGATTCACAATCTTTTACTGCTTTAGTTGCACTTGCAGTGGGTGCACTGCTACCAAATAACTTTTTAAAATTTATAACTGAAGTTACTGTCATAAACGTATACACTTATAAAGTTATATACATATAAATTATAAGTTATAGATTATTCATGAATTTTGTTTTATTTTAGGCCGACACTGGACAAGGAGACTGAGGATAAAATCATCTCTTCATTGACTTTGTAAGTAGGAACTGTGTGTGTGTGTCACTGTGTGTGTGTGTGTGTGTGGTGTAGTGTGTGTGTGTGATTTGATTTGATTTGATTTGATTTATTCTTTTATATCGAGGATAATGGAATAAGCACTCTTGTGCTTTTTTACATCCAGTCCCCATGTGTATGCAGTTTTGTAAATGTCATCTGTTCCCACCGGCACACGATGGCCTACTCTTACAAAAAGCGGAACAGGATTTAACGTGTGCGCAAGATGTTTGTAGTGTGTGTGTGTGTGTGTATGTCAATGTGACTCTGTATGTGTTTGTGTGCATACACTGTATTATATACATACATGTACATGCTTGCGTGCACTCATTACATCCTTACTTCCAAGCTTACTCATCATTCATGTATACATACTTACATATATTATGTCTAACTTTTTACATAATATCAAACCTGTATCACGTACACATGTGATGGCAGAAAGCTGCAGGAGTTTCCCAGTCTGGAGAGCAAGAGGACGAAAGAGGGGCGGAAAAAAACTGGGGGGAGAGCAGTCAGCCCTCCCTCACCCAGACAGGAGTCCACAGGAGGAGGAACAGCTCAAAGCCAGACTCAGGTGGGATGGTTTGGTTTTGTGTGTGTGTGTGTGTGTGTGTGTGTGTGTGTGTGTGTGTGTGTGTGTGTGTGTGTGTGTGTGTGTGTGTATGTATGTGTGTGTGTGTGTGTGTGTGTGTGTGTGTGTGTGTGTGTGTGTGTGTGTGTGTGTGTGTGTGTGTGTGTCACTCTGTGTGTGTGTGTGTGTGTGTGTGTGTGTGTTTTATTTATAATAAGTTAATTTTTATTCATTCTTTTATATAATTTATTTATTCTTTGATATTGAGGATAACGGAATAAGCGCTTATGTGCTTTTTTTACATCCAGTCCGTGTGTGTATGCAGCTTTGTTAATCTTGTCATCTGTTCCCATCGACACACATTGGCCTACTCTTACGAAAAGCGGAACAGGATTTAATGTGTACGCAAGATGTTCTGCGTGCATTTGTACACAGGGCCTCAGTTTCTAGTCTCATCCGAAGGACTTTTGGGGAGAGTGGAGTCAGCACTGATGTTAACTCCAGGAGTAAACCCCCCCCCCCCCCCCCCCCCCCCCTCAAATGGGAGTCTAACCCGGGTTGTCAAATCATGAGCGCAATGTTCTGACCACTAGGCTATCCCATCCCTGGGTTGCGTTGTGTGTGTGTGTATGTGTGTGTGTGTGTGTGTGTGTGTGGGGTGTGTGTGTGTTTGTTGTCATCATATTAGGTAAAGCCACTAAGGGTAAAGGTTTCCCTTAACCTATGTGATCGTAGGGGAGTGAGGCGTCTGAGACCTCAGCTTCTCTTGGGGCCAGCATATTGAGGGCGGCGCCCATCTCCTCTCCCTCGCTGCTTTACCTTCTCTGACCCTAAAGAGGGCATGTACATGAATTATTATGTCCTGTTAAAATGTTGCCAGTAGATTATAGTAATTCTTCTTCTTTTTCTTCTTTTTTTTTTTTTTTTTCTTCTTCTTCTTCTTCTTCTTCTTCTTCTTCTTCTTCTTCTTCTTCTTCTTCTTCTTCTTTTCTGATTAGTGTAATGTCCATTCACTGCAATGCGATTTAGACAAAGTTAATGTGATTTAGCATGCAGGTAAGATTTGATATAAATGGGTATGCTTAGATTGGAAACTCCCACCTCCAGCCCCCCCCAAAAAAACAACCCCCCCCCCCCCCCCCCCCCCCAAACAATACAAGGTGAACAAATTTATCGTCAACGTCTGAAAAAAATTTTTAAGGGCAAGAGGGGAGGGAGGGGCCGGGAGGGTTACCAAAACAGCAAACAGCAAACACACACCCCAGCTCATACCTAACAAACAGGCCTCCATTTTGTCTTCTCTCCTCCCCCCACCTGGCAGAAAGCAGTTGGTGATAGGGTTTCGCCAGGTGTGCAAAGGTGTGGAGTGGAGCCAGGTGTCGCTGGTGCTGACCTCAGCGGGGAGCGGGCAGCCCCCCCTCCTGGGGCAGGGCCTGTACATGCTGGTGGCCAGCCGGCAGTGCCCCGCCCTCTGTCTGTCCTCCCTGCAGCCCTGGCTGACCTCTGCCCTCGGCATCGACAACATCTTGGCTCTGGGCTTCAAGGTGAGGGGAATTTATACATGTGGAATTACTGTAGTGTATAATTTTTGAGTCAGGCTTTTTTTTGGTGTGTCTGGATTATTATGATTTTTTTGGGGGGGTCTTTTTTCCTTTTTTTTTCTTTTTCTTTTTTTTTTTTCTTTTTTTTTCTTTCTTTTTTTTCTTTCTTTCTTTTTTTTTTTTCTTTTTCTTTCTTTTTTTCTTTCTTTCTTTTTTTTTTTTTTTTTTTTTTTTTTTTTTCTTTTCTTTCTTTCTTTCTTTTCTTTTCTTTCTTTCTTCTTTCTTTTTATTGAGGATAATGGAATAGCACTCATGTGATTTTTTTTACATCCAGTCCCAGAAAAAATATTGTCCAGTACAGCATTGGATTCTACATTGATTACATAATTTCTATAATAACTATATAACTTCCATGTATTATTATATAAATTCCATGTATTATTATGATTATTATGATTATTATTAGTATTATCATCATCATCATCTTCATCATCATCATCATCATCATCATCATCATCATCATCTTTATTATTATTATTATTATTATTATTATTATTATTATTATTATTATTATTATTATTATTATTATTGTTGTTGTTGTTGTTGTTGTTGTTGTTGTTGTTTATTGTTGTTGTTGTTGTTGTTGTTGTCATTATCATTATCATTATCATTATTAATTTCTCTTTGAGTCTTAAGTAGTAGCCAGTAAATTCAAGCTGTGGATTGGTAGCACTGGCCTTGCTAAGATTTATTTCATTTTATTTATTTATATTTTATTCTTGTATATCAAGGATTATGGAATACGCACTCATGTGCTTTTTTTCATCCAGTGTATGCAGTTTTGTAAATTTTGTCATTTGTTCCCACCGGCACACAATGTCCTACTCTTCTGAAAAGCGGAACAGGTTTTAGCATGTGCGCAAGATGTTCTGTGTGCATCCGCTCATGGGACCTCGGTTTATCATCTCACTCAAAGAACTTTTGGGGGGAGTGGAGCCGGCACTGATGTTAACCCCAGGGGAAAAATCCCCTTGAACAAGATTCAAACCTGGGTCAGTATATTACGAGTTCATTATTCTGACCACCAGGCTATCCCGTCCCTCTCTAACAAGTATGGGGGGTTTTGTGTGTGTGTGTTTTTTTTTTTAATACCACTTTATGTTACAGTAGATTTCTCTGCGTGAAATTCGGGCTGCTCTCCCTGGGGAGAGCGCTTCGCCACAAGTGCAGCGCCTACCCTTTTTTTTTTTTTTCCCCCTCAGGGATGGTGTCTAAACACGACACCTGTGTGCATGCTGGTATTTTTTTTTTTTTTTTTACTGGCACACGATGGCCTGCTCTTCCGAAAGGTGGAATGGGATTTTAATGTGTGCGCAAGATGTTCTGCATGCGTTAACACACGGGACTTTGGTTTATAGTCTCATCCGAATGCTTTTGTATGTTATTTGTATGCTGTGTGCTTGAGCTGTCACCTTCAAAGGTTGTCCAGCTGTCAACCTTTATTTTTTCCCCCCAAAAGAAAAAAAAAAAAAAAAAAATTTTTAATTTGCATTTTCCCCCACTTGGCTTTGTTCCACACCAGAAAACTGAAGCGAATGGTCCCAACGACTTTGGGGACTTTGTCACCATGGCGACTGCTCTAGCTCCTCCGCTGAGGCTGCCCGGGGCCAGTCCTAGCGCAGGGGAGAGCACTGCAGCAGGGAGCAAAGGGGAGAGTACTAGAGCAGGAGGCGTTTCAACCAGTGATAAGGCCGTGGGGGAGGAGAAGGAGGGGGGGGAGAGTGCTGCTGAGACAGTGTCATCTGATAAAGACTGGTGAGATTCTACAGTGCGTGTGCATGTGTGTGTGGAGGGGTTGTGTGTGTGTGTGTGGGGGGGAGGTGTTAATGGGTGTTGTTTGTGTGTGTGTGTGGTTTTTGTGTGTGTGTGTGTGTGGGGGGGGTGTTGTGTGTGTTGCGCGAGTGTGTGTCTGTTCGCATGCATACATGCATGTGTGCGTGCATGCGTATGTGTGTGTGTGTGTGGGGGGGGGGGGGGGGGGGGGGGGGTGTTAATGGGTGTTGTTTGTGTGTGTGTGTGGTTTTTTGTGTGGGGGGGGGGGGTGTTGTGTGTGTTGCACGAGTGTGTGTCTGTTCGCATGCATACATGCATGTGTGCGTGCATGCGTATGTGTGTGCATGCGTGTTTGTGTAATGTAATGTAGGAAAATGTTACATTTTGTTGTGTTGTGTATTATAGTAAAATAAGGTATCATATATTTATAAGTGAAGTGTGGTGTAGGGCCATGCCGTGCTATGCCATGCCATGCAGTGTAGTGTAGTGTTGTAAAGTGAGGGTGTGGTGTGGTATTGAAATACAGTGTACTGCAAGGTACTGTAGTGTGCAGTATTGCAATGCATTGTATTGTGTTCTATTACATTGTAATTTGTATTGCATTGCACTGTAATGTATTGTATTGTATTCCATTGCATTGCGTTTTATTGTATTGCATTGCGTCGCATTGTATTGTATCACATCCTGTTGTATTCCAGTGCATTTTATAGTATTGTGATGTATTACACTGTATCATATTGATAGTAATATTTTAAACTGTAGTTTTACTCTGCTACTGTGGTATGACAATCTGTGTCCCTGTATTTTGCAGGCAGGTTATGGACCCTGAACAGGAGAAAGTAGTGATGGACAAACTGTTAGAGTGAGTATTCACTGGGTATAGTGATTCCCAGATGGGATGAGTAAGTCAGAGTGCTTATTCTGGGTGACCCCCAGAGTGTACTGTTAAGCTGGGGAATGCACAACAACACATGCACACACACACATGCACGTACGCATGCACGCTCCGCAACGCACTGCAGCACAACGCAACACAACGCAACACAAACAACAGCAACAACATAAACACACATGTACGCAGGCACGTATGCACGCATGCACACACTCACGTACGCACTCGCTCACACACACACCACACCACACCACACCACACCACACCACACCACACCACACCACACCACACCACACCACACCACACCACACCACACCACACCACACACACCACACACACAACACACACACACACACACACACACACACACACACACACACACACACAAACACCACACATTCACACACGTGCACACACACACACACACAACACACACACACACACACACCACACATTCACACTCACAAACACACACATATTCATCCACATTATAAGTGACAAAACAAACTTTTAGTCACACACAAGCATCTGCTTTTCTTCTTTTCTCCCTGTCTCCCTTCGTCTAATATCACTAATAGTGAAAAGACGTAAAATCTAAAGAACGAACGAACACACACACACACACACTGTTCAATGCCCACTCACCCTTTTGGGACAAAGGCTGCACCTTCGTTAGTAATAATCGTTTTGTAGAAAATATTGTTGACTCATCATTATATCTACTCAATGATGGTAGCATAACACGTGTCCCTGACATTTCTACCCACAGGGCTTCAGCCATTGATCTTACTTTAATATCTCCTGCTTTAGTGCCAGAGTGCGAATGGAGCACATATGAAGAATCTCTGGGTAGTGACCACATTCCTATCATCATTAGTTATGGTTTTAAATTAGAACAGCGTGAAAAGCAGACTGACAAGATCCCTAAATTCAACTACAAACAAGCAAACTGGAATATTTTTGAAAGTTTTTTGTCCAGAGTTAATTTGAGTAATATAGAAAATAAAGAGATAAATGAACTCTACTCATTGTTCACATGCACAGTTCTAAGAGCTGCAGATCTATCCATCCCCTCTGTTAGATCAGACCGGTCAAACAAGTACACTGGAAATATTTGGTGGACTGCAGCTTGTGAAGAGGCAGTTAATAACAAAAAAATGAAATACAAAATGTATGTACGTCGAAAATCCCCAATAAGTCACAAAAAACTTTTAGAAGCAAAGAAAAATAGCGCCAAAGTTATAGCTGAATCTAAAGGACAGTACTGGTCTTCTTTTTGTAATCAAGAAATCTCAGACCATAAACATGAGCAGACAATCTGGAAAAAACTAAATGAAATGAAAAACGGAGTTAACTTACCCTCTTATCCAATAAGGCTGGATAACGAAGAGTTCCCTAACAACTTTAAAAAAGCAGAAGCATTTGTAGAAATGTTTTCTGAGTCTATGAATATAAAAGGTTTATCTCCAAACTTACGTTTTCACAGAACGAAGGAAGAAACTAAGGACATGTACAGGGATCCAGAATCTGATGATAATCATTATATTAATGCTCCTTTAACTATAAATGAAATACGGGACGCTTTATCTTCTCTGCCCAATAAAAAGTCATCCGTTGGACTTGATGGTATCTCAAATGATATGTTAAAACATCTACCAAAAAAATGGATTGCTTTCTTACTCGACATTTTTAAAAAATGTTGGATCACAGGTGAAGTGCCTCATATTTGGAAGCAATCAGTTGTTGTACCAATACTAAAGCAAGGAAAACCTCGAAATGACAAGAAAAGTTACAGACCTATTGCTTTGACATCTCATGTCTGTAAACTAATGGAAAGAGTAGTCTTAAAACGATTAGTTCATTTCTGTTGTAAAAATAATATAATACCAGCTAACCAAACTGGTTTTCAGAAAGGAAAATCATCAATCGACCATTTAGTGAAACTCACCACTCAAATTAAATATCAATTTGCAAGAAGAAAAAATATCCTTGCAACATTTTTTGACATAAAAAAAGCCTACGATCAAGTATGGCATGCCAAATTACTGTATAAACTAAAACATATAGGACTGTCGGGACACATTTACTGGCATATAAAAAGTTTCTTGAGTGAAAGGAGCATGCAAGTACGAGTAGGGAATACGTATTCAAATTTTAGACCTCTACAGATGGGTCTACCTCAAGGCTCAGTGATTGCACCGATTTTATTTAATATCTTATTATATGATCTACCTAAGCGTATTTCTAACACAGTAACCATTGCTCAATATGCAGATGACATTTGCATGTGGATGAATGTAACGATGAAACGGACAACCCCCAAGAGGGCTTTAAATCACATAAGAAAGGTATATCAAATAGAACTTGACAAGGTAAATCAATATATTTCAGAAAATGGGCTTACAATGTCACCAGAAAAAACACATATCGTACTTTTTAATAACGGTAGTAATCCCCATGATCTTCCAACATTTAGATTAGAAAATGATGTCATTCAATATGAGCAATCTGTTAAATTCCTTGGTGTTATCATAACTTCCAAACTTACCTGGAATTCACACATCGAATATATAATTAATAAAGCCAGAAAAAGCATTAACCTTCTGAAAATCATTAATAAGCAAAAGTGGGGCCAAGACCCTTTGATACTGAAACACTTAGCAACATCACTTGTTCGTTCTAAGTTAACCTACGGTCAAGAAGTGTTTTTCAGTGCTCCTAACTACCTAAAAAGAAAGCTACAAAGTTTAGATTGCAAGGCATATCGCCTTGCACTTGGTGTTCCCTTCCATGCATCATCTTTTGGTACATATAAAGAAGTAGATGTACTTCCTTTAGAAGAATACAGACGACTTGCATGCGCAAAATACATTGTCAGAAGTTCTTCATGCAGCAATTTTGTCGCAAAAGAGGTTAAGATGAAATCTGATGTTGATTTTCCAAAAAGAGCAAAAAACATTTTTTCCTTATCTACAATTAGGTCTTATTCGAAAGAATTACTGGACAAAGCAGGAATCATCCCAGAGAATGTTGATGTCGAGCAGAAAACCACACCTTGTCCAAAGTGGGAGCAAAACAGAGCACACTTTGACATTGAGCATACACCTTACAGGAAAGACGATAATCCACATATTTTAATCAGTTCCGTGAGATCGCACATTGAAAACACATACTCAAATCATCTAAAAATCTATACAGATGGATCACTTCTTAGCAATCATCAAGCAGGTGCAGCCTTTGTCATCCCCGAATTTAAAATTGAAAAATCATACTATCTTGGAAAAAATCAATCTGTTTACACAGCGGAACTAATGGCAATACTAATGGCTTTAAACTATATAAATGAACTACCTTTTCTTGTCAACCGAATTTTATTTTGTGTCGATTCAAAATCAGCCCTACACTCACTTAGATCTGTTTCAGTAAAACCGTATTCTAATATTGTGACAGAAATTCATCATTTAATACATTGTCTCATTTTAGAGGAACAGATGTGAGTTTCTGTTGGGTTCCATCTCATTTGGGCCTTTCTTGTAATGAATGGGCAGATCGCGCTGCCAAAAGGGGTGCGAAACAAGAGAAAGGATCAATAATTTTAATGTATCCACTCTCAATCTCTGAGGCTTACAATCTGTTCGAAAAAGAATCCAAGAATGAAATGAAATTATTAGTTAAACATTTTGGTAGCAATTCTAAATATCATATTGTAAAGACTTATAACTTTAAAAATATGGTCTCAATTTTCCACATTATAGTATAGTGAAGCTCAGACAAGTAATCTCGCTACTTTACAGACTAAAGCTAAATGCATTTAAAACAAAATTTGTGACAGGTGTTACGTGCTGTTGTGGTGAAAACATTTCAAGTTTTCATTTGATTTTTGAATGTAAAGTTTTAAAAACATATTTGCCCAATATTCCCGATTGTTCATTAGAAAATGTTTTCAGTGATTTTTCATTAAATTTTAGAATTTCTGAATGTTTGCTTCATAGTCCAGTTGCCCGTTTACTTTAGATTGGACTTTACCTTTTTCTTGTTCCAATAACATGTTATCTTATCGATGGTATTTACTGCCTGTAAGAACACACACACACACACACACACACACACACACACACACACACACACACACACACACACACACACACACACACACAGTCACACAGTCACACACACACAGTCACACACACACACACACACACACACACACACACACACACACACACACACACACACACACACACACACACACACACACAGAGTCACAACACACACACACACACACACACACACAACACACACACACACACACACACACACACACACACACATATATATATAAAATATATATATATATATATATATATATATATATATATATATATATATATATATATATATATTGCAGCATTTATCTTACTCAAGTTCACTTGCTTCTATTTGTTATCTTTTAGTATGTATAGTTCAAGCAGTTTCTGATGGTTAGACCTGTTTTGTTGTTGTTTTTTCTATTATCCTCCATTCACCTGTCCACACAAACACACCGACTTTTTTTTTTTTCCCCCCCAATCATTTGTCTAAAATCACTTTTTAGTGGATAGACGTTAAATTGAAGACACACACACACACACACACACACACACACACACACACACACACACACACACACACTCACACACACTACTGCTTACTCTATTATCCTCGATATAAAAGAATGAATAAATAAATAAATAAATAAATAAATAAACGAATGAAGATAAATAACACCAAAAGAAAATAAGGATATGTATATATATATATATATAATGTAGACTAACCCTATCACACTGATGGATGTTTTCAGGCTGCTGACTCCGTACAAAACCATTCTCCAAACGCCCAAATCTAAACTGACGCCAGAAGACTTGCAGACTCGCAAATCCATCAAGTAAGTGCAACAATCTTGTGGAATGGAGTGTGGCATAGTGTCGTGTAGTGTGGTGTGGTGTAGTGTAGTGTGGTGTGGCATAGTGTGGTGTGGTAAAGTGTAGTGTAGTGTGGTGTGGTGTGGTAAAGTGTAGTGCAGTGTGGTGTGGTGTGGTGTGGTGTAGTGTGGTGTGGTATAATGTGGCGTGGCGTGGTGTGGTATGGTAGTAAAGTGTAATGCACTGCAAGGCACTATAGTACGTAAACGTTTTCTGTGTGAATTTATTCCAGTGAAAATGTGACTTATTTCTTTCTTTATTTTTTCCTAGAAATTCAGCAGAAGAGGATAAGTTGTTTTTTTTTAATCCATCAAATAAGCGTAAAAATGTCTGCATTTTATGCATGAATTTGCTCCTATCAAAATGTGGCCTATGTATTTCTTTAATGTTTTCCCTAGCAATTCAACAGAAGAATTAAGTCTGTTTAATCAAAGTATCTTCTTGGCAAAAGGAATAGAGCAGAGGTAAAGGTTCAAAGACTTGTGTGAGTCTTTATTTGCATTATCCGCTTTATTTGTTTAGTTTTAGAAGCAAATCACAGCCATTGAAAAACATCTTGTGGAATGCTGTAATCCTCTTTAGTCTTACATTCATGTTATATATACTAGTGAAATATTGTTTCTAGTGTTCATAAGTTTTCCAAATCTGTTCAGAAATTCTTCCTAGTATTTGGAAGTGTTCATAGTTTTGAGAAAATCTTCTTTGTGTTTGGAAATTTTATTACAGTATTGAGAAATTCTTCGTAGTATTTGGAAAATTTTTTTTTACAGTTTTAAAGAATTTTTTCCTGGTATTGGGAATTTTTATTACAGTTTTTAAGAAATTCTTAGTATTTTGATATTTAATTGCAGTTTTAAGAAGTTCTTAGTATTTTGAAGTTTCATTGCAGTTTTAAGAAATTCTTAGTACTTTGAAATTTTGTTGCAGTTTTAAGGCATTCTTCCTAGTATTTGAAAATGATCCTGGTTTTAAGAAAGTTTTCCTAGTGTTTGGAAATTTTATTCTATTTTAAAGAAATTCCTCTCAGATTAAATTTTTTTATACGCTTTCAAGAAACTTGTAAGTATAAGTTTTCATGCAATTCAAAATTTCTTCTACCATTTGCAAGTTTTCCTATGAATTTATGGAAATTCTTTACCCAGTTTATTTCAATATTTTTATGCACTCCCCCCCCCCCCCCCCCCCCCCCCCCACCCCAGTATTTAGAAGTCTTCATACAAATATACTTTTTTAGTTTTATTTTTTTTAATCTTCCTAGTATTTGTACAACTTTAAGAAACTCTTACCTACTTCATCCCAAAAGTGTTGATACAATTTTAAGAGTATTTAGTTATTTCTTTTTTTTTTTATCAAGGAGAGTGGAATAGGCACTCATGTGCTTTTTCACATCCAGTCCCCGTGTGTAAGCTGTTTTTGTAAATCTTGTCATCTGTTCCCACCGGCACACAATGGCCTACCCTTATGAAAAGCGGGACAGGTTTTAACATGTGCG
>CM060347.1:21414233-21434233 GCA_030674155.1 Stramonita haemastoma | reverse complement strand
TAACACTTTGTACCCCAAGGGTGCAGCTGCACTGCAGTCTCTGTGGACCAGCCTTGCAGCAGCTGAGTGCAGTGTGCACTGGGTCATCATAGTAAAATCCTCATATCTTTTTTGTTTGAAGCCCATTTCTTATGAAACTATGGCATTGTGTGGGTTAATGACTGCCCATTATATGCGTGCATAAAAATTTATATTGCATAAAAAAGAGTATGTTAATTATGGTGTCAAATTACCTAATTGCTCTGATTTTAAGTGGTGATCCCACTGATGGGCTTATGATTTTTACACAATGTATGCAACAAATACAACACAACAACAACAAAACTATACAAGAATCTCAAATAAACAGGGACAAACATAGGTACTATACAAGTTTTCTTCCAGCATGCATCAAATGTAATATAATCAAAGGGAACCACTGAACTGTAGACACGACACTGTCACAATAACGATCATGGAATATACAGATAACATTTCTTCCCTAGTCCAAGAAAATTCCTGAACTTTTCTACACTACTTTATTCATATGTACAGAATGTTTGCACTTCACCAGGTGGCTTGTAGTTCATTTTCATGTAAACAGTTGGTGTTTATCATAGCGGTACTCACAGTACCAAGGCCACGCCCCTCCCCAGTCACCCCCCCCCCCCCCTTCCCACCCCTTTCAGCTGGCCTATCTCGCTTCTTGAGCGGCACACAGTGAGTATCACGAGACTCAAAGCTCTCACGATCTCTATCCAAAACACGATCTTTATCAGCAACGTAATAACTCGTTTAAAACTTCTGTTACTTCGTCAGCAGTGAAAGTATGATGTACCAAAGCCATACTACAAGCATATGACACGTAAAACAACAATAAACACAACAGAAACACGCTCAATTTATATGCAAATTAGCTGTGAACGATGTGCGACCAACGTGGCAGCTAAAGCCAACAAGCTAAAACGACCATGTGAGAATAGAACAGAATGGGAAGGCGAAAGTGAAAGTACCTGCTGTGGTACGGATTAATCCGTACCCCGTCCAGGGGAGATGATCGTGTGGTACGGATTAATCCGTACCCGGGGTAGAAAGTGTTAATGTACATTGGCCTTGGACCACAATACATTGGTTGGGCTTGGGGTGTACCAATGGGTTCTTCCATATCATTTGTAAAGCAAATGCACAAATAAGAAATGATTTGTCACTGATTGAAGAAGGAAACACACATTTACTCTTTGTCCTGATTATAAACCTCAAATCAACCATAACCTAGTCATAGAAAGACTCTGATGTTTAGAGAGAGAGAGAGAGAGCGGGTTGAATCTTTGTGAGAAAGGTTATGGAGTCTTTGTGATGGTGAGATCCTGTGATGATGAAATCTTTGTGGTTGTTTTTGCTCGTGCTGTTTGACACCCTTCAGGAGTGGCCAGAGCTTCATGTCAATCATACATGCGCTGATGAATTATGAATGTTGTTGTACATTATGTCATACATGCGCTGATGAATTATGAATGTTGTTGTACATTAAAATCTGGAATGGCTTGCTTATTGGTCTTGCTTATGTTTATTTCATTTTTTCCTATTTATAAAAAAAATTATACTAATTTCTTTAGTTTATTCCTGAGCTAGAGCTCCAAAGTTCACCAATGGTGAGATTTTTGTGTATTTGACCTTGTTTATGCCCCCCCCCCCCAGAAAAGGTACCCACCCACAGTCCAACTTCATGAATGATGTCTAAACATGACACCAGTGTGCATGTGTTTGAATTTTTTGTTGTTGTTGTCATCATCTTTTCTTACCACCATGAATGGCCTACTCTTCCAAGAGGCAGAATGGGTTGTGCAGATGTTCTGCGTGCGTTTGTACATGGGACCATGGTTTGTAGTCTCATCCAAAAGACTTTTTCGAGGAGTAGAGTCAGACTGATGTAAACTCAAGGGGATAAACCTCTCCCTATCAACAAGACCACCGGGTGGTAATCTTTTAGATGAGGCAATAAGCACACATTAAAGAGCCCACAGCAAGTCCTCTTCAGCAAAATTTTTTACAAAAAGTCACACCCATTCGTTAGCATACACATGTAAAAAAAAAAAAAAAAAAAGCACATCAATGCTTATTCCATTATTCTCAAAATGAATAAATAAATAAATCAAAAATGATGAATGAATAAGCAGAATATTTCATTCTATTTTGTGGGGCATCATCATGCTTCAAATGTAAGAAAACTCATTCCAAATTCAAATTAAAAAAAGAGTAAAACCAAAACCAAACTTTTGAGTGATTAAGTTTAGTGAAAGGAACTGTTTGATAAGAGTAATATCAGAATTTAAGCTACGATCAAAGCTACAAATGTTACACAGAGAGACTATCTCTGATTTGTATGTTATTTTTAGTGTGGAGGGTTTGGGTTTGTTTGGGTTTTTTATTATATATTTTTTTTATCTGACTCTACTATAACTTAACGTGTACTTATTTATTTATTCTTTAATTTCGAGGATAATGGAATAAGTACTCCTGTGCTATTTTACACCCACTCCCCACGTGGATATAGTTTTGTAAATTTTGTCATCCGTTTCCGCCAGCACACAATGGCCTACTCTTCCAAAAAGCAAAACGAGTTTTAACATGTGCACAAGAAGATGTTCTGCATGCATTCACACATGGGACCTTAGTTTATAGTCTCATCCAAAGTATGTGAGAGGAAGGGGGATATGAAGGATTGGGTTTTTTTTTGTTTGTGTCCTTTCTTGTGTAGGGGAGGGGGGAAGGGGGAGGGTTGTGGTTTTTATTGTTTGTTTCTGATGAATGGTTCAAGGTGAAACACAAGCACACATTTTCCAAAATATGTAATGGGCATGCTGTGGAGTAACGTAGTATCATACAAATATATGAACAAGTCTGTGCAAACACACACACTCATACATTTGCATGCACAGACACACAGTCCTCTCTCTCTCTCTCTCTCTCTCTCTCTCTCTCTCTCTCTCTCTCTCTCTCTCTCTCATACATACACACACAGTTTTTTCTTACACATAGAGTTTTTTCTTACACACACACACACACATACACACACACACACACTGACACACACACACACACACACACACACAGTCACAACACACACACACACACACACACACACACACACACACACACACACACACACACACACAGTGACACACACACAGTGACACATACACACACACACACACACACAAACACACACTCTACACACACACTACACACACACATTTCCACACAAACACCAACATACACTACAGCCATGTTTTGGACTTGATGATAATCAAACTTTATTGGTCCCATTCACATAGATCTAGAAATGTAAATGACAGAACAAGCATTGGGTAAGTAAGTTGTTGGCCCCACGTCCAGTTGACAAAAAAAGAAAAAAAGATCAGAATGATAAAAATGTATATAATCAATGTCAGTTGGTTATTGCTGTTGACAAGAAAAAAAACACAACAACAACAACAGCGTAAGCAGAAGAGAGCAAAGAATAGATGAAAGATACAGGTCCTATGTGGATTTAGAAGTGATTATATATATAATGGGATAAAAATGTAAGAAAAGAGTTAAGAATTTTTGTTCTTATCTCTCTCTCTCTCTCTCTCTCTCTCTAATGTAAGAAAAGAGTTAAGAATTTTTGTTCTTATCTCTCTCTCTCTCTCTCTCTCTCTCTCTCTCTCTCTCTCTCCACACACACACACACACACACACACACACACACCACACACACACACACACACACACACACACACACACACACACACACCAGATGGAGAAGAAGAAAAATGCTAAGACTGGTCACATATCCCACATACATCTCCCACAAAACTATAGTTTATAAATAATCTGTACATGTCTGAAATGACCAACTATTCGTAGATGGTTAAACATGCCCAAATACCATCAGCTATTTATACGCAAAGCAGGCCAAACACTGAAGAAAAAAAACTATTTGTACACATTACAAACTATTTCAAACTTAATACGCCATAAATAATAAATTACCTTACCATGTTATGCACTAATAACAGCTACCAGACCAAAGAATGTACAATAATAGCTATAAGTGTATGTACACATCATAAATTGGTCATTTTCTCACCTCAAAATATTACTCTTCAGAACGAACCAATTCAAATGCATCGGTAAGGACCAGATCAGCAAATACGTGTATGATTAAAGCAGATGTTTGAAGTATCAAATTAAACAATAATACAAAACTAGCACACTACAGGTAACATATCAGAAATAATCAAGCACATCATCATCAGAAGTGCAACCCATTATACAAAATAAAAAAATAATAATAATGATATTAATTTTTATATTACTATTATTATTATTGTTGTTATTATATACACACCAAAAAAAAATCAAACAAATTACATGTCAATGCAACAAAATGTTCACAAAAAAGCTGACCAAAATTAAAAACAAAAACAATCAAACCCAACCCAACATGTGAGGGTTTTTTTTTCAAGGAAAGTGTGTAAGCAGTTCAATAATGTAAAGTAAAAAATCAACAAACCTTTACACTTGACATATCAAATCCACACCAATAAACAATACAAAGTTCTGCATCTTTCCCTTTCATGAAATAAACAATGTCCACAATTGAATGATAATACAGAGGAAAGAAAAAATATTTTTTTAAATGTACAAGTGAAGATAAAACTTAATCCCACACCCATACACACACACACACACACACACACACACACACCACACACACACACACACACACAACACACACACAAAACATATCATTGAGACTTTAGGCGCTAAAAATAGCAGGGGAAAAAATTAGTCACACATTTTCCATCTCATCTACTTTAACTAAAGATATGAAGGATTTATATAAAAACATCCCTGGTTCTTTTTTGTTTTTGTTTAATGATTTTTAAAAATCTAATCCTTACAAAAAATATATATCTTTTAGAAATCATTTTTGCAATGATGAAAGAATTGCATAGTTATGCAGTTAAAGATTAAAAAAAAAAAAAAAAAAAAGCACTTGTATGAAACCTTGAAGCCAAAATCACTGACAAGTTTCTATTAAACAAAATTTTATAAGGCAGAGACATGATGTGATGAGACCAGTCCCAATCTTTTAAACAAACAACAAAATATCTCTCTGTCTCTGTCTCTCTGTCTTTCTGGCTAGAACACACACTCACAGAGACAGACATTGGCATAACATTTCACTATCATCATGTCTTCCAAATATTATGTAGATCAATTAAAACTGACCTTCCCATTGTGACTATCAATCACTGCGATGTATGAAATTGACTTGACACTTTTTCTCAAAATAAAAGATGCACATAGAAAGAGATCCTCCAAAAAGTCTATGACCAAAAAAACCCCCCAAATACAAGACGTTTCCAATACATGATGCAAAAAATGATGCACAGTTTTGTAGACGCAGAGAACAGAAATAAATGATCATTTTGAGACACAAAAGCATTGCTTCCAAATAAAATGAGTATATAATACATGAGACCCAGGCAGAAGAGAGACTGAAACATGTTGGATCCAGGATATAACTGACAACAGTTGTGATAACAACTGACACAGTAGTGAAAAGTTAGAGAACTATTTAGCACAGCAGAAGGGGAAGATACCTGCCACCATCAGTGAGGTGTAGGTCACACACATCCGTCATTTGTCTGTGCACAACATCTGCTGTCACATGGTCAAATTCAACCGTGTGCGGTCCCCCCAGTTCACCCAGCTGTAAATGGGTACCTGCTCTCTTTAGGGCCAGGGAAGGTAAAGCAGCGAGGGAAAGGAGATGGGCGCCGCCCTCAATATGCTGTTCCCTAGAGAAGCTGAGGTCTCTGATGCCTGGCTCCCCTACAACCGCCTAGGTTGTGGGACACCTTTACCTTTTTACTGCTCTTGCAGCGACAGGCTCTCCAAACAGAGAGTGGCCTGAATTGGAGGCAGAGAAATCTGCTGTAACTTTTTTATTTTATTCTTATATTTCAAGGATTATGGGATAAGCACTCATGTTCTTTCTCACATCCAGTCCCGGTGTGTATGCAGTTTTGTCAATTTTGTCATTCGACCCACCGGCACACAATGGCCTACACTTTCGAAAAGCGGAACAGGTTTTAACGTGCGTGCAAAATGTTCTGTGCGCACACATGGGACCTCAGTTTATAGTCTCATCCGAAGGACTTTTGGGAGGAATGGAGTCAGCACAGATGTTAACTCCAGGGGAAAATATCCCCTTGAACAGGATTCAAACTTTTAAGTTAAAGCAGTATATAATACAATTGTTACTGCTAGGGTGTCAGTATCAAGAAAGACATTTTTTGTTTAAAAGACACTTCTTCATCTATGCATAATATATACATATACATATATATTATAAAATTGATTCAGACTTTTTTTTTTTTGGTCCCTCAAAATATGAAACATATTTATAATAGAAAATATGCCAGAAGAAAAACTTTCCCAAGTAAATGTAAAACGATATCTTATTTTCCAGAGAGTGCAAGCTCACATTCACACACACACACACACACACACACACACACACACACACACACACACACACACACAACACACACACACACACACACAATCACACACACAAACTGAGTATCTGTACACAAAATAAACATCAAAGACAGCAAATTTGTTCATGAATGAATAAAAATCACAAATCCAATGGCCAAAAAACGTCCTGTTAGTTAAAAAAAAAAAAAAAAGATAATGATAATAATAAAAGCACCATCATCTATAATATCCCCACCTGTACACAAAAAAACCCAAACTTTACCTTGCATAAAAACAAACGACTCTGCAGTTCGAGAAAATAAAAAGTAAAATGCGAAACATCAGAAAGGATTTCAACTGGTAAGCAAAAGCTGAGAAACCACTGACAGAACAATTCACAATTAAAGATGTCTGTATGAAAATAATCATCATCACCATAACAACAATAATAATAATAACACTTTATTTTTGTCTTGCGCTTTTCATTGAAAAACTGGTAACCTCAAAAGTGCATCATATGGGTAAAAAAAAAAGAGTTTTTTTTTAAACTACCACATCAAAAATCATTTAATTTTTTTGGTTTTTACAAAAATGGTTCTTTTCTTCCCATGTAATGTTCTACACAAAAAGATTATAATTTGCATTGGAAAGTTCTCTGAGGAACGGACAAAGCAAACACACACACACACACACACACAATGACACACACACACACACTGAAACACACACACACACACACACACACACACACTGAAACACACACACACACACACACACACACACACACACACACACACACCACACAATACCAAAAACAAAAAAATTAGCAATTACTCAAGACATCAAAACTCTATATTTCATTCTGAGCTTTATAGGTACTTTAAGAGATAATGACCTAAACATAAAACACTGATTTTGATGCGCTTTTGCAAGAAATCCTCTATTACATAAACTGCATTTTTCTCGCTACACAAGCTGACAACAAAACTACAACATATTCAATTTATCAACACAGCTCACTGATGACCAAGACAAACCTGCATCACCTCCATAAAATCTGTTTAACTTCAAAACAATTCCATAAAACCTGTTTAATACCATTCTATTAACCCTTTCAATACCAGTGACACACAGCAAACAAGCCTCACACACCATCTATACAGAAAAAGAACAAAACTCTTCGAGACAGATATGACCCGAACAGCAAAACAAAATAAAATTAAAAAATGAAGTTATAACAATATTAGAATAAAACAAAAAAGAACAAAATCTAAGCCTAAAAAAATCTATCTACTTTAAAATTGTTGGTGTTAAGATTCCTACCCACAAACCTGGTATATTCTACTCTACAATGTCAGTGTCTGTTACACGCCCGACCAAATAACAAAACCTCTGTCTAGGGTCGTATCTAACGTCTGCATGGTTGTGAATCATTGCATACCAGAGTTTCCCAAACGTTTCGGTCACGTCCACTTTGCATAAATGGACCCTACAAATGCTAGTTCCTGAAATGAATCAAGCACCCTACCTACATCGATCAATCTGACCCTGCATCACTAGCAGAATGTTCAACTGCACAAAACAATGTGTTTTCTCTGCCTGATAAGAGCAAGTGTGTCACAGAAGAAAACTCTGTAGAAACTCTTGACTATAGCATGCAACCATGTTTTAACACTGTCCCTACATTAAGGGAGAGAACCCCTCTTTCCCAGTACATGTGCACTGTGCACATTTGTAGCTTCTATAACCCAGTGGTGGGTGCTATGGAAGGAAGGATTAGTGGATAGTTGGTTACCCTACAGTGGGTTACCTGTAAGGGAAAGGGTTAACCGTTAGGGCCCTGAAGTTTTGCTACTGTGTGGCCAGCTCTTCAAGCTGCAACTAGTACTGAAAGGGTTAATGGAACAAACAAGACACCACACCAGCCAAAATATTCTGCCATTCTGATAATATTTGAACTGTAAAAAAAAAAAAAAAAATCATGAGCACAACATAACCACATAAAAAAACAGTTATACTGATAAAAATCAACACAGTCTTAGAACACAAACTTCTTTGTTATGAGAAGTTTTATTAAGTAGATAGGTGACTTCAACTGACCTAAATAACTCCCATCATACTAACGTAAATATCACACACGCTTTACATACCATCAACAATGTAAAAACTTGTTCCCAGAACATTTAAGTAGACACAATTACAAAGAACCTTTCATCATCACAATAAAGATATGAGACAAAACAAAGACACTAAACAGATAGTCTTTATTTTATAAATTTAATGTTGTCAACAATAACAGGAGAGAAAAACACACATCACTAACATGTTTCTGCCTTTTGTACCGTGACTGGTACAAGTCAAAGGAAGAGAATAATATACTTGGGCCTTTTCTCTACTGAACACATTTGATAGAAGAATATGACCACTACAGTCACTTATTAAACAGATGGCTTGAACATCACCATAACTCTGCAGAAACTTTCTACTTGTTTCTATATCTGTTTTTCACCTGTACAGGGGTTTGCTGCTCAAGAGGAAACATACCTGACTGAAATATGACAAGTCCTAGATTCAAATCCTGTTTAAAAACCAAACCCTCAACACCATCCACTAGACTACGAGTGGTGGTCTGGGTGCTAGTTTTTCAAATGAAACAATAAGATGAGGTCCTCTAGGCAACATATATTAATCAAGAATATGTAAAAGAACCCACAGCAACAAGAAAGTAGTCTCTGATAAATGTCTGTCATAAAAGTCAGGTCTTGTAGGCCGAGAAAAATATACATTCAGACAGAAACCATCCAAAATTTTTTTTTTTAAAAGGCGCTGTGTTATGGTGAACTGCTCTCCCAGGGAGAGCAGCCTGGATGTCCTGCAAAGACATGTCATGATTACGATATTCTATTATATAAAACAATATGATGCAATCCTACAGGAACAGATATTTTAAGTACCACTGCTTTGCTGTTATGACCTTTTTCATGATGCCAGTTCTTGTCTTTCTTTACTGTTGGTTTATACAAGACTGAATCCGAGTCACACTTGATGAAGCATGTATCAGTGCAATTTATTTTTCCTCAGCAAAAGTGAGTAAATACAGTACATTTTACTTTGCGCCAAAATTTTTTAAAAGTTCTGTTTTATACAATTTTGGGCCACTGGTAAAGATTTTTGGCTGGTGCCCCGATTGGCTATATACCTGAATGCCTTAACACTATTCCTACGTCAAGGGAGAGAACCCCCTTTCCCAAGTACATGTCCATTGCGCGCATTTTTTTTTTTTTTTTTTTTTTTTTTTTAATTCTTTTATATCGAGGATAACAGAATAAGCAATCATGTGCTTTTTTCATCCGGTCCCCGTGTGTATGCAGTTTTGTAAATATTGTCATCTGTTCCCACCGGCACACATGGCCTACTCTTACGAAAAGCGGAACAGGATTTTAACGTGTGCGCAAGATGTTCTGCGTGCGTTCGCACACGGACCTCGGTTTAAAGTCTCATCCGAAGGACTTTTGGGGAGAGTGGAGTCGGCACTGATGTTAACTCCAGGAAAAAATTTCCTCGACCGGAATCGAACCCGGTCTTCAAATTGCCAGCGCAATGTTCTGACCACTAGGCTATCCGCCCCCCTAATCTTGTATGCTACCGTAACCCAGTAGTGGGTGATAGGGAGGGAAGGGTTAGTAGATGGTTGGTTGCCCTGTAGTGGGTTCCCCACAGGGAAAAGGTTAATTCAAAATAATGTAACCAGTCATTACAGCAAAAATATGTCTATTCTTTGTTTTGAGGATAATAGAAGAAGCACTCTTGTGCTTATTTTTATATCCAGTCCCCGTGCGTGTGCGGTTTCATAAATTTTGTCATCCGTTCCCACCAGCACAGGATAGCCTACTCTTCCAAAATGTGGAACTGTTTTTTTTAACATGTGTGCAAGATGTTCTGCGTGCGTTGGCAGATGGGACCTCGGTTTATTGTCTAGGAAAAATCCTTTCTGGCTCTTTTTCTAGCTCCTAACTAACCTTTAGTATACAGTGGACTCACTGGGAAGACATTCCACACAGTTGAATGATTATTGCCTTGCAGATGTGACTTTGATAGGCTTTGCTTACCCTTGATACCGGCTGATTGCAGTGCTGAAATATAGAATGAATGTCCTTTTTATTTATTAGAACTTATTAGCTTCCATCATCATTTGCCCAACTGAAGTTGGATGCACTGGGCCTGACTTGTCAGGCGTTTAACGGCAGTGCAATGCATTTTTCGCTCATTTGACAGACAACAAAAGTTACTGTCTGAGCATTCAAAGAAGAAGAAGAGAAGGAGAAGGAGAATGTTGATTAAAAAAATTAAATAACACGATCATGATAATAGTAGTAGTAGTAATAAATAATAATAATAATAATAATAATAATAAAATAATAATAATGATAATAATAATAATAATAATAATAATAATAATAATAATAATAATAATAATGATAATAACAACAATAACAATAACAACATATAATAATGAATAATATATGGAATTTCTACAGCACTGAATCTTACGAAGCAAGCAAATCACACACACACACACACACACACACACACACACACACACACACACACACACACACACACACACACACACCTCACCCCAGATAAAAAAACAACACAAAACAAAAAAACTCCACCACACAACAACCAATAAAAGTTACAAAATTCAAACTGCAGCAAGTTATTTTCAGAACGAAAGCAAACAAAGCAAACACAAAAAGAAAAGATAAATATACAGAAGAGAAGAAAAAAAAAAGAAAAAGAAAACCAACACAGCAACCAGCAAAATAATAATTAAAAAAAAAGAAAAAGAAAACAGTAACTTTAGTAATTAGACTTTTTAAAAAAAACCAACCAAACAAACAAAACCAACCAAAAACTAAAAAAAAAAAAAAAAAAAAAAAAAGAACAGACACAGCAAAAACTGAATTTCATTAAAGTGTAAAGAGAGAAGATAACGCCAAAAAAAAAAAGAAGAAGCAAAACTTCCTCTATGTATCCTAATTTAAAGTCTATGTGAATTTAAGTAACCTGTCACTTTTTAGGGGTAAAAAATTGTATTTTACATACTGCGCAAGTGAGAAAAAAGACTTTTTTCAAAGAGTGTACATGTAGTATACATGTCAATAACTGAGCACATAATACAAGGAATTTTCCACTTTTTATTTTATTTTATTAACTTGAAGGTATAGATACTATATCACAGTCTTCTTGTCAAATGATAAAATGTCTGAAAGTTAGGGAGTATTTATTTATGTAAATGACTATCGTTTCTTTGCATGTTGATTTTTGTTGTTTCTTTTACTTTTTTTTATTTTAGCTGTCAACACCTGTGCTGATCACGGTCCCTACAGATCTAGAAATATGGCAACCAAAATGAAACGCCAACAAAAAGAAAATAGGCCATGCTAGCCCTTGTCTTGTCCCTTAGGGTAAAAAAACACACTAGGAGTATTACAAAATGTGTAACAAAATAATGTCGAGCTCCAAATTATGTCCAGAGGGACCAGCTTTATACTCACAATGTCAAACTTATATTTTAAAATGTTTTAATGAAATTGCCATACACATGCACACACACACACACACACGCATGCACACACACACACACACCACACACACAACACACACACACACACACACACACACACAACACACACACACACACACCTGAAAGTCACTGAAACACTGGCAAGTAAAAGAAGATGGGTTATAAATAGATAGACAGATACCCCAAAACTAGCTTTGACCAACATGTCTACTTGATAAAAGACGGATCAGAAAAGGAGGCATGGAACATGTACCTGCTTCAGATCTCGATATCATGGGATGGAATGTGTACAATAACCTGAAGACAGACAAGCAGACACATCGATACTTTCTTCAACAGAATAAAAACAGCCCAACACAACGGCACACAGTGGCCTACTCTTCTGAAAGGCAGAGCAGGTTTTAACGTGTGTGCAAGATGTTCTGCGTGTGTTCACACACGCGACCATCAGTTGATAGTTCTCATCTGAAGGATGTGTATCAGATAGTTGAAAGACTTGTTTCATTATATAATAAAGGAAAAATACCCCACAAATTTGACTGAGAAATGAATATAAAATGCAATAAAATAAAGTAGAATAAAATTAAGTAATACAAAATTTTCCAAAAAATCAAATCAAATCAAATCAAACAAATATATAAAACGAAATCAAATAAAAGCTAAATTATAATAGAATAAAATCAAATAGAACATAAAATAAGAAAGATATAATGTCAATAAAGTAAACCAGTACCCTGCCTGCCTCATGTGACATACAACCCTGGAGAATACAAAGCCAGCACATACCGCAACTAAGTTTTCGAAGAGACAGAAAGTACCTCAATGCTTGATATAATGATAAAAAAAAAAACAAAAAAAAACATGGAATCTATATAGCGCTATATCTTGCAAAAAAAACAAATCAAAGCGCTTAATACATTTTCTCGAAATAAAAGAGTAAAACACAATGAAATAAACTACATCAGTAACAGCGGAGATTCGAACCCCAGACTTCACAGATCCTGGAAACAAAAGATCCAGCATGATCTATCCACGCTGACACCCTCCAGCATACATCTAACCCTGTACATTCACTGTCTTCAAACATAAGAAACAAAATCCAAACAGACAAGTAAGAAGAAGTACAGAATTTAAGAAAGTAAAGAAAAAAAATTCATCAATAAAGACAGTACATTATTTGTATAAAACCAATATATTTGAAAATAAATGGTTCAGCTCATCCAATATTTGTTTTTGTACCATTGATTACACATTATCATATTACACAGACTTAAATCAACTTTTCCTCAAGACATTATCATTTCCATCACAAAGTCTTTCAACCATACACAACAAACAGAGACAACACAAAAACAATGAACAAATAAATGAACAAACCCCACTGCAAAAATCAAGTAGCAGCAACATCTATATTCTTACACAGTCAATGCTAGGTGAATTAAGCACGATTATATTATTACTTATTATTCAGATTGCTAATCTATACTCATATACTTAGTATTGTCTGAGCTTGATTCATGTTTGGCATTGACATTTTTGTCCTTTGAGAGAAAAAAAACCAGCAAAATCACCCTGTTTAGAAACAAACATTTGATCACTCTTACAAATAAACACACACACACCACACACACACACACACACACACACACACACACACACACAGAGACCACACACACCACACCACACCCCAACAACAACAACAAATTTACTCAGAATCAAAACATCAAACACTTATAGAAAGGATATGTTTTTACAAATAGATAGATTTTTTCTTATAAAACTACACTTAAAAATATGACTCTCCTACAAATATAAACACAAAAAGGAAGCAGCAAAAATACTTCACTCTAGTTTGTATATTGTACACTTTATAGATATATATATATAGATATAAATATATAAATAAATAATATATATATATATATATATATATATAATATATATATATATATATATATATATATATATTATATATATTATGTATGTATGTATGTATGTAATGTATGTATATACACAAAATTACTCTTCAACAAATCAGTCTTCAACATGCATAAAAATATGAACACAACAGGAAGCATCAGAAATTACTATGCTCTGAATTCCGACATCGCCCAAGCGTCCACACATCTTTCACCCCACCCCCCCCCCTAACCACCATCACAACCACACTTATCACCTGCCTCTTCCCTCCCTGTCCTCTCCCTTCTCTCTCTCTCTCTTCTCACTCCTCCGCACTCTCTCTTTTTTCTCTCCCTCTTCCTCTCTCATCTCCCTCATCTCTCTCTCTCATTCACTCTCCCTCTTCTCTCTCCATCTTCTCTCTCTCCCCCTTATCACTCTCCTCTTCCCTCCTCTCTTCTCTCTCCCTCTTCTCTCTCCCTCTTCTCTCTCCCTCTTCTCTCTCCCCCTCCCCCTCTCTCTCCCTCATTACTCTCCCTTTTCTCTCTCCCTCATCTCTCTCTCTCCCTTCTCTCTCCTCTCCCCCTCCCTTCTCTCTCCCTCTCCTCTCCTCTTCTCCCTCTCAACTCTCTCCAATCCTCCTCCTCTTCCCCCCCCCCACCCCACACCTCTCCCCACACCACCCAACCCCTCTCTCTCACAGCTCGTTACCACTGACGTTGGAATCCAGATCCTCGTCGCTGTCGCACGATTCCACTTCCAGGGGCGTCTCCTCCTCCTCTTCCGTCAAGTTGCCCTGAAGCGTGGACACCGACGGATTGGGGGAACTTTCCCCTCCCTGTCTTCCGACCCTTCCGCGGCAGTCTGACCTTCCGCCTCGCTGGAAGGGATGGGACTACTTTCCTCTCCTCCTTCTCCTCCAAGAGAAGATTCTTCCGCTGTCAGGCTCTTCGCCTCGTTCGGGCTGGCAGGACTATTTCTTTGTGCAGGAGATTCTTCCGCCGTCAGACTTTCGTTCGTTGAGGGGCGGGACTATTTCCTCCTCCAGGAGATTCTTCCGCTGTCAGACTTTTGCTTCGTTCGAAGGGGTGGGACTATTTCCTCCTCCTCCTCCTCCTCCGGGCGATTTACGCACAGGGAGGTTTGAGGAGCGCGGAATCTGTGTGCGTTTGCCCTGACTGGCTGTGGCGGCAAAGCGGGCCGTTGCTGGCGTGAGTGTTGGTGTTGGTGTTGTTGGTGGTGGTGGTGGTGTTGGTGTTGGCAGTTATGTTGGTGTTGGTGGTGGTGTGGGTTTGTTGTGTTGGTGTTGTGTGGTGTGGTGGTGGTGGTGGTGGTGGTTGAGGATGGAGGCGGTGGCGGTGGTGGTGTAGGTGGTGGCGCGCTGGAAGGCCAGGATGCAGTGGAGGTTGCCTCCCTTCTTCTTGGTGTCGCGCTGCATGACGCCTTTCCACTCGCGCCGGATGTCCAGGTGCTCTGGGTTCTGGCAGTTGAGGTCTGTGACGATGTCCTCCCACCTGCACACACACACAGTTGTTAAAGTTAAAGTCTGTCCCCAGCCTAAGGCTCATCAGGCCGGTGCTTATCCCCGTTTCTGGGCGTTAAGCGACTGTGAGAGTCATAGACTACCCCCTGGATAGGACGCCAGTCTATCGCAGGGTTAACCCCCAACACAAGGTTGGTACATACCCCTTTTACACCTGGGAAAATAGCCGTTAAAGTGCCTTTTCCAAGGGCACAACGCCATAGCCGAAAGCTGGGATCGAACCTGCAACCTTTAGATTACGAGTCCAACGCCCTAACCACAAGCTACAGTGGGGCACACACAGAGAGAGGTTTTTTTCTTTCTTTTTCTTTATTCTTTTATATCGAGGATAATGGGATAAGCATTCTTGGGCTTTTTTACATCCAGTCCCCGTGTGTATGCAGTTTTGTATATCTTGTCATCTGTTCCCACCGGCATACGATGGCCTAACTCTTACGAAAAGCGGAACAGGATTTAAAGTGTGCGCAAGATGTTCTGCGTGCGTTCACATACGGGGGGGGGGCCTCGGTTTATAGTCTCATCCAAAGGACTACCTAAACGTTCACCAATGGTGAGATTCTTTTTTGTGTATGTGATCGTTTTAGCCCTCCCATGAAGGCAGCTGCGTCCAACTTCAGGAAAGTGCGCTGGAGTATGTTCATGTTTCCGTAACCCACACCAAACGCTGACACGAAAGACGGCACTGGCAGGTCTGTGCTTTTAGTTGACCTGGGAGATTGTTAAAACACCCGCCCTTAATTCACCTGACGCTGCCGCTGAGATTCGAACCCACGACTTCCTGGATCCGAGGAATTGAAGAGGAACGGTCTTAACCACTGGGCTAAAGCGTCTGTCGCCTTTTGGAATGAGGCAGCAGACAAACAAGGCTGAGGATGGTGCTGCCAACATCCTACCACAAGGTCATGTGGATCGGTGGTCTATTTGATTTGATTTTGATTTGAATTGGTTTACTCTTTTATATCGAGGATAATGGAATAAGCACTCTTGTGCTTTTTTTACATCCAGTTCCCGTGTGTGTGCAGTTCTGTCAATGTCATCTGTTCCCACTGGCACACGATGGCCTACTCTTACAAAAAGCGGAGCAGGATTTAATGTGTACGCAAGATGTTCTGCGTGCGTTCGCACACAGGGCCTCGGTTTAAAGTCTCATCCGAAGGACTTTTGGGGAGAGTGGAGTCAGCAACTGATGTTAACTCCAGGAGAAAAATCTCCTCGACCGGACTTGAACCCGGGACGTCAAATTGCCAGCACAATGTTCTGACCACTAGGCTATCCATCCTAGAGGTAACGTGCCTGCCTAGAAAGCGAATAGTCCAGGGAGAGAGTGTGCGGTGGGTTGATCCCCGTTTGAGCCCCCAACTTTTCCCCCATCCACTAGACCATGAGTGGTGGTCTGGGTGCTAGTCTTTTGGATGAGACGATAAACCCAAGATCCCGTGTGTTACACAAAACCATTTAGCACATGTAAAAGAACCCAAGGCATCGAGAGGGTGGTCCCTGTCAAAACTGTGAGGAAAAAAAGTCATCGTAATTGGGAAACAAATACAGTTTTAGACAACAACAAAAAAAAAAATAATGGGTAGGCGCTGCTCTTGTGACGACACGTTCTCCCCAGGGAGAGCAGCCTGAATTTCATGCAGAGAAATCTGCTGTGATTTAAAGTGTTGTACAGTACAAAAACACACAACACACACACACCAATACACACACACACCCCCAATAAATACACACACACACCACATAAATACACACACAACACACACACACACACACAAAACACACACACAAACACACACACACACACAACACACACACACACAACACACACACACACTCCTCCTCTCTCCTCTCTCTCTCTCTCTCTCTCTCTCTCTCTCCTCTCTCATCTCTCTCTCTCTCTCTCTCTCTCTCTCTTTCTCTCTCTCACGCACGCATGCATGCATGCATGCATATATGCACGCACCCAAGCATACACATGCACGCACGCGCGCACGCACGCACGCACGCACGCACGCACACACACACACACACACACACACCACGCACGCACGCACACACACACACACACACACACACACACACAACACGCGTGCACACACACACACACACACACCCAGGTCACCTTTTACAATGTATAGGAGGATGACGACGGCTGGGTTCTCCGATCAACACCCAGGTTTCCACTTCACCCTGCTGTAAGGCCCCGCTGTAACAACAGTCATTTATCTATTTATTTATTCATTTATTTGTTTGTTTGTTTATTTATTAATCTATCTATTTGCTCATTCATATATATTTATTGATTTATTTATTTCTTAGGTTTCCACTTCACCCTGCTGTAAGGCCCCGCTGTAACAACAGTCACTTATTTATCTATCTATTTATTTATTTATTTATTTATCTATTTATTCATTTATTTATTTATCTATCTATTTGCTCATTGCTAATATATATATTCATTGACTGATTTATTCCTAAGGTTTCCACTTCATCCTGCTGTAAGGCCCCGCTGTA
Organism: Stramonita haemastoma; assembly: GCA_030674155.1. Lineage (NCBI taxonomy): Eukaryota > Metazoa > Mollusca > Gastropoda > Neogastropoda > Muricidae > Stramonita > Stramonita haemastoma. Next base: position 21,416,171 of record CM060347.1, on the reverse strand, counting down.
ACAACAGTCACTTATTTATTTATTCATCTATCTATCTATCTATCTATCTATCTATCTATCTATCTATCTATCTATCTATCTATCTATCTATCTATCTATCTATCTATCTATCTATTTGCTCATTGCTATATATATTCATTGATTGATTTATTCCTAAGGTTTCCACTTCATCCTGCTGTTAGGCCCCGCTGTTACAGCATTTATTTATCAATTTATTCATTTATTTATTTATTTGTTAATCTATCTCTCTGCTCATTGATACATTTATTGATTGATACATTTCTCAGGTTTCCATTTCATCCTGCTGTAAGGCCCTGCTGTAACAGCATTTAGTTACATACTTTTTAAAAAAAAATTGTCTATTTTTTTAATTGATATATGTCTCTGTTCATTTATCTATTTGCCCATTGATATATTTATTGATTGACTTATTTCTTAGATCCCCTCTTTATCTTGCTGTAATGCCCTGCTGTAACAGCATTTATCTATCAAATTTTTTATTTTTTTATTAATATATGTATATATTCATTTATCGATCTATTTGCTCATTGCTATATTTATTGATTGATTTCTTTCTTAGATCTCCACTTCATCTTGCTGTAGTGCCCTGCTGTAAAAACAGCAGTCATTTATCAGTTTATTTACTCATGTATCTATTTATTTATTTATTTGCTCATTGACATATTTATTGATTGATTTGTGGAGGCTGATTTCTTAGGTCTGCACTTCATCTTGCTATAATGCCTCACTGTAACAGCATCTGCCTGCCTGCCTGCCTGCCTGCCTGCCTGTCTGTCTTTTTACTTATTTATTTACTTATGTATTTATTTACTTATCAATGTATTTATTTGTTTATTTATTGATCTCTTTGCTCATTGCTATGTATATTTATTGATTTATTTATTTCTTTGATTTTCCACTTCATCTTGCTGTAATGTCCCGCTGTAATAGCAGTCACGTTTGAATTTATTTATTTATCTATTTATTCTTTTATATCAAGGATAATGGAATAAGCACTTACATGCTTTTTTACATCCAGTCCCCCTGTGTATGCAGTTTTGTAAATCTTGTCATCTGTCACCACCGGCACACAATGGCCTACTCTTAACGAAAAGTGGAACAGGATTTAACGTGTGTGTGTGTGTGTGTGTGTGTGTGTGTGTGTGTGTGTGTGTGTGTGTGTGTGTGTGTGTAAGTGTGTGAGTGTGTGTGTGTGAGTGAATGTGTGAGCATGTGCATGTGAGCATGTGTAGTGTGGGGTATGTGTGTGTGTGTGTGTGTGTGTGTGTGTTGCCCACGTGCATCCAAAATCAGTCTAAAAGTTACAAATAAAAAAAAAAAAACTCAGAGAGTATACAGAGACATCACCAGAGACAAAAAACCCAAAACCCAAAACAACACCCCCCCCTCCCCCTGCCCCCCCCCCCCTCGGGCCCCCTCCCTCTCTCTCCTACCAGTAAGCATTGACGCAGCGTCGCGGGACGTCTTCGAAGCCGATGGGGCAGAAGTAGTGGTTCTGGCAGTGGTAGATGAAGGTGGTGGCCTTGTCCTGCAGTCCCTCCTTCAGTTTGCCCAGGGCATCTTCCGCCGTCACGCCCAATGTCTTGTTCTTGCCGTGGGGCTTGTACATGTAGTAGCAGCGCCCTCTCACCCCAAAGTGATCGTTCAGCTGTCGAAACCATCTGGAAAAACCAGTATAGCCAGGTTCACCACTGGTGTGATTTTGCTTATGCGTACCATTTAACTGTCGAAACCATCTGAAAAACCGGTACAGCCAGGTTCATCGATGGTGTGATTTTGCCTATGCGTACCATTTAACTGTCAAAACCATCTGGAAAACCGGTACAGCCAGTATAACCAATGGTGTGATTTTGCGTATGTGTACCATTTAACTGTCAAAACCATCTGAAAAACCAATGCAGCTAGGTTATATAAAAG
>CM060347.1:21394233-21404233 GCA_030674155.1 Stramonita haemastoma | reverse complement strand
AGTGTAGTGTAGTGTAGTGTAGTGTAGTGTAGTGTAGTGTAGTGTAGTGTAGTGTAGTGTAGTGTAGTGTAGTGCAATATTCACATGGGGACTGGATGTAAAAAATATTTTAAAAAGCACACAAAAGCTTATTCCATTATCCTCAAAATAAAAGTATAAAATAAACATTTCACAAATAAAAATTTAAAATAGCATAGCGTAATGTAGTGTAGCACTTGTAGTGTAGTGTAGTATAGAGTATAGTAAGTGTAGTAGTTAGTGATAGTGTAGTGTAGTATGTAGTGTAGTGTAGTGTAGTGTAGTGTAGTGTAGTGTAGAGTAGGTAGTGTAGTGTAGTGTAGTGTAGTGTAGGTAGGTAGTAGTGTAGTGTAGTGTAGTGTAGTGTAGTGTAGTGTAGGTAGTAGGTAGTGTAGTGCAGTGTAGTGAGTGCAGTAGTACAGTGCAGTGTAAGTATATAGCATTGTGCAGTGTAGCATAGCCTAGTGCAGCATAGTGCAGTGTGCTGCAGTATCATGTACATCGACAGACAATTCCACAAACTGAACGTCACCTCAAAATAACAAACACAACAAAATAACAACACCCCCCCACCCCCCACCCCCACGCTGTCTGCTATTGATTGATTGTGTGTTGTATAGGTCGAATGCAAGCGCTTCGATTTGTTTTTACAAGATATAGCCCTATATAAATTCCCTGTATTATTATTATCATTATGATTATTATTATCATTTGTTTTATTATCATTATTATCATCATTATTATTATCATATTGTTATCATTATCATTATTATTATTATTTTCATTATTATTATCATCATAGTAGTAGTAGTAGTATAGTAGTAGTAGTAGTAGTATATTAGTATAGTCAGTAGTAGTAGTATCATTATATTATTAAAACCCACTCACCTTTCCGCTTCTTAGACCTCTTGGCCGCCCCGTGATCTCGGAGATGTTCACCTCCCAGGCCACCTCCACCTCCTCCCCCTCCCCCCCACCTCTCTTCTCCCAACGGCCCCGCTCCCTCTTGGGGTCAAGGTCAAGGCCACCGCCACCACCACCACCACCATTCAGGACCTGACCTTCCACAGACAGCACCGGCACGCGCGAGCGCACCGGCGAACTCTGCCTCCCGACGACCCCTGACCCCGACCCCGAAGAGGAGGAGGAGCTTCTCTGGAAGGTGGGGATGCTGGATCGCGTGGGCGACTTGGACGACCCTCGCTGGGTCGGCGGCGGCGGCTCAGGGGGTGACCTGTGGTGATTCGCCAGGGCAGGGGGTTGACCCCCCCCCTCTGCTCTGGGACGTATTCCGGGGCCTCGGCGAACACCACGGTTTTGCCCTCGCCGGACTTCCGGCGCGGTTCGGGCCAGACGTGGACATGGTTTTCTAAAGGAGAGTCCAGGCGGTTTCTCTTGAAGACGTGGTCTTCGTCCTTGGAATCCAGGTCGTCCAAGCCTTCCATGGAGAGGATCTCTTTCTCCAGCATGGCCAGGGTTTGTTTCTCCTCCTCGCTGAGTCCTTTGGTGCGGGAGGAGGCGGAGGAGGGTTGTGGGAGTTGTGGGGGTTGTTGGGAGAAGGTAGGGGAGAAGTGGGCGGTGAAGTGTTCGAACCTCTCTGTGGAGTTGGGTAGCTCTGCCTCGGCTGGGTTGGTCGGGGCGTCTGTTTTGAGGGGAGAGAAACAGGTTATATATATATATATAGAGAGAGAGAGAGAAGAGAGAGAGAGAGAGAGAGAGAGAGAGAGAGAGAGAGAGAGAGAGAGAGAGAGAGAGAGACAGACAGACAGACAGACAGACAGACAGACAGACAGACAGACAGACAGACAGACAGACAGACAAAGAGAGAGAGAGAGAGAGAGAGAGAGAGAGAGAGAGAGAGAGAGAGAGAGAGAGAGAGAGAGAGAGAGAGAGAGAGAGAGAGAGAGAGAGAGAGAGAGAGAGAGAGAGAACAAAAAAAATAAACAACACAGCTAGCTGGAGTGAGAGTTGTTAAGTATCGTTATATTATCATCTTTGCTGTTATTGATGTTGTTGTTAATGGTGGTGGTGGTGGTGGTGGACGTAGTCATAGTAGTAGTAGTAGTAGTAGTAGTAGTAGTAGTAGTAGTAGTAGTAGTAGTAGTAGTAGTAGTAGTAGTAGTACTAGTAGCAGTAGTAGTAGCAGTACTAGTAGCAGTAGTAGTAGCAGTACTAGTAGCAGTAGCAAGAGCAGCAACAGTGGTAGTAGTAGTAGTTGAAGTAGTAGCAGTAGTAGTAGTAATAGCAGCAGCAGCAGCAGCAGCAGCAGCAGCAGTAGCAGCAGCAGCAGCAGTAGCAGCAGCAGCAGCAGCAGCAGTAGTAGTAGTAGTAATAGTAGCCTTAGTAGAAGTAGTAGTAGTACCGTAAAATCCCTAGCATATGCCCACCCCCCCCCTGTGCACTGATTTAGGGCAAAATTGGGGGGTGGGCGTTTGCTAGGGATAGACCCCTTTGCACAAAGCAATTTTTGTGCTCAACCGTGTAATTGTATGAATACAAACCCCAAAAGCAGGTGAGTTAGGTCGTGTGAGTAGAAGTGAAGGAAAATAGAAAAAAAAGGACTTTGAGGCAAAGAAGGCCAACGAGTTCCATCGCTTTCCGTTGTAGGTCCTTGTTTCCCAATACCCTGCCTTCAGATCTTTCATCTTCCAGATAATGCAGCACACCTTGGTCAACATGTTCAGATCTAACTGCTGGTCCTTTTGACAGTTTCCGTTTTTGTTTCTTTTCCATACAGCTGTTCAAGTCTATCTCTGTTTTCGCTCCATTCCCTGAGCCTCTTCCTATCCACAGAAAATTCACGCGCATACTCCGAAACATTCCCACCTGCTTCGTTATCCAGATACTGGATGGCTTCCAATTTGAAAGATACAGTATAAGACTGTCGCTTCGGCATTTTGCAAAAATGGCACAGAGAGATTCAAGAACCAACTTCCAGCCATCAGGAAGCGTCGTCAAAGTACCGGTACGTCACTGACAGACAAAAGACGTCAGTGGAAAAAGCATGACATAATTTTAAGTCACTTTGCTGGGGATGGATGGGAGTGAGGAGAGGGACAAAGAATAAGAAAAAAGGAAAGAAACAGGAAAAGGTAAAAAAGGGGAAAAAGATGACTTTTGGAACAGTCTGCACAAATTCTAGTGAAAGTGAGCATAGTCTCTTTGAAAAAAGCAGGGTGGGCGTTTGCTAGGTAGTTACCCCTGTGCACAACTTTTGGCCCAAAGTGGGGGGTGGGCGTTTGCTAGATGGTGGGCTTATGCTAGGGATTTTACGGTGGTAGTAGTAGTAGTAGTAGTAGTAGTAGTAGTAGTAGTAGTAGAAGTAGTAGTAGTAGTAGTAGTAAAAGTAGTAGTACATAGCATCATTTTTAAAGACAGGTGTCTAAATCACCTCAAAGAGAACAGACATGAAACAAACGCAGAGAAGAAAGTGACCACCAAATGGCACAGCAACAAGAGGTGTCTCTAGCAAAATTCTGTAAGGAGAAAAAAAAAAAAGCTTTGTAAGGGCAAAAAGTACATATTGTATAGACACAGAAAAATTGATTAAAAAAAAAAAGATTATGGGTGGCTTTGCTCTTGTGGCAACCGACTTTCACCAGTAAAACAGCCTGAATTTCATGCAGACAAATTTGCAGTGACCAAAGAGAGAATACAATAATACACACACAGACACACAAACACACGCACACACACACACATGTCACTCACACACACACACACACACACACACACACACACACACACACACAACACACACACACACGTCACTCACACACACACACAACACACACACACACACACACACACACACACACACACACACACACACACACACACACACACACACACTACACACACACACTAACACTAACACTAACACTAACACACTCACACACACACACACACACACACACACACCACACACACACACACACACACACACACACCACCACACACACGACACACACACCACACACACACACACACACACACACACACACACACACACACACACACACCACACACACACACACACACACGTCACACACACATACACACACACACACACACACACACACACACACATACACACACTCCAATATTCCCTCTATCTTGTCTGTTACATACTACAAAGGTATCGAACCGACTTACAAGTTTCGTTGCTGATCACATCACATCACATCACATCACATCACATCACATCACATCACATCACATCACAATGAATTCTAAAACTAACCGGCACTGGGATGAAGTAGAAGTATGGAGGGCAAAATCATAGAGTCAGTGCACTTAACCCTTTCTCTCCCAAGAACAAGAATAAGACTGAAGAAGGTAGAACACTGAATGAATGCTGCATTGGTGGCTGATGGTCAGTACATATTGTTGTTGTTGTTGATGGTTTTCTCCTTGAAAGTTATCTGTGGATGAAATGATTGTGTTTGCGCTTATTGTGGTTCATGTATAGGTGCATGTGTGTGTGTGAGTGTGTGTGTGTGTGTGTGTGTGTGTGTGTGTGTGTGTGTGTGTGTGTGTGTGTGTGTGTGTGTGTGTATGTGTGTGTATGTGTGTGTGTGTGTGTTGTTGCATGCATGCATGCGTGTGTGCGTGCATGCATGCATGTTTCCATGCTTGTGTTTTGATTCAAATTCTTCAGGATAATGGAGTAAGCGCTCTAGCATCCTTTTTTTGTTTTGTTTTTTAGATCTAGTCCCAATTTTTGTCATCCATTCCCACCAGCACATGGTGGCCTACTCTTCAGAAAGGCAGGACATGCATCAGAACCTGCCATCAAAAGTGATGATGCCAACAGGTGAACAGGTAGTACACACCTTGACACTACACACACAAACTGTATTTTACACTCACAAAAAGACAGAATATGAAAAGAAATGACTGATTAAAGGTAGGTAAAGGTGTCCCATAACTTATGTGGTCCTAGGGGAGCAAGGCATCACAGACTTCAGTTTCTCTATGGGCCGGCATACAGAGTGTGGCACCCATCTCCTCTCCCTCGCTGCTTTACCTTCCCTGACCCTAAAGAGGGCAGGTACCCATTGACAGCTGGATGAACTGGGGGATGGTGCTGAAACCAAGGCATGTAAAAGGTCACCCATCCAATTGGCAACCACGCTCGATGCTGCTTAAACCTTGGCTGGGAGAAAGCCAGCGCTCTGACCACTGAGCTATCCTGTCCTCTGTTACCACATCTATATATAACCTAATTGCGATGTCATGCCTAGATGCAACAAAAATAACCAGAAAACCCAAACTCCTGAATGCTTGATCAGGAGTGTTACATATATCACCCAAACACTTGTGTGACCAACACTCTGATCAGAAATGCTCGTACAGAATGAGTTAACAAAGTCACCTGTGGTCTTTCGTTCCTTACAGAAATTAGAGGGTTAAGTTTTGCCTGGGTTCTGGGAGGGGGTGGGGAGAGGGAAATTTTGAGGGGGGAGGGAGGTAGTAACCCACACGGGAACAGTCCTCTGACACCTAATAATGCCGTCAGTCGACTATAATTGGTAGTTAAAGGGTTAACTTAACAGCATTGTCGCCTGGCTTTTCTTTCTTTCTTTCAGTGTGGCAGTCTGAAGACAGTAGACATTCATGTAACCGCGGTTTGGTCGAATGATATAGATAATTGGCAGTGTGGTGTGGGGTGGGGTGGGGTGGGGTGGGGTGGGTGTGGGGCAGTGTTTGCGGTGTAGGTACAGTGCACATTAGCCAGCAGTGGTAACAGGGTTACAGCCTGTTGTTACACCACCACTGCTGCTTTGTGTTCACAGTGATCCCATTGATGGCTTGGGTGATAAGGATTAGTGCAGTGTATGAGACATGTAATGTAATGTGTACGTGTGTGTGAGTGTGGGTGGGTGAGTGTGTGGTGTTTTTTTTAATATTTAAATTTTTTAAAATTCTTTTATATCGAGGAAAATGGAATAAGCACTCTTGTGCTTTTTTAAATCCAGTCCCTGTGTGTATGTAGTTTTGTAAATGTCATCTGTTCCCACTGGCACTTAATGGCCTACTCTTATGAAAAGCGGAACAGGACTTAATGTGTGTGTGTGAGTGTGAGTGTGTGTGTGTGTGTGTGTGTGTGTGTGTGACTGTAATAATAGAATAAGCACTTATGTGCTTTTTTTACATCCAGTCCCCATGTGTATGCAGTTTTTGTAAATCTTGTCATCTTTTCCCACCAGCACACAATGGCCTACTCTTCCAAAAAGCGGAACAGGTTTTCACTTGTGCGCAAGATGTTCTGCGGCGTGTGTGTTCGCACATGGAACGTCTGCTTATAGTCTCTTCAGAAGGACTCTTTTTTTTTGGGGGAGTGGAGTCAGCACTGATGTTAATTCCAGAGGGGAAAAATCCTCTTGAACAAGATTCGAACCCGAGTCAGCAGATCACCAACATAATACAACATCACTCTTAAACCACCAGGCTATATATCCCAACCTCCCTCTATGAGGACAAGATCACAAAGATCCCACCCACCCACCCACCCCCAACCCACCCCCCACAGAGATCGTATATAGATTTTTTATGAAGGCAGACGACTGGATCTAATGTCTTCTGAGTGGTAGAGGTGGGGGAGAGGGGGGAGAGGAGAGAGTGGGGGGGGGGAAGAGAGGAAGGGGGAGCAAAGAGGGGGGAAAGAGAGGAGAGAGGGAGGGAGAGGAGAGAGAGAGAGAGAGAGAGAGAGAGAGAGAGAGAGAGAGAGAGAGAGAGAGAGAGAGAGAGAGAGGGGGGGGGGAGAAGAGAGAGGGGGGAGAGAGAGAGAGAGAGAGAAGGAGGGAGGGGAGGGGGGCAGTTTTTCCAGATCAGGTTGCAGGTGTGAATCAAGCCACACTTCCCTGTCTTCGCCAACACTTTGTTCCCTGAACAAAGAGGGGGGAGGGAGGGAGGGAGAGAGGGTAGGATACCCCTTGGAGTTCAAGCACCAGGATTCAGAGATGAATTGATTAATTAACTAAGTGACTGTGCGTTCTTTGACTACTCACAGACCTATTGTCTGGAAGATAGATGTGTGTGTGTGTGTGTGTGTGTGTGTGTGTGTGTGTGTGTGTGTGTGTGTGTGTGTGTGGTGTGGTGTGGTGTGGTGTGGTGTGGTGTGGTGTGGTGTGGTGTGGTGTGGTGTGATGTGAGGTGGTGTGGTGTGTTGTGTGTGTGTGTGTGTATGAGTGTGTGTGTGTGTGAGTGTGTGTATGAGTGTGTGTGTGTATGTGTACAGTACAATACAATACATCATCAACCAATCCTATGTACAGCATATACACACTCTTTACAAACTAAGATCACGACCACCACCACCACCACCCAAAAACTCTTCTAAAGCACTACAACACACACACCCCTCCACCACCACCCACCCTTCTGCCCACCCCCACCCCACCCTCCAAACCTCACCCCCACCCCCTACCACCCCCTCCAACCCCCACCCCCCCAAACCCCTAGCCCACCCCCCAATCAACCCTCACCCTCCCAACCCCAGCCCCTCCCCCCCCACCAACCCCCACCCTCCCACCAACTCTAACACCACCCCAACCTCCACCTACCCCCACCCCCCCCCAACCACCCCCCACCACCTCCCCAACCCACCCCCAACCACCACCACCCACCACCACCACCCCAAACACCCCCCTCCCCCCCACCCCACCTTCCCCCCCTCACCCCACCCCACCAACCCACCCACCACCTTCACCCCCTCCTCTCTCTCTCTCCCCCTCTCTCTCACCTCCGTTGGCCATGCGGATGGCCTTAAAGACGTGAGCGGCCGATCTGGCCACCTCCATCTCCTCCTGCTGCTGACCGTTGCTCAGGTGGTCCAACAGTTCTTCCACGTTGGACACCAGGCTGCTGACCACTCCCGCGTCCACCGACATCCTCCCCTCCCCCCCGTCCCCCCCTGACCCCCGGCGCGAGGGGTCAAGGTCGCGGGTCTGTGGGGGAAGGTCAAGGTCGTCATCGTCGCTGTCAGCGGGGTCGTATTCCTTGTCGGAGTCGTCGATTTCGTCGATGATGTAGGGTCCGACCCAGCGGTTACCCATGGTTGGTTGTTTGGTTGGTGTTGGTGGTGGTGGTGTTTGTCTCTCTCTTTTTCTTTCTCTCTCTCTCAGCTGGGGATCACTGGGGAGGTATGATAACATGATGGGTTAAAGGTGAGAGGGGGGATTTTTTTTTTTGGGGGGGGGGGAGGTAGGGGACGTGTTTTGTTTGTTTGGTTTTTCTTTTTCTTTTTTTTTAGGGAAAAATGGATAAAATGCACAAAGGAATATACAACAATAAAAACACGTGAACTCTGCATGGCACTGAATCTCATTTAAAGGAAATAAATCAAAGAGCTCGTATTCATAACATATATTCACACCTACGCAACCGGTGACAACAGATTAACAGATTTTGGATTTACGCAGCAGAAGCACACACATACACATATATGTACATGATTAAGCATGCATGTGGACACATGGTCATGCACATATGACACATACGCTTGCACGAACATGAGTGCAACCACACAGATGCACACAGTTACATACACGCATGCACACACACACAACACACACACACACACACACACACACACACACACACACACACACCAGAACCACTCATTCTACTGTGAAATTCTGAAAAATCAATGATGGAGAGATTTAAAAACTCTCAGTAGTTAAATATAATCTTCCAGGTCAAGTCATATGTAGACCTGCTAGTGCCTCAATGAAGTATAAGTGTATAGGCTAGGTTATGAGTGACTAATTGCATTTAGCATATATATATAATGAGTAATTTGTATGAACCCCCCACCCCTTTAAAAATGTACAAAACTTTAACAGAAAAGCTGCAGATATTATGGTAAAAGGCCAAAAACAAAGGTAAAGGTGTCCCATAACCTAAGTGGTCATAGGTGAGTGAGGCATCCAAGACCTCAGCTTCTCCAGGGGCCAGCATATTGTGGACAGCGCCCATCTCTTCTCCCTCCCTTTCTTTTTTTTTTTTTTTATATCAAGGATAATGGAATAAGCATGCATATGCTCTTTTACATCCAGTACCCCTATGTATGCAGATTTCTAAATTTTGTCATCTGTTCCCACCGGCACACAATGACCTACTCTTTTGAAAAGCGGAGCAGGTTTTAACATGTTTGCAAGATGTTCTGGCTGTGTCTTCAACAACAACAACAAAAACCCTAAAAAAAAAATTTTTTTAAAAGACACAAAACACATACACATGTATGTATATATACATAAAAAAAATCCAACTTACTTGAATCATTAAAAAAAAAAAAAACCAAAAATTTGTCCAACTCGCCACAACAGTCAGCTACACATTCGAAAAACATTAAAAAAAACAAACCGATGCACGCACTCTCCACTTTTTTTTTTTTTTTTTGAATTAAAAAAAACACTTCTATCTCAGCACATTCGAAACAAACGCGAAATCATGGACGCACGCACGCATGCACGTCACGTCACTTTTTTTTTCAAAACTTCACTTAAACCACATTCGAAACAAAAACATATGTCAACAAACACAGAGAGAGATGAGATGAGAAGAGAAGAGAAGACCACCATAAGAAGTCACACAGCACAACACCTTGCAGAGAGAAATACTACTCCCCGAGCCAGTGATAAAGTTGTATCTCACTGCCACCTCACCTGAGATAACGATATGCGCAGACGGGAGGTCAAAGGGCCGGGGGGAGGGGAGAAGAGGATCGATGAGGAATGCGAAGAATGTAGTAGGCAGCATCTATTGGTTGCTGTGTGTGTGTGTGTCCCTTGGCCTAAGGCATCGATGATGACCTCATCTTAATGCTGCTGCTGCTGCTGCTGGTCGTGGTAAGGCCTCTGATCAATATTCTCTCACTGCCTGAAGTGTAATATACTGTACTGTGCAGCACAGATGTAGCGATACTGAAAAAAACAACCAAAAAAGGGTGTATTTGGATGTGTACAAATATATATAT
>CM060347.1:21382748-21386633 GCA_030674155.1 Stramonita haemastoma | reverse complement strand
GGGCAAGAGAAAAGAGGCCGCCCAAAAGAAATCATGGGTTGAAAACATAAAAAGGGACTGGACCGCCCAAACCCCCCTGCAACACCTCCTACAGCCACACAGGACTTTGAAGCATGGAAAAAGATCGCTGTTGCGCTTCTCTCATGTCCCCCCTAGTCGTTTGGGACATGGGACCGGGTGAGTGAGTGAGTGATGACGGCTCTATTTAAACCCAAAGTTAAAGTTAAATCGCCCCGACCCCTAACTCTCAGGCCGGGCTTATCCCGGTTTCTTTTGGCGTTGCAACTGGAGTCAAGACTCCCCCCTGGATAGGACGCCAGTCTATCGCAGGGTTAACCCCCAACACAAGGTTGGAACCCCTTTTACCCTGGGTGGGGTGAGAAAATAGCCGCAAAGTGCCTTTTCCAAGGGCACAACGCCATAGCCGAAAGCTGGGATCAAACCCCAAAACCTTTAGTTACGAGTCCAACGCCCAACCACTAGGCTACAGCGGCGGCCTTTTGCAACTCAAAAATGCATCAAAAAGGAAATTCGATAAAGTTTGTGTGCATCTGTAACCCCTCACAAAACGTTTTTTTGGTGTTTGGGTTACTAAGCGCTAGGTTCAGTAACTCCCTTGAGATTGAGTGTTCCCCCCTTAAAAAAGAGTGCGTATCGGGATTTCTGTTTTTTAAATCTCACTTCCTCCCTTGGGCCTAGTGAGGGAAGGGAGCGTGAAGAGAATGCTCCTGGTCTAGATGTTCCTGATTAAGGTTTGGTTTTATTTTTTAACTTCGTTTTTGATCAAACTATCTTTTAAAAGCCAATTTAGCTAATTCAGAATAGTTTTGGAAGGTTAGGAAGTTTATGTTTGATTTAATTTACAGGCTTTCACTGTGATTAACAGGAACTAACTTCGTAGACGTACGTACGTGATCGCTTCGGAACAAAGGAAGCGTGGGGTGAATTTGAATTTTGGCACCGTCATGGTCTTTGTTGTAAGATTAATTTTTGGTTTAAAATATTGTTCAGTTATTATTAAAATGCGAAAATATTTAGTGTGGTTTTGCATACAAATATATATTATGGGTGTGAAGGCCTACCTGATTTGTAATGATTTTTATATTAAGAATGGTGATTTATTTATAAAAAATCATGTAGCAATTCTAAAATAGGTGAAATGGCATTGGAATGTCATTGTGGACATTTATTTAAAATAAATTAGTCCCTTCTTATTAATTAATGCTTGCCCATTTCATAGGTGGCCATCTCTGTCCTAAAGTAAAAAGAAAACCCTGTTGGGATGCTTGCACAGTTTCATTAGGATGGACCATCATCTGTCCTAAAGAAATGAAACATGTTGGGATGCTTGCACGTTTCTAGGAGGACCATCATCTGTCCAAAAGTAATTTAAACGTGTGTAATGGCTAACTACTAAAATTAGAAATAATTTAGAGGTGATTTAGATTGTTCTGAGAATATTAAATTCTCACGAAATGGAAAATGGGTAGGGTGAAAGTACTTTTTGGTAATTTGAGTTAGTGTTTAAACAACTCAGTGAGGATTGTTTAGAGGTGATGTTTTTTACATTGGTTCTTTTGATTACGGGAACATCATCGTCGTCACGTCTTTCTACCCTGTCACACCTGCTTTGCCCATCGTTAAATCTCCAACTTACCATTGTTGTTTTTATTAATGGTCTTGAGTGAGAATGATCACTGTTCTTATATTTTAGTTTAGACTGAACGAATAATATTTTGTGCTTTTTAATTGTATTGTAGTACAATTAGTCATTGGTGTTTTGTGAAATGCGGTATGTGTTGTAGGTTGTGTTGGGGAATATATGTTGTAAACCCAATTCGTTTGGGTTTCTGGGTCACATTGAATAAATGTTGTGTTCGCACGTTCGTGTGTTCAGTGTGGCTGCTGAGTGAGTTGAGGTTATTAATTTCACTTCACCTACTTTCCTACCTTTCTATATTTCCTTTTCCTCTATTTTTCTACTATTCCTCTTACTATCCCCCCTTTATCACTCCCCGGCCCATAAGGTGAGACCCTTACTCTTCTTTGGGTTACTGAAGAAAATAAGAATTATTCTAGGACTCGTAAGATTTCCGGTACCGAATTAGACGGAACGGGAATTAGAGTGGCGACTTAGATAATTCCCGTGTAGGACCCTCTACATTTCTGGCGCCCAATGTGGGGTTTAGGGAGTGTTTTTTCTAGTTGTTTCTGGAGTTTAAAGTCCACTGAGAGTGGAAGTTTTTCGTTCTTTGTGGAACTTGAATTCCCCAAGGTTTTAACGTCTTTTGTGTGTGTTTGAAAATTTTATTTTCACTGGAAGTAAAAAATGTAGGCAAAATTTAAATTTTGCTTGGAAAAAGAATTTTTTGGTTGTTAGCTAAATAAATTTTTGGCTTACAGGGGAAAGTGAAATTTTGGTTAGCAAAATTGTTATTTTTTGCTGAGAGCAGAAATGATGCTCTGATAATTTTTTGTTGTTAGCTAAATTAATTTTTTGCTAACAGTGTGGTAAAGTTTTGTAGGAATTTTTTTAATTCCAAAAGAGCAAGAGAAGCAAAATTTTTGTAATGAAAAATTAATGTTAATTGTAAGTCCAGTTTTCATACATAAAGATCATGATCAGTCGAAGTGAGGGGACCAGAGATGAAGCAACTGGGAGATGATGGGGTACGAGCGAGGGTGACTGCGGTTGAGGAGGAGAACCGGCAGTTACGGAGACGCTCACTGCCCTGGAGGAAGGTCACCGCCTGTTGAGGGAGAGGGTCGACAAGCAGGATGCTGAGATGGCAGCCCTGCTACAGACCAGGATCCAGGTCCACGTGGTGCCATCTACGCCTTTGGCACCGCTTGGCATCTTCACAGGATCGAGCCCAGCAGGTGGTGATGAAGTCGAACTTCGCTAAGTGGGAGGAGCAAGTCGATGTGCTGATGAGAGGGAACGATTCCCCCTCTGATGTGTTGGCCAGCGTTCGGCGCAGTCTGCGTGGTGTGGCATGGGAGCTTGCCAAGTCCTGCTCTTCTGCCATGGACATTGTCAACTGTCTAAGTGATGTGTTTGGCTGTGTCAAGACCCAAGTGGAACTGCTGGCCGAGTTCTTACTGATGCGGATGGACAAAAGTGACAATCCATCGGACTTTCTGGCGCATGTGTGGTCAAATTTTATTCGGTTGAATAAGTGTGATTTGTATTCGCATGATTGAGTGTGCCAGAAATGTTTATTTTGTGTTCATGAAGAGTTTCATGTCATGTGAGCCCATTATGGCTCGAGAACTTAAGAATGAGTTCGGCAGACCAGGTTCTGCATCGCCTGATTTGACTTCGCTGTTGAAGTCAGTCAGGCAGTTAGAGGAATCATCCTCTGGGCTTATGTCAGCTGTGACGGGCCGGACACATCAGGAACAGGCAAAGGTGGCCATCAACTATAAAGAGTTGGCAGGCATGGTAGCAGAGAGACTCGGAGGCCACTCAAAGAAGCCGAAAAGTTCCTGCTACCGATGCAAAGGTGTTGGTCACATTGTTCGTGATTGCCCGGTCAAGTCGCAGTCGGCAAGGCGGAGAGAGAAGGCTACTAAAGCCGAAGTCAGTAAGAACGGGGTTTTCTGCAAAACCCGAAAAATCCTCCTACAAGGACAAACCCGGCTGCTACATACCGCCCACATCGGCGAGGTTGTGGAAGTGGTCAGGGTGGTGTTCTGGAAGTATGCGACCAGAAATTGGTTGTGGATGGTAGCTCTAGAGGCAACCATCGGGACAATGTTCATTTTCCTCACCTTTCCAGAAGGAAATGGTGCAGAGGAAAGACCGTCCAAGCTGTTTTCCTGATAAGCAGGGAAAAAAAGGATTGTGGTCAAGGCATTTGGTGCTTCCAAGCCTCTTTCCAA
>CM060347.1:21350248-21355248 GCA_030674155.1 Stramonita haemastoma | reverse complement strand
GAGAAAAGGTGGCGTCGGGATGACACGAACCAGCAGCATTCCTACCCTGAAAAAGCTTAGCGCTGCCACTGAGCAGCGCTTGCAAGACGGGAAGGGTTCCACAGCGGTTCTAGCTACCTCCACCCCCACCACCACCACCCCCATCACCATTACCCCCACCACCCCTTCCTCAGCCTCACCGCCACATCGACCACGAGCGGAGACAGAAAGCAGAGGCAGACGAGGGACCACAGCAGCCCTCAAGAGGGAGACAGGTACACCCCACAGCGGCCATTCACAGACATCACCACAGAAAGATGGGACAAAGGGAACGGACTTACCCACAACCTCCAGGAAAGACAGAAATGCTCGAACTGTCAGACACTCCGACGCGAAAACTGACAGTGGGGCCGAGTCTAAGCTGGTGAAACAGAAAGAAGGAGGTAAGTCAGCCAGTTTTACTTCTGTAAGAACAAGTACACGTCGAGTGCAGGACAGTCGTGGGACCATTCTGATCAGGTTTTATCTCGGGGAAGGAAAATGGCAGATCAGCAGAAAGAAGAGAAGAAGACAAGACGTCCAAACCAAAGTTCTCAGCCACAGAAACACTTAGGAACAGTTTCAGGAGAAAGCGCCTCCCAAACATGACGAAAGCACAGAAAGGAAAAAGTCTACAGTTGTAAAATCAGAAAAAGTTTCTTCCTCAAAGTCGATCACACGTGATACCACAGAGAGAAAAACAAGGGATGCTGGTTCAAAATTGAAAAACACCTCATCTGTGAGTACAGACTTTTCACAGTATAATATGCACACTGTGGCAGAGACACCTCAAACAGCAAAGGTGGAGTCCACTGAATTGAAACAGATGAGCTTGTTACAAGAGAGTGGTTCAGACAAACTGACCGCTGTCGATAACAATGCTCGTCCAGAATCTGTTTCACCTGGTTTCACATCTCTCTCAGACAGTGGGTTAGTAGATTCAGAGACGGAAACTGTCCCTGACAGTTTACACAAACGTCCTGGAACCGAATGTGCGAACGGTCGTGACATGGAGACTAAACTTGAGTCTCTCCACGGCAGTGAAACAGAATCCTTCCACACTGATTTTGTGTCCATTACAGACAGCGGCTTGGCAGAATGTGGAGTGGGGTCACAAAGTGTTCATGAAAAAGCGGTCACAGTGTGTGACAGTCACGACATGACCCGAGCAGACTACGGTCAGCCAAGGCCGGACATTGACCCTGTGGACAGCACAGGGGGGAGGTGTGTGCCCCGACCTGTCCACAGGGGTGCCACAGGTAATGAAGCAGGGAGAGGTCAGCCAGAGAACATTAGCGGCACCTGTTCCTTACCTGCAGTGCCTAATCCCCGACACGCTTCACCTGTCACCAGTACCGGAGTGGACAGTGGGCAGGCAGGGGATAAAGCCGTAATCATCTTAAGCCGGCCTGCCCACAGTCCCCCCACTGCAGTTCCGCCATTGTCCACTGGGATCAAGGACACGTCTGAAACAACAGAGCAAACTACACTTCCTCAAAATTCCGTAATCCACTCGACTTCTTCAGCCGCTGAACTGCAGTCTGGTCAGGAGAAAAGACTGACACCACCACAGCAGGCAGAAGTACAGGCCGTGTCAGGGAGTGTTTTGGCTGAGACTGATCATGGATTGATTGATGAAGACAGTTCTCACGTTTCTCAGAGTGTGAAGATATCTACTGAAGTGTCTGTGCTCTCTGACAGTGACCAGAGTGAAGGGAAGACAGTGACTGAGAGAGCACACACAGACCAGGGTGTAAAAACAGATCCTGCATTCCCCTCACAGGCAGAAACTGTAGAGTCTTCGGTAACCACACCCTCTCTCCCACACACGGATAGTGTACTCACTTCAGAGAGTGCTGTCACTACCACCACTGACATTACCGCTTCAACATCTTCCACCATCGTGACACAGCCAGCCCCTGAGGAAACGAAAACTAGAGACAGTTCTCCAGGCAAGAGTGATCAGGATTATGACCGTGCGACTAACGCTGCACAACTCTGCGTGGATGACGGTGATGGTTCTGAATATACATCATACAGCGACATGGAAAGCAGCACTTTACTGACAGATTCCTTCACCAGTATGGAGAGCAGTCTGCACCAGATGACAACAAGCAGCGTGGAGAACAAGGATCAGCAAAGTCAACCAGAGACCACCAGCACAGGCACTGAACACCGCTCCTCAAAACACTCCACCTCTGATGCCAACATTCAGCCTCAACACCAGAAACAGACAGATCCTCGCAGTCAAGGATCCAGAAAACTCAAACACAGCTCCAAGAAGTCGTCCATCCCTAAGCTGAAGAAAGGGGAAGATGCAGGACAGAGCAAGTCAGCAGAGATGAAGAACAAGGCTGAAAGCTCCAGACCTAGAAAAACATCCTCCGTGCTTACCCCCAAACCTCATGCCACCAGTTTACCCAAACCTAAGAGTTCCTCTTCTGCTGATGGTGACAAAGTCCCAGTGTATAGAAAAGACAGCAGTCAAGCTGTGCCCCTCTTGAAGAAAAAAGGAACGAGAGGGAAAAGGGATGTTCTGGATATCCAGGTGGAATCTGAAACACCAGAGAAAGGTGCAGCTGTGAGTGAAACAGTATTACCTGAAAAGTGGGATGAAAGTTTGTGTGGAAGTATCCGCTTACCTGATACACCTGAGAAAGATGTGTGTGAAGGTGAAACACCTGAGAAAGATGTGTGTGAAGGTGAAACACCTGAAAAAGATGTTTGTGAAGGTCCCGGTTTACCTGAAACACCTGAAAAAGATGTGTGTGAAGATGAAACACCTGAGATAGATGTGTGTGTAGGTGAAACACCTGATAAAAATGTATGTAAAAGTGATACACCTGAGAAAGATGTATGTGAAGGTGATACACCCGAGAAAGATGTGTGTAAAGGCTCTATTTTACCTGAAACACCTGGAAAAGATACGTGCAAAGACATCCATGTGGCTGAAACACAGGGTATGTGTGCAGATGCAGGTGTCTCTGAAACAGGTAGCAAAGCTGTATGTGACGATTTCACAATACCAGAAACACCTGATAAACATATCCTTGATAATGCAAGGTTTCCTGAAAAATCTACTATGAGTGCGACTGAAAATATTCCCCCTGAAACAGCAGGTGAGGAGATATGTGAGGGCATCCCAGTGTGCAGTACATCTTCGACAGATGTGTGTGAAGATGGCAATCTACCTGATATATTACCTGGCAGTGGCACCTACAAAGAAACCTCTGTAGATAGGACAGGTGCTCCTGAAACGCCTGACAAAGATGTATGTGAGGACTTGAACTTATCTGAGACTCTTTCAGAAGACAATTCCTCAGTGAGAGATTTACCTGCAGAGAATGACACAGGTGCAACAAAAGAGACAGGTGTGTCAGAAACGCCTGACAGGGAGGAATCAAAGAACATTACCTTGCTGAAAGAACCTGAGAAAGCGACAAGTGAAAAACCCACCTCGTCTCAAACACCTGTCAAAGACGTTTGTGAGAAAAGCTATCTCTCTGAGATACCCCCCAAAAGGGAAGATGAAAGTGTGATTTCACCTGTAAAAGCTGGCATGTATGATGATCAAAGTACAAGCCGTTCTGAAGAATGTGGTATGTGGATAGGTGATAGGAGAGATCTATCAGAATCGCTACACAAAAGTGACCTGCAAGAGAACAAGATGAGGACATCCCACAAGGAAACTACAGATCTGAAACTGCACAACAAGACTCATCCCACCAGAAAAGATTTGCTGGAACTGATATTGAAAAAGACCAGGTTGAAACACCAGGAGCACAGACAGACGACAAAAAATCACCCCAAATTCCAGAAAAAAGCGAAGCAAGTTGTCACCAAACTTTCACCCATGGAGCACAATCCCCCACATCACCAACCAAAGACCCAAAATCAGATCACGAAAAACTAACAACTTTTTCAACAGAAAAACTAACAACCTTATCAGAACCAAGCGAAGAAGAACCGAACATAAAATCTAAAGAATCCATCGAAGATTCATACCAACAAAAAGTCTCACTGCCCGAACCCGATGCAGACGAGTTTGACAAGAAAATGCCATCTCAGCCATCTTCTGAAGACATAAACAAAAAAGCTTCCTTCCAAACACCCAACAAACCGGAAGTGACGGCAGCAGACCACGTGACACCACAGCCGAACCCTTACCCAGAAAGCATCTCTCCTGTGATTTACCTCACTCCTGTCGCGGACATAGTGGATGGAGATACCACTAGCACTGGTACATGGAGAGAAGGGGACACACCATCTTCAAAGGAGTCTGAGAAGTATCAGCACGGTGCCCAGCAAGATTCTAACCGCTCCCCTGTGAAAACTGTCACCACGGCCACAAACTTGAAGGGTGGGAACCACCAGAAGCTGGCAACGGTTACTGTGGCTGTCAACGTGAAACACGGTGAGTACCGTTCCTGTTGTGATGGTGATGATGATGATGATGGTGATGATGATGATGATGATGATGATGATGATGATAGTGGTGGTGGTGGTGGTGATGATGATGATGATGATGATGATGATGATGGTGATGATGGTGATGATAATGATGATGATGGTGATGGTGATGGTGATGATGATGATGATGATGATGATGATGATGATGAGGAGAAGAAGAAGAAGAAGAAGAAGGAGAAGGAGAAGAAGAAGAAGAAGAAGAAGAAGATGATGATGATGATGATGATGATGATGATGATGATGATGATGATGATGATGATGATAATAATAATAATAATAATAATAATAATAATAATAATAATAATAATAATGATAATGTATGTGTATATGTATGTGTGTGTGAGGGAAGGGTATGTGTGTATGTGCTGTATTGTATTGCTTTGTATTGCTTGTATGTATTGTATTGTATTGTATTGTATTGTATTGTATTGTATTGTATTGTATACCACTTTCGGTCAGCAGATTAAATTCTCTTCATACAACCAGGGCCACTCCCACGGGAAGAGCGCGTG
>CM060347.1:21340248-21342748 GCA_030674155.1 Stramonita haemastoma | reverse complement strand
TGGTCATCCCATATTGACAGCCTATGCAAGCGAATCTCACAAAAGGTATATCAACTTTCAAAAATTAAACATTATTTAGATCTCAATGCTCGTAAACAATTTTATCATGCTCATATACAATCTATCATTGATTATGCTTCAACGTTGTATGACTTAAGCAGTGGTAACAACTTAAAACCTCTTTTAAGGATCCACAGGAGAGCTCTTAAACTCATACTGTTAAAATCTTCTAGCTTGTCACCTCAAGATTACATTAAACTAGATATCCTCCCCTTAAATTACCAGCTCGAATACAATAAAGCTGTTACAATGTATCGAATAATGAACGAACTCGCTCCAACTACTGTGACTGCAAGATTTCCCCTTAATCAGTCAAAATACACGAACAATATACTGATTCGGAAACCAAGGATTGACATGTACAAAACTAGCCTTTCCTACTCAGGAGGAGTTCTATGGAACACGTTGCCAAAATGCATAAAAAATGCCAGCAGTATCTTGTCATTTAAACGTGCTTATAAATGTCATCTTATGCATTCATTGAAAAATGAGTTAACCTAGTCAATAGTTTGTATTTCCTGTCTTTATTGCTACTATAATGCTAAGCTAAAGACTTACGTCATATACGAGTGTTTTGTTAGTTGAAGCGTATTGATCTTAAACTTGCGTATTTCACATTTTAAAGTAGTTTTTATTGTATAATTATCCATACAGTGCATCATCCATTTGTCGTGCATATGCAGCATGCAGTGATCAGTATGTTTTAATATGAGATTGAGTGCGTGTGTGCGTGCAGGTGTATGCGTTTTGTGATATTTTCTTATGATACAAACATTCTTTTTTTATTTTTATTTTTTTAGAACTTTTCTTTGTTCTGTGTTGTCCTCAATAAGGGAAATAGGGGGGGGGGGGGGGGTCTCTTTGCTTTTGGGTATTTAGTGTTGTTGTTAGGTAATGGCTTGTTTATTTTAATTATCTCATTACCTTGGTAAAAAATTGTTCATAATTTCTCTCTTTGTATCTGTCTATCTGTCTGTCTGTCTGTCTGTCTGTCTGGCTGTCTGTCTGTCTGTCTCTCTCATTTACTTCAGCTGTTCGCCTATTATTTGAAAACAGGTATAATTGCATGATTAAGAATCAGGTTATGTACCCCCCCCCCCCCCCCCCCCCCCCCCAATTGTTTTGCATTGTTATGATTTTCTTTCCTCTTTTTTATTTTTGTTATTGTTATAGAAGGCTGGATGTAAAAAAGCAATTGTTATGCTTACTCTATCACCTTCTGAAAATAAAATTAATTCAATTCAATTCAATTCAATTCAATTCAATTCTCTCTCTCTCTCTCTCTCTCTCTCTCTCTCTCTCTCTCTCTCTCTCTCTACCTCCTCTCTCTCTCTCTCTCTCTCTCTCTCCTCTCTCTCTCTCTCTCTCTCTCTTTCTCTGACTGTCTGTCTGCCTGTCTTTGTCTCTCTGTCTTTGTTTTTGTCTCTGTCTCTTTCTCTCTCTGTTTGCCTCTCTTTCTTTGTCTGTCTGTCTGTCTGTCTGTCTGTCTGTCTGTCTGTCTTTGTCTGTCTGTCTGTCTCTCTCTGTCTGTATCTCTCTCTCTCTCTCTCTCTCTCTCTCTCTCTCTTCTCTCTCTCTCTCTCTCTCTCTCTCTCTCTCTCTCTCTCTCTCTCTCTCCTCTCTCTCTCTCTCTGCGGGGGACGGATAGCCTAGTGGTCAGAACATTGCGCTGGCAATTTGAAGACCCGGGTTCGAATCTGGTCGAGGAGATTTTTCTCCTGGAGTTAACATCAGTGCTGACTCCACTCTCCCCAAAAGTCCTTCGGATGAGACTTAAAACGAGGCCCCGTGTGCGAACGCACGCAGAACATCTTGCGCACACGTTAAATCCTGTTCCGCTTTTCGTAAGAGTAGGCCATCGTGTGCCGGTGGGAACAGATGACATTTACAAAACTGCATACACACGGGGACTGGATGTAAAAAAGCACAAGAGTGCTTATCCCATTATCCTCGATATAAAAGAATAAAATAAAATAAAATAAAATAAAATCTCTCTCTCTCTCTCTCTTCTCTCTCTCTCTCTCTCTCTCTCTCTCTCTCTCTCTCTCTCTCTCTCTCTCCTCTCTCTCTCTCTCTCTCTCTCTCTCTCTCTCTCTCTCTCTGGGTCTTTCTACAGCGTCAAGAAAGGCTATCCTACGATGTATATTGACAAACCCTAACCATTGTCATAAAACATGGTATTACATGGGCCTTTTCAGGGTAGACGAAAAGAATCGAAAAGAAAATGAAGATAACGGTGAAAAAGAAATGGAAGAAAAGAAAGAAGAAAATATGATGGTACTAAAAGTTTACATGAGCGTACGAGTGCATGTGCACACACACGCTCACACATAACCACACACACACACACACACACACGCACGCACGCATACACGCACGCACACACACACACACACACACACACACACACACACACACACACACACACACACACACACTC
>CM060347.1:21334867-21337648 GCA_030674155.1 Stramonita haemastoma | reverse complement strand
GGAGGGAGGGAAGGAGACTGAGGAGGAGGTTTTGTCGTCCAATAACGTGTCCTTTAAGATAGGTCAGGAGAGGGAGAGAGAGAGAGAGGGAGAGAGAGAGAGAGGAGAGAGAGAGAGAGAGAGAGAGAGAGAGAGAGAGAGAGAGAGAGAGAGAGAGAGAGAGGAGAGAGAGAGAGAGAGAGAGAGAGAGAGAGAGAGAGAGAGAGAGAGGAAGACGAACAGAAGACCCCCTCCCTGTCCCCCCCCCCCCCCCCTCTCTCTCTCTCTCTCTCTCCCTCTCTCTTCGTGTGTTTCTCTCTGTCTCTCTCTCAAATATTTTTAATCTTTTGAAAAATCTCAGGGGGTAGCCATTTTTAAATGATAATAATAATATCTTTTTAGGGCAAGAGGCACCCCCCCCTCGGCCCCCCCCCCCCCCCCCCCCAAGAAAAGGCTGTCCAATTTATTTGTAACCCTTGGAAATAAAGTTTATCCTGCAAAATCAGTCTATCAGTCATCAATCAATCAATTATCAATCAATAAGTCAATAATCAATCAATCATTTGATAAAAAAAAAACACTAACGAATCATCAATCAATCATAAACCAATCAATCAACCAATCAATCAATCAATCATCAATCGGTCAATCAATTAGTCGATCAATACTTTGATCAATCACACCAACCAATCCAACCAACCAACCAACCAACAACAACCACAACCACAATAATCAATCAACACAATCAATCAATCAATCAATCAATCAATCAATCAATCAATCAATCATATCTCTCCTTAACTTCTTTCTCAGGTCATCTTTCCCTTTCTCCGTCCTTCCCTTCTTCCCCCTCCTGCCCCCTCCCCTCCCCCCCCCCCCCCCCCCCCCCCTTTGTCCATTCTCCCCCCCGTCCTCTCCCCTTTAGACACGGGTTTTAGAGCTAGCTCCTAACATTGATGACATTTATTTTCTTCCTGATGTTTGGGGAATTCCAGACTCGTGGGTCAGTTATGTTATGTTCTTCAGAAAATCGCTGACATCTATGGGCCAGCTGAGGGCAAGAGAGTGATAGTTGACAATAGATAACATGAAACACACAACACACACACACACACACACACACACACACACACACACGCACACACACACACATACACACTAACTCGCTCACACACACACACACGCGCACACACACCACACACACACACACACACACACACACAACACACACACACACACACACACACACACACACACACACACAACACACACACACACGGGACGGGATAGCCTCGTGGTCAGAACATTGCGCTCGCAATTTGACGGCCCGAGTTCGATTCCCGGTCGAAGGGATTTTTCTCCTGGAGTTATCATCAGTGCTGACTCCACTCTCCCCAAAAGTCTTTCGGATGAGACTATAAACCGAGGCCCCGTGTGTGAATGCACGCAGAACATCTTGCACACACGTTAAATCCTGTTCCGCTTTTCGTTATGAGTAGGCCATCGTGTGCCGGTGGGGACAGATGACATTTACAACAAAAAAACCTGATACACACGGGGACTGGATGCAAAAAAGCACAAGAGTGCTTATTCCATTATCCTCAATATGAAAGAATACTTAAAAAATAAATAAATAAACACACACACTCCCCCCCCCCAACACACACACACACACACACACACACACACACACACACACACACACACACACACACACCACACACACACACACACACACACAACACACAACACACAACACTCACCCCCCCCCCCACACACACACAACACACACACTCCCCCCCCCCCCACCACGCACACACTCCCCCCCAACACACACTCCCCCCCACACACACACCACCCCTCCCCTCCACATACACACACTCCTCCCCCTCTGCCAGCTATCTAATCGTAATAATAACTCATCTCCTCCATAATTTATTACAGAGGGAAGTGAGAGATGTAAGGTTTTTTTTTCTCTCCTCAGGATACAGCCACATCAAACACACCTCATTCCCTCATTTTACCACTCCGATATGATTCGGGGAGTGGTGGGGGGTGGGGTGGGAAGTGGGTAGTTGCAGTGGTAGGATAGGGATGGGGGGGGGGAAGGAGGGGGGTGTGGATGGAGGAGGGGGTGGAAGGGGAAGGGGAGTTAGCAGAAGGGGCTAGGGTGTGAATGCTTTACAGAGATGGGGGGGGGGATTTTTTTCTCCTAGAGAGCTAAGTGAAAATGTTCTGAGTTGGATGCTGTGCTGATCTGAAAATATTGAAAAATTGATCTAATCTCTTTTCTTAAAAAAAAAGATAGTTACAATCTCTTGTAAAAAAAAAAAACCATGTCTCTTTCATCTCGAAAAAAAACCCATCCCCAAAACAACGTCAACATGATGCAGAAAAAGGTGGGGAAAAAAACAAACACAAACAAAATTTAAAAGAATTCAACACTCCGGCTCTTCTTCCTCCTCCCCCTCTCCTGCCATCATCCTCCCCCCTCCCCAACACATACACTCAAACAGACACATCGACACACAGGCGCATCAGCATATAGATACAAACATAGGTACAGGCATAGTTTCCCCCCCCCCCCACACACACACACAGACACACACAGACACAAACAAACACGCACAGACACCAAAAGAACACACACACACACACAGACACAGACACAGCACACACACACACGAACAAAACACAACACACACACACACACACACACACACACACACACACACACACACACACACACCGACGCACGCGCGCGCGCGCGCGCCAAAAATGGCGCACTTTACGCCATTCCAG
>CM060347.1:21317367-21319867 GCA_030674155.1 Stramonita haemastoma | reverse complement strand
GAATGAATGAATGAATGAATGAATGAAAAAAAAAGAAAGAAAGAGAGGAAGAAAGAGAAAGAAGGAGAGAAAGGAGGAGAGAAAAAAGGAGAGAGAGAGAGAGAGAGAGAGAGAGAGAGAGAGAGAGAGAGAGGAGAGAGAGAGAGAGAGAGAGAGAGATTTATTGATTGATTGATTTATTCTTTTATATTGAGGATAATGGAATAAGCACTCTTGTGCTTTTTTGCATCCAGTCCCCGTGTGTATGATGTTTTGTAAATGCCATCTGTTCTCACCGGCACACGATGGCCTACTCTTAGGAAAAGCGGAACAGGATTAGAGAGAGAGAGAGAGAGAGAGAGAGAAGAGAGAGAGAGAGAGAGAGAGAGAGAGAGAGAGAGAGAGAGAGAGAAGACATTAAATAATATTGTACACACACACACACACACACACACACACACACACACACACACACACACACACACACACACACACACACACACACACACACACACACACACACACACACAGAGTGAGAGAGAGAGAGAAAGAGAAAGAGAGAGAGAGAGACAAAATTCTTTTATTCGAGGATAATAGATAAGCACTCATGTGCTTTTTTACATCCAATCCCCGCCCCTTTCAGGGATAACATCAAGATAAAAAGACAGCCTCAACTAAAACAAGAACAATTATAATGATCCAATTACCAAGAGCAAACCACACCAAGTATCAAACAACAGGTAAGAAATAAGACAGAGATACAATATTAAGGTAATGTTATAAAAAAGGCACTCATTCAGAAACGAAAATAAGAAGTAAGAATCAATGATGATTTTGATTTGAATAATAAACAAGCAAACAAACAAACAAAGAAACCAAAAAACAACAACAACAACAACAAAAACACAACAACAACAACAACAACAACAACAAAACAACACAAAACAAAAACAAACAAACAAAAAACAAAACAAAACAAAAAAGGTGTAATGATTATAGATCAAACATGAGAATATGATGAAATTAGATGACTGAAAACATCAATCCACCACCATCTATCATCGAAATATGTCCCATAAAACATAAGATTTTGATAAAGGGTGAGAAAGAGCAACAACAACAGGTAAGAAATAAGACAGAGATACAATATTAAGGTAATGTTATAAAAAGGCACTCATTCAGAAACGAAAATATGAAGTAAGAATCAATGAAGAATTTGATTTGAGTACAAAAAAACAAACAAAAACCAATCAAAGCACACAAAAAAATAATAATAATTAAAGAGCAAGCATGAGAATATGATGAGGTTAAATGACTGAAAACATCAATCCCGCTATCTATTATCAAAATAAGTCCCATAAAGCACAGTTTTTTTAACAAAAAAAAACCCTAACTCACACTCACACACACACACATACACACATACACACACACACAAACACTCACACACATACCAACACACATACACACACACACACACACACACACACACACACACACACACACACACACACACACACACACACACACACACACACACACACCTCACTTAGTCTTATGATTATAGTCATAAGATCATCATAATCTGAGAGAAGTGAGGAGGGAGAGGGCAGATAGTTGGAGAGGGGAGAAGTGTGGTTTGTTATTTTTGATTCATCAAGTAGATTAGAAGGTGAGTTTTTAAGGTTGTTAATGATTGATGCTGTTTAATTGAGTCAGGGAGGGAGTTCCATAGCGTAGGGCCTGAGTATAGTAAGCTAGTTTTGAACAAGTCTATTCTTGGGATTGGGACACTTGGCTTTACCGTATTTCTGGAATGATTCATTGGGAATTTGTCTTTTAAGGATGTGGGGACATTTCCTGTCAGTATCTTAAACATCATGATGCCTTTGTTATATTTTAGTCTTTGGTGTAGGGGAAGGATATTTAACTGTGTATAATCCCCTTCTAGCAAGGTTGTTTTCTTCAGAAGGACCAGTTTGAGACCACGTTTATACAGACTTAGTAATGGTTTCATGGTATTTGCACTGGCAGAGTCCCACAGGGTTGCAGCATAGTCTATTGAG
Organism: Stramonita haemastoma; assembly: GCA_030674155.1. NCBI lineage: Eukaryota > Metazoa > Mollusca > Gastropoda > Neogastropoda > Muricidae > Stramonita > Stramonita haemastoma. The sequence continues at coordinate 21,317,822 of CM060347.1, read as the reverse complement.
GATTGTATATAAGCTTGAAAAAATAGTTTCCTTGAATGAAAATCGAGAAAGTGTTTTATTTTAATCAACTGGTAGACTTTTTTGGACAAGTATTTGCATAGGTGAGATATGTGGTAGAACCAGCTGAGATTTTCATCAATTGTCACTCCTAGAACTTTGTGGTGAGAGGTCTGTTCGATTGCTTCCTTTTTTATGTGAATTGGAAATAGTTTATGTGGTAAATTTTGTCGCTTTTGTCTGGTAGTGATAAGCATGCATTTTGTTTTTTGGGGATGGATAGTCATGTGGTTCAGTTCAGTCCATTTGACAAGGTCGTCAGTGCTTTTTTGTAATAAAGTTGTGAGATAGTCAATGTCATTATGGCTCGTATGTATGGTTGTGTCATCTGCAAATAGTTCACATTTGGAATTGATATGTAGAGGAAGGTCATTTATGTATAATGAAAAGAGAATAGG
>CM060347.1:21299867-21304867 GCA_030674155.1 Stramonita haemastoma | reverse complement strand
CTATCATATCCATCACTTATACTGTGGTCCTGTACACCGTGGGGGTACCACTGAAGATTTTGCAACCAGCTTCCTTCACTCCTCGCGGTCCTCTGCTTTCCGTAGCAGATCGCTCCACTCAAGGCCTGTCCACTCTCTGATGTTGTCTTCCCACCGTTTTCTCTGTCTGCCTCTTCGTCTCCCTCCCCTTACTGTTCCCTGTAAGACAGTGTTGGCCAGTGATGTTTGTGTGACGTGCCCGTACCACTTTAGCTTGCAGTTTTTTTCACTGAAGTCGGGAGCTCTTCATAATATGGTCTAATGGCATTTTGAAATACAGTTTTCACTTCCTGATTAGTGATGCGATCTGTGTATGAGATACCAAGGACTTTGTGAAATCATCTCCATCATTATTATTCAAGCACAAAAATGTCTTCGACTCAGTGGTCCTGATGCCCAAAACTGTGACCTTACGTTTAGTTTTTCTATCCCTCTTCCTCCTCCTCCTCCTCTTCCTCCTCCTCCTCCTCCCTCCTTCCTCCTCCTCCTCTCCTCCTCCTCCTCCTCCTTTCCTCCTCCTCCTCCTCCTCCTCCTCCTCCTCCTCCTCTCCTTCTTCCTCCTCCTCCTCCTCCTCCTCCTCTCTCCTCCTCCTCCTCCTCCTCCTCCTCCTCCTCCTCCTTCCTCTTCTTCCTTCTCCTCCTTCTTCTCCTCCTCCTCCTCGTCTTCTCTCTATCCAAATTCCATTCTCATGGGGAAAATGTTGGGTCCAAGTTTCTAAAGCTATGACTGTGTGGACGTTAGGGGAATATCACAGGATGGATTGATGTGGTAATGCTTACCAGCTAGCCCCGAGTGAGGTGAATGGAATTTCAAATTCGAAATAATTGTAAAGTTATTAGCAAGTCAAAGTAGAAGATAGGTCAATGGACGGAAAAGTCAATGACCATGGTTCAAGTACGGGTACCTTAATCGCTGAAAGAAGATATTGATTACGTAGGATAACATGTTATAAGGAACAAAAACTAGATCCATGTGGTCACACACATCTAGCACTGAAACCTCTTCGTTTTAGCTATAATCAAATCGTAGGAGTTTTTTCTCTCTTTTTTCTGTCTTTTATTTCGAAGATAATGAAAATGCACTCATCTGCTCTATACATACAGCCTTTGACGAAAAGCGTTTTTTTGTTTTTCTGTTTGTTTGTTTGGGGGCTGGGGAGTGTGGGAGGGTGAGGGTGTTCTCACACACACACACACACACACACACAACACACACACACACCACACACACACACACACCACACACACACACACACACACACACACACCTTACACACAACACACACACACACACAATACAACACACAAACACACACACACACACAACACCTACACACAACACACAACACACACAAAACACACACACACACACACAAACACACACACACAAACACCATCTCCCCTCTCCCTCTTCTTCTTCTCCCTCTCATCTCTACCTCCTCCTCCCCCTCCCCCCTATTTTTTCACTATCAATACATCAACTGCACCCACACCACAACTACCCCCAACCCCCTTCTATCTCTCCTCCCTCCCTCCATCCCATCTTTTCACCCTCCACTTCACTTTCACCAGCCAGATTCATAACACCCCCACTTCCACCCACCCCACCCCTCTCATTCACCTCACACACACACACACACACACACACACACACACACACACACACACACACACACACACACACACACACACACAACACACACACACACACGCACGCACACATACACACACACATAGGCTTGCCTCGTACACTCACACAAACGCACTCGCACGTGCGCACACACACACACACACACAGCACGCACGCACGCACGCACACACACACACAGGCGTTCGCTCATACACTCACACACACACACACAACACACATACATACACACACACAACACGCACACACACACACACACACACACACGCAAACACACACATATACCCCCCCCCACCCCACACACACAACACAACACAACACAACACAACACAACACAACGCAACACACACAAACGCAACGCAACACAACACACACACACACACACACACACACGCACACGTACACACACACTTACACAACACACACACAAACACACACACAAACACACACACACTCCTAGGTGACTTTCCCTCTCCCCTCCCCCCCCTCCCCCCCACCCCCTCCCCCCCCCCCCCCCCCCCCCTCTCCGTTTCCTTCAAAGTTGGCAAATACGTCTGAAAGCTACCGCCGCCACCGCCACCGCCGCCGCTGCCGCCGACGCCGATGTTGTTGCTGTTGCTGGTGTTGCCGGTGGCATTGGAAGATCTCGACATGCTGATAATAATATCTTTACCTGCTGACTCTATTGAATTTTACTTCCAGACCTAGAAGAAAGCTGAGGCCTAGGCCTATATAATTATAATATAGGCAAAGCTTGTCTTGTCTTGTCTTGTCTTGGGCTTGTCTTGAGGTGATGTTGAGGTGGTGATAGTGATAGTGATAGTGATGGTGATGGTGATGGTGACTGGAGTGAAGTTCTGATCTGTTTTTTTTTTTTTTGTTCTCTTTTTTTGTCGACAGTGTTATTGTTTGATGATGAGAAGTGGAAGTATAAAAGAAATAGTGTGAGTGTGTTTGTTTTTGGTGTTTGAGAATACTTTTTTTTTCTGCTGAAGGAATAGGGGGAATAACAAAATGAAATGAAACTTGTGGTGAAAATTGATGTGTGACTTTGGAAGGAAGAGAAATAGTGTGTGTTTGTTTTAGTGTTTGAGAATACTTTTTTTTTCTAAAAGGAATAAGGGGAACAAGCACAGTGGAATGAAAATGGTGGTGAAAATTGGTGTGTGACATGGAAGTAAGAGAAATAGTAGTGTGTGTGTGTGTGTGTTTGAGAATGATTTTCTGGAGGAATAGTGGGAGCAGAATGAAATTGTGGTGTAGATTGGTGTGTGACTTGGAAGTAAGAGAAAGTAATAGTAGTGTATGTGTTTGAGAACACTTTTTTTTCTGGAAGGAATTGGGGAAACAACAAAAATAAACTGGAAATTGTGGTGAAGATTGGCGAGAGTGACTTGGAAGTAAGAGAAAGTAATAATAGTGTGTGGGTTTGAAAATACTTTTTTTTTTCTTGGAAGGAATAAGGGGAACAACAACAAAATGAACTGAAAAACTGTGGTGAAGATTGATTGGTGCTGGACTTGCAATTATGAGAAATAGTATGTGTGTGTGTGTGTGTGTGTGTGTGTGTGTGTGTGTGTGTGTGTGTGTGTGTGTGTGTGTGTGTGTGTGTGTGTGTGTGTGTGTGTGTGTGTGCTTGAGGATACCTTTGTTTTTTGAGGAAGAAAGGAAACAAAATAAAATGAAAAGTGCGGTTAAGATTGGGTGTGACTTGGATGTAACAGAAAAGAATAGTAGTGTGATGTGTGTTGTGTTGGTTTTGTAAATATCTTTTGGGGGAAGAAGTTCAGATGATGGGAGGAATGAGGGGCGGTGTGTGAACTGGATAAATGAAAAGTTAATGTGTGAAGATGGTGTGTGACTTGGAAATAGAGAAACAGAGTTATGTGTGTTTGTGTTTGAGAATGCTTTGGAAGGAAGGGGGGGGGGGGGGGGGGGGGCAACTAAATGAAACGAAAATTGTGGTGAAGATTGGTGTATGACTTGGAAGTAAGAGAAATAGTAGGTGTGTGTTTGAGAATACTTTTCTCGTGGAGGAATTGGGGAAAACGAAATGAAATGAAACTTGTGGTGAAGATTGGAGTCTGACGTTTTTGGAATGGTGTGTGCTGGGAAATTATTTCGGGGTTTGGGGATTTTTTTTTAAGTGGAGGGTTTTTAAAGATTTTTTGGATCACCCTTTGGGTATAAATACGTCTCTTATTTTTAAAGAATGAGCTTTAGGTAGGTTTTTAAAAAAAAGTTTGTCTGCAGTGAAGTAGATATACAAAGCATCTTTAATAATTATTCAGTGTAGGTGGGTTTTTTCATTATCTGCTTTTAAGAATTTTTTTTAAGCATCTCATATTTTTGAAGTTTTTAGTTTAGTTGTTCTTCGTATTAGATCTATCTGCCTTAAAAATATATTTCAAAAAGTCTTTAGAAATTGTTGTACTTCTTTCTTCCACTGGTACGTCCACCATCACTCACAATTAGGGAAGGAATAGAGAAAAAATGTCAACACTTTAACTATCCAGAACAACAAGACAACTATGAAATAATATTTCATATAAAAATACCATTTCTACTGTTTTGTAAGAGTATTTCCTCAAAACCCCAAGCTAAAAGCACTCCAAAATTACTTACACCCACCTCTCTTGAGACTTCACTGGCGTCATTCACGCATGAGGCAGGCAAGGTACTCTATCGCGCCAACATTATCAACGATTGGCTTGTGTCACACCATCCTCTGTTGGTAGGGTTAAAAGGTAAAGGTGTCCCATAACCTGTCTGGTCGGGAGCGAGGCACCAGAGACTTCAGCTTCTCTAGAGGCCAGCATATTGAGGGCGGCGCCCTTCTCCTCTCCCTCGCTGCTTTACCTTCCCTGACCCTAAGGAGGGCAGGTACCCATATACAGCTGGTAGAACTGGGGGGACTGTACTGAAGCCAAGGCGCGCAAACGGTCACCCATCCACTTGGTAACCAGGCTCGATGCTGCTTAAATAACTTTGACTTGGGGAAAGTGAGCGCTCTGACCACTGAGCTATGCCCGTCCCCTCTGTTGACTAGGCCTAATCCCCTCTGAACTGTCTGTAGTTTTAACATGGCTTTTTCTTCTTTGAGGGGGCGGGATAGCTCAGTGGTCAGAGCACACACCTTTCCCCGAGCTAAGGTTAAGCAGCATCGAGCGCGGTAACCAATTAGATGGGTGACCGTTTGCGCACCTTGGCTTCAGTACAGTCCCCCCAGTTCACCCAGCTGTCAATGGGTACCTGCCCTTTTTTAGGGTTAGGGAAGGTAAAGCAGCAAGGGAGAGGAGATGGGCGCCACCCT
>CM060347.1:21284867-21287367 GCA_030674155.1 Stramonita haemastoma | reverse complement strand
GCCGCGAGGGGAAGTCACGTGACAGGAAGGAAGGTGACGTCACTTCCGGTGCCAGGACCGCTATCCCCAGGGGAGGAGGGAAGCCCGCCCCGGTGGGACCAAGGAACGGATCACGTCATCCAGAAGGCCGCGTGACGTCAGCGAAACCAGGCTGGCGAATGACGTCAGTGGTCCGACGTTACGTCACGCGTCGATGTCATCTGGGGCGGAGAAACTGGAACGACGTCATGCCAAGAGGAAAAGGTGCTTCGAAGGTGAGTGTAGATGTGTGTGTGTGTGTGTGGAGGGGGGGGGGGGGGGGGGGGTCTGTGTGTGTTGTGTGTGTGTGTGTTTGTGTGTGTGTGTATGTTTGTGTGTGTGTTTATGCGAGAGAGAAAGAGAGAGACAGCAGAGAAATAGACAGACGGACAGACAGACGGGCAGACACAGACAGACAGACAGACAGACAGACAGACAGACAGACAGACAGACAGACAGTGTGTGGTGTTGTGTTGTGTGTGTGTGTGTGTGTGTGTGTGTGGTGTGTGTGTGTGTGTTGTGTTTATGGATTCGTTTTGTGCATGTTTGTTTGTTATTTATCATATTATCTGCGTTTCCTGATATTTTTGTTTTTGTTATTGCTGTTGCTGTTATTGTTATTTGCTGTTTTGCATGTTGCTGTTGTTTTTTCTTTATTGCTTCTTGTTTGTTTTGTTTTGTTCTTGCTTTTCTTTTTCTTTTCTTTGCTTCTTCTTCTTTCTTGCTTTTTTCTTCTTCTTCTTCTTCTTCTTCTTCTTCTTCTTCTTCATCCTCTCTTCTTCTTCTTCCATGCATTTTTTCTTCTCCTTTTGCAATTCGCTCTTCTTTTCTGCATTTTTTACCTTTCTTGATTGCATTTTTTTTCTCATTCTTCTTCGTTCTTCTTTAGACGGCAAGAATCCAATTTCAGATTCAACACAAGAACCAAAACATTTCTATCTAATAATAAGTTTATAACAGTATATGTGCAAATGGTAGATAGAAATAAAGGGAGGGAAAAAAGAGAAAGAAAGAAAGATGGAAAGAAAGAAAGAAAGAAAGAGAGAGAGAGAGAGAGAGAGAGAGAGAGAGAGAGAGAGAGAGAGAGAGAGAGAGACAGACAGACAGACAGACAGACAGACAGACAGACAGACAGACAGACAGACAGGCAAACAGACAGACAGAACAGACAGAACAGACAGACAGACAGACAGAGAGAGACAGGCAGACAGACAGAGACAGACAGACAGACAGACAGACAGACAGACAGACAGACAGAGACACAGAGAGAGAGGGCATCTTCAGGTTACATTAATACCAAAAACAGACAAATCAACAAAGTGTCACAAAACACCCACTCCAAACCCTTCTTTAAAACAATATTATCCATGAAACAGATCAGGTCAATGTCTATCAAAAGAATTAATTTTAAGCAAATCATCTCATACATTCCAACTTGCATAGTATATATGACAAAAAATAAAACACAGAGAGACACAGACAGACAGACAGACAGAGAGAGAGGGAGGGGGGAGGGCATCATCAGCTTAAATCATTATCAAAACAACCCCCCTCCCCCTCCCAAAATATTACAAAACACCCACTCAAAACAGAGAGAGAGAGAGAGAGAGAGAGAGGAGAGAGAGAGAGAGAGGAGAGAGAGAGAGAAGAGAGAGACAGAGAAGAGAGAGAGAGAGACCGAGAGACGAGAGACAGAGGAGAGAAACGAGACAGACAGAGACAGACAGACAGACAGGACAGACAGGGAGAGAGAGAGGGGGGGGGGGAGAGAGGAGAGAGAGAGAGAGAGAGAGGAGGAGAGAGAGAGAGAGAGAGAGAGAGAGAGAGAGAGAGATACAGACAGACAGACAGACAGACAGACAGACAGACACAGACAGACAGACAGACAGAGAGATAGAGAGGCTAGTTATACAATACAATACAATACAATACAATGCAATACCATACAATACCATACAATACCATACATTACAAATGAGATGATAAGCCAAAAGATCTACGTATTATTCTTTTGAATGAGACGTTAATGATGCAAAATTTGGGTAGTGGTACATGGTTATTTGAATGAGACGATAAACCAAAAGCTTAGGTAGGCCTACTGGATCTACTCTCCAGAATGGGACGATGAAGCATCGGTTCCGTGAGCAGCGAAAATTTAGCCTCAGTAACATAATCTACGAGAATAAGAGAATTGGCCTTGAAACGCCTGCCCCCCTCTCTCCTCCTCCCCCCCCCCCCCAAAAAAAAAGAAAAAAAGCTTGACATGTGCATCAGTATATCATGTTTCTGCTTTTACGTTTATGTGCTTTAGCGTTTGACACATGTACACATATGTCCTGTCTTGTTTTTTTTGTTTTTTTGCACACTTGTCTTTTCTTGTCAATGGTCTTAATAACATTGTATCCATTGATTGGTGTGTGTGTGTGTGTGTGTGTGTGTGTGTGTGTGTGTGTGTGTGTGTGTGTGTGTGTGTGTGTGTGTG
>CM060347.1:21254867-21272367 GCA_030674155.1 Stramonita haemastoma | reverse complement strand
GGACGTGTGTCTCGATGGTGGTTCGAACTCGCGCTGTCAGATGGTTAATAAGACTGTAACCACTAGGCTATTCAGCGCTCTGTGGATCGGTGGTCTAGAGGTAATGCACCTGTCCAGAAAGCGAAAAGTCCGGGTTTCCAGTGTGTGGGGATTCGATCCCGTTTGTGCTCGAAACTTTTCCGCCATCCACGAGACCATGAGTGGTGGTCTGGGTGCTAGTCTTTTGGATGAAACGATTTAAAACGATGGTTTCATGTGCAGAACATCTTGCAGCACACACGTTTAAAAAACCCGTTCCGCTTTTGCTGAAGAGCAGGCCATTGTGTGCTGGTGAGAACAGATAACAAAATTGAAGAAACTGAATACACACAGGGACTGGATGTAAAAAAACAACAACAACACATGAATGCTTATTCCATTAACCTCGAAATAAAAGAATAAGATACAAAAATAACCACCCATTTAGTGCACGTAAAAGAACCCACGGCAACAGCAGAGATTTTCCTCGCAAAATTATGTAGAAAAAAAAGCCACTCTGATAGGAAACCAACTATGTATGCAGACAGGCAACGAAACAAAAATAATGGATATCGCTGCTATTGTGGCGACGCACTCTCTCCCAAGGGGGGTAAGCAGCCCGAATTTCACGCAGAGAAATCTGCCGTGACTTTAAGGGGTATACAAAACAAAACAAAACAAATACAAACAAAAACGCATTCGCGTGCGTGTGGTCGTATGTGGTGATGGTGTTGGTGGAGGGGATGGGGGGGGGGGGGGAGAGAGAGAGAGAGCGGTTTTCGGTGTACTGTGTGCATGCAAAAGGAGAGGGATGAAAGGGGGAGGGTGTGGGGGGGGAGGCAGAATGTAATGTGTGTGTGTGTGTGTGTGTGTGTGTGTGTGTTGTGTGTGTGTGTGTGTGTGTGTGTGTGTGTGTGTGTGTGTGCGTGCGTGCATGCATGTGTGTGTGCGGTGCATATGTGTGTTTTTGTGCGTGCGTGCGCACGTGTGGTGCATGTGTGTGCATGTTTGATCAAGTGAAGGCAAGTGAAGTCAAATAGTCAATTCAATTCCAGATGGTACATGGAGTAAGCAAGGCCTTTTGATTTCTTTTTTTCTCAAGCCGTCCATCCAGCATTCGTTTGTTTTTACTTCATAATCTGAAGAGGACAGGAGGCAGGACACGCCTTCATCCATACATCTTTCGTCATTTTTATTTATTTATTCATTTATTTATTTATTTATTTATTTATTTATCTATTTATTTATTTATTCATTCATTCATTCATTTATTTATCTATTCTTTCACATCAAGGATAATGAAATAAGCACTCCTGTGCTTTTTTACATCCAGTCCCCGTGTGTGTGCAGTTTTGTAAATCTTGTCATCTGTTCGTTACATGTCCTGATCCTCTATCGTGAATGTGGCAGTTCGTATCAGACGATCATCCCCAAAGTCGGAATGTGGCTACCTTCATGGGGGGCAAAATACGGTCACATACGTAAAATCTCATCATTGGTGAACCTCGGAGCTCTAGTTGAGGAATGAAAAAAATCATCATCATCCATCATCATTCATCATCATCATCATATCATCATCATCATATCATCATCATCATCATCATCATCACACCACCACCACACACACACACATCATCATCAATCACACACCACCACCACACTACATACATACAATACAACAACACACACACCACATACACATACATCACACACCACCACACCACCACACCACCACACACCACCACCACACACACCACATACATCACACACACACACCACACACACACACACACACACCACACACACCAACAACACAACACAACAACACAAACCACACAACACAAACAACACAACACAAATACACGTTTCTTTTTGTTGATGCCATCAGTATGCTGTTCTTATTTTGCATCTTTAAATGACAACGTTGTTTGTTTTTTTTACCCCAATACATAACCTAACTCCATCATCTTTTTTTTTTTCAATCTCATCATAAAACCCTTTCCTATACCATACCCTTACCCAGACAATAACTCCAATGATCTTCTCCCTGTCCAACAGGCTCACACACGAACCTCCACCTCCACCACCACCTCCACCACCACCACGACGCCCAACAGAAACAGAAAGCCCCGTGACGTCACCCGAGTCTCTGACGTCATCCCCAGCCGAACCCAGACCTCTGACGTCACGGGGGAGGCGGCGGGGAGGACGCTCAGAGATGCAGCTCGCCGAAACTGAAGCAGTCCAAGGAGAACGAGAACCGCAGACAGAAAAGCGCCTCGCCACAATGCTCCAGACGGCGCTTCCTCAAGCAACGCCAACCCAACACAACAGCAGCAACAACAACAAAAGCAACCAGACAGAAGAAAGAGCAGCAGCAGCAGCAGCAGCAGACCTCCAAACGTCCGCCCAGCAAAGAGGAGAGATGCCCTACGTTCGCGGCTGCCTTCTACAACAACAAACCACCTTCACGATTCACCGCTTCACGCTCATACTCTTCTCACACGAACACCACCACCACCACCGCCACTACCACTACCAACAACAACAACAACACCAACAACAGCAACAACAGTACCCACCACACTCTTACTAAACGTAAGGACAAAGGTGGCGCAGGTGTTGCTGTGGTGGTGGTGGGCGGGGGGGATTTATGCCTCGGGGGATCTGGCAAGGATCTTCTAGATTCAGCTCGAGTCCCCTCTCAACGCAAGAAGGATTTACCCTCGCCGGGACAAGAAAAAACAGATCCCCCTATCAAAGAATCCTCTGCTGCTACTGCTACTGTCACAGGAGGAGCTTGTGTTGTGAGAGAGCGTCCCAAATCTTCGAGATCGAAATCTAGAGAGGTGACAACATCCTCTGCTAGGAGCGGTGAAGCGTCCAGAAAGAAAGATTCACACTCCTCTGCAAAATCGACAGAGGCTGCAGTTGAAGAAGTAGCAGCAGCAATAGTTGCACCCGAAGAAACGAGCCAGCGTGGGCGTAAAGCATCCTCCATCTCCTCTTCGTCCTCCAATCGCTTCTCCTCCTCAGCAAGGACAGAAAGGATGACGTCATCCACGCTGAGTAACGCGTCATCCACTGCGAGTAACGCGTCATCCACGGTGAGTAACGCGTCATCCTCAAAGACGGTGTCGTCATCCATGTCTTCTGTCGTCGTCAGCGGTCGCCGGAGCTCGAAAATGACGTCATCGTCGGATTCTGACGTCAGCAGCACGTCATCGTCCAGGAGCAGGTTGATGTCCTCGACCTTTTCCTCTAAACTGAAATCAAAAGAATCTTCTTCCTCTTCGACTGACACTACCACCGCAACAACAACAACAACCAACAACAACAACCCTACTACACCAGCCGATACCAGAACTGCGGGCCGACTACCCCTAGGGAGAGTGACGTCATCAGCGTGGACGAAACAAGTGACGTCATCCGCCACCAGGAGGGTGACGTCAGCTAGAGACTCGGGCGTGCAGTTGAAGAAAACCTCCTCCTCCTCGTCGTATGTTTCCACCAAGTCACAGTGTAGCAGCTCCACTCGAGAAAGCTCGGTGGAGAGTCAGTGTGCGGACGATTCTTTGTCCGTGCTGTCAGATGATGCGAGTGGTATGTCCTCTTCTTCTTCTGCTTCTGCTCTGTCCAGCATTGGCACTACTGCTACTGCTGCAAGCAGGAGAGACGGTCATTCCAGGGCAAGTCAGAAAAGTGACCGTGCGCGAGATGACAGAAAACTGTCCACCCAGCGACCAGTTCAGTCCAAGACTGAAACCTTGACGCACAGACTTAAACCGAAAGAAAGCGTGGATCGACCCAAACAAACTATTCTTACAAAACACGACACGAAAAAGACTTCCTCCCATTCCATCTCACGCACAAACCTTCCTCCCTCTTCTCATCCTTCTTCTTCTTCTACTACTTCTACTTCTGAGACGACCCCTGCCGAGAAGAGGTCAGCAAGGGTGAAAGGTAAAAGTTCGCGCCAACTCTCCGCCACGAGGGAAGGGAAAGAACTCTCTTCTCAGACAGCGGCGAAGCAGACGACAATGTTGACTCGCGGCGCGCAGAATGGCAGAAGTTAAAAGCAGCTGTGCAGCAGAAACCTGATGTTCTGTTATTACGCAAACCGTTAGTAGCAACTTCTGCAACAGCTAAAAACACAGTGACCAAACCGACCAAAGCAGTGACTAAACAAACACCGAGTCTTCTTACTCCGAACGAAAAGACTTCCAGCAAAAAGCAGACCTCCTTGACAAAAAAAGCAGGTACAGGCAAAGTTCAAACTTCCACGAAAACGAAACAGGCGAACCAGCAAAGACACCACCTCCATGGCACCAAAAGCCCATGAAAAAATTTACAGTCCGAAAAATCTGACAACCTTCCCTCGGAAAAGCACATTCAGTCAGAAACGCTGTTGAGTGACAGGTTAGAGAATAAACACGCCATAGACAACACCCCTCTCCTCCCTCCCGTTCTGAACCCCCTCCACCCCTCTCCTTCCCTGACTCTCCTCTACCCTCCCCCTCATCCTTACTACACCCCGTTCCTCTCCCACCCTCTTCCCTCACAGCTGGAAAACAAAAAGAAACTGCAGTCGAGCTGACAAACTTATCAGCAGAAAAACATGAAAGGAGGCAGAAGCCTTATCACCCCGAATGCCCAGATCAGCTTTAGAGGGCGAGGAAATTGAAGATAAACCGTTATCACAAGAAGCAAACATCACCATTTCTGCAGAAAAAAGGGCCAGCTCTCAAACTTTGGGGTTAGAGTCGGGAGGAGGGATGCGAACACGAACCCCAGGGGGTCAGAGACCTGCACACAGGACGCGGCACCACGTCAGATGCGCTGGCAGGGATTGAACCCCTCCCCTCACACCCCACTCCTCCCTTGCAAACACAGCACACCTGGAGAGGAGACAGCTGGAGCGTGAATGTAGCCCCATCAGGAGGAGTACAAGGATTATCACGAAATCTGGGGAACCAGACAGAGAGGAGGAGGAGGAAGGGAAAGGGGGAGGAAGAGAGAGAAGGAGGACGAAACAGCCGACCCTGCTTTGACCTCACTTTCATCCGCACGCGCACCCACGCGGCTTCCATCTGTTAGTGTCATCAAAGGGGAGGAGAAGGAGAAGAGCAGGGTGGGGCAGGAGGGAGGAGGAGGAGGAGGGAGAGGAGGAGGAGAAGGAGAAGGAGGAGGAGAGCTTGGGTTTCAGAGAGAACAGAAGTGGAGGGCTTGTGTCGTCCCAGTTGTCTAACACAGCTGTGGGAACCATGAGTTCTTACACAGCCGTTCCAAACCTCTGCCGCCCTCTGGCTACTACATCTACTACTACAACTACTGCTAACATACTTCATCTACTACTACATCTATTATACTACTACTACAAGCATGGGTGATGCTACTGGTGGGTCTGATGAGGAAGAAGAGGATTACGTCTGCACAAGCCTGGAGGACCCCACTGACGTAGATGTGACGTGGAGCAGTGACGTCACATTGGCTACATCTGGTGACGCTAAGAATGACGTGTTTGTAGCAGATTCATCTGTGATTGATGAGGAGGCGATTGTTATGATGGTGGTGTTGCAAGTAGTTACTGATGGTGGTGGTGTTGCAAGTGCTACTGATGGTGATGTTGCAAGTGTTACTGATGGTGGTGTTGCAAATGTTACTGATAGTGGTGATTTATCTGTTACTGACGGTGGTGTTGCAACCGTTACTGATGATGATTCCAGCAGTCACGGCACACGTGTTACAGAAAATGGTGATTCGTCAACAGCAACGGAATATATCGTTGACGGTGATATTGTTGATGAAAACACGAATAAACAAACAGACAAAACCAATGAGGACATTTTATCGATGGATTCAACTATCAGTGACAGTGACGCTTTTGAAGGTGGGATACATTCAACACACACAACTGTACTCGATGACGACTCCACCAGTGATGGCTACCATCAAAAGACACGTCTACGCTCTATTCCGACACTGTCAGTGACGTGTCACTCACCGTGACAGCAGATACTGCCACGTATGACAGTGACGGCGCATTAGACTTGGAAAACACTATGTTAGACGGTGACTATACCGATGAAGAACACTGGACACATTCTGATACCGAAAATCAGACAACAGAGATATCCCCAAACCAGAAGAATACTACAAACGAAAACGAAAACATCTCACGCCCGCAGACAGACCGTCATGTGTGTCAGCCTTTAGCTCAAAGTGATGAAAACGACGCCATGAGAAGGGAATTCCCTTCCACCAACAGGGAACGAGGTAAAGAAATCAGCCCAGCTCCAACGGACCAATCACAGCTCGTGTCACAACTGGGGCGCCATGCCGATCCTATCACAACCGTTACCATGCCGACCATTTCAAATGGAGAAGAAGAAGAAGAAGAAGAGAAGAAGAAGAAGAAGAAAGAAGAAGAGAAGAAGGCGGTCATGGTAATTCTGAATTCTCCACTGATTCTACCAGCCTCCTCCTCCTCCCAAAAAGCGGTGATGATGGTGTTATTATTGCCCCATCTCTACAAACAGAGCTGGAAACGGCAGAAGCCAAGCAGGCAGGAGTTAGGAGGAGGAGGAGGAGAAGAGCCAACAGGAGGAAGATACCTTTCTCCAAAAACAAAGCAGACAGACAGTTGAAACAGAGAAGAGGAAAACAGAAAAGAGAGAAGAAGAAGGGGGAAGAAGGAAGAGGAGGAGGAGGAGGGGTGTGTGTAAGGCCTAAAGAAGAAACCCCACCCCTTTCTCACACCACACACACCCTCACTACTACCGCTCCCACAACCCCCGCAGAAGTAGACCAAACACCCCAGCAAACGTCGCCACCCCTACCACCACCACCACCACCACCATCACTCCCACCCCTACCCCCATCCCTTCCACATCAGCAGCATCCCACACCCCTATGCCCCTGTAACAGCAGCAGCAGAAGTAGAGAAAGAGGAAAAACTGGGGGGAGAGGCAGTAGAGGGGCAGCGCTTCTCAACACATCAGGCAGAAAGTGATAAACGCTTTTTGACTCAGCCGCTTATCACAGAGAAAGCGCTACGAGTAGTAGAGGGGCCAGAAAAAGAGGAAAAGGAGGAGGGAGAGGAGGAAGACGGAGGAAATGGAGAGGGGGAGGGGTACACTGTTCCAGACTTGACAGTTCCCATGCCCCACCACCACCACTAGTAGTAGAGCAGGAAGTAAACTTGATTCCGCCGCCTCTGCAACCCCGTCAGTTGAAGAAGATAAAATTAATGATGCTCGTGCCGCGAAGAGAGAGCAGTCCGGAGACCGCAGCAGGCCAGGTGCCGAGGTAGGCAGCAGACAGAAAGGTGTGAAGAAAGCAGCAGAGACTCTGTCAGACCAGCAGCACCACGGGACCAAACACCACTCACCTACAAGGTTCGAATCTCTGGACATCCCCGCTTCCAATACCACCACCCTGTGCGGTTTAGATGGGAAAACCAGAACTGTGGGTATAAAACAAAGCGAATCTCCAAGCCTGAAAAACGTGGAGAGAAGAGAGTGGGGTGACGGTGAATGTTGCACAGAAAGAGACAGTGATTCCAGCAGACTTGAGAGAAGCGAGGATACCAGTGTACAGATACGAGACTCAGACTCAGGACAGAGTGGTGTAATAATAGACACTACTAGTGAAAAAAGAAGGAGGGACTTCAATTCTACACGCAAGTCTGCGAGTGTTGATTATACACATCCATCTACAGAAACAGGAGTACTAGATTCAGAATTGATCCCATGTGATGATATTGGTCATTCTGGCCTCACACGAAGCCTGGAGTGGAAAGAGACAGAGGAAAGTGTCGAAGATTTTTGGCAGAAAGCAGCAGCAGAGAAAACTGGACTGTGACAGGTGTGCAGGATCCATGCCTCAGCGGCACACCCACGATGATTCCTGGACGCGCTGCTGCTGCTGCTGCTGCAACAATCTCCCAGTTGCCGCCACAACCAGCATCACACACCCGCAGCATGTAGGAAGTTCCGCCCCCTCTGCTGTTGTCGTCGTCGATCTTCTCATCAGCGTCGTTACCTCATGAAACCGCCAACACCAGGAAAGGCGTCCCAGAAGTGACCCACCGACCGACGTCATCGAAGCGAACGTCCATTGCCGTACGTCACAGGATGACGTCATCTCACCCACCCCTGGGCTCCTCCCCTCGTCCCTTCACGGCCTTCAAACAACGTCCCAAATCCTCCCCCTGCCTGGCTTCTTACTCCTCCTCCCCCCCTCCTCTACCACCCCGCCCACCGCGGGAGCTTGCAGCGATCCAAGACTCTTACCCAAGTTGTCCCCCTTCTCTCCGGTGACGTCACGTCTGTCAGGACGCCCTCCTCTGGGGACGCAGCAGCTTCCCTTCTGCCTGCGCTCCCCCTCCGCCGCCGTGGTCTCCCTCACCTGTCCTGGGGAGGAGGAGGAGGAGGGGGAGGAGGAGGAGAAGGAAGAGAGGGGCTGGCCTGCGTGCTCCCCGCGGACACGGAACTCCCTTCAGAAGAAGCCTGGACCCACTTCCCTGCAGGGAACGCGGCAGCCAGAGGCAGAACCGAGCAGCAAGACGCCGGAGAAGAGAGAGCCGTGGACAGTGACGACAGTCTCACCGACCTGGCTGACCTCTCCGGCCCGCTCATGCCCTCCCACCTCTACCACCCCCATCCTCACTCCCACCCCTACCACCACCACCACCCCCAACCCTACCACCACCACCACCACCATGCCCGGACTCGTGTGGTGGAGGACTGCGCGAGGGTTGTGTCAGGCCGGGCAGGGTCCACACCCAGAACTGTCAGCGTCACCCCGGAGGTGTATTCCACGCCTGACGGGGCTCTGTCTCCTGAAGTGTTCTCCACCCCTCTAGGGTCCCAGCCCGAGCTCTACGTTTTCTCCGACCTTGACCTTGTCAGTCCTCCGCTGCCCTTGCGTGGTGGCAGGGAGGAGGAGGAGGAGGAGGAGGAGAGGAGGAGGAGGAGGAGGAGGAGGAGGAGGAGGAGGAGTACCTCTTGCGGCCTCTGCCTCGCCGCATGTCTCAGGGGCGAGAACTGTGCTCAGATGTGGGATTATCTCCAGGATTATCTCCGCTTGTGGCAGGTGCGGTTTTCAATGGTGGAAGAAGAGCGCAGGTGTGGGAAGGGAAAGCGGTGTCTGGTGGTGGTGGTGGTGGTGGTGGTGGTGTTGTGGCTCCTTCGCTGTCTTCTTCTTTTTCTTCTTACGTTCCTAAGATGTCAGAGAAAAGTGTTGCTCTTTCCTCGTCAGAAGCCTGTTCTGGTGATGGTGATGGTGATGGTGATGGTGATGGTGCAGTGTCTGCCTTTGCTACGTCACGAGGGGAGGAGGAGGAGGAGGAGGAGCATCTCCCGGGTGAAAGTTCAGCGATTCTGGAAGACGTCCTTGACACTCACCTTCAACCTCATCGTCTCCATCGCTTGCTGTCTTCAGAAGAACTGATGGGGAGACCTGTCACCCACACCCACAACCACAACAACCTCCACACAGAAACCTTCAGCAGTCCTCTACCACCACCATCTCGCACCATCATCAACAACAACATCAACAACAACAGCACCACAGACATCACCGCAACACCCTCTTACCCTACCACCTCCACCTCTTCCCCGAGTCCCCACTTCCCCCCACACAGCGACAACACACTACCACCACCACCTACCACCACCACCACCCCCAACAGCAACACCACCAGCAGCAGCAGCAGCAACAGCAGTGACCTGGCCATGTTCTCGGCGCGACTGTTGATGGAGAGTAACTGCAACACTCAGGCGGACCCCTTACTGATGATGGCCACCCGCTACGGGCAAGGACAAGACAGCATGTCCACGTCCTACAGCTCGGGAGAGCTGGTCTTCTCCTCGTCCTCCTCGCTGGACTTCAAGGAGCTGCTGGCCAGGGGCTCTCCTCACACGGGGCATCAGCGCTGTCGGAGCGGACCTTCCCTGGCCATGTCCCCGGACCCTCTCCTGCCCATCCCACGAAGGTCCGGGGGTCACCGCTTCGGACGCACGTCCTCCGAGAGTCTGTCTTGCGACGTGCAAGGGGCGAGTGAGCTGGCGAAACTCGTGACCTCTTACTCCATGTTTGCTGAGCTAGGGGCGGGAGCGGTGGGGGCGGGGGCGGGGGCGGGGGCGCGCCCCCCTTCCGCCGCTGGGGTGGTGTCCGCACTCGTGACGTCAGCACCCTCCACGGCTTTTTCTGCGGTGACGTCATCAGAGGCGTCTGACAAATCGTGGGAACGTCAACTTCTACTTCTACTACTACTACTCTACTTTCTGATACTGCAAGTTCCAGTTCTTGTTGCCGCTGCTGCGGATTGTGTGGGACTGGTGGTGCAAAAGGATCGCCACGGGGACGACGACGGCATCGTAGCTGATGTCATTTTCTCTGCCGATGACGGGGGTGATTCGGATGACGTCACTCCTAGGATGGGTTCGAGCAGCCAGACCACCTGGCAGGGGAGGAGGATGGCAGGAGATGCGTGCCCCAGGGCGGTGTCAGTTCTGCTGTGAGCGTTGACACGCCTCCTCCTGGTGGTGTCTCTGATCTGGTGACCCTGGATACCACCAGTCAGTGTGACAGTGACAGTGTGACACAGGATACCCCGTCATCTTCTTCTGCCGCACAGCTGTCAGCCTCCTCAGCAAAACTGCTGCCTGTGCTCCAACAACACACTGAGCCAGAACCGACCCCGCCCACCACCCGAGACCGTTCGGATGACGTCACCCCTGACGTGATCATGACGTCATCGGTGGATTCTAACGTCAGCCACAAAGAAGAAGATGAAGAGGAGAATGAAGGGAGGAGGAGAAAAACGGGGAGACAAGGTAAGAAAAGAGGAGCAGGCTCTGTGAAATCCACCTCCACCTCTACCTCTACCTCCTCCTCCTCCTCCCCACATCGCCTACCCACCCACTCGCAGGATTCCTCTCTCAAAGCAGTAGTCAGGAGACCCGCTCAGCCTCTAGTGTCTAAAGTCAAAGACTCCGTGAAAAAGTTCGAAATCCCTAAACATGGCAGAGGCTCTGCAACCCTGACCACAAGATCTACTACTACCACTACTACTACTTCTACCAAAAAGGACAGTGTTGTTGGGACCAGCACTAGAGTAAGCGCTGTGAAAAATATCGCTGATAACAAAACTGCTCGTTCTTCCAAATCTCCTAGTAGAAGTTTCACTTCTCCTCAGAAGGCTTCGAGCCAGCAGCAGTCTGGTGTAGACTCCAGTGGGAAAAGTCCTTCTTCGTGGAACGTGAAGTGTTCGAAACACGTCAAGAAGGAACTCCACAGTGCAACTACAGTCCAGTCTAGTTCTGTTTCTGCTTCTGTCATCACTTCCATTGATATTCCTAGTCGTGGTGGTGTGTGTACTGAAAAGAGGAACGTGGATTCGAACCTCTACCCAGCTGATGATGAGGGGGATGCTGAAAGGAAAGTAAAGCCTGAAGAGGATAAGCTTGACTCTGTCCGTGATGACAACACTTCGACAATGATGGTAGGCGAAGGAAGTGAAAGAAGTGCCTCGGACAAAACACTTGTTGGTCATCGAGTGATAGGAGACGGAGAGAAGGAGGAGAAAGAAGACAAAGAGAAAGAGACAGAGGACAGAGAGAAGATAGGAGACAGAGAGAAGGGATAGGAGAAACGGAGACAGGAGACGAGAGAAGGAGATAGGAGACAGAGAGAAGAGACAGGAGACAGAGAGATGGGATAGGAGAGACGGGGGTAGGAGATAGAGAGAAGGAGATAGGAGACAGAGAGAAAGAGACTGAGACAGAGAGAAAAGAGATAGCAGTAAGAAGAAAGGAGGAAGACACCAACACGTGCAAAGGAGTTTCAGAAAGCGTGCTTGAACACGAAACAGAGTGGAACAAAAAACACACAGCGAAGACAGAAAGTGATGTAATAACTACAACTACAACAACTAACAACTACCACAGCAACCGACAGAGATGCCAGTGCTGTAGTCAGCAATACAGAACTCAACCTGGAAGAAAACGTACACACAGAGTACACTACCACACAAGCAGACGTCCTCTCAGAACACTCAACCCCCACGCAACAACAACAACAACAACAAACCATCCCTGTTACAGAAGACTATAACGAAAACACAACAAACCCTTACAGGAGAGTGCTAGGGGACGCTAACACTATCAGTACAGTGGAACGCCAAGCAGAAAATCTGTGCTTAGAGGATGGAAATATGAGCATGAGAAGGAGGAGGAGGGAGGAAGAGGAGGAGGGGAGGAGGAGGAGGCGAGGATGAAGAAGGAGGAGGAGAAGGAAGGGGATGATAGGGGTGGCGGGAGAAGGATGGAGGGGGAGGTAGGAGGGGGTGATAAGACCGACACTGAAACAGCTGTTAGGTCTATTCCGTCTGCAGGACACACCCCCTACCACACCACGTTGTTGCTTACAGCAGCAGCAGCAGAAAAAACTCCAGCAGGCGACGACGACCTCTTTACCACCGCACGTGATACGCGGATTCGTCATAACACAGATCGCGAAAACTCCGACAACTTTTCTCCTACTGCTGCTGTTACTACTTCTGCTGTTACTGCTGCTGATGCTGATGCTGATGCTGATGCTGACGCTACACATCTGCTTCCTAGTAGCGGTGATGTTTTGCCTGACGACGGTTCCAGCTTGCACACCTTCCCCTACCACCTCCACCCCTCCTCTCCTCTTCTTCCCCAGCCCCACCCCCACCCTTACCATCCCTCCTCTCCTCTTCCCCATTCAGAAACTACCTCCACCACCACCACCACCACTTCCCTCCCTACTGAACCTCACCACCCTCACCCTCACCCCCACGCGCACCCCTACCCCTACCCCCCTCCTCCTCCCTGTGTCCCAGTACTGCCAAGTTCAGGCTTCAGTGCCAAGAGTTTGGGGGAAGTCCCTTATCAGCAGCCCCCCATCCCTACCCCTTTCTCTCCTTCAAGACAAGGCACAGAAAACACTTGTGAAGATGTAGAAGTAAATGAACCGTGTCCGTACAGAACCCAGCATACCGAAAACTCCGTCACGCTTGCTCATGTGTCAGACAAAGACACAAGTTGGTCTCCAGCCTCCTCCTCCTCCCTACCACCGCCACAACCGCCGCCACTATCATCACTACCCCCCACCTTGTTCAAGACTGAAGAAGCAGCAGCAGCAGCAGCTACTACAACTACTTGCGGCATGAACGAAGAAGAGAGCAGTAGTGAGGAAGGAGGGAAGGAGAGAGAAGAAGGGAAGAAGGAGGAGAAAGAAGAAGACAGGACGCGTGAAGAAGTGGAGGTTTCCTCTCAGAGCATGGTTCTACAGGGTAGTAATAGTAGAGAGAAGCTCTCTCTCTCACCACCACACCTCCACCACCACCACCCCAGGGGACAGGGAATGAAAATAAATGCCTGCACCCCCTCAACCCAACGTGGTGCCTTCTGAAAAAACATCACCGCCACCACCCCTTCTTCCTCCTCCTCCACGACAACAACAACAACCCACACACCACCACCACTACCACTACCTCCACCACGACCCTACTACTCTCCTCCAAGGATAGCAGTAGTAGTGCAGGAAGTACTTCCATCCCAGTCTCTGCTAAACCAGGCCACCACGGTGATGAAGAAGAAGAAGAAGAAGAAAAGAAGAAGAAGAAAAAGAAGGAGAAGAAGGAAGAGGACATCCACAAGACGAAACAGAAAACGAAGAAAGGACCTTCACCCCAACAACACAACAACAACAACAACAACAACGAAAACAGACTCGCGGAAAGCAGGGGGTCGTGTATCCCAGGTAGCGCAGAGGAAAAGCAAGACCCCCTCCCCCTCCAGAGCAGTCTCTACCAGCCCTGCAAGAACGAAAGCAGGCGAGGTCAGCATGGCTGCCACCGCTTCTCTGAAAAGAGAGGGGTCCTTGAAAGACCGAACGAGCCAATCCAGTCCTAAAGGACCACTACCCAAGACTCCAGCACAGACTACTCGGAAAACGGCCGTGTCGGTTACTAAACCCTCATCATCATCATCTCGTCATCTGTAGTCAGACCACAGACCAAGGGAAAGAATTCTTCTTCTGCTTCTTCCCGGACAGAAAATGCCAAAGATTCTCCTCGCGCAGGAAAGAGAGAAAAGAATGCCAGAGACTGCAAAAGTGCGGACGTTCCATCTTCTTCTTCTTCTTCTTCAAGGACTGAAGTGGACAGAGCTGGCATTCAGACTTCGTCAGCTGAAGAGAGGAAGGAGTGTGAGAGTAGTTCGGTGTGTGTGTGGTGATGTACAAGTGTCTTGTGTGGCATTGGAGGATGATAGGAGCGCTGTTTCAGAGACTGTCACAGATATTTCAGAAGAAACGGACAGTATGGGAAGCACACATCTGCTCTCCAGAGATGCTGCCATAAAGGCTAGTTCACACGTGCATCATCATCATCATCAACAGAGCAGCAGCAGCAGCAGCAGCGATGTTCTAAGGGAGGAGTCACACGAGTTAAGATACATTGACGACACAGTGGATGTTGGCACTGAAGTCTTAGGCACAGTGAAGACTCCCTTACCTGAGGGACATGACACCAGCAAACACGACACAAACGTTCTTAACTCCTGTGCATCAGACGACAACGGTGATGCTCTAAAGGCCGGATCACACGAGCAGACAGTTCGCAGACAGGACAGTGTGAAAACAGCTTTAGTGGCCCAGGTGTGTATCTCCGACATGACGAACGAATGCGTGGAAGAAGTGACAACTACACGACAGGAAACCAGTCAGCTGGAATGCACTGCCCCCTTGCCTATGCGCTATCCAGTCACTCACACCACAGAAGCCATTCACGTGTCGGTACCGCCAGCAGTGCCAGAAAAGGTTCCAGAACCATCCTCTGGGAGTCAGGACTTGAACTCTTGCACAGCGAAACCTGAGGGACTGATACACCCAGCGTTACACACAGCAGAACCATCTTCTGCAGAAAAGAAAACCACAGAAGCAGGGGAAGAAGAACCCGACAGTTTAAACACTTCCACAGACAGCGAGCTGCTATGGACACAGGGGATGGACGAAGCAGAAACATCCCACACTGACCTCAGGATGACGTGCACACTACACACTGACCACACTGCTACGAGTAGCGAGGACCAAGACGCCACACAGCCGAGGACGCTAAACCAAACCGGACAGAGAGCGGTGGTGGCCAAGTGGAAGAGGACTGGTGCGCACTCGCGGGTCAGCTGTCTGAAAGAAACGCTGTCCACCAAGCTGTCCGCCCCCGTCACCAGGGCCAGTTCTGTCTCACCCCCACCCTCCCTCTCCCCCACCCCGCCCCGCAAGTACAAGTGGTCGAGGGCAGGAGGGATCTGGAAGAAGGTGTACCTCTCGGACAGCGGTCAAGAGCTGCCTGACCAAGACTCTCACCAGGAAGAGGAGGAAGACACCGCCAAACCTCCCCCCCACCTCCCCCCTGAAGAACCCGTCTCCTCCTCCACAACCACCACACCACCACCATCCTGCCTCCCCCGACAAAACAGACCCCCCGGAAGAAATCAGAGAAGACAGCAGCAAAGAGGAGAGTGAGGAGAAAGACCCTCCCATAGATTTCCCCAACGTTCTGGCCATTTCCAAAATCTTCGAACAAGAAAGCGAAAAGCTTTCCAAGGACGTCAAACCTCGCCCAACCCGACGTCTGAGCAGAGACCTGCAGAGTCGGAGAAAAAGTGACTTCACTGAACACCCCCACTCCACACTCAAACCTGCGGTTCATCAGGAGGACTCAACCACCACAGAGGATGAAACAGGGATCGGAGAAACCCTGCAGAAAACTCCCCTGAGCGCTGTCCCTCATGATCCCCACTCAAGGGATCAGGGCGTGAGAGAATCCCCTCCCCGTCGAGTCAGATCCTCAGTGAGTCCCTCCCCTCGTCGCATGAGCGGTCCAGCGGGCCAAAAAATGGACCTCCGTGCAGGCCAGTCTGTCTGTGTGGTAGTGGGCGGAGACGGGAATCATGGCAGTGGATTAGACACGGATTTAGACAAGGGAACTACCCACCCCTATGCTAGTAGCAGAGACCAGTCTGATGACAGCGTAATCCGCGGCAGGCGGATAGCATCGCTGGAAGAAAGTGTGACTGTCAGTCAGCCTGGCGCCACGGTGTCAGTCACTCCTGCAGACCTATCGGTGTGTGGAGAGAGAGAAGAGGAAGAGGAACAAGATTTGAGGACAGAAAGAGGCGAGGATGAAAAGGCCAGAGAGAAGTTAAGGCTACACCCTACTGACAGCACACACAGAGGAAAAGGCAGGTTCCCCGCAGAGCATAAACCCCGAGGTATGCCAACCAGGATTGAAGGAGAGAGACAGAGTGACGACAGCAACACCACACTACTACCAGACACACCGCCAGTGGTGTCAGAACATGTCGTCTGCTCTCAAAGTCAAGACATTCCCCCCGTCACCCCTTCCTCCACCCCTCCCTCCCTCCCCGTTTCGAATTTCGTGCCCCTTTCCTACCAAGAGGAGGAAGAGAGAGAAACCAGAGGGGAAACTGTGCAAGAAAAAAGCAGCAGGCAATTTGTTGCAACTTTCAGCACAGAAACTGCCAAGAAAGACAAGTTCAGAGATGTAAGGAGCGAGATTCCTACACACACTGACGAAATCACCACAGAAAGAAAATACAAGTCTGAAGAAATATGTGAAGAAAAAGATATCAGAACCCGCATTATGTCAGATAATAGAGAGCTCCGTAAAGGACAAACACAGTATCGGCAATCTGCAACAGTTGGCAAACCTGGTGATAGGAGTGGTGAGGGGGACAGAAGGAAACGTGACACCATCGTTACCACCGCGTCACAGACTGCAGTCAGCTCGTCAGATCTAAACACCGCTGTTTCTTCCTCTGGCCCTGCTGCCGCCTTCTCTCGATCTCAGCAGGCTCCCCTTAATGCCTCTACCAGCTGGTCCCTCCGAGATAAACCCCTGAATACACAGGGCTACGTTTCAGCCTGTGAAAAAGCCGATAGCGCCAACACGCCTTCTCTTCAAAGCGTGAAGACACTATCAGGGTTAGCACCAAGTGAGGAGGATGAGGATGACGATGATGAGAATGCCAAGCAGCAGGACATTATTACGTCATCAGTGTCCCAACGTGCTGTGGAAATGTCGGACAGCATGACCTCATTATCAGGACGTGCTCAGGAGCAGGCAGTTTTGTTCCATGACTCACAGAACTCTGATCAGGTTAAGAGATTGGACAGAGAAGCGGACAGAAAAGATAAGGAAGGCAGAAACATGCGGAACATCTCTGACGAAATGAAGGACTCACGTTCCCACCACCTCAGCAAGTTTTCATCATCGAGCATACTCCACGAAGAAACCAGGAGTCATGACCCCAGTTCAAGGTCATCACCCCCTGTCAAGGTCAAAGATCACCACGACTACTCTCGGTCAAGGTCACCAGGCCCCACGCGCCTCTCCGAAGGCCTCAAACGTCTGCAGAAATCG
>CM060347.1:21238332-21247267 GCA_030674155.1 Stramonita haemastoma | reverse complement strand
TCTCTTTTCTCTCTCTCTCTCTCTCTCTCTCTCTCTCTCTCTTCTCTCTCTCTCTCCTCTCTCTCTCTCTCCTCTCTTCTCTCTCTCTCTCTCTCTCTCTCTCTCTCTCTCTCTCTCACTCACTCACTCACTCACTGTGTGTGTGTGTGTGTGTGTGTGTGTTGTGTGTGTGTGTGTGTGTGTGTGGTGTGTGTGTGTGTGTCACTCTCTCATCTCATCTCTCTCTCTCTCTCTCTCTCTCTCTCTCTCCTCTCTCTCTCTCTCTCTCTCTCTCTCTCTCTCTCTCTCTCTCTCTCTCTCTCTCTCTCTCTCTCTCTCTCTCTCTCTCTCTCTCTCTCTCTGTGTCTCTTTTGCTCGCTGGGTCTCTGTGTTGCGTTATATGGCTGTCACACGAGCTATGTTTTGCTTGGGTTTTGTTTCTGTCTTTTTTTTTCTTCTTTTTTTTTCAAGCTAGCATTGACACAATGTTTCCTAACCGTTGGACACAAAGCAACAATCAGTCGCGCGCGGCTTGTTGTGCGTCGGAACAGTTTCAGAATTGGAGTTGTTATTGTGCGATGTATTTATTATTGTTTTGTGACTTACACCTCTCTTATGTGTGAGATTGTGTTGAATTCAGGTATTGAACTTTTAGTGTGTGTGTGTGTTGAGGGAGTTTATATATGCAGCGATTCGCTTACATCAGTGATATATTTATTATTGTTTGTTATTTACTCCTCCTCTGTGTGAGATTATGTTGGATTCAGGTATTGAACTTTTAGTGTGTGTGTTGTGTGTGTGTGTGTGTGTGAGGGAGTTTGTATATGCAGCGATACGCTTACATCAGTGATATAATTTTTTTTATTTGGTTTTTTGTTGTTGTTGTTGTTTGAAGCTATTGTGTGATATATTTATTATTGTTTGTTATTTACTCTTCCTATGTGTGAGAGTTATGTGTGTTGGATTCAGGTATGGAACTTTTAGTGTGTGTGTGTGTGTGTAGGGAGTTTATATATGCAGCGATACGCTTACATCAGTGATATACTTTTTTTTTATTTGGTTTTTTGTTGTTGTTGTTGTTTGAAGTTATTGTGTGATATATTTATTATTGTTTGTTATTTACTCCTCCTCTGTGTGAGATTGTGTTGGATTCAGGTATGGAACTTTTGTGTGTGTGTGTGTGGTGTGTGTGTGTGTGTGTGTGTGTGTGTGTGTGTGTGTGTGTGTGTGGTGTGTGTGTGTGTGTGTGTGTGTGTGAGGGTGTTTATATATACAGCGAAACGCTTACATCAGTGATATATTTTTTTTTTAATTTGGGGTTTTGTTTCGGTTTTCATTGTTTGGAGTTATTGTGTGATATATTTATTTTGTTTGTTGCTCTCTCTTCTCGTGAGGTGCGTTGCGTGCGGTGCGTGTTGTGTGTGTGTGTGTGTGTGTGTGTGTTTTGTGTGTGAGCGTTGCGTGCGTGCGTGACTTCGTGCGTGTTGTGTGTGTGTGTTGAGTGTGTGTGTGATGAGTTTTTGTTTGTTTGTTTTGTGTTGTTGTGTGAGTGTGTGTTGCGGACTTCGGTACGTGCGTTACGTGTGTGTGTGCGTGTGTGTGTTGTTCGCTATTGAATTTTTTTTGTGTGAGAGAAGTTTATACAGCGAGACTACTTAGATGTATAGAGACATAACGTTTTTGTTTTGTTTTGTTGTTTTATGACCATATGTGTGGAAGTATATAAAAAGATAACTTGTGCCACTTGTGGTTTTGGTAGTACTGAAATAGTTGGAGTTTATGTGCAGATAAGTCTTCGGTTGGTTTGGGGTTTTTTGTTTGAGGGGGGGGGGGGGGGGGGGGTGCTTTGCAGTTTTAGAGATTATTCCGTGAGAAAACACGTATGGTGGTTTTATTGCTGAGAATGTGTGTTGCAGTTGTGAGAGGTAAAATAAACCGTAGCTGTTATCTGCGATAATTATTTGAAGAATAGAGGAAATGGTGTTTGTGACGACTAACAAGCCCATTGGTTCTTTTTTATCATTATTCTTCTCTTCTTCTTCTTCTTCTTCTTCTTCTTCTTCTTCTTCTTCTTCTTCTTCTTCTTCCTTTTCTTCTTCTTCTTTTTCTTTTTCTTCTATCTCTTCTTTCTTCTTCTTCTATCATCTCTTATCATCATTCAGCATCATCATTATTATTATTATTAAATATATATCATCATCATCATCATCATACATCATCATCATCTTCTCATCATTCATCATAAGTTTTTACTAGTTAAAATATGAAGATTTCTTTGACTACAAGAATTCTCTT
The DNA here is from genome assembly GCA_030674155.1 of Stramonita haemastoma. Lineage (NCBI taxonomy): Eukaryota > Metazoa > Mollusca > Gastropoda > Neogastropoda > Muricidae > Stramonita > Stramonita haemastoma. The sequence continues at coordinate 21,244,993 of CM060347.1, read as the reverse complement.
TTTTTTTTATAAGTATTCTTTTGGAGACACTAGGGTTTTGTGGTAGCATAAGGTCCGTCCATTGATGTAGGGGTTTTTGTGAGGGGTTTTTGTGAGGTTTAGGTTTCTTTACATCGTAAGGAAAATTCCAGAAAATGTCCTCGCTGTATATTTTTGGCTAGAATCGTGTTAAAAAAAAAAGGAGTGCAAGGGGGTGCGGGGTGTGGTTTCGTTTTTTGAGGGGGGTTTGGAGAGGACAGGTTAAAAAAAAAGTTAAAACATGTGAGGCTGTGAGTGAGTGAGTGTGTGTGTGAGAGTGGTGAGTGAGTGAGTGTGTGTGTGTATGGGTCTGTGTGTGTGTGCGTGTGCGTGCTGTCTGTGTCTGTGTGTATGTTTGTGTGGTGAGAACGATAGAGAGTGTGAGAGAGAAAGAGAGTGAGAGAGAGAGAGGAGTGTATGTGTGTGCGTGCGTACGTGCGTACGTGCGTGCGCGCGTGCGTGCGGACGTGCGATGTGTGTTGTGTGTGCGTGCGTGCGTGCATGCTTGTGCGCGGCGGCGCGCTAGTGTGTGTGTGTGTGTGTGTGACTGTGGGGGGGGGGGGGGGGTTCTGTGTGTTTGTCTGTGTCTGTGTGGTAAGTTTCAGTATTGATAGACTGTAGAAATTCTGTAGACACATTGCTTTTGTTTTGTTTGTATTTTTGTTGTTGTTATTGCTTTCTTCGCAGATAATGCGCCGTAATTAACGACACGTTTTGTGTGTGTGTGTGTGTGTGTGTGTGTGTGTGTGTGTGTGTGTGTGTGTTGTGTGTGTGTGTGTGTGTGTGTGTGTGTGTGTGTGTGTATGTGTGTGTGTGTCTATTGTGTGTTGTGTGTGTATGCGTGTGTGTATGTGTGTGTATGTCTGTGTGTGTATGTGTGTATGCGTGTGTGTATGTGTGTGTTATGTGTGTGTTTATGTGGTGTGTGTTGTGTGTTGTGTGTGTGTGTGTGTGTGTGTGTGTGTGTGTGTGTGTGTGTGTGTGTGTGTGTGTGTGTGTGTGTGTGTGTTCAGACGAACAGGGAGCGAAGATGTTACAAAACTAAATGCCATCTCATTCCTGTTGATGCTTTGCAGCGTGGAATTTTCCATAGGGCGTAGTAAACGTCAATTAGAGATTGTGTGTGTGTGTGTGTGTGTGTGTGTGTGTGTGTGTGTGTGTGTGGTGTTTGTGTGTGTGTGTGTTGTGTGTGTGTGTGTGTGTGTTGTGTGTTGTGTTGTGTGTGTGTGTGTGTGTTTGTTGTGTCTGTGTCTGTTTCTGTGTGTCTTGTGTTGTGTGTGTGTGTGTATACGTACGTGTGTGTGTGTATGTGTGTGTGTGTGTGTGCGTGTGTGTAAACAGACAGACACTGAGCCACAGTCAAGTCACAAATTCTTTTATTTGGAGGATAATAAATAAGCACTTATGTTTTGTTTTTTTGTTTTTTTAAGTCCAGTCCCCGCAGAGGGAGAGTCAGACAGAGAGAGAGAACACTGAACTGAGATAGAGAGACAGAGACACAGAGAGACAGAGAGAGAGGGAGAGGAGAGGGAGAGGAGGGAGAGAGGGGGAGGGGAGAGTAGATAGAGAGAGATAAAGAGAGAGAGAGAGAGAGAGAGAGAGAGAGAGAGAGAGAGAGAGAGAGAGAGAGAGAGAGAGAGAGAGAGAGAGAGAGAGAGAGAGAGAGGAGAGAGAGAGATGAGAGAGAGACGGAGACGAGACAGTAAGGAGGACAGACAGAAGACAGAGAACAGACGACAGACAGACGACAGACGAGACGACGACAGACGAGAGAACGAGAGAGAGAAAGTCATGTCAAATTGGGGATATAAAAGACCGAAGCCCTGATAAAGCTTTAACCAAACTTATCAGTCTTCAAGTGGCCCTTGTATTCAGAACCTGACTCATGTGGTTAGAAATAAAATCTAGATAACAGTGATAAGAATATTACTTTTCAATGAAACGAAAAACAGCGATACCATTGTAGAATGACGAAGGTATTTTTCAGTGGGTTTTTATTGAGAGAACCAACAGTTAGTGCACTTGTACACGTATATGAGTTTTGTTTCCGAGTGAGATAGGAACATACAGAGATCGACAGGCGTATAAATTCTACAGACACAAAGACATGCATGCACACATCCACGCGCACACGCACGCACGCACACATAAACGGACATACATAGATACATAGATACACTAATACACACATACAATACATACATACATACATACATACATACATACATACATACATACATACATACATACATACATACATACATACGTACGTACTACGTACTACGTACGTACGTGCGTGCGTACGTACTATACGTACGCACGTACGTACGTACGTACGTACATTACTGTATACTTAAACATCAAAAAATCATAACACAGTGGATAGCACCAAAAAAAATTTTAAAAATGAAAGAGTATTCACAATACAGTAGAAGAATAACAACAAAAAATCAGTATGACGAGTCAGAATCAGACGAGTGTCACGTGCAGTGGCCTCCTTTTGTTATTGAAATAATAACGATTCTAGCCTGCCTGCCTGCCTGCCTGCCTGCTGCCTGCCTGCCTGCCTGCCTGCCTGCCTGGCTTTCCCTTACTCCTTTCCCCCTCCCCACTCCCCCCTTCCCTCCCACACTGTTGGCATAGTGACAGCGTCATCGGAAACAGTGCTTCTGTGCCGTCTTCTGTCGTTGTGTGTGTGTGTGTGTGTGTGTTGTGTGTGTGTGTGTGGTGTGTGTTGTGTGTGTGGTGTGTGTGTGGTGTGTGAAAGTCAAAGTCAAAGTCAAAGTCAAAGTCAAAGTTTTATTTACAGATGGTACATTGTGTAAGCAAAACACTTGGCTTTATTTCAGTGTGTGTTTTTTTGGGGGGTTTGTTTTGTTTTTTATATCGAGAATAATGGGATAAGCACTCTTGTGCTTTTTTACATCCAGGCCCCGTGTGTATGCAGTTTTGTAAATGTCATCTGTTCCCACCGGCACACGATGGCCTACTCTTACGAAAAGCGGAACAGGATTTAACGTGTGCGCAAGATGTTCAGCGTGCGTTCTCCCCACGGGGCCTCGGTTTACAGTCTCATCGGAAGGACTTTGGGGGAGAGTGGAGTCGGCACTGATGTTAACTCCAGGAGAAAAAATCTCCTCAAGCGGGAATCGAACCTGGTTCGTCAAATTGCTAGAGCAATGTTCTGACCAGTAGGCTATCCCGTCCCCTTGGTGTGTGTGTGTGTGTGGTTTGTGTTGTGCGTGCGTGCGTGCGTGCGTGCTTTTCGTGCGTTGTTATTTTTGTTATTGCTTTTTGCTGTAGATTTGATGATTATGCTGTTGTTTTGGGGGGTCTAACATGCCTTTTTGGTGAATGGACATGAAAACTAAACAACACACACGCACACGCATTCATCCTGTGTTTTTTGAATAAAGAAACCGACAAGCCGATCCATCAGTTACAATGCTTTGCAAGGCACACATACCACACAATTTAACAACAATACCACACAAAATCCAAACAAGAAAAATAAACGAAAAGGGGGAGGGTTTGTTGTTGTTGTGGGAATAAACGGATACACTTTCAAGTGCCACTCTACTCCCTCCGTCCCTCCCTCCCTCCCTCCCTCACACACACAACCACACACACACACACACACATAACACACACACACACACACACTCACACACACATACACACACAACACACAAAACACACACACTGACACACATACTCACACACACATACACCATACACCATACACCATACACCACACACACCACACACACACACACACACACACACACACACACACACACACACACACACAGAGTCTCTCTCTCTCTCTCTCTCTCTCCTCTCTCTCTCTCTCTCTCTCTCTCCTCTCTCTCTCTCTCTCTCTCTCCTCTCTCTCTCTCTCTCTCTTCCTCTCGTGCACACACACCACACACACACACACACACACACACACCACACAACACACACACACACACACACACACACCACACACACTACACACACACAGCATACGCGCACGAGTTATAGAGGATGAATTCCATTTCTTTTTTTTTTTATACATGAACGTTGTTTTATGATTTACGAAGAAATGGACTGAAAGTATTGCAGCAATCTGACTGTTTCTCAGGACAGTTCAGTGAGTGTGTATCAAGAACTGGATCCCGAGCGATTAACGACAGTTTAATTAGCTTCAAGGAACATTAGCAAAGACCTTTTTTAATTGTATGCTTCTTCGGTGATTTTTTTTTTCCTTTACAAACTTGTTTCCTCACATCATAACGTGAGCTTGATCTTATGCATTAGCATCATGCACATTCGTAAGTGTGTCATAGAAAAGCATTGATTCAATTTTTTTATGTCAACGAGTAGAAAAAGCTTTTAATTTTGTTTTGTTGTTTTATTTTATTTTATTGATTGAAACAAAGTTTGTGCATTTCCATTTTTTTTCTATTTTTTGATTGAAAAAAATCATTCCATGATGATACAAAATTTCTCCTTATTTGTTTATAGTATGCCTACGCTGTTGGATTGAATAAAAACATTTTTTTTAAAACAAAACAAAAAAAATGTTTCCTTGTGTCTACAGGCCTTCTGGGTTTCTATGGCAATAAAGGATGTTCTTGTTCTTGTTCTCACACTCACATGCACGTACGCACGTAAACACGTACTCACGCATACGCATGCACATACACACATATACACACACACGCGCGCGCGCACGTGCGGACGCACACACACACACACAACACCACACACACACATCACACACACACACACACACACACACGCGCCGCGCGCGCGCGCGCAACACACACACTACACTCATACTCACTCACTCACTCACACGCACCCACACGCACGCACGCACGCACACACGCACATACACACACACATGTATATCTCTGTGTCTGTCTGTCTCTCTTTCTCTGTCTCTGTGTCTGTCTGATTCTCTGACTCTGTATCTGTCTGTCTTCTGTCTGTCTGTCTGTCTGTCTGTCTGTCTGTCTGTCTGTCTGTCTGTCTGTCCTGTCTGTCTCGTCTTCTCTCTCCTCTCTCTCTTCTCTCTCTCTCTCTCTCTCTCTCTCTCTCTCTCTCTCTCTCTCTCTCTCTTCACCTTTTACCTCTCTCTCTCTTTGTTTGCCCCCCCCCCCCCCCTTCTTCTTCTGTCTGTCTGTCTGTCTGTCTGTCTGTCTGTCTGTCTGTCTGTCTGTCTGTATGTTTCTTTCTCTCTGTGTGTTTCTAATCCCAGCCTATTCCAAAATGATATTTCTGGAATATTTGGCACCGATGTTAATTTTACCGTCCAAGCCAAGCTGTATTATTTCATCAGGTGTATGTAATTGGTAATCTTTCTTCATATCTTTTTTTTTCTTCTCTTTCTTTCTTCTTTCTTTTTTCTTTTTTCTTTCTTCTTTCTTTCTTTCTTTTTCTTTCTTTCTTTCTTTCTTTTCTCTTTCTTTCTTTCTTTCTTTCTTCTTTCTTTTCTTCTTCTCTTCTTTTTTTTCTTTTTCTTCTTTCTTTCTTTTCTTTCTTTCTTTCTTTCTTTCTTTCTTTTTCTTTTTTCTTCTTCTTCATTTCTCTTTTTCTTTTTTCTTCTTTCTTCTTTCTTCTTCTTTCTTTTCTTTCTTTCTTTCTTTCTTCTCTTCTTTCTTTCTTCTTTTCTTCCTTCTTCCTTCTCCCTTCTTCTTTCTTTCTTTTTTCTGTCTTTTATTTCTTCTTTCCTTTCTTTCTTTCTTGTTGCCTTCTTTTTCTTTCTTCTTTCTTTATCTTTTTCTCTTTTTTCTTTTTTTTCTTCCATTTTTTTCTTTCTCTTTTTATTCTTCTTCTTTCTATTTTCTCTCTCTCTCTCTCTCTCTCTCTCTCTCTCTCTCTCTCTCTCCTCTCTCTCTCTCTCTCTCTCTCTCTCTCCTCTCTCTCTCTTTCCGTATCATTCTTTCTTTTTTCCTCTTCTTTCTTCTTCTATTCTTTCTTGTCGTCATTGCCCCCCCCCCCCCCCAAGCTGATGGTCTATAATGAGTAGCAGGTGTGGGTAGCTAGGAAAGTAGATAGGTAGGTAGGTAGGTAGGTAGGTAGCTAGTAGGTAGCTAGGTAGCTAGGTAGCTAGTAGCTAGGAAAGTAGATAGTCGGTAGGTAGGTAGGTAGATAGGTAGGTAGGTAGATGTAGGAAGGTATATAGGTAGGTAGGTAGGTAGGTAGGTAGGTAGGTAGGTAGGTAGGTAGGTAGGTAGGTAGGTAGGTAGATAGGTAGGTAGGATAGGTAGGTAGGTAGGTAGGTAGGTAGGTAGGTAGATTGTATAACTTGCCTACTGGAGGTGATGTAATAGTGTTGTAAACGCTAGGTAATCTGTTGGAAAGCTTTCAAACAGACCGACCTTCACAGCTACTGCTGAGAAGAAAGAAAGAAAGAAAGAAAGAAAGAAAGAAAGAAAGAAAGAATGAAAGAATGAAAGAAAGAAAGAGAAAGAAATAGAAGAGAGAGAGAGAGAGAAGAGAGAGATGAGAAGAGAGAGAGAGAGAGAGGAGAGAGAAGAGAGAGAGAGAGAGAGAGAGAGAGAGAGAGAGAGGAGAGAGAGAGAGAGAGAGAGAGAGAGAGAGAAGGAGAGAGAAAAAATTAAGGAGAGAAAAGAAGAAGAGAGAGAGGAGA
>CM060347.1:21225525-21228025 GCA_030674155.1 Stramonita haemastoma | reverse complement strand
ACTGTAATGAAAACCACAAACAAAACCTGAAGGAAGAAGAGTTAGCAATTATTATATGTAAAGTGTTAGGTAAGTATTGAGTCTATAATGATTATTATGATTGAACAGCTTTGGTTGCCTGAATAGTTTTCCTCTTCAGTTGTTTGTGTGGGTTTTTGTCATGTCAGGCATCTTTAGAATGATTGATATTGCAGTTATATTGCCACTTAAGAATACGATACTGCAGTTATATTGCCACTTAAGAATACGATACTGCAGTTAAAACTATATTGCCAACTAATAATTTCCACTTAATGCGATACTGCAGTTATATTGCCACATAAAAATACGATACTACAGTTATTATTAGTGCCACTTAAGAATACGATACTGCAGTTATATCGCCACTTAAGAATACGATACTGCAGTTATATCGTCACTTAAGAATACAATACTGCAGTTATATCGCCACTTAAGAATACGATATTGCAGTTATAATTATTGCCACTTAAGAATACAGTACTGCAGTTATAATTGCCACTTAAGAATACGATAACTGCAAGTTAGATTGCCCACTTAAGAATACAATACTGCAGTTAGATTGCCACTTAAGAATACGATACTGCAGTTAGATTGGCCACTTAAGAATACGATACTGCAGTTAGATTGCCACTTAAGAATACGATACTGCATGCATTAGTTTGCCACTTAAGAATACAATACTGCAGTTGTTATTGCCAAGAATACGATGCTGCAGTTAAATTGCCACTTCAGAACACGATACTGCCGTTGTATTGCTAAATACGACACTGCAGTTGTATTGCCACTTAAGAATACGACACTGCAGTTATATTGCCACTTAGGAATACGACACTGCAGTTATATCGCCACTTAAGAATACAACATTGCAGTTATATTGCTACAAGAATACGAGAGAGAGGACGGCATAACTCAGTGAACAGAGCACTCTCTTTCTCCCAGCTAATGTTAAGCAGTATCGGGCGTGGTTACCAAGTGGATGGGTGACCGTTTGCGAACCTTAACTTCAGTACAGTCCCCCAGTTCACCCACCTGTCAATGGGTACCTGCCCTCTTGAGGGTCAGGGAAGGTAAAGCAGCGAGGTAGAGGAGGAGATGGGCGCCGCCCTCAACATGCTGACTCCTGGAGAAGCTGAGGAGAAGCGAGACATGTCTGGCAATTTGTCTACAGAAAGATCGGAATACAAAAAGGAGAACATTGTTTTTAACTGTATTTTTTCCCTGCTGTTCCACAGCTAGAGCTCTGACTTTCTCTAATGATGAGATTTTAGAGAACGCTGTCGTTTCTCCCCCTTCATTAAGGTACGTACCCGCATTCCGACTTCGAGGATACAGTTGTGAATTGAACCTACTAGTATTACCAGGACAGTCAGGAGGTACCGCTCTGCTCTTTCCGATATTCAACTGTCGTGGGTTTATTTAACGTGCACAAGTCCGTAAGCACACGGGTCTGACTGGTTTAGAGTCTCCTCCGAAAGACTTGACACTTAGTTCAATTTTCTCGTCGAACTGGGAAGAAGGGGCAAGGCTAGGTATCGAACCCAGAACCTTACGGTTTACTTTGTTAAGCAGGTAAAAGTCTAAACCATCCTGCCACCATCCTTCTTGATTGGATTCAATTTCCCAGCATAGACTTGAAAAGTCTTGAAGCGAGCAATAATTATTCTCTTGCATCACAATTGCCTGGTTTATTTAGTATTGGTATGAAAATGTTGTGTTGAGATTGCTTTCAGCCATGACAAGCTCTTTAACAGGACAACCTGCACTCTCCTCTACAGGAGAAAAAAAAATCATCTGAAGTCGGAGTATGGCTGCCTATATGGCGAGGCACTTGAAAGCAGTCATAGGCCTACACGCAAACTTCTCATTCAGTGTGCAATTTTTAATCTCACAATGATTCCCAGGTGGGGTGAGTGAGTCAGAGTGCACATTCTGAGTGACACCCAGAGTGTTAAGCTAGGGAACGCACAACAACAGGAACAATTAGTATTATTAGTGGTCCTTAAAGAAGAAAAAGGAGGAGAAAGAGCAGGAGGAGGAGGAGGAGGAGGAGAAGAAGAAGAAGAAGAAGAAGAAGAAGAAGAAGAAGAAGAAGAAGAAGAAGAAGAAGAAGAAATGAAAGCAAGAAGAAGAAGAAAAGAAGAAGAAGTAGAAGAAGAAGAATTCTGATAAAGAAGAAGAAGATGATATGATGATGATGATGATGATGAGATGATGATGATGATGATGATGATGATGATGATGATGATGATGATGATGATGACGATGATGATGATGATGATGATGAAGCAAATTTTTTTTCCGTTTTCGGGGAACAGGAAAAAAGTGATATGAAGGCTTCCTGGAAAGATAGCTGTTTTATTGGTGTTAAACTATTTCCCTCTGCCTGCACCTATCGGCTCTGTCAGAGACAGAGACAGAGAGACAGAGAGAGAGAGAGACAGAGAGAGAGAGAGAGAGAGAGAGAGAGAGAGAGAGAGAG
>CM060347.1:21193025-21203025 GCA_030674155.1 Stramonita haemastoma | reverse complement strand
CCAAAGATAATGATGATGTCAAATGGAGTGCTGTACCTAACTATTCCAATGTACATTTTAGCAATGAGGATAAGTAAGTTGATGTAACTGTTTAAAAACTTTCTTTCCTTTTCTTTCCCTTTTCTTTTTCTTTTCTTTCCTATCCGTCCAAACCGAAAAGTACATTATGTAGTGTTAGTTTAATGGATTGTTTGTTTTCCGGTCAGGATGTTTTCCTTGGGGGAGGGGAGAGGGGCGGGGGTTGGGATGGGTGGGGGTGGGGGTGGGGGTGGAGTGGGGAGAAGGAAGAGTCTTTTTGTAAATGAAGTGTCTCGTTCCCACTTTCTGGAAATTTTATTCGATTTTTTTTCCCATTTCTTCAGTTGATTTCTTTTCTTGATTATTTTTTGTCCTTGTTATCTATGTTAATTGATTTCTTTATTTCATTTTTTCTTGGTTTCACACACGCGCACCACACACACACACGCCACACACACACACACACACACACACACACAACACACACACACACACACACACACACACACACACCACACACACAAACACACACACACAGATATATAATTTTATATATATATATATATATATATATATATATATATATATATATATTATATATATATATATATATATATATATATATATAAACTTTTCTATTTTTAGGGTGAAAGACATAGCTCCTGACTGACAGCTTGACGTGATTTTTGCACACAAATTAAGTAGGTTCAATTTTTTGTTTCTTTTTAAATCAGCAAACCTTGTACCTCCCCCAGATCATGTCTGTATTATCGCCTGTTAGTTTGCCTCCTAACCACAATATATAGTCTAGCGGTTAATGCAAGGATACTGGGCAAAACCTGCAAACAGGGGTGACAGCATGGTTTGGGGCATACACACGCTTTGGACCATCCTCTACAATCCTGGCATGGGATCGAAACAGCATGTTGGCCATCTGTTTCCCATTCCATTGGATGTTTAAAGACATATGACCCACTTATTGCAGACATTTTTTTATTTATTTATTCTTTTATATCGAGGATAACAGAATAAACAATCATGTACTTTTTTTCATCCGGTCCCGTGTGTATGCAGTTTTGTAAATATTGTCATCTGTTCCCACCGGCACACGATGGCCTACTCTTACGAAAAGCGGAACAGGATTTAACGTGTGCGCAAGATATTCTGCGTGCGTTCGCACACGGGGCCTCGGTTTAAAGTCTCATCCGAAGGACTTTTGGGGAGAGTGGAGTCAGCACTGATGTTAACTCCAGGAAGAAAATTTCCTCGACCGGACTCGAACCCGGGTCTTCAAATTGCCAGCGCAATGTTCTGACCACTAGGCTATCCGCCCCCCCTTGATGAATGTAACTATCCCCTAACCTACCTCCTCCCTCATTTCTTCATGTCCCACCTTCACCTCCCACCTCCTCATAACCTACCACTCGGGACGGGATAGCCTAGTGGTCAGAACATTGCGCTCGCAATTTGACGACCCGGGTTCGATTCCCGTTCGAGGAGATTTTTCTCCTGGAGTTAACATCAGTGCTGACTCCACTCTCCCCCAAAGTCCTTCGGATGAGACTACAAACCGAGGCCCCGTGTGTGAACGCACGTTGAACATCTTGCGTACACGTTAAATCCTGTTCCGCTTTTCGTAAGAGTAGGCCATCGTGTGCCGGTGGGAACAGATGACATTTACAAAACTGCATACACACGGGGACTGGATGTAAAAAAAAAAAAAGCTCAAGAGTGCTTTTTCCATTATCCTCGATATAAAAGAATAAAATAAATAAATAAATAAACTCTTTCCTAACCTACCCCTCCCCTCCCTGTTCTTGCCCTTTTTCTGCCCTGAATTACTCCTACCCCCCCCCCCCTTCCCTGCCCCATTCTACCCCCTTCTTTCCCTTAACATTAACACATATAAATTTTTAAAAATTAAATTCAAAGCTTTATCACGCATACACAGTCTGTTTGCAAATCTAAACACAAATAAACAAGGTTTTCTTAAAAAATATATTTTTTAATGTAGGTAGCTTAACAACAGTATGAGGATCCCTCTGAGGACACGCTGTTATATATTAAGAGCTTGTCCTCCTTGAAGATGATTTAAACATAACCTTTCAGAACATAACATCACATTAAAAAAAAAAACCTCCTCTCCTACTTCTACCCCCACAGTACTCCCCTAAATCTCCTCCCCCTTCCCTACACCTACCCCTCCATACACCTCCCCCTAAACCTCCTCCCCTACACCTACCCCCACCGTACTCCTCCCCCTAACCCTCCTCCCCCTTCCCTACACCTACCCCCACCATACAAAATCACCCTGTATTGAATCGACATTAAGACAACTGAAAAAAAAGAAAGATTTTCCTTGACCCGGAAGCTAAAAGCAGAGGGTAACCTTATTGGCGGATTTCCGCCATGTCTGAACAGATCTCCAATGGTTTCTGGTCTAATATCTATATCTGCCCATTGTGTACGTCATATCCGGGGTCGAAGACAAAATTCGGTTTTCCTCACCAAAAAAAAAAAAGGAAAAAAAAGGGGGAAGTAATGTCCCGGATTCGATGGACGGAAACTGTACACGGACCTTGGCATTTTGTTTCTATGGTAGGGTGTTATCACAATACTTGATTAAAACACCATTGTATTGTATTGTATTGTATTGTATTGTATTGCATTGTATTGTATTGTATTGTATTGTATTGTATTGTATTGTATTGTATTGTATTGCATTGTATTGTATTGTGTTGTGTTGTATTGTGTCGTATTGTTTTGTATTGTATTGTATTGTATTGTATTGTATTGTATCGTATACCACTAAGTAGCGGCAGATTTTTCTGCGTGAAATTTGGGCTGTTCTCCCCAGGGGTTGGGGGGGGGGGAGAGGGGGGTGTAAATCGATGCAAGATTTTCACACTCAATAAGTCTCAGAATATTTTTTTCCATGACTGATGTCAGTCAGCTATGATGTAGTCGAGAGGGCTTTGGACTCATTTCTCGCTTCACAGTGACTGTCTGTCCGTCTGTTTGTCTGTCTGTCTATCTGTCTGCCTGTCTGTCTGTCTGTCTGTCTGTCTGTCTGTCTGTTGCCTGTTTTTCTGCCTGTCTGTCTATCTATCTGACTGTCCATCTATCTTTCTGCTTGTCTGTCTATCTGTCTTTCTGCCTATCTGTCTGTCTGCCTGCCTGTCTACTTGTATTTCTGTTTGTTAATCTGCCTGTCTGTCTGTCGGTCTGCCTTTCTTCCTGTCTGTCTATCTGACTGCCCATCTGTCTTTCTGTCTGTCTGTCTATCTGTCTGTCGGTCTGCCTTTCTTCCTGTCTGTATCTATCTGACTGCCCATTTGTCTTTCTGTCTATCTGTCTGTTTATCTGTCTGTTTGTCTGCCTGTCTCTCTGCCAGTCTGTTTTTCTGCCTGTTTTTTTTTTCTATCTGACTGCCCGTCAGTCTGTTTGTCTGTATATCTGTCTTTCTGTCTGTTTCTCTGCCTGCCTGTCTGTCTATCTGTCTGTTAGTCTGCTTTTCTGCCTGTCTACCTGTCTGCCCATCTGTCTGTCTGTCTGTGTATCTGTCTCTCTGTCTGTTAATCTGCCTGTCTGTCTGTCAGTCTGCTTTTCTGCCTGTCTATCTGTCTGCCCATCTGTCTGTCTGTCTATCTGTCTGCCTGTTTGTTTGTCAGTCCCTCAGTCTATCTGCCTATCACCCAGTAAACCGCTTAAGTTGGAAAGGGAGCGAACCCACCCCAGGAGAGCAGAGTTCAAGACTGACTGAACAATATTGCCCCCTGCCGGGATCTTCAGAGAGAGAGAGAGAGAGAGAGAGAGAGAGAGAGAGAGAGAGAGAGAGATCGAGATCTTTATTTTCCAAGGGTTACAGATAAGCATTCGCATAAATTATTTTCCTCCGGCCCTTGCCCTGATTAAGGACTATCAGCAAATCAAGAAGGAACGCCTTCGCAAAAAGCACAACTACAAAACAACAATCTGACAATCAGTAAGATAAAGGAACAAGCGGTAAGTAAACGAACAGGTCACTGCAGGTACACGTTCTCTCCTTCTGTTAAAAAAAAAAAGAAAGAAAGAAAAGAAACGCACACATTTCCTGAGAAAAATAAAACTAAATTGACAACAGCCTCAAGACGGCTTTCGGCTTAAAGCTCATTTATATAGCCTGCTGTCGCTGGGAGAGATTTACATGCATGGTGTACGGGATATGTACTTACAAAGCCTCTTTCACTCCCCCTTCATTTGTATTGGGATGAGGGTAGCAATAATCTATTATGCTGAACACAGAACATCTACAATCAACTTTTTTTTTCAAAATCATGTTAGTAAAAAATATTTAAAATACAATTTACCTTTCGTTTGTCTTATTTTGTATATATATCCATTGGTCCATGTTGCACTAATGCGCGACGCCTAGAGTTCCCTCCCCTGACCATGAAAAACACTGTTGCCTTCTTTAAAACTACTAAAATTCATAAAGGATTGTCGCCCATTGCTTTGAATTGCCTCCCTTAGCAAGAACGCTGTTGTCTTCTTTGTTCTTACTAAAATTCATAAAGGACCGCCGTTTCAGGGGAGTTAATTAAAGAAACCCACAAAATAACTTACCTCACGAAGAATTCTTCCGTGTCTAGTTTTGAACATATGACATCATGTACATCCCTAAAACACCGTTCTGACGGTAGATATCCCAAGATCGTTATTTTGCTCGACTTCAGACGACATTTTGTTTCAAACTGAAATAAATCATGCAAATACATCCGACATTGTAGAGTATAATTTTTTCTGGTGAGAGAATGAGTGAATAATGAAATGAATGAGTGAATAATTTTATTTTTAATTGTTACAGAGTAAGTATGTGCATACTTTTTCCATCTGCACTTGCCCTGATTAGGGAATTTTTTTTTTAATGTTCAAAGGTAATAGCAACCCCTTACCCCACACACCACAATGACCAACAACAGTTTACCTGTGATTTCAAAAAAAGAGATAGGTATACATTTAAGAAACACATAATCCCCACTGGGTACATTGATATATTTTTTTAAAAGAGAAAATTATGTATTCAACAAGTACTTAATCTCCAACTGACTCAAACCTTAATGCCAAGACAGATGCATTGATAATCATTAAGTAAATCAAACAGATTAAAATAGAGGAGAAAAAAACAGAGGAAACAGCAGAGAAGAGCAACCCAAACAAAAAAAAATATATCAAGACATTTTCACAAATCTTTCTTACTGTAAAACAATATTATGAAAAAAAACTAACTAAAATAACCTAACGACAACAAACAAACATTAAAAAAAATAAACAACATTAAGATGTATCGCCACATAAAATACTCAAACATGACATTTTTTCAAATCGTGTTCAAGAAATTGAATTTAAAAAGTCAAAAAAGTACAGAGAGACAAGGCAAGGCAAGGCAAATTCTTTTATTCGAGGATAAGAGATAAGCACTCGTGTGCTTTTTACATCCAGTCCCCGCCCTTTTCAGGGATACATCAAGATAAAAAGATACTAAATAATAAAACTATACCCAGTACCAAAGAACATACAAGAAATAAGGACACTATATATAATAAGGTAGTAAAAATGCACTCATTCAGAAGACGAAAATCAGAAGCCACAATAAATTGATGATTTTGATTATTAAAAAAAAAAAAAAGCGCTATAGCTATACTAGATAACGAGCAAACAAGAGAGAGAGAGAGAGAGAGAGAGAGAGAGAGAGAGAGGAGAGAGAGGAGAGAGAGAGAGAGAGAGAGAGAGAGAGAGAAGGAAGGACCATGAAAATGACAGTCAAAAGCATTTATTCTGTTATGCAATCAAAATCCCCGCAGAAGACCTTTAAGTATTCAACCCAGTCATTAAAGATGGTGGTACAACAGTTGACTATGAAACACCCATGTTCTTTTAACGTCAAACACAAGAGCAGTTGAAAAGGGCAAAAACTAATTATTCTTTCCACTCTTTTTAACTCTTGTTATTAATATCATCATCATCATCATCATCATCATCATCATCATCATCCATCATCACCATCATCATCCACCACACCATCATCACCATCACCATCACACTCATCATCATCATCATCATCATCATCATCACCACCATCATCATCACCATCATCACATCACCATCCATCATCATCATCATCATCATCATCATCATCATCATCATCATCATCATCACATCATCATCACTACTCCTGATTCCTTTCAAAAAGCATGTTTATTTAGTAAGTGATCATTGTCTCCATCGCCTTGGTGGACATCTTCATTAACAACATCATCATCGTTGTTGTCATATTGTCGTCGTCGTCATCATCGTCATCATTATCATTATTTTCAGCATTCAGCATCATCAACATCGCCGTGATTTTTCTTCTTCTTCTTCTTCTTCTTCTTCTTCTTCTTCTTCTTCTTCTTCTTCTTCTCTGATAGTTTTATTATTATCATTATTATTATTTATTATTGTTATTATTATTATTATTATTATTATTATTATTATTATTATTATTATTTTTATTATTATTATCATCATCATCATCATCATCATCATCATCATCATTATTATTATTATTATTATTATTATTATACTACTACTACTACTACTACTACTACTACTACTACTACTACTACTACTACTTCCACCACCACCGCCACCACCACCACTACTACTACTACTACTGCTACTGCTACTACTACTGCTATCATCATGATCATTATCATCATTGCGTTTCACACCATTATCCCCATGATCATCATTATCATCACCATGATGATGATCATATCATGATCCCCCTCTGTGTGTGTGTGTGCAGGTGTTAGCGGGGATATCGGAACAGGAGGAACAGGGATGCACCCACGAGGAGGACCCCCACCACCTCCCCCTCCTTCCTCCCACCCCACTCACCACCACCAATACTCCCTCCACCACCCCCTCCACCACCACCACCACCCCCCGTCCACGCCCCTCCCGCAGCCTGCAAGCCACGCCTGAGAAACGCCGTGACCTTGCCTCACGTGACCGTGACGTCACCTTCTCTACCCAGCAACCCCCGCGGCGTCGACGTCATCGCAGACGCAGTCTCAGTCTGCCCACGGGTTCGCTGTCTTACGGTGACGTCAAAATCTCCTACCGTGACGGCCACTTCGTCACAGAACCTGTAGAGGACGTAAGTGGAAGAGAAAGAGGAAGAGGAGGAGAAGGAAGAAGTGGTAGTGGGAAGGAATGTCGGCGACATTCAGGGGTAGTGTGCGGGTCTCTGTTGAACGTGCTCCTCGGAAGAGGAGATGCAAGACGAGATCCTGTGTCTCTTAGAACAAGGCTTCACCGCCAGATGACGTCGCCTTGCTCCTCAGCCAGTACCTTCGCTTCAGCTCCACAGACGCTCAAGACTCCATCCAGGCTTCCGTGGACGACCTCTCCCGGCTGGGGGGTCTTCCCCCGTCCTCCTCCTCCTCTCCTCCTCCTCCTCCTCTTCCTCTTTCCTCGGCGACGCCTAGTCTTTGCAGCGGCAGCAGCAGCCCCAGCGCTAGTCTGTACAGCATCCCCAGCCTCACCAGTACCCCCAGTCACTACAGTTCCCCGAGTCACTACAGCACCGCCAGTCACGGCAGCACGCCCAGCTCTCCGGGCCGGTACAGCACGCGCTCTCTCCCCAGGAGGTTCCGGCAACGGGATGACGTCAGCCGGCCCGTGTCGTCCGTGGATGACGTCAGAGGAGACCTGCAGGACTTGAGCCAGTCCGAGCTGAGTTTAGCCAGCAGCTTGGAATTAGGAGGAGGGGAGAACTCTCCGGCCATGAGACGGGCAGACAGTTTCTTCGAATCCATGTCCATGACCTTTGACCCCACCCCGGAAGGGGGGGAGGAGGAGGAGGTGTTAGAGGTGGAGGTGTTCTCCAAGGGAGGGGAGGAGTGGGTAGGGTCCACCCGTATGAGGCGGAACACCACCACCTCCTCCACCTCCACCACGGACGACGGATCCCAGCAGACAGAACGGGGCAGATCTCAACGTCCCGGCTTCATTCAAAGGATGCTGCAGAAACGCAAATCCTTCCACGACAAACCCAACGTCGCCAAAGAAGACTCCACCTCCCTCACGCGGAAAGAATCCGTGTCGAGGAGAGTCTCCATCAAAGGCATCTTCCGCCGAAAGAGCTCCACAAGTGTAGAGTCCAAGAAAGACGAAGACCCCAAAGATGCTCCTCCTCCCATCGCCACTTTCATGAAAGATGACGACATTGGAGCCATGACGTCACTCCCAGGCTCCCCTAGCCAAAATGGCTCTGCGGGGCGGAGAACCAAGTCGGATTCTCAAGTAGGTTTAGACGAAGAACACGAGGAGGAGGAGGAGGAGGGCAGATTCGTATACCTAGCTTCGCGAAGTCGAAGTGTAGGTTCCGACGCGGCAGAACGGTTGTTCCACCAATCCCATGTGAGGAGACAACGTCTTCCGAGTGACGGTTACATTCCAGAATGCGTGCGTTTCTCCGGGGAATACGACAATGTCAGAGAAGAGGAAAACCCAACCCCTGTGCAGGTACACCCTGAAGAAGATTCTCCCACCCCTCTGTCTCCACAGGTTAGGATGAGTCCAACCTCAAGAAACAGACAGAGGGCAGAAGGGGAAGAAGCAGCAGAAGAAGTAGAAGCAGAAGGAGGAGAAGAAGTAGACTCAGAACGTTCTAGAAGAACTCCACGAGCAGATTCCTCTTTCGAGGGAGAAGACTCCTGCTCCTACTACAGCCTGTGTTCGGAGCGCGAGTCCAGAACTAGAACCAGGACTTTGAGCAGTGATTCTTCTTCTTCCTCTCCTCAAAGCTGTGCGCCTCTTCGTGGGCAGAGACTCAACGTTGAGGAAGGGGGTAAAACTGGCCTGGAGAGTTCAGGACTTCTTCCTTCTTCTCCTTCTCACCCTTCTCCAAAACCTTCACTGAACCGGAAGGATTCGGAGAGGGTGATGTCCGCAGGTTCCGGTGACGTCACGAACGCGCGTCACAGCAACGACAGCGGCATTCAACATGACGTCACGCTGAACAATGCTCATTCTTTCAAGGTGACGTAATGTGGGGGGGGGGGGGGGATAGAGTGGTGGTGGTGGTGGTGGTGGTGGTGGTGGTGGTGGTGGTGATGATGATGATGATGATGATGATGATGATGATGATGATGATGATGATAGTTGTGGGAGGATCATGAGTTGGACGGGGTTTTGTTTTTATTTGTTTGGGATTTCTTTTTATTTTGTTTTGAGGAGGGAGGAAGATGGAATATCAAGACTACAACTGGTAGTCCAAAAAATCAATGACATACTATGACTGGTTGGCCAGAAAATCAGTGGCATGCTATGACTGGTTAGCCAGAACATCAATGATCTACTATACTATGACTGGTAAGCAACTAACTAATGGCATACTATGACTGTTCGGCTAGATAATTAGTGACATACTATACCTCGTTGTCTAGAAAATCAATGGCATGCTATGACTGGTCGGCCAAACCATCAATACTATAGCTTGTTGGCCAAAACATCAATGACCTATTATGGCTGGTCGGCCAAAACATCAATACTACAGCTTGTTGGCCAAATCATCAATGACATACTATGACTTGTCGGCCAAACATCAATACTACAGCTTGTTGGCCAACACATCAATACTACAGCTTGTTGGCCAACACATCAATACTACAGCTTGTTGGCCAACACATCAATACTACAGCTTGTTGGCCAACACATCAATACTACAGCTTGTTGGCCAACACATCAATACTACAGCTTGTTGGCCAACACATCAATACTACAGCTTGTTGGCCAACACATCAATACTACAGCTTGTTGGCCAACACATCAATACTACAGCTTGTTGGCCAAAACATCAGTGACATACTATGACTTGTCGGCCAAAACATCAATACTATAGCTTGTTGGCCAAAATACCAATGACACACTATGACTGGTTAGCAACTAACCA
>CM060347.1:21160525-21170525 GCA_030674155.1 Stramonita haemastoma | reverse complement strand
CACACACACACACACACACACACACACACACACACACACACCACACACACACAACACACACACACGGTTGTGCTTAGGCAGGGTGATGGAGATTGGAGGTGTAGATGTCTCATTGAAAACAGAAACAGGTAAAAGATGCAACTATAAGGGAAGGCCATAGGTTGGAAATAAGTGTGTCTTTGGGTGTTTTTTTTCTTTTTGCATTTTCTTTTTTTTTTTACAAGTATGTCCTGAGTTCAGATGTGAAAGCATCAAATAAAAGCTTTTAGCAAAAGTGAGAGAGGGAGGTCATTCCAGACAGATGGACCTAGCAACGGAGAAAATATCACACCTCTCAGTTTCCCCCACTTTCACCTACTCCCAGGTGTTATCCATCACATCCCAGCGGGTGCAGTTCATAGCAGAAACTGACCACACTCAGATTTGGTAAAATGAAGGGGATAATTTTAACACTTGGCCCTGGACCTTTGTCTAAGTTATGTTGGATTTGCCTGCTTTGTTAAAAAGCCACCTGGACAGCATCTGATTGTATACTTGTCTGTTTTCAGATGTCCACCCCCCACCCCATCAAATGTCGGGTGGATAAAACAGTGGTGGAGACCAAGACGCGGCGCTCTGTCACGCTGCCTCGCTCCAACAGCATGCCTGACAACCTGGACCGCTGGCACCGCAAGAAGAGCTACTTCAGCCTCATTGGTCAGTATTTATAGCTTTGAGTCGATGCTTTGCTGTCATTGGTCAGTATTTATAGCTTCGTTTGATACTTGGAAGTCATTGGTCAGTATTAATAGCTTAAATCGATACTTTGGTGTCACTGGTCAGTATTTATAACTTGAGTGCTTTGGTGTCACTGGTCTATATCAATAGCTTGAATCGATACTTTGGTGCCATTGGTCAGTATTTATAGCTTGAATTGATATGTATGTGTGTTCTTCATGTTCGACGATAACCTCCAAAACAGCAGAGCAGGCAGCTGCTGTTTTGGAAACTGGGTAGAAATTTGATTAAAGTGGAGGTGCTGCCCACAGCACACCCCCACTCTCTCAGCCAAGAGGGCATACAGACAGCATTGGAGATGTTCTCCAAAGGCCATCTAGTCCCCCCTCAACCCCCCACCCCCTCTCCAGGGCTGCGGCACATAAGGACTGTGCAAGTCAAGCCTCCTAGTCAGAGTCATAGTCATCACTGAAGACTAAGCTGTAAAGTGAAATTCCATGGTTGGGAAAGAAAGCCACTGATCATACAGCCTCTCACTTTGCTGTTGCCCCCAGTGTCAGTGGTTTAATCAAGAACTGTGTGATAAAGCCCAGGCACTGAAGACACCTTGATTCAATACTTGAGTGGTAGAGGTTTCGAATCTGTGGCAAGTATGAATATTTTGATTTCGTTGGTTGGTATTTGTGGCAAAAAAAATTAATGCTTTGGTTTTCATTGGCTAGTATTTCTAGCAAGAACCAACACTCTTATTTCCTTGGGCAATATATACAAATATATATGTATGTATGTATGTGTGTATATAATATATATATATATATAGATATATATATAGATAGATATATATATAGATATATATATATATGTGTGTGTGTTTGTTTGTGTGTATGTATGTATGTATGTATGTATGAATGTACAAATGTATGCGGTATGTATGTATGTATGTATGTATGTAGTATGTATGTATGTATGTATGTATGTATGTATGTATGTGTGTGTGTGTGTGTGTGTGTGTGTGTGTGTGTGTGTGTGTGTGTGTGTGTGTGTTGTGTGTATATAAATATATACATATATGGATGAATGGATGGATGGATGGATGGATGGATGGATTAAAAAAACTGATGTTACAGTTTTGTTGGTCAATATTTATCACAGAAAGCGATCCTGCTTAGTGCTTCAGTTTCATTGGTTTTTTTGTTTGTTTGTTTGTTTGTTTTGAAAGGTAAATGGTTTTGCCAGAAGTGGTAGCACTTAAGATTCAATCACCACTGCTAAATAAAAAACATCAACTGTACTTTAGTTTTTTCAGCCCGTTTATGTAGTCAGAAAAAGTTCACCACTTTCATTGATCAGTTTCAGAAAGAAGAGAATGGTATCCTCATTTTGATTAGTTAAACCTGTGAATAAGTAAACTCCAGTGTGATAGGCCAGTGACAGAGGTTACCAAATCTGTATCGATTTTTGGACTGAGTCATTTCAGAAGACAACGCCAGAGGTTCAACACTATTGTTGATACTATTGGAGTTAGTATTAATGTATAGATTTTATGACAAATTTCTGGTCAGCTGCATATTAAAAATCAAACCAAGACTTTAGGAACTTACGAACAGTGGTCAAACGTTAGTCCTATCAGTCAATACTTTTATCTGCACTAACCGTAATGCTCACAAACGCTGTGACGGAGTGAATGAAAAGGTATGGTCTTCCATCTCGTGGGTCCAAGAAGTCGTGGGTTCGAATCTCGGCAGCGCTGTCTAGTGAATCGGGAGTGTGTGTGTGTGTGTGTGGGGGGGGGGGGGGTGTCTTGCCAATCTCCAGAGTCAACTTTAAGCACAGATCTGCTGCTGCCTTGATTCCTCTTATGTATATACGCGTGCAGAAGTTAAGATAATTGTGTACGTTGAAGATCCTGCAATCCATTTTTTAGCTTTTTGGTGGGTGACTGAGTGACAAACATACCCAGCATGCACCCTGTACCTGGAGAGGGTTGGGCTCCGCCAGGTTCAACTTGCCCTAAGAGACATGACCTTAAAAATCCAGTGCAGTGTTCTGGCAACGACTTCTTGGGGAGTTAAGAAAAGAAGATAGAGGAAGGAGAAGAAGATTGGTGGTGCAGTGGTGTCCTATTTCAGCATCATTCTCTGCTGTCAAGAGCAGCACTTAAATCCGGACATAGCTTGAGTGACCACTTTGCCTATTTTCCTTCCTAATTCTATACATTGTATACAAAACAATTCCCAGAACTTTTCGAAATTAAGCATGACTGCTGTACATTCTGTTTCTGACTGTCTGCCGATATATTCTGCATGGAGGAGAGCTGTATAGTCAAGGGATGTATCAGGGTAGAGATAAACAATCAGATTGGATTCCTAGAACAGAACAATATCCTAATGTTCTACAGTAAAAGGCACTAAAGGTGTCCTATAACCAATGTGGTCGTAGGGGAGCGAGGCATTAGAGACCCCAGCTTCTCTAGGGGCCAGCATGTTGAGAGCGGCGCCCATCTCCTCTCCCTCGCAGCTTTACCTTCCCTGACCCTAAAGAGGGCTGGTACCCATTGACAGCTGGGTGAAGTGGGGGACTGTACTGAAGCCAAGGCGTACAAACGGTCACCCGTCCAACTGGTAACCACGCTCGATGCTGCTTTAACTTTGACTTGGGGAAAGCGAGCGCTCTGACCACTTAGCTATCCCATCCCCAATGTTCTACAGTATTAATCAACAAAGTATTCCTAGAATAGAACAATATCTTAATGTTCTGCATTATTAACAAAGTATTCCGGGAACTGTACAAAATCAGTATGACTGCTTTGTATTTTCAGTTTCTATTTTCCGATCATTGTGTTATTTCGTAGAGGGCAACACTCATCGAACAATACACGATTCTTACATTGTCTGGTTTTTATTTTCCAATAATGATGTTACATCTTAGAGTGCTACATTCTTAGAACAATACACAGTTCTTACATTTTCTTACTTTTGTTTTACGATATGTTGTATCGTAGAGTGCTACATTCATAGCACAGAACCCGATTCCTGCATTTTCTGTTTCTGTTTTACGATATGTTATATCGTAGAGTGCTACATTCATAGAACAATACACAATTCTTACTTTTTCGGTTTTTGTTTTACGATATTATGTAATATCGCAATGTGCAACACTCCTCGAACAATACACGATTCTTACATTTTCGGTTTTTGTTTTACGATATGTTGTATCCTAGAGTGCTACATCCATAGAGCAATACACGATTCTTACAGTTTTGGTTTCTGTTTTCCGATACGTTATGTCGTAGAGTGCTACATTCACAGAATAATACACGATTCCTGCATTTTCGGTTTTCCCATATTATATTATTTCGTAGTATGCAACACTCCTCCAATAATACACGATTGCTTTGTTTTCTGTTTCTGTTTTCCAATGTGATACATTGCCAAAAAGTGTATATAAAAAAATAGTAGGGGACTGGGTAGACTGCTGGTTAGAGCGTTGCAGTTGTGTTCTGGCGGCCCGGGTTCGAGCCATGGTCGAGACACCCATTCTAGGGGCTTTTCCCCTGGAGTCAATATCAGTACTGGCTCCAGCCACACCCCACCCCCTCCCTCTGTGAAAGTCCTTCTACTGAGATATAAACTGAGTTCCTGTGTGTGAACACATCCAGAAATCTTACTCACATGTTAAAGTCCGTTCCATCTTTATTTATTTATTTATCTATTTATTCATTTACTCTTTTAGCCATCTATTCATTTATATTTGAGGATTATAAAATAAGCCCTCGCGTACTTTTTGACATCCAGTCCCGTGTGTATGCGCTTTTGTACATGTCATCCATTCCCATGGGCACAAATAGTCTACTCTTTCGAAATACAGAACAGGTTTTAACGTGTGTGTGTGATATATTCTGCATGCGCTCGCACACAGGACTTCGGTTTATAGTCTCATCTGAAGAATTTTCAGAGAAGTGGAGCTGGCACTGATGTTAACTCGTGCGAGTAGGCCATAGTGTGTCTGTGGGAATGGATAACAAAATTGACGGAAACCGCATGTACACGGGGACTGGAAGTAGAAAAGGACTTGTGTGCCTATCTGTTATTTCGAAACAAACGAATGTAGATAAAATGACTGTAAAAACAATTTTTCAAAGTATGGGATAGATTTGTGATATCACAGCCTATGGCTGTTATCTCCGAATGATAGTCTGCGTGAAAAAAAAGATAGTGTGTTGAAATCTTTACCAGGAAAGAGGAACATTCATAATGTTTTCAAAGAGTCTCTGCTGTCAAACATCGATGCATACCTATGATGATGCATTCATTCTTTTTTCTTTCCCTCTTTCCTTCCTTCCTTCCTTTCTTCTTTCCTTCATTCCTTCTTTCCTTCCTTCCTTCCTTCCTTCCTTCCTTCCTTCTTTCCTTCTTTCCTTCCTTCCGTCCTTCCATCATTCATTCATTCATTCATTCATTCATTCATTCATTCATTCATTCATTCATTTATTCATTTATTCATTCATTCATTCATTCTCTCTCCCCTGCATCTGTCCCTGACTCTCTCAGTCTCTGTATCCCTGTGTCGCCTAGGTTATGAACTGCATAACTGTCTTTATCTCTTTCTTTCTTCCAAAGTTTTTTTCCCGTTCTTCCTTTCTTCTTTTCTTCCATCATTCATTCATTCATTCATTCATTCATTCATTCATTCTCTCTCTGTCCTGTCCCGCATCTGCCCCTGACTCACTCGGTCTTTGTATCCCTGTGTCCCCCAGGTTATGAACTGTACAACTATCTATATCTCATTCTTTCTTCCAAAGTTTATTTTTTCTTTCTGTTCTTCTTTCTTTCCTTCCTCCTTTTCTTTCCTTCATACCTTCCTTCCTTCATTCATTCCTTCTTTCCTTTCTTCTATCCTGCATTCCTTCTTTCATTCATTCATTTATTCATTCATTCTTTCTTTCTCTCTTTCCTTTTTCTTCCTGTGACTCACTCAATCTCTGTATCCCTGTGTCCCCCAGGCTATGAACTGTACAGCTATCTATATCTTATTCATTCTTCCAAAGTTTATTTATGCTTTCTGTCCTTCCTTCCTTCTTCCCTCCCTTCTTTCCTTCCTTCATACCTTCCTTCCTTCATTCATTCATTCCACCATTCATTTATTAATTCATTCATTCTCCCTCCCCTGCATCTGCCTCTGACTCTCTCAATCTCTGTATCCCTTTGTCCCCCAGGTTACGAACTGCATAACTGTCTTTATTTCATTCTTTCTTCCAATGTTTATTTTTTCTTTCCGTCCTTCTTTCATTCCTTCCTTCTTTCCTTCATACCTTCTTTCCTTCCGTCCTTCTTTCCTTTCTTCCATCCTTCCATCCATCCATCATTCATTCATTCATTTATTCATTCTTTCTCTCTCTCTCTCCTCTCTCTCTCTCTCTCTCTCTCTCTCTCCTCTCTCTCTCTCTCTCTCTCTCTTCTCTCTCTCTCTCTGTCTTTTCATCAGCCCCTGACACATTCAGTATTTGTATCCGTGTCCCCCAGGTTATGAACTGCACAACGATTGGAGTCACCAGGGAGGGGGAGATGACTCCTCAGACGAATCAGAGCTGTCTGTGGACTACCAGCGAGAGAAGTCCCTCAGTGCTCGCTCCTCTCGGGTCACCTTGACCACCATTGACCAGGTCAGTTCAGGGTTATTGTGGGCCTCACTGCTATTTCATTGGTCAGTGGATATTAGGTCAGTGTTTGTTTTATTGGTCAGTTGATATCAGGTCACTGTTATGTCATTGGTTGGTTGATATTAAGTCTTTGTTAGTTCATTGGTTGGTTGATATTAGGTTATTATTTCATTGGTCAGTTGATATTAGGTCATTGTTATTTCATTGGTCGGTTGATATTAGGTCGTTGTTATTTCATTGGCTAAAAATTTAAGGTAAAGGTGTCCCATAACCTATTTGGTGGTAGGGGAGGCAAGGCATCAGAGACTTCATTCAGCTTCTCTAGGGGCCAGCATATTGAGGGCGGCGCCCATCTTCTCTCCCTCGCTGCTTTACCTTCCCTGGCCCTAAAGAAGGCAGGTACCTATTCACATCTGGGTGAACTGGGGACTGTACTGAAGCCAAGGTGTGCAAACGGTCACCCATCCACTTGGTAACCATGCTCGATGCTGCTTAACATTAGCTTAGGGGAAGCGAGAGCTCTGACCACTGAGTTGTCCCATCCCCATGATCAATGATTAGGTCTTTGTTATTTCATTGTTCAGTTAAAATTAGGTCAGTATTGTTTTGGTCGGTCAATCATAGGCTCAGTATTGTTTCATTTGTCAATTATTATGTCAGTACCATTTCATTGGTTATCTATTATAAGGTCATGGCATTGGTGCTGTACTGTGAAAGGCTAAAGATGGACAAGCCTGGAGAAAACAGTCGATCAGAAATTTTCACCCATCCATTGAGAGTTTTTAGTGGTGGTCTGTGTGCTAGAAATGAGATGATAAACTGAGGTCCTGTGTACAGAACGCATGTAACACATGTAAAGAAGCCACAGCAACATGGGAGTTGTCCTTGGCAAAATTCTGTTAAAAAAAAAAAAAAAAAAAAAAAAGCCACGTTTTCAGGGAAACAAATACATATGCAAATTAAATGCTTTTTTGGGTGGAGCTGCTCTTATGGCGACATGTTATGATGCAATGCAATACAGTACAATACACTGCAATGCAGTAGAATACAATGCAACACAGTGCAGTACATTGCAATGCAAAACAATAGAATACAATCCAGTGCAATACAACACAATACAATGCATTACAGTATAATGCAATAGAATACAATACAATGCAACACAACACAATACAAATGCAATGCTTAACTTTCTTGGGGGTTCACCCAGAATATATGCACACTGTCCTAGATCCTGCTTATTACACATGGGAATTAACTTGTGAGACTGTCAAGTATGCACCGTATGAGAAGTCTGCGTGCGTGGCTGTTTTCAAGTACCTCGCCACACAGGCAGCCAAACTCCGACTTCAGAGCAAGCTGACTTTAAATCTGTCACTTCCATAGCCAAAAGCCACCGCTGTAGTCTAATAATAATAATAATACATGGAATTTATATAGCGCTGTATCTTGTAAAAACAAATCAAAGCGCTTGCACTCGACCCTCACAACAAACAAGCAACCAATGACAATGAATAATTCTAGCAAATTCGAAAGCACACTCACACGCACCCCCCCCCCCCCCCCACACACACACACACACTTATAGAGGCTATAAATTTAGGCAGGGTGAAGGGAATTTCAAATGTTGAAGGCAGGGACAAATAGGAAATGAAAACAGAAGGCAAAAATCTCAGGTTTGAAACAAGTGTGTCTTGAGATAGTCTAGTGGTTAGGGCGTTGGACTCGTAATCTAAAGGTTGCGGGTTTGGTCCCAGCTTTCGGCTATGGCGTTGTGCCCTTGGAAAAGGCACTTTACGGCTATTTTCTCACCCCACTTAGGTGTAAAAGAGGTACCAACATTGTGTTGGGGGTTAACCCTGCGATAGACTGGCATCCTATCCAGGGGGAGTCTATGACTCTCAGTCGCTTAACGCCACAGAAACCGGGATAAGCACCAGCCTGATGAGCCTTAGGCTCGGGACAGACTTTAACTTTTCATAGCCAAAACAAAAAAGTACCTTGCTTTGTTTTCAGTGTTACTGACCTCAAAATGTACAGCACTCGGACCGATCTGCGCACAAAAGGGAACACACAAAAAAACAAACTCTACTTCTGTCTTCTCAAAAAAACCAACCACCAAAACAGCAACAGCAGCAACAACAACAAAAACAACAACCACAACAACAGCAGCTACAACAACCAAAATTACAACAACATAACAACAATAATAACAGCACCAACAGCAGCAACAACAACAACGAGCAAACAAACAAAAATCTATCCCAAAACTACTGCAGACTCCAAAACCACTTAGTCAAGGGAGATAAGCTGTCTGCAAGACACTTCAACTCACTAGGGTTGCCCAACTTTGATCTGTGTGGGCGGCTTTGGGTCGCACTCCACTTTTAATTGTTCCACCCCCCCCCCCCCCCCCTCCCCCCTTTCTTTCTCTTTTTTTCATTCAACCACAAACACACATAAACATGCAACATTGAACACTGCTTCCCCTAAAATAAAAAGCACTTTTTTATTGCAAAAGACTTGGTGCTGACTCCTAAGTCGTAAACTTTTGCACAAATTTGGTACATTTTGAATAATTATTTGTTTTCTCTCTCAAGTATTTTTCTTGTTCTTGTTCTTCTTCCTCTTCCTCTTCTTCTTCTTCTTCTTCTTCTTCTTCTTCTTCTTCTTCTTCCTCTTCTTCTTCTTCTTCTTTGCATTTTTCTTCTTCTTTGCATTTTTCTTCTTCTTCTTCTTCTTTGCATTCTTCTTCTTTGCATTCTTCTTCACATTCTGCAGACTTTGTAAATGCCAAAGTTTATGAATATGATCATAACCAACATCATTCTCGAAGTCGAAACGTGGCTACTTAAATGGTAGGTTAAAAATGGTCGCATACGTAATTTTACATCTCACCATTGATAAACCTCGGGGTTCTTTAGCCAAGGAACAAAACAGTACGAACAAAAACAAATAAGAGAAGAAGACGAAGAAGAAGAAGAAGATAGAGGAGGAGGAGGAGGAGGATGATGATGAGATGATGATGATGATGATGATGATGATGATGATGATGATGATGATGATGATGATGGACGAAGAAGAAGAAACAGAAGAAGAAGAGGAGGAGAAAAACAAAGAAGAATGATGATGATGATGATGATGGTGATGATGATGATGATGATAATGATGATGATGATGATGATGATATGATGATGATGATGATGATGATGAATGATGATGGTGATGATGATGATGAAGAAGAAGAAGAAGAAGAAGAAGAAACAGAAACAGAAGAAGAAGAAACAGAAGAAGAAAAAAAAGAAGGATGATGATGATGATGATGATGATGATGATGATGATGATGATGATATAATAACAACAATGAAAATTATGATAACAATACCAACAACAACAAAACCAGCATCACCACCACAATCATCATCACTACATTATTTTTTTTTTTATCTTCTTCCTTTCCCAGATGATGGAGGAGGAACACCTGACCTATGCGGAAGCGCTGTGGGATCACGTGACCATGGACCCGGATGAGCTGGGTTTCCGGGCGGGAGATTTGATCCGCGTGATGGACAGGGGAGACAAACACTGGTGGTACGGCTCCACCCAGCATCGAGACGGCTGGTT
>CM060347.1:21148025-21155525 GCA_030674155.1 Stramonita haemastoma | reverse complement strand
TGCGCAGTCTCAGCTTCTCTAGGAGCCAGCATGTTGAGGGCGGCGCCCATCTCCTCTCCCTCGTTGTTTTACCTTCACCTGACCCTAAAGAGGGCAGGTACCCATCGACAGCTGGGTGAACTGGATGGACTCTACTGAAGCCAAGGTGCGCAAACAGTCACCCATCCACTTGGTAGCCACTCTCAAAAACTGATTATATACCTGCAACCAAATAAATGAAAGTGAAGGAATGATTAATAGAGAACCAATGAAGATGATAATTATGAACATTTATAGGCTCGACTTGTTTAGTTAACGCAAACCTCTTTATTTTTTTCGGGTGAAGAATAACTACAGGGAACAGAAATATTGATAGAAAAACTTTATGAGTTTGAGCACACACACACACACACACACACACACACACACACACACACACACACACACACACACACACACACACACACACACACACAGCAAATCGATGCTTACTCAATGTACCATCTGGAAATAAAATTTTGACTTTGACTTTGACACACACACACACACATGCGCACACACCTACACACACACCTACACACACACACACACACACACACACACACACACACACACCACACACACACACACACACACAACTATGCACAGACAGAGACAGACAGACAGACGGCCAGACTTCACAGTTACAAGGAAGGGCGATAAGCGAGGTGGGCGGGTAGAGGCCTTTGTTGGGACAGGGAAATAATGATAGGGGTGGGGGTTGTGAGGCGAAAATCGGACCTGAAGGAGTTTATACTACGCCTGTGGGCTTCTTTGTGGCTGATGTACTATTCTTCGTGTGTGTGTGTGTGTGTGTGTGTGTGTGTGTGTTGTGTGTGTTGTGTGTGTGTGTGTGTGTGTGTTTGTGTTGTGTTGTGTGTGTGTTGTGTGTGTGTGTCTGTGTGTCTGTGTGTGTGTCTGTGTGTGTTCTCTGTGTGTGTGTCTCTGTGTCTGTGTCTGTGAGTGTGTGTGTGTGCAATTTATCATATATATATATATATATATATATATATATATATATATATATATATATATATATATATTACATATATATGTATATTCGTAAGAGTGGGCTATTATATGCCGGTGGGAACAGATGGCAAGATTTGCAAAATACATGCATCTAGGGACTAGATGTACAAAAGCACATGAGTGCTTATTCCATTATCCTCAATATAAAAGAATAATAAAAACAGCATTCTCTCTCTCTATCTCTCTCATCTCTCTCTCTCTCTCTCTCTCCTCTCTCTCTCTCTCTCTCTCTCTCTCTTTCTCTCTCTCTCTCTCTCTCTCTCTCTCTCTCTCTCTCTCTCTCTCTCTCTCTCTCTCTCTCTCTCTCTCTCTCCTCTCTCTCTCTTCTCTCTCTGTCTCTCTCTCTCTCTCTGTAACTCACTCACTCCTTGTCTCACACACACACACACACACACACACACACACACACACACACACACACACACACACACACACACAGAGTCCCCATCCATCTCCGTGGGAAAAAAGGAAGAAAGGAGACGACAGAAGATTGCAGTAGGTGGGACACAGCGACAGGAGTGTACCGCTGTTGCTGCTGTAGTATTCTAATGATGGGGGCGAAGCCAGGATAGCGCAAATGGCCAGAGAATCCTCACCCACCTGCCTGCCTACCTACTTACCTACCTACCTACCTGCCTGCCTACCTACCTACCTACCTGCTTACCTACCTTTCTGCCTATCTACCTGTCTACCTACCTCTCTAGCTGTTTTGTGTGCGTGGGTGGGGGTGGGGTATTCTCTCACTCTGTCTGTCTCTCTGTCTCTCTTTCTCTGTCTGTCTGTCTCTCTGTCTCTGTCTCCCCCCCCCCCCTCTCTCTCTCTCTCTCTCTCTCTCTCTGGGGGGGACGGATAGCCTAGTGGTCAGAACATTGCGCTGGCAATCTGACGACCCGGGTTCGATTCCGGTCGAGGAGATTTTTCTCCTGGAGTTAACATCAGTGCTGACTCCACTCTCCCCAAAAGTCCTTCGGATGAGACTTTAAACCGAGGCCCGTGTGCGAACACACGCAGAACATCTTGCGCACACATTAAATCCTGTTCCGCTTTTCGTAAGAGTAGGCCATCGTGTGCCGGTGGGAACAGATGACATTTACAAAACTGCATACACACGGGGAATGGATGTAAAACGCACAAAAGTGCTTATTCCATTATCCTCGATATAAAAGAATAAATCAAATCAAATCTCTCTCTCTCTCTCTCTCTCTCTCTCTCTCTCTCTCTCTCTCTCTCTCTCTCTCTCTCTCTCTCTCTCTCTCTCTTGTACCTGTTACAAGAAGATTTATATATCGGTGTAATCGCTTTGCAGACTGGATAAGATGAGGTCGTCCGTATTCCTATCGCTGATCTCTATCT
The DNA here is from genome assembly GCA_030674155.1 of Stramonita haemastoma. Classification (NCBI taxonomy): domain Eukaryota; kingdom Metazoa; phylum Mollusca; class Gastropoda; order Neogastropoda; family Muricidae; genus Stramonita; species Stramonita haemastoma. The sequence goes on along the minus strand of CM060347.1, from coordinate 21,153,122 downwards.
CTCGTGGTCCTATAGGCTAGTCAGTGATGTTACGAAACTCTCAGGGTGTGTGGGTGTGGCTATTATACCGCACCCTCCTCCTTCTCTTCCTTCTCCTCCTCCTTCTCCTCCTCCTCCTCCTCTCTACTCTTTTCCACTTCAGCAAGAATTGGGGAGCACAGAACTCGGCGACAGAGTGTTGTGTGAGAGAAATGGTGGTAGGGGGGGGGGGGGGGGTGAGAAAGTGGACAGACTGGGGGGGGGGGTGAGGAGGGCTATCCTAAATGATGAATTATATCTTTGAATATGGCGCCACTGATATAGATAGACAGATAAATAGATAGATAGATCGATAGATAGATAGGTAGGTAAGTAGGCAGGTAGATAGGCAGGCAGTCAGGCAGGCAGTCAGGCAGGCAGACAGGCAGACATACAGACAGACAGACAGACAGGCAGGCAGACAGACAGACAGAGAGACAATGACAGTGACAATAGTTTATTGTGATAAGCATTACGCCCATTTACAAGGGGACAGCGCGAAGAGATCTGGGCACAAAACATATACTTAACTAAGAAAAAAGATTGATTAATTAATCACAGCCCATTTAATAGTCATGAGAGAGGGGGGACAACAAGTGCAGGTAACCCCTTACAATTTATTCATTATGGAATTGGTTTATCAGTAGTTAACAAAAAATGCAACAACAAAAACCTTGAAGATGAAAAAATCTGTTAAGGGCAGCGTTTGACGCATTAGTGAGTATGTAAGGACCATGCCTTTGGCCTGACCTGACTGGAGTTTCGGCTCCTGGATGAGCCTTCATCAGAGGTCCTGGTGGCGACTGAAACCTCAATCACCCTTTATGGAACCTTACAGCGAGACACTTTATTTATTTATTTATTTATTTATTTATTTATTTATTTATTTATTTATTTATTTATTTATTTATTTATTTATTCATTCATTATTTATTTATTTATTTGTCTATTTATCTATCTATACCACTTTATGTCACAGCAGATTTTTCTGCGCGAAATCCAGGCTGCTCTCCCTGGGTAGAGCGCGTCGCCACAAGTGCAGCGCCACCCATTATTTTTTTTTCTGTTCCTGTCTGCAGCGTATTCGTTCCCCAGCCCTATCAGAGTGGCTTTTTTCTACAGAATTTTGCCAGGGACAACTCTCTTGTTGCTGTGGATTCTTTTACGTCCGTTAAATAATAATGTGTAACACACGTGACCTCAGTGTATCGCCTCATCCGAAAGACTAGCTCCCAGATCACCACTAATGGAAGGGGGAAAAGTTTTGGGTCCAAACAGGATTCCAACCACCGACACACTCCGACCTGGAGTTTTTGCTATCTAGACAGGCGCGTTACTACCACCGATCCACTTTTCACAATTTCGAAGTGTCTGTCGCATTCCCAAGGAGAAAGCTGTATAGGCATTCTTCAGGTCTACCAAACACGCTATCGAAATGAAAATAGAAGTGGGATGAAAATGATTTCTGTTTTATATTTCTGCTGGTGTCCTAGAGAAGACATATTGGAGTTGGTTGATGGCTTCGTGGAAAGCGCAATGGAATGAAAAGCGAGAGGTAGAGGGCTCGAGGTTCAAATTTGTTCTGTGGTCAGTTTTTTGCACCCTATATTGTCCATCTTCATCACTTTGCTGTAGAGTGTTACTCTGTGTGTGTGTGTGTGTGTGTGTGTGTGTGTGTGTGTGTGTGTGTGTGTGTGTGTGTGTGTGTGTGTGTGTATGTGTGTGTGTGTGTGTGTGTGTTTTCGCTTTAACGTCTATCCACTAAAAAGTGATTTTAGACAATGTGTGTGTGTGTGTGTGTGTGTGCGTGCGTGCGTGCGTGCGTGCGTGCGTGCGTGCGTGCGTGCGTGTGTGTGTGTGAGCGTGTGTTCGTTTTAACGTCTATCCACTAAAAAGTGATTCTAGACAATGTGTGTGTGTGTGTGTGTGTGTGTGTGTGTGTGTGTGTGTGTGTGTGTGTGTGTGTGCGTGCGTGCTTGCTTGCGTGCGTGCGTGCTTGCGTGCGTGCGTGCGTGCGTGTGTGTGCTTCTGTGTAAATGTATTTATAATGTGTTAATCTTATGTGTGAACGGTTGCATATTCGTGAATGATTTGAATGCAAGTACTTTGATTAGTTTGCTTTACAAGTTTCAGCGCTATATAAATTCCATATATCATTATCATGGGGGACGGGATAGCCTGGTAGTCAGAATGATCCGCTCGTGGTCTGCTGACCCGGGTTCGAATCTCGTTCAGGAGGTTTTTCTCCTCAGGAGTTAACATCAGTGCCGACTCCACTCCCCCAAAAGTCCTTCGAATGAGACTATAAATCGAGGTCTCGTGTGCGAACACACGCAGAACGTCTTGCACACACGTTAAAACCCGTTCCGCTTTTCGGAAGAGTAGGCCATTCTGTGCCGGTGGAAACGGATGACAAAATTGACAAAACTGCATACACACGGGGACTGGAAGTAAAAAAAAGAGTACATGAGTGCTTATATCATTATCTTCGATATAAAAGGAATAAATAAATATTGTAGCACTAGTAGCCTTGTTTTTAAACAAAGGTAAATGCGGACATGCTGTCCTTAACCGTGTTACTTGTCCTTAAGACAGTCTACCACAAAGAAGGACACAATAGCCATCCAGCTATTTACTGCCATTGTCCTTTTTTTCTTCATGCTTTGAGTGGCCACAGTTTATCGCGCTGATTATTTCTATAGAGCTGTAATGCAGGCTGGGTATTTTGACGCTTCGTTCACCACGAATATCATTATTTTTTTATATTATTCATTCTTGCATTTCAAAGATCATGGAATAAGCACTCAGGTACTTTTTTTTAAAATCCAGTCCCTGGGTTTTTTGGAAATCATGTCATCTGGAGAGAGAGAGAGAGAGAGAGAGAGAGAGAGAGAGAGAGAGAGAGAGAGAGAGAGAGAGAGAGAGAGAGAGAGAGAGAATTGAACTGAATTGAATTGAATTGAATTGAATTGATTTTCAGAAGGCGATAGAATAAGCATGACAATTACTTGTTTACATCCAGCCTTCTATAACAATAACAAAAAAATTCAAAAAGTCCATAACAAAGAGTAAGTAATTATCATACGATCATAATTATGTTTCAAATAATAGGCGAACAGCTGACGTAAATGAGAGAGGAGACAGAGACAGAGAGAGAGAGAGAGGCAGGCAGGCAGGCAGGCAGGCAGGCAGGCAGACAGACAGACAGACAGACAGACAGACAGACAGACCAAATCAGACAGACAGACAGACAGACCAGATCAGACAGACAGACAAGATCAGACAGACAGATCAGATCAGATCAGATCAGATCAGATATACAGACGGACGCTATAGAAACATGGTCTAGATGCAACGCATCACACAGATAACGAGAAGTGTAGGTTCAACCCTGGTTCGTAATCAAACTCTCCCCCCCTTCCCCCCATCTACAAGACCTTGAGTCGTGGTCTGGGTGCTAGTCTTTTTTGGATGTGTGGCAGGGCGGTAAATAGATTACTTCCCTTGCGATCGGAACTGCCAATCGCAGCGTCGTGGGTGTAACGTTTGGATCCACACCTGTGAATTGTGCGACGTTCTGTATCGTTGGGGGGTGGTCGAAAGCCGTCCTCTGCATGCCCTCTGCCCATAGCGGTAAAATGTAGTATTTATGCAGCCTCTTTTTAGAGGCCACATTCCCACTGTCTGACCGTGCTGTCGTTGCCGAGAAGTTGTACAGAGTCGCGGCAGATCAAATATCTGCACTCTGTTACAAAGTGGCGCTGCGAGCAGGATGGAAAGAACTTGGGACTACTGATCTGAGCGTCAAATACGCTGGTCAGTACCCACTCTGCCTCGGGACGCGGCACAAAGTCAGCGGTGGTGGATGTGGCAGGGCGGTCGTTGCCGAGAAGTTGTACAGAGTCGCGGCAGATCAAATATCTGCACTCTGTTACAGATGTGACGATAAACTTAGGTCTGTTATGCAACACGAATTCAGTGAACGTAAAATAAATAAAAAAGCCCCACGGCAACGAGATAATTTTTCCTGGCGAAATTATGTACCACTCTGCAGACAATAATTTCTTTTAGAATGGGTGGCACTTCCCTTACGGCGACGTGCTCTTCCCAGGGGAGAGCAGCTCGAATTTCAAGCAGAGAAATCTGCCGTGACTTAAAGAAGTATACAATACAATACAATAACGTTTGATAAAATGCAGTACAGTACAATACAATGCAATACAATACAAAACAATAACGTTTGATAAAATGCAGTACAGTAGAATACAATGCAATGCAATGCAATACAATACAATACAATACAATAACGTTTGATATAATGCAATACAATACAGTACAATACAATGCAATACAGTACAGTACAATAACGTTTGATATAATGCAATGCAATACAGTACAATACAGTACAGTACAATAAAGTTTGATACAATGCAATACGACACAGTACAATACAACGCAATACAGTACAATACATTGCAATACAGAACACTACAATACAGTATAATACAAAGTGTAATACAATACAGTACAAAACATTGCACTTCAGTACAGTACAATGCAGTACAATACAATATAGTACAATACAATACAATACAATACAATACATCACAACACGGTACAATGCTGCCCGTTTTAATACCCAAACTACCGTTAGGGACAGTGGCTTTGTACTTGTTGACCGACACATATACCTACCTCTGTGCTTAGGGTTGGAGTGCTGGAGTTATGTGGACAGTTAGTGTGTGTTCGTGGTCCTTTGGCCTCCTCGTAAGAACCCATGATCCAAGAAAGGAGACTGGTGGGGGGGGGGGGGGGGGGGAAAGAGAGAGACGAGGGGAAAGGGGGGGGGGGGTTACTCCTGTTTTGATCCATCGACTTTTCAGCAGCAAAACGTCTGGGTGTGGTTTTTTCTTTGTCTTTCCGTTTGTGTGTATGTATGTATGTGTGTGTGTGTGTGTTTGTGTGTTTGTGTGTGTGTGTGTGGGGTGTGTTGTGTGGTGGTGTGTGTTTGCGTGTGTTTTTGCGTGCGTACGTGCGTGAGTGTGTCTGTTGTGTGTTTTGGGGGGGTGGAGCTTTGGA
>CM060347.1:21138025-21143025 GCA_030674155.1 Stramonita haemastoma | reverse complement strand
CCCAGGCTTTGCGCTCTAAAGTGTACAGCAGCAACAAGACAACAACAGTTGATCATCGTTGTTCGTCGTTGATCTTTGCGCCTGGTGGCAGCATGATCTGTGGCTCTGTAGGTCAAATGCAAGCGCTTTGATTTGTTCTTACAAGAGATAGCGCTATACAAATTCCATGTAAATAATAATAATAATAATAATAATAATAATAAAAATTTAATAATAATATAATAATAATTATCAGGGCTGTTACCTCATTCAGTTTCAGTTGGCTCTAGTAACTTTTAATCTCAAGTTCAAAACCAATACTTCCTAATACTGTCAAATATGTAATACCGTCCATCTGAAAAAAACAACATTAAATTGCCACAATACCTAAATTAGTTCATTCTTTAAAGCAAATAAACCAGACTGTGCTCTGAAGAAGAAGAAGAGAGAGAAGAAGAGAAGAAGAAGAAGAAGAAGAAGAGAAGAAGAAGAAGGAGGAGGGAGGAGGAGGAGGAGGAGGAGGAGGAGAAAGTAGAGAGAAGAAGAAGAAGAAGAAGAAGAAGAAGAAGAAGAAGAGAAATAATAAACTGGGGTAATTACATAACTGTATAGAAATTTCGCTGTAAAACAATATGTAGATATTAACATGACTGTTAGAGATTTCACAATAAAACAATGGTATTAAGAAAATAACATGACTCTGTTGAAATTTCATGGTAATGAATAATAATATGACTGTGTTAAAATTTCAAGGTAAAACAACGATAGTTAGAAAATGACGTACCTATGTCAAAATTTCATAGTGTAAAAAAATGATATTCAAAAAACTACAAACCTGTGTTGAAATTTCATAACAAACAAAAAAACCAAAAAAATCCCTTGACTGTGTTCAAAGTTCACAAGCAAACATTAGAAAACACACCTCTTTCAAACGTTGACACACTGGCCACACAGATCTTTTGACACAAACGAGGCGCCATACCAAGAGGTCCCTGTTTGGACACTGAAGAAGACGGTCCCCCTCCTTCAGGACACGCTTGACATAATCTGTGTTGGTTTTGCGCCTTGCTTTCGCTCCACTGACCTCAAAGCAGGGTGACGGGTGGATGGACCCTGCCGGCTCCGACCGTCTGGACCAATGGCTGAGAGGGAAAGGGGGGGGGGAGGGGGGAGAGGGGGCTGACAGTGGGTGCAAACCGTTTGAGGAGAGGTTTGGTGTTGCGCCTACTTTGTCTGAAGTCGTGGCTGACTGATTTAGCCTAGTGTCTGTTTCTGGCAATCCCTGCCTCTGTGCTCCTCCCAGAATTCGAACTTTTGTCAATTGTGTTGTTGTTGTTGATGGGGGTGGTAGTGATTACCAGTGGGTGTTTTCGACGTGGGTTGGGTTGTTGAGGAGTGTGTTGCGGAAGTGAGGAGATAGCAGCGGTGATGAACGTGGTGGTTGATCAGAGCTGTGGTAACCTGTGAACGGTGTGGGTGTGTTGTGCATTTCTCTCTGTGTGTAAGTGGGGAGTATTCGGGTGAAACAAGGAACTTGAGTCTGAAAAGTTGGTAGGCTGAAGTGAAAACTGTAATGCAACAGATTGTTTAATGCATCTTCAGGCTGAATGCATGATGACAGGAATTAGCTGTGCTTTGCCATGATCTTTCAATAGCGTGATCTTACAGCAGCATAATTCTACAGCAGCATAATTTCTACAGCAGCATAATTTTACAGCAGCATAATTTTACAGCAACACAATTTGACAGCAACCATTGACAGCAATTAATTTGATGAGCTAATTGCAATATATTAATTTGACAGCAATATTAATTATTTGTCAGCATATATTAATAAATCTCTTGCTCCCCACGTTTATCGCTTCGTCAACAAGCAACATGGGTATCAACACCATGACTTCGTACAAGGCTGAACCAAGTAAATCATTTGTCAGCCTGAAACTGGACCATAATTGAGGTCGCTCTGTGAACATGGCTTTCTCTCATGCAACTACCGTGTTTGTCTTTCAGTGCAGAATTTCCAGAAACTTTGACTTTTTGAAAACGAAAAGAAAACTGTTAACCTGATCAGCGCCTTCTGTGCACACAAAATCCCTTCAGCTTTTTGGGGGGAGACACAGGCCCTCTTTGATTCAGAAACTACCCTGAAACAAAACCAAGATGGAGGCTGTTGCGAAAACAGCTTTCTCAACAGATGTCCTGACCCGCAAACAGCTCTGCCCCAGCGGGAAAACCCCAGACTCAAACCGAGCACCAGCTGCCCGGAATCCAAGCACCTGCTCCAGAGCCACAGCCAGTGGCTCCAGCAGCTGTCCGGGAAGTCTGGAGGCTCCACGGACCTGGAGGAACTGCTGCAGTCCAGAGCTCGGCCTTTCAGGAGGCCGTCCTTGAAGAGATCCCTGGAGAAGAAGTCTCAGGCTCTCCTGTGCCGCGTGGTGGTGGTGAAGAGGAATGGCCTCCGCACCCACAGCCCTGACCTCTTGGAGAGCATCCCCAGACAGGCCAGACGCAAGGTCAGCTGCATTGAAACCGCCTCCCCCCCGGCCTCGGATTCTGAGCGGGATCTAGGGTCTCCCGCAGTGTGCATCAGTTGCAGAGCTTTCTAGTTGGGGCTGTAGAGAAAATAGACAACAGCCCAGATTCGCCTGGGGCTAGCTTACCAATAGCTTTGGCAGCACCAGGGTCACCAGGAGCGTCATCAATATCGAGCCCAGAGAGAACGTTTGCTCCAAGTTCTTCAAACATGTCATTGCAAAGTTCACGTCAAACATTGTCACAAAGTTCTGGAAAAGAATCATTACAATCTTCACCCAAACTGCCATTGCAAAGTTCACCCAAAATGCCATCACATAGCTCATCAAAAACTTTGTCAGCACCAGCTTCACCGCTGTGTAGAACAGAAACACACCAGCCTTGTGTTCATGAGAAAGATGATAGAATAGCTGACTCCCAGAGTACTGATGGTAGGAGCAACACCAAGAAGCACACAAGCAAAAAAGCACCAACAAAACTATCCACAGTCATCACAACTCAGCCAACCAGTGCATCAACAACGACCATCATGGCGCAGTCAGAAACCATGAAAGCCATAAGTCTCCACACAGCAGTGAAAACCATTATGATAGCAGAAATAATGTGAAGAAGAAAAGCGTAGCTGTGTTAGTCAGTACACCCCCTTGTCGTTCCCCCAATGAATCCCAAGAGAACGGACACATTCACAACGGTAGTCACATCCAGAAAAAACAGTCTGTAGACAGAAACATCAGCACTGATATTCCACCTCACGAAACCAGGAACACGAAACCTAGACCTCCACCAGAACAAGAGGATTGTGACCCCAGAACTGTGAACCAGGACAGTAACGCAGTGACGCCTCATTCCTCGCCCTCTGACTCTCTGTCCAGACACGCCTTTCCCAGGGTGAAGGTGCTCCGATGTCCTCAGGGCATGACAGACAGGCTGAAGGGGGGTCACACACGGATTCAGCCCGTGATTCTGCGGAGGCTGAAAACTTTCTGTGGCGACGTGCAGTCACCCCTGTCCTCCCCAGGATTGCTGAGTGACTCCAGTGACACGAATCCTTGCGGTCTTTCCGCGAGCTGAAAACTTTCTCCAGTCACGTGAAAGTACCTCAGCCTGTGCACGTGCTGAAAACCTGTTCCCCTGACGCTGAAGTGCCGAGGTCCCTCACTCCCTGATAACCTTTCCCACAAACACAGAACATGGTCAAAGTCTGGAAGAAGCGAGGACGTGGTCAGACGATGTGAACCCTTCCCAGACACAGGGGGAAGAGCAGACGTTGTCCTGTGCTGCAGACCGCTGCAAGCTCTCCTGCAGGAGCTGGACACTTTGTCCAGCGACATAGAATCCCTGCAGAAGATGCTGACCAGTCCCAGCAAGGCGCAGTCCACAGGGAGGAGCAGCACTGATAGAAACCCGGCAAAGAGCAAGAGAACCGTCAACAGAAAGCCCTGTTGCGTTATGAGCGTGAATCGGGTTCAGGACAGGTGACACGGTCTGACTCCGTGGTGTCCAGTTCCAGTGACAACTCTTCCTCCACACTTACTCAGGATGCCGCTACTTTCAGCCCGTTACCCGGGAAAAGGCAGAGAGCTGACAGCGGATGGTGAATATGTTCACACAGGCCAAAAGAAGAGAGACAATGACCTTGATTCTAGTCAACACTCACAGGTTTCTTCTCTGAAACGCAGTGGCGTTCGCGCTGGTAGTTCCTCAGAACAGTCAAAGACAAAGACTGGACCCTTCACTTCAACTGCTCCAGACTCCAAACAGAAAGCACAACAAACCTCGCGCCCCGACCAGCCAGAAGGGACGCTGCAGGGCCATCTTCAGTGCAGCGACAGTGAGGAAGCCCTGAAGCAGCAACACCACCCCGCAAGACCTGTGCCGCCCGTGTGTCACACTGACCTCCAAGGTCAAAGAGCTCAGTCACCCCAATCCCCCCAGTTTCGAAAACAGCAGCAGGGTAGCCAGAAACGACTCAGCCAGTCACTTCCCTTTCGTCAGCATCCTCCCCAGACCCGAGACTCGTGGCTCGCGCATCACGGTCCTCCTGCCCAGGACCCTAGGGAACTCGTCCGTCGGCTGTTCCGGCAGTTGGAGGAGAGGGAGGAGATGGTGGCCATTCAGGCTCAGCGTCAGCAGGACGTGAGGCACACCGCCAAACTGACGCAAACCACCAGCAGCGGCAGCAGCAGCAGTGTGAGGCCAAAGTCCACTGTCACCGCCACAGTCAGCACCAGAGCTCCAGTCAGCACCAAAAGTCCAGTCAGCGGCACTCGCAGTCTCCTCCCCAGCGCCAGCAGAAGGTAGACACCAGAGGTTCCCTCCCCTGTCTGCAACAGACCCAGACCCCGCGCTCTCCGGGACACCAAGATGGCGGCAAGTCCCCCGCGCATCCCATCGCCCTGCGCCGCCAGAACCACCACCCCCACCCCCAGCGACGCCTGCACACCTTCCAGAAGCGGTTCTCCATGATGAACCGACCCTGCTCGGCAGTC
>CM060347.1:21128025-21133025 GCA_030674155.1 Stramonita haemastoma | reverse complement strand
GATGTATGATGATGATGATGTGGATGGATGATGAATATGCAACATGAGATGATGATGATGTAATGTCTGTGTGACTGCTTATTCTTCAGGCTCAGGAGTTCGAATTTACGCGAGTACTGCAACACTACCCATGCTGCTTGCGAGGGCTGAGAGAGATGTACGAGTCAAGCGCTACAGGCATTTCTTTGAGGTAGAGTATGGTGTGTGTTGTAGTCGTCTGTCTGTTGTCTGCTGTCTGGCTGTCTGTCTGTCTGTCACCTTTGTCCTTGTTGTTTGTTGTCTTTTTGTTGTTGTTGCTATTGTTGATGTCGTTGTAGTACTGCATTGCATTAGGGAAAAAAAAGCACAGATACACACACACACACGCGCACGCACACTCGCACACTCTCTCTCTCCCCCCCCCCCCCCCCTCCCTCTCTCTCTCCTCTCTCTCTCATCACACACACACACACACACACACACACACACACACACACACACACAAGATATTGATATATCTTTGAGATAAAGAGTGATGAAGGAAAACAAGTGCAGGTAACCATTACAACTCCTTCATCATTGTATTGTACACACACGTGTGTGTGTGTGTGTGTGTGTGTGTGTGTGTGTGTGTGTGTGTGTGTGTGTGTGTGTGAGTGGAGTGGTGTTGTGTAGGACTATACACACACTACCACCCCCACCCCCAATCCCACCCCCACCCCATCCCATCCCACCCCCACCCCCACCCCAACTTAACCCCCACACAACAATAATCCAAAAACTCACACACTCTTAATTAAATCAATAACCCACACAACCAACCAACAAAACAAACAAACACAAAACAAAACAAAACCTTTTCAAAACAACTTTTCCACCACCAAAAAAAAAAAAAAGCAATAATCATTATCAATTATCACAGGCATGCCGGTTGCTCCAAGAGATGACGGAGATTCCTCTAGAGGGCTTCCTGCTGACTCCAGTACAGAAGATCTGCAAGTATCATCTGCAGTTAGCGGAGCTGCTCAAATACACCCCTGAAGACCACGCGGATTTCCCTCACGTCAGGTCCGCTGTGGAAGCCATGAAGAAAATCGCCAAGCTGGTCAACGAACGGAAGCGGAAGATGGAGAGCATAGAGACGCTGGCAGAGTGGCAGTCCTTGGTGGACGATTGGGAGGTGGGTACCAAAAAAAAAAGTTTTGTTTTTTTTTAATAAAAAAAGAGAGAGAGAGAGAGGGAGAGGGGGGGGAGGGGGAGGGAGAGAGAGAGAGAGAGGAGAGAGAGAGAGAGGAGAGAGAGAGAGAGAGAGAGAGAGAGAGATTTGATTTGATTTGATTTGATTTGATTTGATTTATTCTTTTATATCGAGGATATTGGAATAAGCACTCTTGTGCTTTTTTACATCCAGTCCCTGTGTGTATGCAGTTTTGTAAATGTCATCTGTTCCCACCGGCACACGATGGCCTACTCTTACGAAAAGCGGAACAGGATTTAACGTGTGCGCAAGGTGTTCTGTGTGCGTTAGCACACAAGGCCTCGGTTTAAAGTCTCATCCGAAGGACTTTTGGGGAGAGTAGAGCCAGCACTGATGTTAACTCCAGGAGAAAAATCTCCTCGACCGGACTCGAACCCGGGTCGTCAAATTGCCAGCGCAATGTTCTGACCACTAGGCTACCCGTCCCCTAGAGAGAGAGAGAGAGAGAGAGAGAGAGAGAGAGAGAGAGAGAGAGAGAGAGAGGAGAGAGAGAGAGAGAGAGAGAGAATTTGCTTGAGGTTTTCGTTAGTTTTTTGTTTGTCGTTGTTGTTGTTGTTGTTTTGGGGGGTTGTTTGTTGTTTGTTTTGGGGGTTATTTTGTTTGTTTGGTGTGTGGGTGGGGTGGGGGGGGTGTATTTGTTGGGTTTGGGGTTTTTTGTTTGTTTGTCGTTTTGTTTTTTTTGTTTTTTTCGGGGGGGTTGGGGGGGTGTGACGATTGGGAGATTGGTACACAGTTTGCCTTGGGGTGTGTTTTTTGTTGCTGTTTTCTTGGGGTTTTTTAATTTTTGTTGTCTTTTTTAGGGAGGTGACGATAGGGAGGTGGTTAAAAATTAACATGAGGTCTAAGGGGAGGAGGGGTTTTCTTTTTTGGGAGGGGGGAGGGGTGATTATTGAGAGGTGGGTAAAAAAAAAAAAGTGACTTTGATTTTTTGGTTTTTGTTTGGTTGGGGTTTTTTTGGGTTGGGGAGGGTGGGGGGGTCAAATTGTTTTTGTTTGCTTGGGGTGTCTTGGGGGTGACTATTGGGAGGTAGGTTAAAAGTTGCCTGAGTAAGGGTTTTTGTTTTTGTTGTTGTTGGGGTGTTTTGTTTTGTTTTGTTTTGATGGGTTTTTTTTTTTTTTTTTTTTTTTTGGGGGGGGGGGGAGTGATGACAGTTGAGACATGGACAAAAAGTTGCCTTTAGTTTCGTTTGTTCTTTGGTGTGTTTTCTGAGGGTTTTTTGGGTGGAAGGGTTGCGGTTGTGCTAATTTATCCTAAAGGGTCATTATGACTGCGAATTTATCCTAAAGGGTCATTATGACTGCGAATTTATCCTAAAGGGTCATTATGACTGCGAATTTATCCTAAAGGGTCATTATGACTGCTAATTTATCCTAAAGGTTCATTATGACTGCAAATTTATCCTAAAGGTTCAATATGACTGCGAATTTATCCTAAAGGGTCATAATGACTGCGAATTTATCCCAAAGGGTCATTATGATTATTATTTATCTTAAAGAATTATTATGATGGTTTATTTGCCTCCAAAGGGTCAGTGTAATAAGGCTTTAAAAATATTTTAATCACAGACGGTCATATCACGTAATTGCTGATTTGATACCTAAAAAAGTCAAAGTGATCACATACTTATTTTTGTCCAAAAGAGTCAGTTAATATGATTCTGATTTTTTTAATTGTTTATTTGTTTGTTTCAAAGGGTCCAGACATCTTGGACGAAAGTTCAGAGCTGATTTACTCTGGGGAGCTGAACAAGATCAATCCTAATGGCTGGTCCCAGGAGCGCTACTTCTTCCTCTCTTGACCATCAACTGGTCTACTGTAAAAAGGTGTGTACAAAGATGAGGTGAAGGTAAAGGTAGAAGATAAAGGTGTTCCCATAACCTATGTGGACGTAGGGGAGCAAGGTGTCACAGACCTCAGCTTCTGCAGATGCCAGCATGTTGAGGGTGGCGCCCATCTTCCTCTCCCTCGCTGCTTTACCTTCCCTGACCCTGGTGGTGTGTGTGTGTGTGTGTGTGTGTGTGTGTGTGTGTGTGTGTGTGTGTGTGTGTGTCTGTGTGTGTGTGTGTGTGTGTGTGTGTGTGTGTGTGTGTGTGTGTGTGTGTGTGTGTTGTGTGTGTGTGCACTATGCTTGAGGGATTTGTGGTTGTTGTTCATTTTGTTTTTATCATTGATTTCTCAAAATTGAGCTTTGAATGGGTATGGCTTTGGGAAAATGTTGTTCTCTTGAAGGATTTACTGATGCCCATACATACATTGACTGCAAGATGCATATCTGCTTTCTAGACTTATCGCATATGAAGAGATATTTAATAAAGACATACACATTTTGTAATCCTTTTTTTTGCTTTGTTCTTATGTAATCATGTGGATCACCTATCACAGAGTTAGGCTTCATCATTTCAATTACAGCACTAGCAAACAAGTGGAGAATGTAATTGTAGTGTAGTAAGAAAATCCCAAATTCTCTGGAAATGTTTCCTTAACTAGTAGCACAAGTGATGAACTTGTTCACAAAGGGAGGCAATACAATACTAATCTGATTTTATCGTCTGCACTATTATCATTATGTCAAAAGATTATGCCTTATAATTCATGTCAGTTGCATTTTGATGGAAGTGTTTGGAGATAAACTCTGTAGCCCACCCAAGTTTTCTTTGTGTTAAAAGTTGCTTATATGTGATGCTCCACCACGAAATGAGTCACTTTGCTACTGATCCACTTTTTTTTCGCTAGGGGCCATTAAAGGCAGGTGGGGTCAGGTTGTTGATTTTGAGATTTTGATTGATTATAAAACTATAGCCATTGCGCTAGGAGCCATTAAAGGCAGGTGGGGTCAGGTTGTTGATTTTAAGATTTTGATTGATTATATAAAACTATAGCCATTATTCTATCTGGTAGTGAAATATCAAGGTGTAAGTTTGTTTCCTTTTGTTTAAAACATGTTTTGAATTCCCAAGTCCTCATTCTGACCCCCTATGATGATGCTAAACTTGACAGTTTCTCATTTTGTCAATTCCTGCAATCTATCATTTCAATGTGTAATAGCTTTTCATAGCGTTGTCCAATTTTCAATCTGTTGTTTTTTTTGGTACTCAATAGCCTTTTAATTGCAGATTAAATAACATGTCAATAACTAAAAATTGACTGCTGGTACAATGCGACTGATTATGTGGTGGAGTGTCACATCTGTATTTGTTTTGTGGTCAGGATCTGCTGAAGAAGAACAGTTTTGGGTACAAAGGCCGGATCAGCATGGACCACAGTGTTGTCGTCCCACTGCCTGATGGGAAAGGTCAGAGTTTGCACTGTGTCATGTGACTTCTGTAGCTATTTTTATCGTATGTTGTTTTATTTTGTCATGTGATTTTGATATTTTTAGGTATAACTGATGTGTTTTTTTTCTCTCTTCCCTTCACTTCACTTTGAGTGTACTTCTTTAAAAAAAAAAAAAAGGAATTTGTCAGTTTAATATTTCATTACATCTGCTGTATGAAAACACTGATTCACAGAGTGTGACGTTATTGTGAACTTATCTATATGCTAGTTAAATCACATTATGAAATAACAATAGAAGAAAATGGAAAATATACCAGGCTACACCCTGCTTGTAAGTGTGTGTATGGATGCTTCATGTACATACATATTTATGTATATTTAGGTATATACTATTTTCACACCTTATCATATATCATCAGTTCTGATGACTTAGCTTGGTGAAAATATAACAACAAACCATCAGCACAACCCACGTCTTCTTCTTCTT
>CM060347.1:21090525-21123025 GCA_030674155.1 Stramonita haemastoma | reverse complement strand
ACCTTGGCTTCAGTACAGTCCTCCAGTTCACCCAGCTGTAAACGGGTACCTGCCCACTTAAAGGTCAGGGAAGGTAAAGCAGTGAGGGAGAGGAGATGGGCGCTGCCCTCAGTATGCTGGCCCTTAGAGAAGCTGAGGTCTCTGATGCCTTGCTCCCCTAAGACCACACAGGTTACAGAACTTCTTTACCTTTACTAAACAGAGAATTAAAAAGGGAAAAAATTTTCCCTTGCATTATCCTCATCATATATTAAAATATGTATAAATATGGACACATATGAAGACACATATGCAAGTAGTCACATGTGTATTTAGTATGCTTCACATCACATAAATGATTGACTGCACACACACATACACACTACACAATCACAATCACACACACACAACAAACACACACACACACACACACACACACACACACACACACACACACACACACACACACACACACACACACACACACACTTACATTCTAAACAACAACAACAAAAATCCACCACAAAACATGCCAAACAACATGGGCTGACTGTCCCAGGATTATTACTGTGGTTATCCGCAACAAAAGCGACGCTACACAGATAACCACCTGTTGTATCCTGACAGTATTAACACCTCCCTCCATCCCACCCGTGTGTTCCTCTATCTAATTCCCCACCACCCCAACCCCAACCCCCACCCAAAGTCACAGAAGCAGTGTGTGTGTGTGTGTGTGTGTGTGTGTGTGTGTGTGTGTGTGTGTGTGTGGTGTGTGTGTGCTTGTGTGTTGTGTGTGTGCTTGTGTGTGTGTGTGTGTGCTTGTGTGTGTGTGTGTTGTGTGTGTGTGTGTGTGTGTGTGTGTGTGTGATGTGTGTGTGTGTGTGTGTGTCTCATGCACATGGCGCCTGCTTCTTTTGGTAGCCCGGATATTGATGTTGGTGACTAACGAACTGGTGTGTAGCGTAGCTTTGGATTAACACAGGGTGCGCGCGTAACACGTTTGTTTGATGCCGTTATCCTTGTGGTCTGTGTAGGAGAGTGTGGATTTTGGGGGTGAGTGATGCACAATCTTTCTAACACACGTGTACTTTTTGTTAGGGTTTGGGGAATTCGGTTGTGGGGTTTTTTTTCGTCAAAAATTCTGGTCGCCTGATGGGTCTGTACTAATTCGACGTTTGCGTACGTACACACAAGGTTCAGATGATGATCTGCAAGTATGTTGACTTCAGAAGAGAAGTTTTTAGCAAAACCTTGTACTTTTTCTGTCACTAGGGCTGAATCTTTGCAAGTGTAACTGGGTGGGGTTTTTTTTTATCTATGTATAACGATTTACAGCTGTCAGTTTCCCCCCACTTTCAGCTGTTCTTCATTCCATCACAGCCCAGCTGGGGCCAGCTGGTGCTAATTATAGCTGGAGCTGACCACATTTGGACTAGCACAGCAAGCAAATCCAGCATAACTTAGTCAAGCTTCCTGGACCCAGTGCTAAAATTAGCATGCCCCTTCCTTTTACCAAGTCCAAGCGCGGTCAGTTTCTGCTATATTATGTAATTAGCATCAGCTGTGATTGATTGGATTGTGCATGAGAGAAGCTGAAAGTAGGGGAAGGTGACAGGTGTGCTAGGTAAAAGGAAGAGGCGCGCTCATTTTTTGCTCACTCTTGACTGAGTGATGTTGGATTTGTGTGCTGTGCATTGCCATACTCTGTCTTCAGGCAGGTATTGCTGTAGCAGCAGTAACGGAACATCTTGCGCGCATGATGAAACCGCTCCACTTTGTTTTAAGAGTAGGCCATTTTGTGTGGGTGGGAACAGATGACAAAATTTACAAAACTGCAAACACACGGGGACTAGATGTAAGAAATCACATGAGTACTTATTCCATTGTCCTCGGAATAAAAGAATGAATGAACAAAGTATTACATAAAAAAGAGTTCTTGGTAAGTTGTTTTTTTAACTGTTGCTGAGTCATGTACATTTAATAAGAAGTCAGACCTGGTTACCGGTTTCATCCGAGTATTGTATTTTAAAAAATTGTAATGTTGAAGTGTAACTGTATTGCGCCTTTTGCCATGTCATAATCACACTGTAGCAAGAAACAGGAACTTTTAACACAAAAGTACCCAGAAAACGCTTTTTGGCCATTTTATTTATATCATTAAAACAGAAACATCATTTACTTAAACTTCCTACCCCCCCCCCCCCCTCCCCTCCTTCCATCTCCTCCCTCATGGCAGATTTGTAGGCACTAACCCCGCCCCCCTCACTATCCCATCATCCCTCACCCATCTCTCCCTTACCATCCTCTCTCCATTATCTCCATTACTTGGGGACTAGAGGTAAAAAAAAAAATTTTTTAAAAGCACATGAGTGCTTGTTCATTATCCTCGAAATAAAAGAATTTGGCTTGCCTTGCCTTGCCTTGCCTTGCCTTACTTCCCCCACCCACCCTCTCACACACACACCTTTACTCCACTTCCCTGTGCTACCCAAACACACACCTTCCCTGAAAAGATCCAGAAATTCCTCCAATGCGCACTTGAAGCATTTTTGTGACAAGACTGAGCAAACAAAGGGAAAGAACCTGTCACTAAGCTTTTATCTGGGTTCACTTAAGGCTGGTGTTGTGTCCCTTTGACAGTCTCCAAAATTTTCCAACCCCCCCCCCCCCCCTCCAACCCTACCTCCTAACCCACCTTACTCCACCTGCACTCCCCTTATATCCAGTGTGTAACATCCAACCTGTTTGGTTTCTTCCCTGAAAAGATCCAGAAATTCCTCCAATGCGCACTTGAAGCATTTTTGTGACAAGACTGAGCAAACAAAGGGAAAGAACCTGTTACTAAGCTTTTATCTGGGTTCACTTAAGGCTGGTGTTGTGTCCCTTTGACAGTCTCCAAAATTTGTTGTGAAGGATGGGGGGGGGGGGGGGGGGTATAGGCTAAGGATGTAAGGACACAGTGGATGAGAGGTTTGCATGTATGGCTGTCTGCGAGCATCTTCAACAAACGTGAATAGGCTCTAACAACTGTACCTGTGACATGAATTCCTGAGTAACTTGATTAACCAACTGGCGTGGAGACTAATAACCCTTGAATGGAATGACCTCTGTGTACATAGTAATCAACATTGCATGGTTCTGTTTTAGAACTATTATAATGGACTGTTTGTTGGATGAACTTACTGGTGTATTTTTTTTTTTTTTAAACAAATTGATATGATTGTTAAAAAAAAAAAAAAAAGTTCTCAGAATTTCTATTTGTGTATAACTTGCCTTTTTTTTATCATACGGTCGGTCGTGCCTCTTTGGTGTTCATCAGAGTGTTATAATTATCATAGTGGTATGTTTGTCCTTTTTGATTTAGCCTCTTTTCACTATAAGTGATGTTGGATGAAAAGTGGTGTGTGGAGAGAGAGAGAGAGTGTGTGTGTGTGTGTGTGTGTGTGTGTGTGTGTGTGTGTGTGTGTGTGTGTGTGTTTGTGAGTGTGTGTGTGTGTGTGTGGTGCGTGCGTGCACACACGAGCGCACATGTGTGTGGGGAATGTGGAGGTGGGGTGAGTGAGTGTGTGTGGTGTGTTTGTGAGTGTGTGTGTGTGTGTGTGTGTGTGTGTGTGTGTGTGTGTGTGGTGTGTGTGTGTGTGTGTGTGTGTGTGTGTTTCATAATAATTAGGTATATGATGTTATGTGTACATTTTGTATGTCTTCAAAAAGTATTTCTGTGCAAGTTCAGGCACAAACATTTTGTTTTACTCACGATCTTAGAAGAAAAAAGAGCTGTATGGAAAGTTGTTTACAATTATTTTTAGAAGTAGTAGTAGTAGTAGTAGTAGTAGTAGTAGTAGTAGTAGTAGTAGTAGTAGTGTTATTGTTGTTGTTGTTATTATTATTATTATTATTATTATTATTATTATTATTATTATTATTATTATTATTATTATTGGTGGTGGTGGTGGTGGTGGTGGTATGCTATTATTATTGTTGCTGTTTTTGTTGTTGCTATTATCATTGTCATCACCATCATGGTCATTACAATTGTTTAGCAGCAGCAACAGTAGTAGTAGTAGTAGTAGTAGTAGTAGTAGTAGTAGTAGTAGTAGTAGTAGTAGTAGTAGTAGTAGTAGTAGTGGCAGTGGAAGTAGTAGTAGCAGTAGTAGTAGTAGTGGCAGTGGAAGTAGTAGTAGTAGTAGTAGTAGTAGCAGCAGCAGCAGCAGCAGCAAGCAGCAGCAGTAGTGGCAGTAGCAGTAGCAAAGATACACAGAAAACTAAAACTGCAGTGCTGTGTTGTGTGTTTTCAGTGAATAAACGGATAGATAGCAAAGTAAAACTGCTGTGCATTGTCTATGTATGGTTACAGTGAATAAGAAGATAGACAGCAAAGTAAACCTGCAGTGCATTGCAGTGTTGCTGTATGTTTTCAGTGAATAAAAAGACAGCAAAGTAAAACTGCAGCATGCTGTTTTGTTGTGTGTTTTCAGTGAATAAAAAGGCAGCAAAGTAAACCTTCAGCATGCTGTTTTGCTGTATGTTTTCAGTGAATAAAAAGACAGCAAAGTAAAACTGCAGCATGCTGTTTGTTGTGTGTTTTCAGTGAATAAAAAGGCAGCAAAGTAAACTTCAGCATGCTGTTTTGCTGTATGTTTTCAGTGAATAAAAGACAGCAAAGTAAAACTGCAGCATGCTGTTTTGTTGTGTGTTTTCAGTGAATAAAAACTAAAACTGCAGTTCTGTGTTGTGTGGTTTCAGTGAATAAGAAGATAGACAGAAAGTTAAAACTGCAGCATGCTGTATGCTGTATGGTTACAAAGAATAAAAAGACAGCAAACTAAAACTGCAATGTTGTGTTGCTGTATGTTTTCAGTGAATAAAAAGACAGCAAATTAAAACTGCAGTGTTTGTATGGTTTCAATAAATAAGAAGGTAGACAGAAAACTAAAACTGCAGTATGTTATGTTGTATGGTTTCAATAAATAAAAACTTTTCAGTGAAGAAAAAGATAGACAAAAAATTAAACCTGCAGCACACTGTTTTGCTGTATGTTTTCAGTGAATAAAAACTAAAACTGCAGTGTTGTGTTGTGTGGTTTCAGTGAATAAAAAGATAGACAGCAAATTAAAACTGCAGTGTTGCTGTATGGTTTCAGTGAATAAGAAAATAGACAGAAAACTAAAACTGCAGCATGTTGTGTTGTATGGGTTCAAAAAAGACAACAAAGTAAACCTGCAGCATGCTGTGTTGTGTTGTGTGTTTTCAGTGAATAAGAAGATAGAAAATTAAAACAGCAGCATGCTGTGCTAAATTGTGTTAGGTTGTGTTGTGTTGTTTCAATGAATAAAAAGACAGCAAAGTAAAGTTGCATTATGCTGTGTGTGGTTTCAGTGAATAAAAAAAAAAGCAATGTAAACCTGCAGTGCTGTGTTGCTGTATGTTTTCAGTGAATAAGAAGATGACAGAATATAAACTGCTGTGCATTGCTGTATGTTTTCAGTGAATAAAAGATAGACAAAACTTAAAACTGCTGTGCATTGCTGTGTGTTTTCAGTGAATAAGAAGATAGACAGAAAATTAAAACTGCAGCGTGCTGTATGCTGTATGATTACAAAGAATAAAAAGACAGCAAACTAAAACTGCAGTGTTGTATGGTTTCAATAAATAAACAGGTAGACAGCAAACTAAACCTGCTGTGTTGCATTGCTGTGTGTTTTCAGTGAATCAAACTACAATGCTGTGTTGCATGCTGTGTGTGTTTTCATTGAATCAAACTACAATGCTGTTGCATTGCTTATGTTTTCAGTGAATCAAACTACAATGCTGTGTTGCATTGCTGTGTGTTTTCAGTGAATCAAACTACAATGCTGTTTGCATGCTGTGTGTTTTCAGTGAAGAGGAGGAAAGCTTCCCGCAGCAGCAGCAGCAGCAGCTCGTCTAAACCCAGCTCCTGGGCGACCACCCACGCCACCCTGCCCCGCCATCTGGCAGCCTCCTCCTCCACCCAGCATCCCCTGCCCCCCCACCACCCCCACGCCAACAAACTCAGGTCCTTCTTTCTGGGAGCGCGCCACAAGTGAAGCGACAGCCGGCCGGCCACACAGCAGAGAGGGATCACAGCACAGCACAAATCCAGCATCACTCAGTCAAGAGCGCTATATTCAGCGCGCCCCTTTCCTTTTACCTAGTCCAAGTGTGGTCAGCTCCTGCTATGAATAGCACCAGCTGGCCCCCCATCTGTGCTGGGGTGGGATGGATTAATTAGAAGCTGAGAGAGGCTGAAAGTGGTGGGAACTGACAGCTGTGGGATGATTAAACCGCCCTCTACTGCTGATCTTCGTGAGATTATGTACAGAAGACTGAGCCAGAACCAGTCACAAGCAAGAAAGGGATTTTCAGTGGGGATGGGATTTTTTTGTGTTTGGACAGGAGAACCAAGGTGCTCTTTGAATCTACTTGTTATCTACGGTCCTGTTGAGCAGAGAAAAAATATGTCAGGAATATTTTCAGTTTGTCAGGAAAATCGGAAGCGAGGTTGAGTAGAGGAGTTTATATATCTTTACGCTGAAATATCCAGGTCTGCGTATGTGTGCAGACATTGCATTCGTTGCTGGGTTGACTTTTAGGGGGTAAGTTTTCTGTGTACAAGCTGAGAATGTGTTTTCGGTTTGTGTCAAAGAGTCAAGTTCAGTTTTCTGTGTACAAGCTGAGAATGTATTTCGGTTTGTATCAAAGAGACAAGTTCAGTAGAAAGTACAAGCTGAGAATGTGTTATGGTTTGTATCAAAGAGACAAGTTCAGTAGAAAGTACAAGCTGAGAATGTGTTCCAGTTTTTCCAGAGACATGTTCCAGGGTTAGCCATTAAATTATCCTTGGGGGGGTAGGGGGGGGGGGGGGGGGGAGATGGGTGTCTCATGCTGGCAATAATGGTTTTTTTTTAGACAACATTGTCACAGTATGCACCCAAATCCTCAGATGCTTTGAGCTGGTCTTGTAGCCCTCCTCTGATGCGAAAGTGAAGACAGTCTGCTGTGTGCTGTGGTGGTGTTGTCAAAACTCGTGTGACATAATGATTTCGTGACATGACGACGGTTCAGGAGTTGCTCACTGCCATAGACAAAGAAGGAGCCATGATGTGATCTGATACAACACCCTGCCTGTCATCTGTGATACCGCTGCCTGTGCTAAAGGACCTCACTCACACTCACTGCTGACTGAGGACAGTGAAAGGGGGAACAACTCGCCGGAAACACTCAATGAACAATATCCTGTCTTTCGAGTGGATACTGCTTTTTTTTTTTTTTTTTTTTCCTTTTTTTGTTTGTTTGTTGTTGTTTTCTTCTTCTTCCTGACTGTATTGTCTTTCATTCTTTTTTTTTTTTTTTCTTCATCAGACTTTTAAGTCTGTCAGTGAGTAAAGGTAGAAAAAGAGTGAACTGACAAAGATCGCTCCTCTGTGTGTGTGGTTACACTGCAAGATGTGTACTAGTTCACAGTCACATGATGTTTATGTGACTAACGGATCTGTTCTGTGTGGACAGTTAGTTTGTTAAGATCATGTCTTTTCAATGGACAAATATTCATTCAGTATCTTTTCTGCCTTGTAGATTGTTAAGATCATGTCTTTTCAATGGACAAATATTCATTCAATATCTTTTCTGCCTTGTAGAGTTGGGGGATGGGTGTAGGGGTTGTGTTCTTTAAGCAAGAACAGTTCCAGCATTTTCATGCATGGAGATGAAGAATTGGTGGGGGGGGGAGGGGGGTAAATTCATTCTGTCAATGATTGTGTTCCATCATTCATGTCATTACTAGGTCACAAAGTCACAGTATCATTATTATCATTATTACGCTGCTTTGATCTCTCATTGTGCGCGTTGATATGTCCAAAAAAAACATAGGACTGGTTTCGTCAGTCACACAGCTTTTCATAACATTGATCATGAACTGCATCCATAACAGTGGATAATAATAATAATTATATATATTTCTTGTCTCTGATTCACAGAGGTAAAGTATTGTCTGCCATAACAGAAGTAGAGGGATCCATCACATGTGCCCATTCCTTAGCCTAGAACATCATCCATCACTGACAGATACAGACACGCTCTGTATCCACCAAGGTTGCTTTCTGTGTACAAACGTTTGGCATGGAAAATGGAATCATGATTATTTTCCTAGAACCAGAGTAAATGCATAGCTAGCTAGCTATCCACCCAGTACAGTGTATTGTATTCAACAGACTGCTTGTGAATTTCACAAAGGGTTGTGTTTCGTAGTTATTGTTTGTTTGGGTGGGTGCTGTTTTGTGTTTTGTTGTTATTGTTTGTTTGGGTGGGTGCTGTTTTGTGTTTGTGTTATTGTTTGTTTGGGGGGGTTTGTTGTTTTGTGTTTGTTGTTATTGTTTGTTTGGGTGGGTGCTGTTTTGTGTTTGTTGTTGTTATATGTTTGTTTGGGTGGGGTGCTGTTTTGTGTTTGTTGTTGTTATTGTTTGTTTGGGGTGGGTGCTGTTTTGTGTTTGTTGTTATTGTTATTGTTTGTGTGGGTGCTGTTTTGTTTTGTTGTTATTGTTTGTTTGGGTGGGTGCTGTTTTGTGTTTGTTGTTATTGTTTGTTTGGGTGGGTGTTGTTTTGTGATTGTTGTTATTGTTTGGGTGGGTGTTGTTTTGTTTTGTTGTTATTGTTATTGTTTGGGTGGGTGTTGTTTTGTTTTGTTGTTATTGTTATTGTTTGGGGTGGGTGTTGTTTTGTTTTGTTGTTATTGTTATTGTTTGGGTGGGTATTGTTTTGTTTTTGTTGTTATTGTTATTGTTTGGGTGGGTGTTGTTTTGTGTTTGTTGTTATTTGTTATTGTTTGGGTGGGTGTTGTTTTGTGTTTGTTGTTATTGTTATTGTTTGGGTGGGTGTTGTTTTGTTTCGTTGTCATTATTGTTCATTAGGGTGGATGTTGTTTTGTTTGTAGGAGGGGTCTTTTCTTTCTCATTTGCATTCCCAGCTAACTGTTTTATTTATTTATTTATTTATTTATTCTTTTATATCGAGGATAACAGAATAAGCAATCATGTGCTTTTTTTCATCCGGTCCCCGTGTGTATGCAGTTTTGTAAATATTGTCATCTATTCCCACCGGCACACGATGGCCTACTCTTACGAAAAGCGGAACAGGATTTAACGTGTGCGCAAGATGTTCTGCGTGCGTTCGCACACGGGGCCTCGGTTTAAAGTCTCATCCGAAGGACTTTTTGGGGAGAGTGGAGTCAGCACAGTGTGAAACTGTGAAATAACGAATTAGTTTCCAGCGTAACGACAGGCCTAGAATGTTGGCACAAATGGAAATTATGCACAAAATTGCTAGTTAAACAGAGAAGAAACAGAAAGTAGGTTGCAGATGATCTGCACTATCAAGTATATTAATGGCAGCCTTCAGTCTCGGAAGACTGTGGAGTTGTGGCTCTAGGTGTTGATTCTGAGAGGGGGGGGGGCGGGGGGGGGTGGGGGGGGGGGTGGTCAGGAAATTCACAAGTGGTCTGTTGAGTTCACATCTGTAGATGTTGACAGTGGTAGTGGGAGTAGGGTAGAGCAGGAATGCGTGTGTGTGTGTGAATGAGTGTGTGTGTGTGTACGTGTGTGTACGTGTGTGTGTGTGTGTGTGTGTGGGTATCTGTGTGTGTGTGTGTGTGTGTTGTGAATGTGTGTGTGTGTGTGCGTGTGTGTGTAGTGTGTGTGTGTGTGTGTGTGTGTGTGTGTAGTGCGTGTGTGTAGTGTGGTGTGTGTGTAGTGTGTGTGTGTGTGTGTGCGTGTTGTGTGTGTGTGGTGTGTGTGTGTGTGTGTGTGTGTGTGTGTGTGTGTGTGTGTGTGTGTGTGTGTGTGTGTGTGTGTGTGTGTGTGGTGTGTGTGTGTGTGTGTGTGTGTGTGTGTGTGTGTGTGTGTGGTGTGTGTGAGTTTTGTGGTGTGCGTTGGTGTGTGTAGAGGGATTCAGAAAGTGTGTGTCTAGGTCCAGGTGTCCTGAAGTATGAACAGTCCGCCATGAATGTCTAACAATATTGTGTTCAAATTGAGCTGCCAGAAAGCAAGGTTGGATCATAATGTGTTGTGATCAGTGTGTGTGTGTGTGTGTGTGTGTGTGTGTGTAAACCAGCGTGCACACATATACAATAGTACTCTGTGTGTGTGGTGCGTGTGCGTGCCTGTGTGCATGCGTGTGTGTGTGTGTTGTGCGTGCATATGCATATATACACAATAGTACTGATAAATATCACTGGAATAGAATTGGTTAGGAGGGTACCTGTATGTGTGTATGCTTTTCTGTATGTGTGTGCTTATGTATCTGTTCCCGTAAAGCATTGCCACAAAGAATGTGGTGAATTGTGTATGTATGCATTGAGAAGAGTTGGGTTTAAAAAAAAAAAAAAAAAAAAAAAAAAACGTGTGAGAGGTGTGTGTAAGGGTGGGTGCATACAGTATGCATTTCCACATAAGTCTGTATACAAGCATGGTCGTATTTTGAGAGTTTCATGCTAGAATGGTATATCTGGTCCGTATAATATTATAGTATCTCGATATATACCATTCTGGCTGAGAGTGGAAACCTTCAACTTTTATTTTATTGTGTAGAAAATCTGCGTCTTCTCTATCTATGATGTAACACCGCATGGAACAATGTTTCACTAGTGTAGGACCATCCTGACAATCTGTGTTGAGCTGCCAACACTGGGAGACAAAGGGTCAAAGAGGACCAGGTTTGTTGATATTGTAACTATTTGAGTCGTTTTTCAATATTTCAGCTTGATACCACTTTTGCTTGCTTTTGTTGTCAGCTTTTTTTGAGAATTTCTTCTTTAGTGTAGTTTGTGTGTGTGTGCGTGTGTGTGTGTGTGTGTGTGGTGTGTGTGTGTGTGTGTGTGTGTGTGTGTGTGTGTTGTGTGTGTGTTGTGTGTGTGTGTGTTTGTGTGTGTATGTGTGGTTTGTGTGTGTGTGTGTTCTTTGTAAGTGATATATTATTTATGTGAATTGAAATTGGTGCGTTTGGGAAAGCAATGGTTTTGCATAGGTGTGTGAAAATGGTGACATATAATTATAGTATGTGAAGAAGATGTGCGAGTAGCAAGATTTGGAAAGAGAGAAAGGTTTTGACAGAGAGAGAAGACAGGATAGAGCTGAGAGGAGAGAGAGATGGAGAAGAGAAAGAGATGAGAGAGAGAGAGAGAGAGAGAGAGAGAGAGAGAGAGAGAGGAGAGATGTTGTAGAGAGAGAGAGAGAGAGAGAGGGGAGAGAGGAGAGAGAGAGAGAGAGAGAGAGAGAGAGGGGTTTGTGTGAGAGAGAGAAGGAGAGAGAGAAGAGAGAGAGAGAGAGAGAGGAGTGATGTGAGAGAGAGAGAGAGAGAGAGAGAGAGAGAGAGGAGAGAGAGAGTGAGTGTGTGAGAGAGAGAGAGAGAGAGAGAGAGAGAGAGAGAGAGAGAGAGAGAGGAGAGAGAGAGAGAGAGAGGAATAAATAAAAATGAATGAATAATCTTTATTACTCAAGAGAGAGTGCTGAGAACAGACAGAAGATTCTACAGTATTTCTTTAGCCTAGTAGTATTAGGCAACGTATTTATGGCAAAGCAAATCAAATGCACACACTTTGTTGCTTCTGCTGTAGGCTGTGTGTGTGGTGTGTGTGTGTGTGTGTTGTGTGTGTGTGTGTGTGTGTGTGTGCGTTTGCATGCATTGGTATGTGTGCATGCACACAAGTATTAGAGGCTGCAGGCTATTGGTGTTGAAAAGTGACCAGTTCAGATTCTTTTTCTCTGTGTTTCTAAACGTGTGTGCAATCATTTGTATGGCAATAGACTTAGATCAACTGAAACCGGAGTCCTGTTTTTGCCCTCAGCGTGTGTGTGTGTGTGTGTGTGTGTGTGTGTGTGTGTGTGTATGGTGTTTTGTGTGTTGTGTGTTGTTTGTTTGTTTGTTTGTTTGTTTTAGATGTGTGTGTGTGTGTGGTGTTCCCTGTGTATGTCAATTGATACACACCCTGAGTTACTTTGCAGTATCTTTTCATTGTTTTGCTGGGGGGTTTTGTATATAAACTCATTACACAACATCATGTCTTCTAGAAATGTGAACTTTTTGACTCCTCATTCTTAATTCAGACAAGATTAACGCACTCCTTCTGTGAGCAACTTGCATTTAATACACGTAAAAGAACCCTTGGCAAAAAGAGAGTTGCTCCAGGCAAATTCTGTGATAACAAAAACAGCAGCACACCTTCAACACTCAATACATTCCTTGTTGTGTATAGAGCAATATGGTGTGACATTGATCAACTGTGAAATAATAAGTACTTAACCATACTGCCTACCCCGCCTCACACACACACACACACACACACAC
The DNA here is from genome assembly GCA_030674155.1 of Stramonita haemastoma. Lineage (NCBI taxonomy): Eukaryota > Metazoa > Mollusca > Gastropoda > Neogastropoda > Muricidae > Stramonita > Stramonita haemastoma. The sequence continues at coordinate 21,110,692 of CM060347.1, read as the reverse complement.
ACACACACACACACACACACACACACACACGTGACTGGATAGCCTGGTTGGTTAGACATTGAGCAATGATCTGCTGACCTGGGTTTGAATCCCATTCAAGAACTTTTCCCCTGAACTTAATAACACATCAGTTACGACTCCACTCCCCTCAAAAGTCCTTCAGATGAGACTATAAACTGAGGTCCTATGTGCAAACACATGCAGAACATCTTGCGCACATGTTAAAACCTGTTCTGCTTCACAGAAGAGAAGGCCATTGAGTGCCAGAGGGAATGAATGACAAAATTTACAAAAATGCATACACATGGGGACTAGATGTAAAAAAAAAAAAAGCAAGCACATGAGTGCTTACTCCATTAACCTTGAAAAAAAAGAATGAAAACACACACATGCAAACACACACACATGCACATACACACACACACATGCATGCACGCACACACACACACACACACACACACACACACAACACACACACACACACATGTACATAAAGAATCAATTTATTGCACACACACCAGCAATGTCAAAAGAAATGGATGCATGCAGTCTACAAAAAATCATTTCAATTCACAACTTTAAAAAAATTAATTATTTCAAACTTACCCATTCATCCAATTCAGAAACAACCAACGAACACACACACACACACACACACACACCACACACACACACACACACACACACCACACACAGCAATGACCTTCATAAAATTGTATCAAATTCACAAAATACGCCACATTTCGAATTATTTTCTGTATCCAGTACTATGTTCCTTTTGTCTTCTCAGGGCAGTTAATGAAAAGATAGCAATGATGATGATAATAAAGAACAACAACAACAATAGCATTTTATTCAGCACAAACAAACCCACTAATGTTGCGATAACAAGCAGAAAGCACCATGCTCTATGTCTTGGAATTGATGGTGATTTTAGATTCAAGTAGGCCCCCTACATATTTAAAATATACACTTGTTTAAACACACAAGAGCATTCATATATATCTAAGACACATGCACACACTTGACTCCAAATAACTCTTAACATAGATTGTGTTTTTTATAAAGAACAACAAACACACTTGCACAGAAAACCATAGTACAGATTGAAAAATGCACGGGCAAAAATATTTTTTAATTCATTAAAAAAAAACACAACAGAATGAGCACCAAGACAGTGGTGCTTAGCACATCCACACACACATTCATAGTGTACATGTATACAACACTGATCACCACACTTAAAACACTCAAACACATTCATCAATATATTTTTTTTTTTAATTCACTCAAAAAAAAAAGGTGCTGCAAAAAATAAAACAAACAAAAAACTACAGAATGTCAGTTTGACTTTTTCCCCCTTCTCATATATATACTTATATTTACACACACACACACACACACACACACACACACACACACACACCACACACACACACACACACAAGCACCTATGTATACATACAAACATATACACATAATCATGCACAGATGCACACATAGTATGTATATATAATTATATATATATATATACATAATGCTTACAATACATGCATAAACTCCAGAGTGTCGGAATATTAAAAAAAAAAACAATAAAACAGCACAACACACACACACACACACACACACACACACACACACACACACACACACACACACACACACACACAAACTATTGCTGAGTTTTGGGTTGGGTTTTTTTTTTTTTTTAATTCTTTAGCTACAACTCCAAGGTTTACCAATGGTGACATTTTAAATTTTGCGAATGGAACTGGTTTTTTCCCACCATTTAGGTAGCCACATTTGAGGTTTTCAGTTATGAGATGCTGATAAGAGTTTCCAGCGTCATAATTATACGATGGAATTTTTCATGGCGCTGACATTAATACCAGATCCATTCCCTTTTAACCCTCTTGCATTCAGACTCTCTGAACACAAACTGCCCCTAGATTTCACATTCCATCACGAAATCAGGTCAGGCACACATGCTCGCTGGCCTTTTCCTCCTTCTAAGTACATACCAGCAGCTATAATTACTTCCAGACTCACAGGGGGGGGGCTTCCAGACTCATCGCAGGGTCTGTGCCTCTAGCCTGATAGAGCTTTGGCATGTGGTAGCAATTAGTGATGGTCACAGCATGATTGAAAACTACTGTGTGTAAATCCTGGCAAATACTAGTTTGGGATTCAGGGGGCGCAATTATTCAATCCTGGCAAATCCTGGTTTGGGACTAAGAGGGTTAACTTGGACTTCTCAAGTGGTCAGACCACTCACTTTCCCCATGTCAAAAGTTTAGCAGCATCGAGCATGGTTACCAATTGGATGGGTGACCGTTTGCGCGCCTTGGCTTCAGTACAGTCACCCCCAGTTTACCCAGCTGTCAATGGGTACCTGCTCTCTTTGGGGTCAGGGAAGGTAAAGCAGCGAGGGAGAGGAGATGGGCACCGCCCTCAATATGCTGGGCCCTGGAGAAGCTGAGATCTCTTATGCCTTGCTCCCTTACGACCACATAGACTATGGGACACCTTTACCTTGTACAGTTCACCATAAACCCAGGTCTCAAGATGGAAGTGGTGGTCTGCAGATAATGCTCCTGCCTAGAATGCCAGAAGTGTGGATCCTATACCTGTCTGAGCCTGAATTCCCTCCTCCCCCCTCCCTCCACTTGACCTTGAATGGTGGTCCGGGCATTAGCTAGTCTCATGGATCAGATGATAAACTAAGGTCCCATCTGCGACACAAATTCAGTGCATGAAAAAAAAAACCCACAGCAACGTGACAGTTAACTGTCCCTGGTAAAAACTCTGCAGAAAAAACACGGACACTCTGATTAGGGAAACAAACACTACACACGCTGCAGACAGAAAATCTATTAAAGAAAAAAAAAAAAAAAAAATCCTTTTTACAAAGGATGACGTGGCTTCTGTGGTGAGACACACTCCCCTTGGACAGCAGCCAGAATTTCATGCAGAGAAAGTCTCTGCCTTACTGAACAGCCTGGATGGTTAAGAGCATTGCACTCGTTGTCCTCTGACCTGGGTTCAAATCCCGTTTAAGGGGATTCTCCCCCAGGGGTTAACATCAGTACCGTCTCCACTCTCCCCAAAAGTCCTTCGGATGAGACTATAAACCCAAGTCCCGTTTGCGAATGCATGCAGAACATCTTGCGCACACGTCAAAACCTGTTTTCACTTCTGGAAGAGGAGGCCATTGTGTGTCGGTGGGAACAGATGACAACAATTTACAAAACTGCATACACACAGGGACTGGAAGTAAAAAAAATAAAAAAAGTGCATGAGTGCTTATTCCATTATCCTCAAAATAAAAATGATTTTTTTTTAAAAAGAAGAAAGAGGCATACAATACACAGTGACAGTACGAACGCATGATGAACATCAGGCAGGCAGCCGACCATCCTACACCATGCATGTCCTTGATGCTGAGCTTGGAGCATGTACCTACCTCAGCACACTCCTACCTACACAGTCAGGACACACTGTCCCACACATAGTGCAAAACTTGGTTTTCCACAACATATCAATATGCTTACCAACAGAAAACAACAACAAATTATATATGTGTACATTGCACAATAACCACCACACATATTATTATCTATCGCAAATGAACACACACGCATGCACGCACGCACGCACACACACACACATGCACGGTTCACTTCTACAAAACAGTGACAAATAATAACGAAAATAATAAAACATTGCAAGTTGCATGCTAAGGACGTCAAAGTCCACTTTCCAGTCGAGTGTGTGTGTGTATGGGATAATTGTGTGAGTGTGTGTGTGTGCTGCGTGCTGTGTCGTGGCATGCGTGCGTGCATGTGTGATGTGTGTGTGTGGTGCTGACAGACATGACAGACAGACAGACAGGCTGACAGACAGAGAGGTGACATTTTTACATTTTGATTTTCTTACAAACTATTTTCAATACAGAGATCTATCCAAGGTGGAAAAGTTCAGATCTGTACAAAAACGGACTGACAGATTTCTATTTCAGATGATTATTATTTACAATGACCCAGGAGCAATTAACACATAATGAAGGAAAACAAGGATATAACTTGCTACTGAGAAAATTCGTCTATAAGATGAAAGTTTTGTTCACATCACTACAGCAACTTTCATTTCACAATCCTTCGATGGCTTCATATACAACTGTTATTAATGCTGTTGCACATTTACAAAATTATCACAATTTCTTCCATTTTCTTATCCCAAATTGTGATATTACACAATTCGAAAATGATCACATTCACTCCAAATATTCTTATCCAAAATTGAAACAAGGACTAAATTATGGCAATAATGGAAAAAAGTAACTTTGATGATTTACGCTAGACCTTTGGATGAGACTACAAAACCCCCCATGTGTGAACACACAGAGAACATCTTGCGCACACATTAAAACTTGTTCCGCCTTTTTAACCTCTACACAGCGCTGTTGACGAACAGCGTTCACCAAAGAAACCTTCGCCAGCAATGTTCAGTTGACGATCGCTGTTCGTATAATTCAACGCTCTCTCTGTTTCGTCCAGCATGTGCCTGAGCAAACTATGATAGCAACAAAAGGGTTAAAAGAGTAGGCCACTTATGGCAGTAGGAACAGATGACAAAATTTACCAAATCACTGGATGTGAAAAAGAAAAGCACACGAGAGAGAGAGAGAGAGAGAGAAAACCTCAAAATAAAAGGACATGGGGCAGGTGGGCACAGGCTCAAGAACACGACACAGGCACAGACGACCAGCACGATAACAAAGCTAGTTCTCAGCATCCTCCACCGAGAGGGGTACAAGGCTAGTCTGGTCCTGAGCTGCTCTGAAGTTTGGAATGAGTCGGACTAGGTCGGATGAGACTTTAAACCGAGGCCCCGTGTGCGAACGCACGCAGAACATCTTGCGCATACGTCAAATCCTGTTCCGCTTTTTGTAAGAGTAGGCCATCGTGTGCCGGTTTGGAACAGATGACATTTACAAAACTGCATACACACGGGGACTGGATGTAAAAAAAAAAGCACAAGAGTGCTTATTCCATTATCCTCGATATAAAAGAATAAAGAATATAAAAGAATAAAGACAAAAAGAATAAAGAATAGGTCAGACCTCCGGCTGAGTCACAACCACAGGAGAAGGAAGACCAGGCAAGCACTGCGCATCCCACTCTGACATCAATATGGCCATGAATTCACACAGACAAGAAATGTGACAGTGCACACGAAAATCATGACCCAAGGTTAAAAAGTTCAGAAAATGAGATTGAAATGTAATCTGAAAGAAGAGATCATTCTGAACAAGACCCAAAAAACCCCAGATTTCAGCTATCTTTGTTACTTTCTGAGATACATGTGATTCAGTCTCAAGTGATTGGTGACCCAGTTTGGGAGAAAAAGGCAGTTAAAGTTTGGCAAAATTCAAACAGTTCACACATTTTTTTTTTTTTCAAACAAGAAAATATTCAGATAAAACGCTTCAACGTTGTATTTGTTAATTATACTTGGGAATTAAGCATAAAAATTGTTTTAGGATGTAAATCTATTTAGAACTCAAAATTTATCTTTTTAGCCCTAGTCGCTTTACCAGCCCACACAGCACAAAACTACAGCTGACGACTTAGCTATGATTTTCATGTGCAGCGTCACAACTGAAGAGGTCTAAAGGAAAATGGTGTGCCATGTGATGTCAGTTCTGTTATGGCCTCTGATTGTTTATACTGCTCTACCTTATTGATATAATGGAAGAGATAGCAAAAGAAAAGAAGCAATATTTTATTTCTCTACACAACACTTCAGAAATCTTTCTTTTTCTTTCAAAAAAGACTGCATCGACCACAAATCTTTAGCATAGTTTTGAAAAAATAAAATTTTGAGGCTTACGGTTGAGATCATATATAAATGGTTAATGGTTCACATCTTCATAAAAAATATATAAAAAAGAAAGGGGTGAGGGTGTATTTATAAAAAAAAAAAAAAAGTTATTCTCTCTTTTTTTTTTTTTAGTTTTTCAAAGTGAACTATGATGAAATTCTATTTAAAACAAACAAAAAATCCAAGAACAACAACAACAAAAACCACTGAAAACAAAAGAGATTAATCTACCAAGCAGCACACTCTCTCAACAAAAATGTAAGAAAAAATTTTTAAATCTAAAAAGACGTTGCTCCAACTTCAATCCACACATTCACAAACACATCTATCTCCACGACTCTAAAGTCTGAGTCATGCAGTGCAGTCTTTTATTTCTACAGTGCAAGACATTCCAAAAACAACCCCCCCCCCCCCCCCCCCCCAAAAAAAAGACATTTCAGCTTTATCAACCAATATTCATTCAACCTTTCAGATCACAAAGACACCCTTTCTGTTGTACATATATGTATACACGTATACCAGCTCAATGCCCAGTTTCAGTTTTCTGTCCAGTTTTTCTCCTCACCCGACAGAGAGAGAGAGAGAGAAAAAGCTTAGCACAGGCTTCTCTCCCCCCCCCCTCCCCCCAAGAGGTAGATCTGTACTGCTTTGGTGGGAAAATTGAAGATGCCAAAACATTCCACGCCTTGCTTCAGAACACACACATTGCTGGGCTTCAAGTCTTGGAGGAGTATCGTGAAGGAGTCACTGTCCACTGCCACAACACTCTCGCGGATGATAAAGTTACCATGCTGCACTCTGCTATAGTCACTGGTGGTGCTTACGCTCTCTCTAGAGCTCTCTCCCACCCCTCGCCCTCTCTTACACACACACACACACACACACACACATGCACGCACACACTGTCTAAAATCACTTTTTAGTGGATAATTGTTAAAACGAAGACACACACAACACACACACACACACACACACACACACACACACACACACACACACACACACACACACACACACACACTTTCACTGAAGAATCCACATATTTTACAAACAAAAAGAAAAAGAAAAATAACCATAGTGTTCAAATCCTCTGCCAGTTTCTCCATTCTCTTTCCAACTGACATCATGCTTAAATGCAACTAAAGAAAAAAAAAAAAAATGCAACACGTTTTTCAGCCTGGTCTTACACACAAGAAACAATATTTTTTTTAAAGACACTTTTTTTTTTTAAAGCAGCGTTGTCCATAGACCATACTTTCAACAGCAGCCAAGGCAACCCCCAAGGTTCATACAGATCTTTGGGAAGAAAATTCAATGACTTTTCAAGGACTTTCAAGGACCTCACTCTCAATTTTCAAGGACCTCCATCGACAAATAGTGCTTGCATTTTAACAATGTCTACACACTTTACAGCTGAAAAGAAAAAATCTATAGCCATTTGGTCCAAATTTTCTTCATAACAAGAATCGATATTTCTACTGCAGTTAACTGGGCTAAATCAAAAACAATCGTTGGCCTAAAGTGTGCACTTAGCTTAAAACAATTTCAATCTAAGTGATCACCCCATCTGTTCATTCATAATTTCTCTGCATACTGGTTCTCAAAGTCTAAATATGTGTAAAGCTCCCTGTGAGTTACTTTACCAGGAGACTAATAGTTTACAATAGTAAACATTCATCCTACTGGATAACAGGTTGGAAGGGAGGGGGGAGGGGCTGGAGAGGGGGAATAGCTGATGGTATTGCTGTGGACAGATCTTCACATCACAACACACTGACATGGGTGAAAGTGAAAAAATCTCTCAATCCTGAAACCCAATTTTTTTTTGTCCTCTGGACATTCCAAATCCTGAAAAAAAAATTCAATCCTGAAGCAATTTAAGTATAATTCCACCCTTATATAACTGTATGCACATCCCTGTGTGTGTCTCTGATGCCCCATCAAGTTTCAGTGACAGAGAAAGAAAGAGATAAGGAGGGGGGGGGGGGGGGGGGAAAGAGGTGTGTGTGTGTGTGAGTGTGTCTGTGTGTGTAAGAGACAGGGAGAGGTGGAGAAAATGAGAGAGACAGAGATAGAGAGAGACAGAGAGAGACAAGTTGTGTGTGTGTGTGTGTGTGTGTGTGTGTGTGTGTGTGTGTGTGTGTGTGTGTGTGTGGTGCGCGCGCGCCTGTGTAAGTCAGTCATTTACTTCCAGTGTGTGTGTGTGTGTGTGTGAGAGAGAGAGAGAGAAGAGAGAGAGAGAGAGAGAGAGAGAGAGAGAGAGAGGAGAGAGAGAGAGAGAGAGAGACTATAGATAGAGAGAGGGGGGGAACTCTCCATGAAAAAGGGGAGGCCGGTGGCCTGCTGACTGTTGTATTTAAATCCTGTTCCGCTTTTCGTAAGAGTAGGCCATCGTGTGCCGGTGAGAACAGATGACAATATTTACAAAACTGCATACACACGGGGACCGGATGAAAAAAAGCACATGACTGCTGATTCTGTTATCCTCGATATAAAAGAATAAATAAATAAATAAATAAATATAAATTTAATTTAATATAACCATTGCTCTCTGACCCTACGTGGAACAGCCAGTGAAACCCCTCCCCTCCCTTTCCCTTTCTGCCTTATATTAGAGCTGCTCGTCCATCCCTATCATGAAACTTGACACCCATTGTTGGTACACATGGTCTTTCAACAGAAAAAGTTGTCTTGTTAGGCCTACCTAGGCTTGAATTGCCTTGTGACTTAAAGCAGAGAAGGGGAGTAATTACTAACCGGCATGGAAGAGTTAGTTCCCTTGACGTGCTTTCGTAGATTTTTTTTCCTCCCATTTTTTCTTCTTCTCTTTTTTTTTTTACTTTTATAAGAATTCCACGAATTTGCAGTCAGTACCATACCTGATCTTACCATGCCAATCTCTCTCTCTCTCTTTATCCTTCTTAGTCTTTGGTAAAAGTAAAATTCAAGGACTTTTCAAGCACCTGGAGGCATATGCCTGATTTTCAAGGACTTTCAAGGCCTTGAAGAGGGAGTCCTACATTCAAGGACTTTGATATGAACCCTGAACCCCCCACCCCCCCAAATTCCGCTGGTTCACACTCCACACACAGCCAACAAAGCACAAAAGAGAAGAAAAAAAAAGTTTAAGAAATAGAAAAAAAAATGTGGAGAGGCTGAATGCCTGAGAATAGCAACTGAAGCAAATCACCAGGATGACACACTGCGGCCACACTCCACTGCTCTGTCCCTCTGCGGCCACACTCCACAACTCTGTCCCTCAGCCGCCACATCCACAACTCCACAACTAGCTCACTCTGTGGCTACACTCCACAACTGTCTCCCTCTGTGGCCACACTCCACAACTGTCTTCTTCTGTGGCCACACTCCCCAACTCTACCCCACAACTGTCTCACTCTGCAGCCACACTCCCCAACTCTACCCCACAACTGTCTCACTCTGCAGCCACACTCCACAACTCTACTCCACAAACGTCTCCCTCTGCAGCCACACTCCACAACTGTCTCTGTGGCCACACTCCACAAATGCCTCCCTCTGCAGCCATACTCCCCAACTCTACTCCACAACTGTCTCTCTCTCTGCGGCCACACCCCATAACTGTCTCCATCTGCGGCCACACTCCGCTACTATCTCCCTCTGTGGTCATCATCTCTCCGTCTGCTGAACCCGTTGGTAAAACAGCACCGTCAGCATGCCTGCAAATCAAACAACACACTACAACAATTGTCAAAGTAAAAAATACTTTGATTATCCCTGGAAGGGCAATTAACAATACTGACAGGCACATCATTGATACGAATTGTAATCTCAAAATCATCACAGGAATACAAGAAAATTTTTTAATCTCACAACAAACTTTAAACAACAACAAAAATTCAAGAAAAAGTGACCTGACTATTTATTAGTCATGAGCAAAAAAAAAAAAAAGTGAAAAAAAACCCAAGACAAGCCAACCAAAGAAAGCTTTTTTTGCAATCTACGGTCATGCATAAAAGGTAAAAGGTAAAGGTGTCCCATAACCTATGTGGTCGTAGGGGAGCAAGGCATCTGTGACCTCATCTTTCCAGGGCCAGCCATATTGAGTGTGGGCCTATCTCCTCTCCCTCACTGACCTTACCTGACCTTAAAAGGGCAGGTACCCATTGACAGTTGGGTGAACTGGGGGACTGTGCTCAAGCCAAGGCATGCAAACGGTCACCCATCCAGTTGGTAATCACGCCCGACCTGCTTAACCTTAACTTGGGGGGAAAACCGAGTGCTCTGACCCCTGAGCTATTCCGTCCCCACAGGAATACAAACAGCACTTCAAACTCTCTAATCTTAAAAGCCACACAACCTTAAAACACCCACCGGCAACCATTCAATTCTCCCTCACTCTTTGGTCTCCCCCACCCTCCCCTCGCAATTTGACGACCCGGGTTTGATTCCCGTTCAAGAAGATTTTTCCTCTGGAGTTAACATCAGTGCTGACGCCATCCCCCCAAAAAGTCTTTCGGATGAGACTTGAAAACCGAGGCACCGTGTCGAATGCATGCAGAATATCTTGCGCACACGTTAAATCCTGTTCTGCTTTTCGTAAGAGTAGGCCATTGCGTGCTGGAGGGAACAGATGACAAGATTGACAAAACTGCATACACACAGAGACTGGATGTAAAAAAAAAAAGCACATGAGTGCTTATTCCCTTATCCTCCATATAAAAGAATAAATAAAAAACAATTAAATAAACCCCTTCTTAACCCATACCATCCCCCCCACCCTCTCCCCTCCCCTCCCTCCCCCCACCCCCCCCCCCACCAACCCAGCGACGTACGTACCCAGAAAGAAGCAGATGAAGTTCTTGGTGCCCACAGACAGCTCCAGGTACCAGGGTGTGCCGGGTACCGTGTCCTGGGTGGGCAGCCACAGCGGCCCCCACCCCTAGGATCATGGGGACCAGGTACGCCAGGAGGTGGTGCCCTGGTGATCACACCGAAGGTTAATGTGAAATTCCCACAGGTAGAGAGAGCACACAGGTAAAGTGGTGATAGGGACAGAGGGAAGGAGGGAGGGAGGGAGGAGGGGGGGGAGAGAGAGGGAGGGAGGGTCAGGGACCAGAATCGTGGGCTGGTGAACGACCGCAGTATAGGAATTCCCACAGGTAAAGCACGGTAATGTGATAGGACAGAGGGAAGGAGGAGGGAGGGGAGAGAGGAGGGGAGAGAGTGGGAAGAGAAAGGGGGGGAGAGAGAGAGAGAGGGAAGAGAGAGAGAGAGAGAGAGAGAGAGAGAGGGAGAGAGAAGGGGAGAGAGAGAGAGGAGGAAGAAGACGAGAGACGAGAGGGAGAGCAGAGAGCAGAAGAGACAGACAGACAGACAGACAGACAGACAGACAGACAGACAGACACATACAGACACACAGACAGACAGACAGAGACAGACACAGACACAGACAGACAGACAGACAGACAGACACAGACAGACACAGACAGACAGACACAAAACTATCTAAACTATGTAACAAAAATTTTTAAAAACCACTAAATAATAATAATAAAAAAGATGGTTCTTACACACACAAAAAAGCATATATACCAGTATTCCATTCAGCTATGCAATTGAACTAAATATCATAAAATGAAAAAAAAAGAAAAGGTAAAATATTCCATAATCCCCTTAACTCACTCCTTTCGAACTATGGGATTTTTTTTGATTTTTTTTTTGGAGCTCCATAACACCAACTTTTGCACAAAAATCCAGCAGCTGGCTTTCGACCTTAACCTTTCACCTACAAGTCGACAATAAACCCTGAAAATGTTATATACTTGTGTCGAGTATCTTTCTCGTTATGAATTTTTTTTTTTTTTTTTTTTTACTAATCAACAGAAACGGCCAGCATACAGAAATACAAAGAGTAAAAATTGGCTAGTAGAGAGTGAGTTAAGGTGGTACACCGGAGGGGGGGGGGGGGGGGGGGGGGGGGGGTCAAAACTGATGAAATTTTGTTGACAAACTGATATTAAAAGTTATGCTACATATTGAAAGGACATTACTTGTTAAGCACAAAATCTAAGAATAACTCAGTTTTGTGCTCTGTTGCCATGGAAACAATCCAATATGGCCACCAAAACTGAATGTTTCAAACTCCTAAACCTTTTTATCTGTAACAAGTAGAAGTAACCTACTTCTAGACATGTTTTACAACTTGAATTCTTTACATTCACCAGGAAGATCTCCATAAATGTACCCAGCAACTTTTACAGGGTTCATACAGATCTTTGGAAAGAAAATTCAATGACTTTTCAAGGACTTTCAAGGACCTCAATCTCAATTTTCAAGGACCTCCATCGACAAATAGTGCTTGCATTTTAACAATGTCTACACACTTTACAGCTGAAAAGAAAATATCTATAGCCATTAGGTCCAAATTTTCTCCATAACAAGAATCAATATTTCTACTGCAGTTAACTGGGCTAAATCAAAAAACAATCGTTGGCCTAAAGTGTGCACTTAGCTTAAAACAATTTCAATCTAAGTGATCACCCCATCTGTTCATTCATAATTTCTCTGCATACTGGTTCTCAAAGTCTAAATATGTGTAAAGCTCCCTGTGAGTTACTTTACCAGGAGACTAATAGTTTACAATAGTAAACATTCATCTTCCTGGATAACAGGTTGGAAGGGAGGGGGGAGGGGCTGGAGAGGGGGAATAGCTGATGGTATTGCTGTGGACAGATCTTCACATCACAACACATTGACATGGGTGAAAGTGAAAAAATCTCTCAATCCTGAAACCCAAATTTTGTTGTCCTCCGGACATTCCAAATCCTGAAAGAAAAAAAAAATCAATCCTGAAGCAATTTAAGTATAATTTCACCCTTATATAACTGTATGCACACCTCTGCGTGTGTCTCTGATGCCCCATCAAGTTTCAGTGTTGCAGGGATAGGAATTGACAGACTCCAAAATCGTGAAAGGTGGGGGGGGGGGTCCAGGGGGCATTGCCCCCTGGCGGGGTCAAGGGGTAGAGCCCTTGTGGGGGTCAGGGGGCGTTGCCCCCTGAAGCTGAAGATTTTTCAACAATTCTAGCCTGTTTAACGGCCTCTCCTTGAACTAATTTCAGTTCTTGATACTAAGCAATTTCTGCCCTGAAATAAGCTCTCCAAGTATGACTTTTTCTGCCATTTCTTCAGTCTAAAGGTGGTTCTATTCCCAAGTAATCACATAGCAAAAATTAGTATATTTCTAGACAAATGTGCACTAATGCAGATAGAGGAAGAAAGAGAAAGGAAGGACAGACACACATAGACAGAGAAACAGAGAGAGAAAGAGATAAGGGGGGGGGGGGAAGAGGTGTGTGTGTGTCTGTGTGTAAGAGACAGGGAGAAGTGGAGAAAATGAGAGAGAGACAGAGATAGAGAGAGACAGAGAGAGAGAAGTTGTGTGTGTGTGTGTGTGTGTGTGTGTGTGTGTGTGTGTGTGTGTGTGTGTGTGTGTGTGTGTGTGTGTGTGCGCGCGCGCGCACCTGTGTAAGTCAGTCCTTTACTTCCAGCGTGTGTGTGTGTGTGTGTCAGAGAGAGAGAGAGAGAGAGAGAGACTATAGAGAGAGAGAGGGGGGGGGGGGAACTCTCCATGAAAAAGGGAGGCCGGTGGCCTGCTGACTGTTGTATTTAATTTAATATAACCATTGCTCTCTGACCCCACGTGGAACAGCCAGTGAAAGCCCCCTCTCCCTTTCTGCCTTATATTAGAGCTACTAGTCCATCCCTGTCATGAAACTTGACACCCATTGTTGGTACACATGGTCTTTCAACAGAAAAAGTTGTCTTGTTAGGCCTACCTAGGCTTGAATTGCCTTGTGACATAAAGCAGAGAAGGGGAGTAAATACTAACCGGCATGGAAGAGTTAGTTCCCTTGACCTGCTTTTGTAGATTTCTTTTTTCTCCTATTTTTTCTTCTCCTCTTTTTTTACTTTTATAAAAATTCCACGAATTTACAGTCAGTACCATACCTGATCTTACCATGCCAATCTCTCTCTCTTTCTCCCTTTTTTCTTTGGTAACAGTAAAATTCAAGGACTTTTCAAGCACCTGGAGGCATATGCCTGATTTTCAAGGACTTTCAAGGCCTTGAAAAAGGGGGTCCAAAATTCAAGGACTTTCAAGGACTTTCAAGGACCGTAGGAACCTTCACCAGAAAACCAACTCATACACACATAAAAAAAACAACCCCACAACCACACAATACTAACCATGCACTTCCTCCGGCTCTAGCACCTCAGAGCAAGGGGGAGACGACGGGGCGATGGCGGAACGGAACGAGGAGTGGGAGGAGGGGTGAGAAGAGGAGCGATGGGACTGGGAAGCCGTGGTGTCTCTGGGTGATCCCCCCTCCCCCTTGGCCAGCGACTGTGATGGCTTCTTCTGAGAGTAGAGGACAGCGCTGATATCCCTGTGCCCTAGCCACAAAGAACACTGAAAGGTCACCAGAGCTCTAGCGGTAACGCTGGAAAGCTAGGAGTCGCGGGTTCGATCCCGTATTTGAATCCTTCCTTCCCCCTTCCACTTGACAGCCAAGTGGTTAGAGCCTTGAACTTATGATCCTACAGCCACCACAGAGGCACCCGTTTTTTTTTTATTTTCACCCTGGCATTAACCCTTTCAATACGGCAAGCCTGTTTTCTGGCTCAGCTTTCTGCTACCCTTCAATCCTGTAAGGAGGAAAGACCGGCGCAACCAAATTTTCCTTACATACACACACATGAAGCTCTATAAACATTCTCGTGGGAAAGGAGAAGCAGTGTTTGCCGTATCAAAACTACTTTCCAGAGTCCATTGATGCCAGTTAGCCACATGACAGATCACTATAAACAAACCCTCCTCTGGTACCGTTATCGCCGGGAAATCGGCTGACCGGATTAAAGGGGAGAGCACGGGGGGCAGAAATTCAGGATAAGGGAAGTAATTGTTAGCAGATATTCAGTGCTGTAAGGGTTAAAATCAGTACTGATTCCACTCCTCCTAAAAGTCCTTCGCCTGAGTCAATAAACTAAGGCCCTGTGCACAAACACACAGAGAGCATCTTGCACACATGTCAAAAAACCTATTCTGCCTTTCAGAAGAGCAGGCCATTTCATGCCGGTAGGAACAGGTGACCCAAAAAAAATGCACGCACAGATGAGTCGTGTTTGGACACCATTCCCGAAAGCTGGAATGTGGCTACCTAAATGGTGAGTGAAAACCGGTGACATAGGCAAAATCTCACCATTGGTGACCCTCAGAGCTCTAACCAAAGAAACAAAAAAAGAAAAGCAAGATAAACAGAGAAATAAATAAAAGTTAAAGTTAAATCTGTCTGTCCCGAGCCTAAGGCTCATCAGGCCGGTTGCTTATCCCGGTTTTCTTGGCGTTTAAGCGACTGAGAGTCATAGACTCCCCCTGGATAGGAACGCCAGTCTATCGCAAGGTTAACCCCCAACACAAGGTTGGTACCCCTTTTACACCTGGGTGGGGTGAGAAAATAGCCGTAAAGTGCCTTTTCCAAGGGCACAACGCCATAGCCGAAAGCTGGGATCGAACCCGCAACCTTTAGATTACGAGTCCAACGCCCTAACCACTTGACTACAGCGGCGGCTAAATAAATAAAAGCGAAACCAATAAATACCCAATTCTGTTGATCGGTGGTCAAGAGGTAACGCACCTGCCTAAAAAAGCAAAAAGTCCGGGTTTCATGTTTGTGGTGGTTCGATCCCCGTTTGTGCCTGAAACTTTTCCCCCCATCCACAAGGCCGTGAGTGGTGGTCTGGGTGCTAGTCTCTCAGATGAGACGATAAACTGGGGTCCCATAAGCAATTTTCATTTAGTGCATGTAAAAGACCCCACAGCAACAAGAGCACTGTCCCTAGCAAAATTCTTTAGAAAAAGCCACTCTGATAGAAAACCAAATACACTGGCAGAATGAAAAAGACCACAAGAAAAAAAGGGTGGCGTTGCTCTTGTGGCGATGCGCTCTCGCCAGGGAGAGCGGCCCAAATTTAAGAAAGATAAATCTGCCATGACTTAAAAGTGGTATAAAAAGAAATGCAATAAAAAAAAAAAAATTTTAAAGAAAGAAAAACAAAAAAACAATGCAATACAAAGCATACAAGAGAACACAAAATTCAAATCCAAAGGGAACAGGGAAGAAGCACTAGCTGTTAGTGTTTGCGCAGTCGCCTCCACTTACCGATGGCTTCCAGCTTTTTGTTTTTCAGCAGGCTGAAATAAATGCGGAACTTGTCCCGGATGTCTTCGTTGGTTACGCAGATGTCGATATGCGTCACAACACTGGCAACAACAATAACAAAGTTAAAAGGACAGTTGATATAACAGCATATTTTGTCAATAATCAGAAATTTTGGCACCATTTTATTTTTCATTCAGGTTCTGTGACTAGTTTCATATTCTCCATTCTCCACAGTCAGAAATGTAGGAGCGGATGACAACAACAAAAAATCCCAGCATGCACACAGGTGTAGTGTTTAGACACCATCCCTGAGGAAAAATCAGGGAGTTGGGAGTCCCCAGGGCAGCTCAGAGCCACAGGCCTATATCATAGCAACGTTCTGGCAGCTCCTGCGACGGCACTGGAACCATTCACATCGGCGATTGCCTTTCCAATGGATCATTCCAGTGACATGGAGAGGGGGGGGTCTGCTGCATGGGAAACAGCTTGCCCTCCATACTTACTTACCCAAGCTTTGCACTCTAGGGCCTAGAGCGCAACTCCATAGTCTTCTGAGACTGATGGATGCCTACTAATGCCTACGCTACAGTCAGAATGCGTGGGCAAGATGGGTGCAAACATAAAATGTTACCGTGGGTGACACAAACCTTGGAGCTCTAGCAAAGAAACACACACACACAAAAAGAGTCCTTTAAAAGCAAGCAACACAGCTGACTTGCTTTTATGTTCAGCTGAATTCAATTTTACACTCTGTAGTTTTTTGCAGAGACAATAGAGAAGGAAAAAATAAATCCTAGGTACACATTAAAAAAAAAATCAACAACAAAACACATTTTTGCTCATACAACAGACAATAGTTGCTGTGTGAGTATTTGGTAACAAAGAGAGATGACAAGACGTTTTCCACTGAGAGTTAACCAGGCCCCATTCTAGACTGATACTGATACTGATGATGATGATGATGATATATGATGAGACAATGATGATGACTATGACGACAACGATGATGATGACTATGATGAAAACAACGATGACGACGACGATGATTATGATGATAATGACGATGATGATGATGACTATGGACGACGAAAATTGATGATTGATGACTATGACGACAACAACAACGACGACGACGATGATGATGATAATGATGATGATGATGATGACTATGACGACGACAATGATGATGATGACTATGACAACAACAATGATAATGATGACGACAACAACGACGATGATGATGATGACAATGACGATGAGGAGGAGGAGGAGGAGGAGGAAGATACTTCAGATGAAAAATACACTCATGTGGACAGATTACATTGAAAGTTGATGCACTCCACAAGAGCAGTGATAATGACAGTGTTGATGACGACAAAGGTGGTGGTCGTGATGGTTGTAGTGGTGAAGGTAATGGTGGTGGTGATGATGATGATGATGGGGGATGGGATAGCCTGGTGGTCAGAGTGATGTGCATTGCACTCGTGATCTGCTGACCAAGGTTAGAATCTCAACAATTTTTTCCTCCTGGAGTTAACATCAGCGCCAACTCCACTCCCCTCAAAAGTCCTTTGGATGAGACTATACACAAGGGGTTTTAAAAAAAAGTTAAAGTCTGTCCCGAGCCTAAGGCTCATCAGGCCGGTGCTTATCCCAGTTTCTGTGGCGTTAAGCGACTGAGAGTCATAGACTCCCCCTGGATAGTACGTCAGTCTATCACAGGGTTAACCCCCTAACACAAGGTTGGTACCCCTTTTACACCTGGGTGGGGTGAGAAAATAGACCTAAAGTGCCTTTTCCAAGGGCACAATGCCATAGCCGAAAGCTGGGATCGAACCCGCAACCTTTAGATTACGAGTCCAACGCCCGTAACCACTAGACTACAGCGGCGGCATACACAAGGGGACTGGATGTAAAAAAAAATTTTTTTTTAAATACACAAGGGGACTGCATGTAAAAAAAGCAAACAAGTGCTTATTCCTTTATCCTCGAAATAAAAGATTACACTAACAAATAGATCAATACATACATGAATAAATACATGAATAAATATATATATGTGACGCTCCACCACATAATGAGATGGAGTGCACCTGAGGTCAATTTTAAGTTATTGACATGTTATTAATGTGCAATAAAGTGGCTATCAAATACAAAAAACAGATTGAAAATCGGACAATTCTGTGCATTATTATTACAAATTGAAATGATTGACTGCAGGATGGGACAAAATGAGAAACGGGCAAGTTTATTTTTGTAACAGGTTGTCAGAATGAGTGCTTTGGTATTTTCAAAACACATTTAAAAGCAAAAGGAATAAAAATTATGCCTTGATATTTCATTATATGGTAAATAAACAGATCTAGTTTAATAATCAATCAAAATCACAAAATTGACAACTTGACCCCCACCTGCCTTTAAAGGCTCCTAGCGCAAAATTGGGTAATGTGCTAAGTGACTCATTTCGTGGTGGAGCGCCACATATATATATATATATATATATATATATATATATATATATAATATATATATATATATATATATATATAATATATATATATATACATATATATATATATATATATATATATATATATATATATATATATATATATATATATATATATATATATATATATGTGTGTGTGTGTGTGTGTGTGTGTGTGTGTGTGTGTGTGTGTGTGTGTGTGTGTGTGTGTGTGTGTGTGTGTGTGTCAAGATCCAAGTAAAGGCCATTTTTCTTCAACTTCTACTGCCTGTGCTAGTACTGAAAGTGACTGGTAATGTATGGGTTATTTTATCCAGCTGGGATTAGCCTATCAGCTGGGTGTGGACTTTATGATCTCCCTTGCATCCTTTCTTATAAAGGGTCCCCGGACATAAGGCACAAAGATTCATTAGGTGCATATTTTCTTGTATATTCAGTTATTTTTACAACATTTTTTCCAAACATATTTTCTTCTCTTTCTATTTTCATCTTTTACTGGCAGCAGTGGTAAGCCTCTGGAATATTTACCTATTCCTAGAGCTGCAATGGACACTTCTGAATTCTAAAAAAGTGTCTTGCTCTTACCACAGAGGGTGAGTGAGGTTGCAATCACTGCCGGGACCTCTGAAGAGTGCTCAACCAGGAGCTGAAACTCAAGTCAGGTCAGGCCCAAAACATGGTCCTTACTCAATAATTCCCCAAATGCTGCCTTCAAAGACTTTTATCTTATAGTGGTTTAATTTTTTTTGAATCTTTGAAGAACTTCAATTCTATGATGAGAATGAAGTTGTATTGGTTACCTGCACTTGATTTTCTCCACTATATTTTCTCAATATATATATATATATATATATATATATATATATATATATATATATATATATAGATATAGTTGACTTGATAAAAAACCCACAGTTCTGCTGGGCACCACTCCCTCCAGGCACACAGTCAAGATAAATAGTAAAATATGATAAAACATGACTTGATGAGGAGGAGGAGGGACAATGCTCAACAGAAACCATACTCACATGGAAACTTTACACTGGGTGTTGATCATGCCCTCTGTGTTGGAGATGATGTACTTTTCTGGAGCAGTGGCCTTTACTGCAATCCAAACATGAAAAAGCATTCTGGTTTCAAGTAGTTTGGGGAGGAGGGGGGTGGAGGAGAGGAATATGTGTCCCTTTTTTTTAAAAAACTCTTTACTGTGCTGTTGACGAACAGCATTTGTCATAGAAACCGTCACCAGCAAATGCTGCAATGCTCAGTTGACGATCACTGTTCATCATGATTCAACGCTCTCTCTGTTTCATCCAGTATGTGCCTGAGCAAGCTATGATAGCAGCAAAAAGGGTTCAACAATTTTAATTCTTTAAGCTTTTTTTAAAAATACCTCACAGTACAGAAATTAAACAATAATGTACCAAGCAAAAAAAAGAACAGCATAAATAATCAGTCATCCATGACTGTAGACAGACAGGAGACCAAAACAACCCCCTTCCCCCAAAAAGCCAACATTTGTACACATGCAATGATACACACATGAAGTTCTCTGACATGAATAAAATAAATTTTACATCAATAAACATACTAGC
>CM060347.1:21017368-21090425 GCA_030674155.1 Stramonita haemastoma | reverse complement strand
GGGGCTTTTTCGTTTAATATATTGTACATTACAAAGACACTTGTTGAACTGCAAAGTGTCTTTGAGTGGAAGAAATATCTGTGCGCGTGTGTTGTTGTTGTTGATAAATGTAGAGGATAATGATTTTACCTCCCTTGCGCGCGCGTGTATAATGTGTGTGTGTGGGTGTGTGGGTGTGCGCGCGCGCATGGTCAAGCGCACGTACGTGCGTGATGTGTGTGTGTGTGTGTGTTTGGGGAGGTTGTTGCACCTTTTTTTTTTTTTTTAATTGGACACTTTAAATTCAACAACGACAACAATAACAACAACATATTTGCCGTCTGATTGCTTTAGAAGTCAATTTTCTTATATATATTTTTTTAAGGGTAGGATTTAAAAAAAAAAAAAAAAGTTGTGTATTCTTAATCTTTTACCCGCGATAAAGATCACTTTGACCTGACAAACTCTCTCTCTCTCTCCTCTTTTGTTTTTTCTTTGTTTGTTTGTTTGTTTGGTTTTTGTTTTGTTTTTGTTTTGTTTGTTTTTTGTTTTTTGTTTGTTTATTTGTTTGTTTGTTTTGTTCTGTTGTGTTTTTTTTTTTGTGTGGTTTTTTCGTTTCTTTTCTTCTTCTTTAATAATCCAAATTATTTTATTGTACTTCTGATTTTCTCTTCTGAATGAGTGCACCTTTCTCACCTTATTATATGTAGTGTACTGTCGCATTCTCTTACCTTACTAATGCAGTGTACTTATTTCCGTATGTTGTTTGTACTGCTATAGACAAAAAATTCTCTCTCTCTCTCTTCTTCTCGTCTCTCTCTCTCTTTCCTCTCTCTCTCTCTCTCTCTCCTCTCTCTCTCTCTCTCTCTCTCTCTCTCTCTCTCTCTCTCTCTCTCCTCTCTCTCTCTCTCTCTCTCTCTCTCTCATCTCTCTCTCTCTCTCTCTCCTTCTCATTGATTCTTACTTCTTATTTTCGTTTCTGAATGAGTGCCTTTTTTATAACATCACCTTAATATTGTATCTCTGTCTTATTTCTTACCTGTTGTTTGATACTTGGTGTGGTTTTGCTCTTGGTAATTGGATCATTATAATTGTTCTTGTTTTAGTTGAGGCTGTCTTTTATCTTGATGTTATCACCTGAAAGGGGCGGGGACTGGATGTAAAAAAGCACATGAGTGCTTATCTATTATCCTCGAATTAAAAGAATTTTGCTTGCCTTGCCTTGCCTTCTCTCTCTCTCTCTCTCTCTCTCTCTCTCTCTTCTCTCTCTCTCTCTCTCTCTCTCCTCTCTCTCTCTCTCTCTCTCTCTCCTCTCTCTCTCTCTCTCTCTCTCTCTCTCTCTCTCTCTCGCTCGCGCGCGCGCGCGCGCGGCGCTCTCTCCGAACATCGTTACAGTTCGGTTAGTTTGTGTTGTTTATTTTGTGTAGCGGTTTATTTTTTTTGTTTTTGGTTGTTGCTGTGTTGTTTTAAGGGTTTTGTTTGTTTGTTTGTTTGTTTGTTTGTTTTGGGGGGGCTAGAATTGTGTACGCTGACATGGTGCATGCAGCACATAATATTATATTTTGTCCATTTCTCAGTACAATTCTGGCAATAATAGCAGTGGTATCCAGAGAGAGAGATTGTAGTCTTAATACTGACTGACTCAAGGAGAACGGGATAGCTGATTGGTTAGAGCGTTGTGCATTGCGCTCATGATCTGCTCATGACCCGGTTCGAATCCCGTTTCAGAGAGATATTGTCCCCTCGAGTTAACATCAGTGCCGACTTCACTCCCCCCCCCCCCCCCCCCCCCCCCCAAAAAAAAATCTTGGGATGATCTATACCACTAAGGCCCGTTGCAACGCACACAGAACATGTTGCGCACACATAAAAACCTGCTCTATTTTTCAGAAGAATAGGCCATTGTGTGCCAGTGGGAACAGTTGATAAAATTTACCCTTAAAAATGCATACACACAGGGATTGGGTGTTACAAAAAAACAAAAAAAAACAAAAAAAAAGCACAGGAGTGTTGTCAACATAACACTTTAAATGTCTTATCTTTAGTCATTAACTGACGAGTTTTAGCCTCTTTGTATGTGGATCACAGGAAGCACAGAGAACAGCTGACTCAAGTAGGCCTAGTCTTAACCTTAGCAGACATTATTATCACATCGTTATCACATCATCCCCATCTCTATCAACCAATATGCAAGAGATAAACAACAACAGAAAATGGTCTCTGATTATAAAAAAAACCCAAAAAAGTTTTTATTTTATTCTTTTATATCGAAGATAATGGAATAAGCACTCATGTGCTTTTTTTTTTTAATCCAATCCCCGTGTGTATGCAGTTTTGTAAATCTTGTCATCTGTTCCCATCGGCACACAATGGCCTTCCCCTAAGAAAAGCGGAACAGGATTTAACGTGTGCGCAAGATGTCCTGCGTGCGTTCACATACGGCGCCTCGGTTTATAGTCTCATCTGAAGGACTTTTGGGGAGAATGGAGTCAGCACCAATGTTAACTCCAGGGGGAAAATCTTAATTTTGTGAGTCCTTGTTGCTTATGGTGACTGTAGGCTAATTCTGGTTTCTCGGGTACTTCAAAGTCAATGTCAAAGTTTTATTTTCAGATGGTGCCTGGTTTTGTTGGCGATTTTTTGGTAATTTTTGTTGTTGCTCATTTTCTGTCTGAGTGTCCAGTACATTGGGAAAACTGTCTCCTTGAAAGTGCTGTGTTTTTTTCTCCTTGCTTTCTAATTCTTTTACATTCTAGTCATTTATTTGATGTTTGGGTCAGAGGGTCTAGTCTTCTGTGCTTGTAGTGAATTTATGCCAAAGCCTTCAGGGTTGTGTTGTATTGCATTGTATTGTATTGTATTGTATTGTGTACCATTTTCAGTCAAAGCAGATTTATCTGCGTGAAATGTAGGCTGCTCTCCCCGGGAAGATCGTGTCGCCACAAGAGCAGCGCCACCAATTATTTTTTCTTTTCCTGTCACCATATGTATTTGGTTTCTTGAAAAAAAACAACACCTGCTTCAGCTTTGGTAACATAACCATATCTGCTGCATTCAGCTTTTTTTCTTCTTTTTTTTTTACACCAAAATGCCAAATTTTATGAGATTGCTTTTGTTTTGTTTTGTCTTTAGGTCTGAACTTAACATTCACATTTCTTAGATCCGTCTCGCAATTACATACCAAATTTTACAGTGATTGCGTACGGTAAGTTGTTAAAGTCTATATTTTTGCTTGTTGGTTGGTTTTCTTTTCGGTTTTTATAGATAATTGTGATGTTGTGCGTTCACCAGCTTAACACTCTGGGGGTCACTCATCTCACCTAGGAATCACTGTGAGACTGAAACTGCACACTGGATGAGAAGTTTGTGTGTTTGACTGTTTTTAAGTACCTCACCATATAGACAGCCATATTCCAACTTTAGAGGAGACAATTGTGATGCAGTTAAGCCTGTAGTTTTATGTTTTCAGATTGAGATTCTATTGATCCCCCCTGGAATCTTGACATTTTTGTGCACAAAAAAGTATCCCTTCTTTTGTGGCTGCCTGGTTTTGTTGGCGATTTTTTGGGGGGTAGTTTTTGTTGTTGTTGTTGCTCATTTTCTGTCTGAGTGTCCAGTACATTGGGAAAGCTGTCTCTTTGCAAGTGCTGTGGTTTTTTCTCCTTGCTTTCTAATTCTTTTACATTCCAGTCATTTATTTGATGTTTGGGTCTTAGGGTCTAGCCTTTTGATTGTTCCCTGGTTTGGGCAACTGTGATGGATCTATTTCTTTGTTTAATCTTTTATTTTGAGGATAACGAAATATGCACTCATATTGTTTTTTGTTTTGTCTATAAATCCAGTGCCCGTATATATACAGATCTGTAAATTTTGTCATCTGTTCCAACCGACACACTATGGTCTACTGTTCTGAAAAGTGAAACAGGTTTTAACGTGTGTGCAAGATGTTCTACGTGCATACGTATATGGACCTCACTTTATAGCCTCATCTGAAGGACTTTTGGATGTGTGTGTGTGTGTGTGTGTGGTGTGTGTGTGTGTGCGCGCGCGCGCGCGCGCGCGTGTGCGTGTTGTTTGGCCATATTGGGTGAGATGTGTAGTGTCTGGTCTTCTCCTGTGCTTGTCACTCTGCAGGAGGTCTGCCCGCTAGCCTTGGCTGACATATTCCAACTTCAGAGCAGGTCAGGACCAGTCTAGCCTGGTACCCCTCTCGGTGGAGGATGCAGAGAACTCGTTTTGTTATTGCGCTGGCCGTCTGTGCCTGTGCTGTGTTCACTACAGCTTGAGGCTGTGCTCACCCTGCCCCATGTCCCCATCAAATGAAATGAACTTCATGTGGCGTGGAGGTGTGACTATGGAGTTCACTCCTGACTCACAGGGAGTGGCAGATCTTCCCAGAGCATGTTTCTGTTTGTTATGTAGTAACAGCTATGGTATGGCTCTTGTTGAAAAGGTAAAGGTGTTCCTTGGAAAATCGAAAGACTTGTTTTGGTTTCTTGCCTAGGTGGGTATCTCACTCACTTTATACAGCGACCACAGAAGCAGATCTTTAGTCAATAAGTATAAAGGTGTCCCATAACCTATGTGGTTGTTGGGGAGCAAAGCATCAGAAACCTCAGCTTCTCTAGGGGCCAGTATATTGAAGGTGGCACCCATCTCCTCTCCCTCGTTGCTTTATCTTCCCTGACCTTAAAAGAAGGCAGGTACCCACTTACAGTTGGGTGAACTGGGGGACTGAAATGAAGCCAAGGCATGCAAATGGTCACCTATCCACTTGGTAACCAGCTCAGTGCTGCTTAACTTTGGCTTGGGGAAAGCGAGTGTTCTGACCACTGATCTGAGCTATTCCGTCCCCTTGTTGTTCGCTTGCTTACAAATATGTGATGTTTCTCGAGCATGCTTGGACTTGCTACTAAGCATAGGTAGGCCTATAGGATAAAGATATGTAAACAGAAATACATTGTACACACACATGCTTACACATGTATGAATGTGCACACACATGCACGCACGCACACACACACATACACATGCACACACACATGCACACACACACACGCACGCACGCATACACACACACACACACACACACACACACACACACACACACACACACAACTGCAGTAACTCTCATGTAACATGTCAGAAGTCTCATTTATTTCCCATTCCATGCAATCCTCAACACTTTCGTTCCAAAGTAATCTGGCCTCAAACTATTCAAAAGATGAAAAAGAAAAAAAAAAATCATTTTCGCTAGCAGTCAGCTTCATGTCTGAATGTTCTCATTTAGCCTGTCAAATGATCCAGCCTGTCAAATGACTCAGGCTTTCAAATGATCCAGCCTGTCAAATGGTTCATTCAGGTTTGTAATATGATTCATTCTGGCTTGTCAAATGATTCAGGCTTGTCAAATGATTCAGGCTTGTCAAATGATTCATCCTGTCAAATGATTTCAGCTTGTCAAATGATTTCAGCTTGTCAAATGATTCATTCAGGATGCCAAACCAAAAGAACTGTTTTGACATAAATCAATTTTGCTTGAAGCCAGATTAACTCAATGTTCATTGTTATGTATGTCACATACATTTCTTGTGGGTCATACATAGAGAATGCCACATTGGACTTTTGTGAAGACTTTCCTTCTGATTTAAACAAACAAACAAACAAACCCAAAGACCAATACATTTTCCCAAAAATGTTACCAAAACTTCACAAATGAAATTCTGCGATACAACATTCTGTAGAAAAAGACAACACTCGGTTTAAAATACCATCCAAATAACAGTTTTGTTGTTTTTTTTTTTTTAAAGGATTTTTTTTTCTCTGAGAAAACGAACACAAGATTCAATCTAACAAAAATGTGACGCTCCACCACATAATGAGACGCATTGCACTAGAGGTCAATTTTGAGTTATTGATATGATATCAAACTGCAATAAAATGGCTATACAATACAAAAAACAGATTGAAAATCGGACAATTCTAGGAAAAGTTATTGCAAGTTGAAATGCTAGACTGCAGGAAATGGCAAAATGAGAAATTGACAAGTTTAGCATCCTAATAGGTGGTCAGAATGAGGGCTTGAGTATTTTTAAAACACATTTAAAGGCAAAAGGAAACAAAACTATGATTTGATATTTCACTATAAGGTAGAATAATGGCTATACTTTAATAATCAGTCAGAATCTCAAAATTGCCAACTTGACCCTCCCTGCCTTTAATGGCTCCTAGCGGAAAAGTGGGTTATGTGCTAAGCGACTCATTTCGTGGTGGAGCGCCACAAATGTCAACAGATTCTGTTTCCCAGCTCAGAATAGATGCATACTCATTACCAGTCACACACACAAAAAAAGAAAACAAAAGGAGAAAGATAAACATGACATCAAAGTGAAAGAGTGGGAGAGGAGATGGAGAGGAGATTAATTAGCAGAGAAATTTACTTCACAGTGTGTTTCGATTTCTGGACCCCCCCCCCCCCCCCCCCCCCCCAATTAAATGGCAGTACAGGAACTTTGCTAGAAATACACTTGGCACGACGCTGTACCAGAATAAACATCTAGAACGCAACTCCATAGTCTTCTGAGACTGAAGTATGCCTACAACTTGGCTGAACATATGAACGACTTTTCCTCATAAACTTACAATCTCCCACAAAGGTAATACTTTTGTTAATAATTTTCTGCTCTATTTGTGTTTTTTGTTCTTTTATTTTCTGGGATAGCAAGCAGACTTGCACTAAATATGGTCCAAAATGTATTTGAAAAATCCATCAAAATAACACGACACTGATCTGCTCACTCTCCTTGATCACTGAAAATGATTTTCCTTTTTATTGTTTTTGTTTGTTTTAACATGCATGTGCTTATCTCTAGACATCTGCATGTGTAGACACAGACACAGACACACATATACATATATATACATATATATATATATATATATATATATATATATATATATATATATATATATATATATATATATATATGCCTATATGTTAATTTAGTGATAGTTCCCTGTCCACACAAGTGGGTTTTATTTTGCTTCAACTTATTTGTTCAACTACAGCCCTCCATGCACATTTCTACTCTTTCACTAAAAAAAAAACCCAAAACAAAACAATTTATAAAACAAACATTCACTCACTGAAAAGTACCTAAACATTAACACACACCTGACACAAGCGTTTTCTGTTCTTTCTTGTTTTGCTGGATAAGCACAGTCTCTTTTTCTGTAGACCCCCCTCCCCCAAAAAAAAACCCCACCACCACCACCCAAACAAAAACAAAACCCCCCCAAACAAACCAATAGAGAAGATTTGTATGTCTCCCATAGCAGGCGGAGCAATTATCTCCGAGCTGCTTGTGCTCCTATCCACAAACAGGTCATGAAGTTATCTGCCTCCGATTGTTTCAAGAGAAACAGGGGAGTTAGTTTGTTTTTTTCCTTCTCCTACAAGTTAACTCATTCAGGCTGGCGCTGGCATCCTAAATAAAGTGTTTTCCCAGTAACATAACACCGTCCACTGTTGTTCCACACTTGAATGCTACAATAAAGTCTTTGCAATAACAATGATTCAAAAATAAGCTCAAACTTCAAAATCCGCATTCATTTCCTTCAAAATCCATGCATCTTTCTATGCAGTATGGCTTATTGTTTTTACATTAGAGTTTTTTCTGCTAATCATTGCTTGTCCACAATTCCTTAACCCTCTTAGTCCCGAACCAGGACTTGCCAGGATGGAATAATTGCCCCCCCTGAATACCTAACGGGGATTTGCCGGGATTTACACAGAGTAGATTTCCATCACGCTGTGACCATCACTAATTGCTACCACATGCCAAAGCTCTATCAGGCTTGAGGTAGAAACCCTGCTGAGAGTCTGGAAGTAATTATAGCTGCTGGTATGTACTTAGAAGGAGGAAAAGGCGAGTAAGCATGTGTGCCTGACCTGATTTCATGATGGAATGCGAAATCTAGGGGCAGTTTGTGTTTGGAGAATCCGAATGCAAGAGGGTTAAACACACACTGGCACATGGAAAGCACTTCTTGACGTCTTCTCTGGCACTGAAGGGGTTAATCAAACACATTCTTTCCTGGCTTCTGCTCTTCTTCAATTTGACAGGATTCTGCATTCATTCATCTAACATTTTTTGTAAAAAAAAAAAAAAAAAAAAAAAAATTCATCGATGTGAATATTATAGGACAGTGTTTTTGAAAACTTCTTCTGGAACATCAGAAAAGTCTACAAATCATTCTTGAAGCTATCTTCTTAAAAAATAAAAGAGAAGAAGAAAACAACAACAACAAATATTTAGTTAACAGAAAAACCCCAACTAGATCCAAAACGAGCTAAAAGAAAAGTCCACGTGTCCGTCGTCCAACAGACTGGCGATCGTACATCATGTTGAATTTGTTGACAAACTGCAACATATAACACGACTCAAAGAGGTTAACTTTTATTTGAAACACACCCACACACGTACGCATGCACATGCACATGCACGCGTGCACACACACACACACACACACACACACACACACACACACACACACACATACACACACACACACTCTCTCTCTCTCTCTCTCTCATTCAAGAGGATTTTTCCTCTGGAGTTAACATCATGCCAACTCCACTCCCCCCATAAGTCCTTCAGATAAGACTATAAACCGAGGTCCCATGTGCCAACGCCTCGGTTTATAGTCTTATCTGTAGGACTTTTGGGAAGAGTGGAGTCTGCACTGATGTTAACTTCTGGGGGAAAATCCCCTTGAATGAGATTTGAACCCGAGTCATCAGACTGCAAGTGCAATGTTCTAACCACTAGGCTATCCTGTCCCCTTTGTACTATATACTACTTTCAGTCGTGGCAGAGTTCTATGCGTGACTTTTGGGCTGCTCTCCCCAGGGAGAGCGTGTTGCCACAAGAACAGCACTACCTATTTACAAGGGAAAAAAAGTGTATCATGGCAGTTATTTTCCCCCACTTTCCACTGCTCTCAGATGCTGGTACTTGAGCCCTGATGATCTAATCTTAGCTCATGCACTGACCGCGTGGAAGGGTCCACTTAAGATAGCATGGCATCCTTTCCACTGTTACAGTGGAGAAAAGTGACCACACGGATTTTGTTTTCCAACTTTTCAGTGCTTTGTGATATGTTTGTGGAATTCTTCAGCACCATATTCAGGTGTATTCAATGCAGTGTTCTCTTGTTGTTGTGAAGAAGTCAATTTGAATCAATATGTTTGACCTACGTAGGAGTTTTAACAAAAAATCACAGCTGGATTTGGATGTTCACGTCAGGTTGCTCTTCTTTGTTTAGTATTGAGACGCCATTGACGTAAATTGATCGCAATTTTCCTTCTGAACTCAGATAAATTTGATTTTGGCAAAGTCAGGACTGTAATCTCGATGCCTTAATCTTTAACCCTCTTGTTGTTGAATTCTACAGAGCTAAACTGCCTGTAGATTTTGAATTCTTTTAAAGTTTTCTACCCCAAACTGACATAGTCTACTCCTGAGACAATTGTCTGTGTGCATGACAAGCTATCAAGCTGAAATTTTGTCACAAGCTAGATATATCTTTGTACTTGCATTTTAAGACAAGTTTACATGTCTGGTCACAAAATGTCATGTCGTTGTCACCTTATTTGTCACCAATCACAGGTAAAAGTATGTTGTATACAATAAACCAGCAAAATATATATGGAATAGACACAAATTCATACATGTAAGTGTTGAATAAAGAACTGATGCCTAGCTAACGTGTTTATTAATGTTTGTGTGCAATTGTACTTCAAGGATGTGTCACACAATGTCCTCATAACACCTATTGTTTTATATGTCTTGATGAGGCATACTTTTTGTTTAACTGGTTTTTTGTCTTTTGAAAACAAGGAATATTCAATCAATATCTTACCTATATACTGCATTTCAGATGTCTATGTCTTACCACATGTTTGTTAAGTGCACAGAAGTGTAATATTGTACATAAGTGTCACATTGTCACCAGTGTCACCACACAGGTGTGACAAGCATGAAACAACACAGAACTTCTGTAATTCTACAAAATTTTAATCGTGATAGCCTTTAAAGTAGTCATAGTGATGGCACAGGGTCACATCACATCACAGAAAGCACAAAATGTGGATGTGTCGGGGGTGTACCTATCGCTGTCACCTGTGGCATCTTGGCAGACTTGAGGTCTATTTTCTTTTCCTTCTCGGTATTTTCGTCATCAGCAAATCTGTCCGTTGAGTTTCAAATAAAAAGTGTGGTATTAACTAGAAAATAGACAAAAGGCGTCACATTTTCTGGCGTTTATACTGCGGACCTCCCCCCTCCCCCCCCATCAAATTTCTCCACAGCGTGTGGGTAGCACAGGTCGCCACGCTTGCAGGAATGTGCCGTGTAGTCGGGTTCATTCTTCTCTCTAACTGCGTTATTTCCTTTCTCTTCTCCCCCGTCAGCTTTTTATTTCTGACTCACTTAATATTTATCATTGAATTTTTTCTACTTCCAATGCAAACACGTTCATTTTATTGTCTAGTTAGTTAGATGAATCGTCTGCTACCAACGAAGACGCCATTTTTTTTCGCCACGCGTTATGAGTGAAAGGCGTTTCTATCGCCAGCCTTGCTTTCTTCCTTCCCTCCCAAGTACACACTGTTAGTGGTCTAAATTTATCACTGGCACCATCTGAAACCTTCCCTGCATCGCCCCACCAAATTTCAGACACATTGTGTGAGAACCACGAGGTATGTGTGTGATGGAAAAGTACTGCCCACGTGGTCAGGACCAACGGGCGGCTACGGCCGCAACGGAATCTAGCAGCAGGTGCTGTTACGGGCGGCTGCGGCCGCAACGGGGCTAAGACGGTTAAAGTTCATTCAATATACTTTATATCTAGTCAACGTGTTCATCTGTTTTGAAGGGTTAAAAATTGGGCAAAATCTTGTTAATTTTGCCCTCTCAATCCAGAGTGTGCATGCGTTGAGAGAAATGGCCTGCCACAGGCAGCCCGCTTGTCTTACGCAACGCAAGCTTTAAACAGCGTGACATCAGTCTGGTCTGGGATCCTTTCAATCAGTCTGGTCTGGGATCCTTTCCTACAGGCCTAGCCCAGCTCTGTGGCTGTATGTAGGATTAGGCCACTGCACGAGCGTGTGTGCGTGCGTGTGACTAGGCCTCAGATGCAGTGAGGAGGGTGGGTGAAAAAAAGAGAAAGGGTGTGGGGTAAAAGGACGTGGTGGCTAAATTTAGCACTGACTGAGATAGGAGCGCTGGATAGGAGTGCTGGATAGGAGCGCTGTGTTATCTGCATATGTTTTGTTGCCCCATGAGAGAGGTTTTCTTCTGCAGAACTTTGCCAGGAACAATTCTCTTGCTACTGTAGGTTCTTTTACATGCATGAAATGTCACAGCATGCAAATCCAGCTTAATTAACTCAAGTCAAGGGTCCAAAGCCCCAGTGCTGAAATTAGCGTTCCTTTCCTTTTACCACGTCTATGTGTGTGTGGTCAGTCCCTGCTATTAATCAGCACTGGCTGACACCGGCTGGGCTGGAAGGGGATGAAAGAGATAGCAGCTGAGAGTAACCTGTGAACGTGGGGGAAACTGACAGCTGTGATGTGTGATGCAAAAAGGACCTCAGCTGACCGTCGTATCCAAAAGACTAGCACCCAGGCCATACAGCTGTCAGTTTCCCCCACTTTCAGCTCCTCTCAGCTGCTATCCATTTCATCCCAGCCCAGCCCAGCCGGTGCTAATTATAGCAGGAACTGACCACACTCAGACTAGCTCAAAAGAAGTTTAAAAAAAAAAAGGTAAAGTCCGTCCCGAGCCTAAGGCTCATCAGGCCGGTGCTTATCCTGGTTTCTGTGGCGTTAAGCGACTGAGAGTCATAGACTCCCCCCTGGATAGGACGCCAGTCTATCGCAGGGTTAACCCCCAACACAAGGTTGGTACCCCTTTTACACTTGGGTGGGGTGAGAAAATAGCCGTAAAGTGCCTTTTCCAAGAGCACAACGCCATAGCCGAAAGCAGGGATCGAACCCGCAACCTTTAGATTACGAGTCCAATGGCCTAACCACTAGACTACAGCGGCGGCCAGCTAAAAAGAAGGGGCACACTAAATTTAGCCCTCTTGACGGAGTGATGTTGGATTTGCCAGCTGTGGCCGTCCACCACTCAAGGTCTGGTGGATGGTGAAAAAAGCGGTGGCATAAAGGGGGGACTGAACCCACACTTCCTGCTTTCTAGGCAGGTGTGCTACCCCTGGACCACCAGTCCACCCATATGCAGTACGAGATAGTAGTTCTGGGCTGTCACAGGAAATACAAGGTAAAAAGTAAAGGTGTCCCCTAACCTATGTTGTCATTGGAGAGCGAGGCATCAGAGACCTCAGCTTCTCTAGGGGCCAGCATATTGAGAGCGGCGCTCATCTCCTCTCCCTCACTGCTTTACCTTTCCTGACCCTAAAGAGGGCAGGTAACAATTTACAGCTAGGTGAACTGGGGGGACTGTACAGAAGCCAAAGAGTACACACAGTCAACCATCCACTTAATGAAACCACGCTCAATGCTGGCTTGGGGAAAGCGAGTGTTCTGACCACTGAGCTATCCTGTAATCCATCACAGAAAATGAAGCTATGCAAATTTTGAAAAAAAAAAAAAAAAAAAATCACTGACAGAAAAGAGTGAGGCAGAAGACTCACCTGGTTCATGGTGTTACATCCACGAGTCATGGACCCCAGGTAGGCCATCAGGCACACGTCACTGCATTGCTGCACACACCAGGTACACACACACAGTTCACAGCAGTTCAGCAGTCACAACAACACCACAACAATGCTCTAGATTGAGGACATTTGCCAAGTGTTCCTTCCTTATTTATTGATCTATTTATTTATTTATTCCACTTTATGTCACAGCAGATTTCTCTGTATGAAATTCGGGCTGCTCTCCCCGGGGAGAGCGCGTCGCCACAAGTGCAGCACATACCCATTATGTTCTTTGTTTCCCTATCAGAGTGGCTTTTTTCTACAGAATTTTGCCAGGGACAACCCTCTTGATGCCATTTAAAAATTTTTTATGAGCGCTAAATAATGATGTGTAACACACGGGACCTCGGTTTGTCGTCTCATCTGAAAAACTAGCACCCAGACCACCACTCATGATCTAATGGACGGGGGAAAAGTTTTGGGCCCAGACAGGATTCGAACCACCTCACGTAACCTCAATTTTAACTTACTCCCCGCAATTCACTGTGATTGCAGTGGTCTCATGCACAGCACTTGCCTACTAACCACTGCCATTGCAAGATTTGACCTTCAGATTTAAAAAAAAAAAAAAAAATTTTTTTTAGCTTCATGACGTCACGTGTGTGAATAAGTTCAAAAGATGGGTTGCCTAAGACTGTGATACTGATGCGTTTTGTTTTGTGTGAACAATATTTACAGACTGATTGTTGCTGGCAGTGGCTGTAATCCATGTCAATTTCTTCTGTTTTTGAAATATTAAAGCGTTTGTGTGAGTCTGTATAAGGTTCCTTACACACACACACACACACACACACACACACACACACACACACACACACGCACAGAGACACACACACGCACAGAGACACACACACGCACATGCACACACACGCACACACACACATACACACGCACACACACACACACTACACACACATACTGTGCTGAAGGGAATGGACGACAAAATTTACAAAACTGCATACACACAGGAACTGGATGTAAAACAGCACATCAGTGCTTATTCCATTACCCTTGGTATCGAAGAATAGATAGATAAATAATAAAACACACACACACAAACCCCCCAACACACATACATACACACAACACCACACACACACCCTCTCCACTCCCCACCTTTCTGTCTGTCTGTCTCTCTTTCTCTCTGACACTCACATTATAGTAGTCCTCCTTAAAACGTAGAGTACTGAGGACTGGCAGCCTGTAGCAGAGACTGTAGGCCTCCCTCAGAACATCATGGTTCTTCTCCACCTCCCCTGCACACAGGTAATGGTAAAGTAAAGGTAAGGTAAAGGTGTCTCATAACCTATGTGGTCGTAGAGGAGTGAGGCATCAGAGACCACAGCTTCTCCAGGAGCCAGCATATTGAGGGCGGCACCCATCTCCTCTCCCTCGCTGCTTTAACTTCCCTGACCCTAAAGAGGGCAGGTACCCATTTACAGCTTGGTGAGCTGTACTGAGGCTAAGGTGTGTGAATGGTCACCCATCCAAATTGGTAACCACGCTCGATGCTGCTTAACTTTGACTTGGGGAAAGCGAGCGCTCTGACCACTTAGCTATCCCGCCCCTAATACTGCACACAGTACTATTATTTTCTTAAATTTTAAAAATGTTATACCATTTTAAGTCTTTGCAGATTTATCTGTGTGAAATTCGGGCTGCTTTTCCAGAGGACAAGCGTTGCCACAAGAACAGTGCCGCAATTTTTTTTTTCCTGTCTGCAACTGTATTTGTTTCCCTATCAGAGTGGGGTTTGTTTTTTTTCAACAGAATTTTGTCAGAGACAACCCTTTTGTTGCTGTAGGTTCTTTTACGTGCGCTAAATAATTTTGTATAACATACGGGACCTTGGTTTATCCTCTCAGCTGAAAGACTAACACCAAGACAACCACTCATGGTCTAATGGATGGAGGGAAAAGTTTTGGGCCCAAGCGGGCTTTGAACCACCACACACTTCTGAACTGGACTTTTCGCTTCCTAGGTAAGTGCGTTACCTCTAGACCCCCATGTACACTTACAGGTATGTACAACACGCTCCACTCTTTCCATTAAAAAGTTAAAGTCTGTCCCGAGCCTAAGGCTCATCAGGCAGGCCGGTGCTTATTCCGATTTCTGTGGCATTAAGCGACTGAGAGTCATAGACTCCCCCCTGGATAGGACGCCAGTCTATCGCAGGGTTAACCCCCAACACAAGGTTGGTACCCCTTTTACACCTGGGTGGGGTGAGAAAATAGCCGTAAAGTGCCTTTTCCAAGGGCACAACGCCATAGCCAAAAGCTGGGATCGAACCTGCAACCTTCAGATTACGAGTCCAACGCCCTAACCACTAGACTACAGTGGCGGCTAAAAAGATTGCCAACAGCACCCGGTGTTCCCAGGCGGTCACCCGTCCAAGTACTAACCAGGCCCGATGCTGCTTAACTTCGGTGATCGGACGAGAACCGGTGCTTTTAGCGTGGTATGGCCGTTGGCACTCTTTCCATAGTGCTCCCATTTGCTCTAGCTGCCAACGTGCATGTCTGAGTGTGGTCAGTTCCTGCTATAGTTAACACCAGCTGATCCACAGCTGGGATTGTATAAGATGGAATGGATAGCAGCTGAAAGTGAGGGAAGATGACAGCTGTGACACACACGAAAGAACACAAACACACACCGTAACACAACACACACACACTACACAACTACACACACACACACACACACACACACACACACACACACACACACACACACACACACTACACACACACACACAGACACAGCACAGACACAGACACACACACCACAGAGTACACACACACACACATATGCTAGTGGGAACAGATGACAAAATTTACAAAGCTGCAAACACACGGGGACTGGATGTAAAAAAAAAAAAGGCACATGAGTGCTTATTCCATTATCCTCGATATAAAATGATAATATAAAAGAATAATATAAAAAAATAAACACACACAACACACACACACACACACACACACACACACACATACACACAACACACAACACACAACACACACACACACACACACCACACACACTCACCACACACACACACACACACACACACACACACACACACACACACACACACACACACACACACACACACACACACACACACACACACACGCATGCACAAACCTTTTTCAACAGCAGCAATGTACTCCAGAATCAGTTTGATTCGACTATGCAGCATCTTGATGGCGCTGTGCTGAGCTTGTAAATGGTCTGCCACTGCACACACACCATTGTATGATATCATACATTATATATATATATATATATATATATATATATATATTAGTAGTAACAGTAGTAATGGTGGTGGTAGTAGTAGTAGTAGTAATAGTAGTAGTAGTAGTAGTAGTAGAAGTAGTAGTAGTAGAAGTAGTAGTAGTAGTAGTAGTAGTAGTAGTAGTAGTAGTAGTAGTAGTAGTAGTAGTAGTAGTAGTAGAAGTAGTAGTAGTAGTAGTAGTAGTATGTAGTAGTAGTAGTAGTTAGTAGTAGTAGTAGTAGTATAAGTATAGTATAAGTAGTAGTAGTTAGTAGTAGTAGTTAGTAGTAGTAGTAGTAGTAGTAGTAGTAGTACAAGTAGTAGTAGTAGTAGTAGTAGTAGTAGTAGTAGTAGTAGTAGTAGTAGTATAAGTAGTAGTAGTATAAGTAGTAGTAGTAGTATAAGTGTAGTAGTATAAGTAGTAGTAGTTAGTAGTAGTAGTAGTAGTAGTAGTAGTAGTAGTAGTAGTATAGTAGTATAAGTAGTAGTAGTAGTAGTAGTAGTAGTAGTAGTAGTAGTAGTAGTAGTAGTAGTAGTAAATGTTGATGAGCACCACAGTCTCGGAATGACTATGGATACATTATATTAATACATAGTTGTCAAAATGCTATCATTCATCTGTGATCGAACACAAAATGTCATAACACTACGATTCATCTGTGATTTTAAAATAACACATGTATACATGGACATACACACTCACCCCCCCCCCCCCCACCCCTGTACAACAACTCCAAACCCCCCACACATTAACAACCCCCCCGCACACACACACAGACACGCAACCCCAAACCCCCCCCTCCCCCTCCCCACACACACATGCAACAATTCCAAACACCCACCCACATTCCCAAAGACACATTTACCCCCTCTCCCCTGCCTCACACACAAAACACACACACACACACACACACAGAGTAACACACACACACAACACACACACACACACACACACACACACACACACACACACACACACACACACACACACACACACACACACACACACACACACACACATGAACATGTTAGTAGCTTGTTTAGAGACAGAGACTTTAATCTCGTGCTGTTTCTTAATTTTCTAAAAGTTCTGATTGATTGTTCAGCGTTTAGTGTTCACTTTTTGTGTTTTTGTTTCTACCATTGGTTAAAAGTTTTTGTTGTGTTGTTTTTTTTTGGTCTAATATCACTTATGTGAATAGACATTAAACTGAAGAACAACACCAACTCTAAACACCCACCCACCCATTCACAGACACATTTACCTCCCCCCCTCTCACACACATACACCCCCCCCTCCAAACACCCCCCCCCCCCCCCCCCCCTCCCCCCCCCCCCCCTCCCCCCCCCCCCACCACCACACCAAAGAAAACCAATCCTCCTCCTCCTCCTGCAGCTTACCAGTAGAGCTGTCACTGGCACCTCCAGAAGAGACACGAGCCACATGGTCCACCCCGATCCTCTCCGCTTCCTCCGTGGCCAGAGTGTACTCCAGCTGAACAAACAGTACTGTCGCCTGCAACAACAACAACAACATGATGATGATAATGACAGCACTGTGGCCTGTAACAACAACAACAGTGATGATGACAGCACTGTCGCCTGCAACAACAATGATTAATGAGGATAATGACAGCACTGTCACCTGCAACAACAACAACAACAATAATGATAACAGTGATGAGATGATAATGACAGCACTGTGGCCTGCAATAACAACACAACAATAATGACAACAGTGATGAGAGGTGAATGACACCACTGTCGCCTGCAACAACAACAATGATAATGATGATGATAATATAATGGCAGCACTGTGCCTGCAACAACAACAATGATAATGATGATGATAATGGCAGCACTGTGCCTGCAACAACAATAACAAAAAATGATGATGATGATGATAATGGACAGCACTGTGGCCTGCAACAACAATAACAACAATAATGATGATGATAATGATGGCACTGTGGCCTGCAACAACAACAATGATAAGATGATGATAATGGCAGCACTGTGGCCTGCAACAACAATAACAAAAAATGATGATGATAATGATAATGACAGCACTGTCGCCTACAACAACAATAATGATGAGAGGATAATGACAGCACTGTCGCCTGTAAGAACAACAATAATGATGATGATAACGACAAGACTGTCGCCTGCAACAACAACAACAATGATGACGATATATGACAAGACTGTCGCCTGCAACAACAAAAACAATGATGATGATAATGACAGCACTGTCGCCTGCAAACAACAATAATGACAACAAGTGATGAAAATGACAGCACTGTCGCCTGCAACAACAAAAACAATGATGATGATAATGACAGCACTGTCGCCTCCAACAACAACAATAATAAAACAGTAAATGATGATATTGACAGCACTGTCGCCTGCAACAACAACAAAAAATAAATCAACAGCTGAATGAGGATAATGACACACTGCTGCAACAACACAAAATAAACAGCGATGAGAAATGACAGCACTGTCACCTGCAACAACAACAACAATGATGACGATAATGACAGCGCTGTGGCCTGCAACAACAACAACAACAATGATAACAACAGTGATGATGATAGTCACAGGAGAAAAAGAAAACGCTAAAGAAGACAAAAACATTACCCCCCACCAATCCTAAATGACAGTGACTATCTTGAATCACAATGTCAATGTAACACACAGCGTGTGCTTGTTAAAGTTAAAAAAAGTTAAAGTCTGTCCCGAGCCTAAGGCTCATCAGGCCGGTGCTTATCCCGTTTCTGTGGCGTTAAGCGACTGAGAGTCATAGACTCCCCCCTGGATAGGACGCCAGTCTATCGCAGGGTTAACCCCCAACACAAGGTTGGTACCCCTTTTACACCTGGGTGGGGTGAGAAAATAGCCGTAAAGTGCCTTTTCCAAGGGCACAACGCCATAGCCGAAAGCTGGGATCGAACCCGCAACCTTTAGATTACGAGTCCAACGCCCTAACCACTAGACTACAGCGGCGGCTGCAGTGTGTGCTTGGCGTAAGTGAAACTGCTGGAATGGCACTACTTCTTACTCCCTTGTTCAATCAAACCTAGCCTTATTTTTTTGTTTTGTTTTGTTTTTTTGTCAGACATG
Organism: Stramonita haemastoma; assembly: GCA_030674155.1. NCBI lineage: Eukaryota > Metazoa > Mollusca > Gastropoda > Neogastropoda > Muricidae > Stramonita > Stramonita haemastoma. Next base: position 21,071,260 of record CM060347.1, on the reverse strand, counting down.
ATAACAGGAGCATGATTTACCATCACTGCATACCATTTGCAAACATCAACAGATATTAATCCAAGCAAGATTACGGCAGAAGATAAAAATGGACATTTTAAACAGTTACTTTTTTTTTTTAAAGCTTGTCTAGCTTTGAGTACAGACTGTGCAAAATTGTGTCTCACATAATTACACAAACGGCACACAAAGATGTAGATATATACAGTATACATGTACCCAGTCTGTATACATCTTGGTATACAATATAGAACTGACTGACAGAAAGATTTGAAAAAAACAAACTTACCTCTCCATTCACCAGGTCGACCACAGACTCAAAAATACTGACAGGCAGCTGAAAGAAAAAGCAAGTCCATCAAGTGCACATCCACCACCAAGTCTTTAGAACACAGTAACAAACGTTTCATGACATTATTGCACACATCACTTTAACCCTCTCACAGTCATAAACTGTAAAAAAGCCAAAACAAACAACCCCCCCCCCCCCCCCCAACCTCATTCTAGAATTTAAAACTCTCTACCTATTTCCATAGAAATCTATCTAAAACCAAAAATTCTTCCAACAAAACTGAATTTTCTAAACATTTTTATTAAAAAAAAGGGGGCTTTTTATGCCTGCATGGCACCTTAGAGTTACTGGATCTGAACATTTTTATTTAAAAAAAAAAGGACTCATACCATACCAAGCAGAGAACAGAACACTCTGTCTATGGATAAGGAGACAGTCCTTGATGAATAATACACCCTTAGGCCTGATTCACAGGAGGGTTGGGTCTGTAAGTGGTCTTGGGCATTATAATTCTTAACAGTAAGGGCATTTCCCCGACTATTTGCACCAGTCTGTCAGTCTGTCTTTTGGTGCGTATAGTACTGTATAGTATAGTACTGTCTTTTGGTCTCTCTCTATAGATGTCTCTCTCATAAACATACAGACACACACATGCAACCCCCCCCCCCCCCCCTCCTTGCACGTGCATGCACACACACACACACACCGTACAGTTCTCTCTCTCTCTCTTTCTGTAACCTATCTAGTCTCCTATGTTAGGGTTGTCTGGCATCACTTTAAGTGGAAAGACGTTAAAATTGAAGACTTACTAAAAGTTACTTATTTATTTACTTACACACACACACACACACACACTTGATATGTATACACACACACACACACACACACACACACACTGAACACACACAGCACACACACACACACACACACACACACACACACACACACACACACACACACACACACACAACACACACAGTGACACACACACACAGAGTGACACACACAATGTACACACACACACACACACACACACACACAACACACACACACACACACACACACACACACAGAGTCAAAACCACAAGCTTACATCAGTGTTCTTGGCCACAGGGTTCAGCATGAGGAAGATAGGGCTCTCGTTGATCTGAAAAATCTGCAACACACCACATGACACAGCTGTCAAGTTTCCCCCACTTTCAGCTCCTTTCTGGGATTTGCCAGGATTGAATAATTACCCCCCTAAGTCCCAGGATTTGCCAGGGATTTACACACAGTAGATTTCCATCACACTGTGACCATCACTAATTGCCACCACATGTCAAAGTTCTATCAGGCCAGAGGTACAAACCCTGCTGAGAGTCTGGAAGTGATTACAGCTGCTATAAGAAGAAAAGAGCATGTGTGCCTGACCTGATTTCGTGATGAAATGCGAAATCTAGGGGCAGTTTGTGTTCAGAGAGTCTGAATGCAAGAGGGTTAACCCATTCCATCTCAGTCCAGTTGGGGCCAGCTGGTGTTATTTATAGCAGGAAGTGAGCACACTTGGACTAAGTAAAAGGATAGGGCGTGCTAAATATAGCCCTACTAACTGAGTGATTTAAAATTTTTTAAATTCTTTTATATTGAGGATAATGGGATAAGCAGTTATGTGCTTTTTTTTCTTCCAGTCCCCGTGTGTATGCAGCTGTGTAAATCTTGTCATCTGTTCCCCCGGCACATAATGGCCTACTCTTGCAAAAAGCGGAACAGGATTTAATGTGAGCGCAAGATGTTCTGCGTGCGTTCGCACATGGGGCCTCGGTTTACTGTCTCATCCAAAAGACTTTTGGGGAGAGTGGAGTCAGCACTGATGTTAACTCCAGGGGAAAAATCCCCTCCAAAGGGATCAAACTCACGTCATCAAATTGCAAGCGCAATGTTCTGACCACCAGGCTATCCCATACCCCATATTAGGTTTATGCGCTGTGGTGAACACACTGGACTGTCAGCTTATTCAGCTGTTGCCCTTATTATTTTTTTGTTTTATTTTATACCACTTATTGGTCATGGCCTCTTGCCCTTGGCTGGTGTCAAATACTTTTCTCACAAAACTAAGTATAGTACAATATTTTGCTGACATCATACAACGTGATAAAACTGAATAAAAATGGTTTCAAAAAAAAAAAGAACACAAATTTTTTTTCCCTGACATCTTTGCTGTCTTAAAACATGTTATGTAGTTGCTTTAGTTAGTTTCTATTCATATTCATGAATGATGTAATGTTGCTATGTCAGTGTCTATCAGCTTGTTTATAAAATGTGTTTTCTAATAACATGTATGTTATAACACAAATTTACAGACTGAAAACACATACAAATGCACGCACGTGCGCGCGCGCGCGCGCGAAAACACACACACACACACACACACACACACACACACACACACACACACACACACACACACACACACACACACACACTTACACACACTTTCAGTTTCACAGACACACACACACACTAACACACACAAACACATACTCAATACCACACACACACACACAAAACACACACACACACACACACACACACACACACACACACACACACACACACTTACACACACTTTCAGTTTCACAGAACACACACACACACTAACACACACAAACACATACTCAATACCACACACACACACACACACACACACACACACACACACACACACACACACACACACACACACACACACACACACACACACACACACACACACACACACACACACACACACACACACACACACACGCACACACACACACACCACACACACACACACACACACACACACACACACACACAAGAGAACTTACCTGCTTATGAACTTTGATGTCAGCAGGTGTAGGGGAATCGCCTGTAGTGTACCAGCCCAGAAAATCCATTTCACTGAACACCTGTTTAACTGCAACATACAGCAGCAAAAACACACTCACTGTAACTGGTGTACAGCAACAACTGGATCCACTGGAATAATATTCAATCACCTATGTTTGTCGGTCGTGTTCTACAATGACCTCCTAAACAGCAGAGGAGGCAGCTGCTGTTTTAGAAATTGGGCAGAAATTTGATTAAGTACTATAGTGGAGATGCCTTGCCTACAGCACCCCCCCCCCCCCCCCCCCCCCCCCCCCCCCCCCCACTCTCTTGGCCAAGAGGGTATTCGAACAGTCAGCGTTGGAGATGTTCTCCAAAGGTCAACTAGCCCCCAGGGCTGCAGCACATAAGGACTGTGCACGTCAAACCGCCTAGTCAGAGAGTCAGAGTCAATCACTAAAGTAAAGACGAAGCTGTAAGTAGAATTCCATGAGTGGGAAAGCCATTGATCATACAGCCTCTCACTTTGCTGTTGCCCCCAGCATCAATGGTTTAATCAAGAACTGTGATAAAGTCCAGGTGCTGGGAATAGACGTAAATTAGTAATGCACCCACCAAGACAGCACAGAGTTGCAGGTTCAATCCCCAACTGAGCCCAAGGTTTTCTCCCATCCACTAAACCTTTAGTGGTGTCTGTGTCAGTGTCACTGATCTGGATGCTAGCCTTTCACATCAGATGAGATAATTAACTGACCAAACGCACATAAAAGAACCTACAGCAAAAAGAAATCAGTCCCTGGAAAAAAAATTATGTAGTGCTCAAAAAAGCAATTCTCATGGAGAAACAAAAACACACATAAGTTATAACAGTATCTATCTGCTGCAATGTTACATCAGAATAGTTCTAACACTTTTTGATAGTCAGAAACAATGTTTGATAGTACATTGGTAGCATTACTTTTTACTAACAAGCACCTTTTCCTCTTTGGTTCTGGAGCAAAAAAATATTCACAATATGTTGAATAAGTTCACTTATGATGTTATTTCCTTGTTTAAAACACACAAAAACTTGTAATCAAAAACTCTAAAAGGTATGTTGCATGTGACAGTGAAGGTGAAAGATCTTGTATCAAGTCATCAAATGTTCCAAGGCTTACTTTCATCATTAACAGTTTAAACTTAAAATTGCTCTAAATATCACTTTTCAATTACTAAAGAAAGTGTGACCATTAAATGAATTATTAAACATTAAATCACAAAAAGACTTTCTTAAAAAAAAAAAAAACCCAAACAAACTTTACTTTATGATACCATCCCTAAACTCTTTAAAATTAAAACAAGTACCCTTTTCACTTACAAGTTACAAAGATATTTATATGAAACGAAATAACACTCCTTGAAACAAAATTTAAACAAAGAAAACACAATATTATGTTTAAACATCAAACCACAAGATGAAGAACTCACACTGTCCCTCCTTTGTTTGGTAATAATCCATATTGACCACAATGTTGCCGTCCACTGTGTCAAACACCAGCTCAAAGGAATTCATCACTTCAATCTTCCGTCCTTTCTGCTGGCCTATGAGGGCTCCAAGAACTGAAACAGAAATCAAATAAAAACATGCCTTAAAAAAAATCAAATGTATAATAAAACTATAACTTTCACATTTGTGACGCTCCACCACGAAATAAGTAGCTTAGCACATAACCCACTTTTCTGTTAGAAGCCACTTAAGGCAGGTGGGGTGAAGTTGACAGTTTTCAAATTTTGATTGATTATAAACCTAAATTGACATTATTCTACCTTGTAATGAAATATCAAGTCATAATTTTGTATCCTTTTTGGCTTTTGCTTTTAAACGTGCTTTAAAAATGCCCAAGCCCTCATTCTGACCATCAGTATGATCTCACTCTCAGCCACAGCTGATTTCACTAACTAGTATACATTTATTTAGGCTGCTCTTGCTGAGGAGAGTGTCACAGTGTGTCAAGTGCAGCAGGAGCAGTGTCACACTTTTTTCTCCCCCCTCCCTTCCCACTGTCTCACGTGTTTCCATTGAAACTGTTCAATTTTTTTTTTACAACAAAATTTGGCCAGGGACAACTCTTATTAAAGTTATTTTTAATAATTCAAATCATTTATAAATCTTTTTTTTTTTTTTTATAGTTACACTAATGCTGTAAATTATACTGTAATATTATTAATAGTGCTAGCAGTAGTAATTAAAATGCGTGCTGCACCTGTGCGCCCTTGGTTTATTCAATTATTGTCTCACCCAAAGGACCATTACTGGCATTACTGGGGCTGCATTCGTTATACCCGACTTAAAAGTAAAAAGACCTTTTTGTATTGGAAAAGGTTTTACAATATTCACTTCTGAATTGTTCGCAATTCTTATGGCGCTAAATTATATTTCAAATATTTCTCTTGCGATTTACAATGTCCTTTTTTGTGTTGATTCAAAATCAGTTTTACTGGCTTTAAAACATTGGGACTCTAAACTGAGAAATGATGTTATTTTTGAAATCAAGTTCCTTGTGCATTCTCTTGCTTCTAAAGGTATTGGGATAACATTTTGCTGGGTGCCATCACATTGCGGTCTTTACTGGAATGAATTGGTAGATTCTCTGGCAAAACGCGGTGCTTCAGAATGTACAAGTGACATAATGATAAATAGTATAAGTCTGCGTTTATCTTCATTTGAAATTATTTCAATTCTTGCAAACTCTGTATATTCAAAGTTTTTTAGATTTCACTTAAATCGTTTGTGTTGCCCACGAAATATAGAAATTATAATTCATAAATTACGTCTAAATGCTTGGAAAACTAAATATTCAAAAGATGTTTTCTGTACTTGTTCTGCTATTTTATCAGTCCACCATATACTGTTTGATTGCCCTGTGCTCATTGCCTCGTATAAAAGCAAAGGGATAGATCTAAGGGAAAAATACGGAAATTTCCAAAGTGTTCTGTATGATTCCGAGTCGCATGTCCTAATATCAGTTGCAGCAAGTATTTGCCAGTCACCAGTAGGTCAGTTACTATAAATGAAATTGTATAAACTTATCATCATCCATTATTTTCTTTATCCTTTCACTTTTTCCACTCATCCCCTTTTCAGTGCATTCTTAACGTGAATGTACCATTGTCTAAATCACCTTGTAGTGAACGGACATTAAACCAATGAGAAGAAGAAGAAGAAGAAGACATTACTGGCATTAGTACCCAGATCACAACTCACTCAGGCTCTAGCACTTGCACTGTACATGATCTAGTGGGGTTTTTCTGAGGGGTGGGTGGGTGGGGAAGTTCAGGTTCACCATTCAGACATGGAATCCCTCTGACTCTGAGCAGGCAAGTTCTGGCTTTCTAGATGGTAAAAAATTTATGACACGTCTACCTCTACACTGCTTATTCCTCTCTCACTGCACACTAGATCAGTAGATGGTCCTGGCATAATCTAACTGTTAATTAGTAAATTAGTTTACTTTATTACATATCTGTAGCAAGAATCTGTCACCAAAACACAGGTGTGATGCAATACTTGCATGTCATCAATCTTTCAATGAAATTGAAAAGGAAAACAACTAGACAAGGACTTCACACCACACACACACACACAACACACACACACACACACACACCACACACAACACACACCTCTTGAATAGTTGGTCGATGTGTGACTGGGTCAGAGCGAGTCTGTGTGTTGTGTTGTTGTATTGTGGTGGTGGTGGCGGTGTGGTGTGGTGTGGTGTGGTGTGGTGTGGTGTTGTGCTGTGTGAGTATGAGTGTGTTATGATTTATCGATCAAAACACTACCTTGTGTTGGTTTGCCTTCCTGTGCACGAACTCGGGTCCAGTGTTCCGAAACGTTCATAATCACCAGCGGATGCAGCAAAACAGTCACACTGCCACTGGTTCCTGCAGCTGCCATGACACCTGATGCCGCTGGAGCATCTACTTCCATGCTAGTGGCCATTTTTGGTCAAAATTTAATGTTGAAGACGTCTTTTTTTCGTGTGTACAATAGATCAGGCACTGGAATCAAGGCAGAGTATGGATGATGACTTCGCTCCCCTGTTCACTGAATACCTTTTTACCCAATACGAAACAACCTTGCGGTGCACAGCGCTTGGGTGCGTGGAGTTCAACAGAGTTTTCACATTTCTATTTTCTATTTTTCTTCTACTTCTTCTGCGTTTTGTTGTCCTCCTCCTTCTCCTCGTTTTTTAAAATATTTTTCAGAGCATAGATTTAAAGAAAGGACACGTTCCTCAATAATGTATCTAATTCGCTAAATAAATTATGGTTTTTGCCCCCATTTTTTCTCTCTAACGTTTAGGTTGTGGGCGCACGTGTAGTGTATTATACTCGTGCAGGCATCAATGTGATACATAGATTTTGAGAAATTTGCAGATGTACTAAAAATTCTTTTTGCTGCAGTTTGGCCAAAGCTGATTGTCAATCATAGAGGGTTTTTTTTTTTTTGGGGCCTATAGACTAGTTTACCTTACTGAGTTTTTTTGTTTGTTTGTTTGCTTTTTTGGAACAAAGTTTGTCTCACAAAATAGTAGATCTGTGTTTTCATTGTATGACGCAGCTTGACGGAATTAAAAGAAAAGGTATTCGACTAAATAATGCTCTCTTTGGCAATGCTATTCGTGGTGTTTTTGGATTTTTATAAAATGTTTTAGTACAAAGACAGAAAATGAACGACTCCGAGCTTTAAAAATCACGCGAGACGTCAACCTAGTTACTGTCAAACAACATGGCCGACCAGTCAGGCCAATAAGTAGGATATAAACAGACCTTTGTTTACAAAACAGTTTACTTGCACGAAATCAAAATGGTTCTGTTTACTAATGTATATGTCGGCCAAAAAGTGGAGGTTTATTGGGGTCGAGGAATATTCCGGGGAACTGTCCAGTACAAGGGGAGCATTGCCACGAAGCGCGGCGATTGGGTGGGTGTTGCTCTTGAAAAACCAGGTAAGTATGAAAGTAAACCCCCTTTACCATTCCCTTTCACGCCCATAGGCTAACCATTTCTATTGCATGACATAAGAATCAAACAGAAATTAGGCTGTGAGAATCTGTTGTTTTTTTCCCCCCAGATATGTTCAGTAGTATTTTTACAGCTATAGAACATGTTATCAAATGACGTAGTAATTGATTATGGGTATGTGTAGCTTTTGAAAATATTCTCTGCAAGGAGATAAAGACACACAACTCTTCCATATAAGCAACACCCACCTACCCCTTTGCAGAAGAAAATAGTCAAACATAGAGGAGAACGTTGACAGTGACACCAAGCTTTTTCCCTCATCTGCTAGGCCTTGATTGTTGGTCAGGGTGCTAGTCTTTTAGACAAGGTGACAAACTGAAAGCCCAATCACACAAAATCATTCAGAATATGTAAAAAGAACTCACGGCAACATCAGAAGTGTCCTTGGCAGAATTTAAAATGCCTGTCTGTCAAAAAGAAACAAAACACGCAGACAGTGAGACAGGAAAAGATAAAGGGGAAAAATCATGGGTGGATCTGCTCTTGTGGTAATGATGTGTTTTTTCCACAGTGCCGCCCAGATCTCATGCAAAGAAATCAACTGTGACTGAAGGTACCATGCAATACAGTACGGTACAATACAACACAATAGAATACTGGACAATGCAATACTATGCAATACAGTACAATGTAATACAACACAATATAATACAGGGAATGCAATACAATGTGATACAATATATAATGCAATACAGTACAGTGCGGTACAGTACATCGCAATACAATACAATGCAATGCAGTACAGTACAACACAATACAATACAGAACAATTCATTACAATACAGGACAATATAAATCAAAACAAAAGAATACAGGACAATGCTATACAATATAACACAGTAAAGTACAGTACACTATAATACAATACAACACAATATAATACACAACAGCAATGAGTATGACTGAGCTCTTGCAGTAAACTGGATGGCTAGTACTCCCCCCCCCCCCCCCCTCTCTGTTTTTTATTTATTTATTTATTCATTTATTTATTTATTTACTCTTTTATATCGAGGATAATGGAATAAGCACTCATGTGCTTTTTTTTTACATCCAGTCCCCATGTGCATGCAGTTTTATAAATCGTGTGTGTGTGTGTGTGTGTGTGTGTGTGTGTGTGTGTGTGTGTGTGTGTGTGTGTGTGTGTGTGTGCGCGCACGCACGTGTGTGTATGTGTGTCATGTCAAGTCAAAATGATCTTTATTGAGGGTAAAAGATTAAGTTTACACAACTTTTTTTCATCCTGCCCTCACAAAAAAATCAAGAAAATTAACATCTAAAACAATCAAAGACAAATATCAACCGTGGTTGAAAACTAAAATAAATGAGGATTTTCATCCAAACAGAATCTTACAAGATAACACTCAAGACAGTAACATAAACTCGCCATACAGACAAAATAATGGAAATGCAAAAATAACATGGGTATGAATAACAACAAAACAGCCAAGTGTGTCGAACATAAGGGTGGACTTATGATTTGTCCATCAGATGTTTCTTCAAAAGTTTCTTAAACATTTGTTTTGAAGGAACTGATTTTAGAAAGGGAGGCAATTTATTCCACAATGTTCTTCCTGAATATGCAAGGCTTGATTTATAAATAGAGATTATTATGGGGCCTGGGCAGAAACAGTCTATGTGTAGGCCTGTTTTTATTAACAGCACATTTTTCCACAATTTTCTTTGGGGCTTTCCCGTTTAATATATTGTACATACATATATATTTGTTGAACTGCAGTCTGTCTTTGAGTGGAAGAATATCTAGTTCTTTGTAGTTGGTGGTGGTCAGTGTATTAGGATTCAAACGGTTAAGGTGGGACACTGGGGTCGAAACTGATGAAATTTTGTTTACAAGCCCATGTTAAAATTTATGCCATATATGGAAAGGGCATCACTTGTAAAGCATAAAAATCAAAGAATTACTCAGTTTTCTGCACTGTTGCCATGGAAACAATCCAATATGGCCGCCAAAACTCAATATTTCAAACTTCTAAACCTTTTCATCTATAACAAGTATGAGTAATCTGTTTCTACACACATATCTTATGATCTGAATTCTTTAATTTGTCACAGGGAAATCTCCATAAATGTATCCAGCAATTTTTAATTCCCCAAAAACATGGTTTTGGCCCCTTTTGGACCCGTGTCTCACCTTAAGTTTCACAGCTCTTTTGTGCAGGCGGTTTATATGCTTTAAGTTTGTTTCACTTGCACTATCCCATAAGGTGTGTGTGTGTGTGTGTGTGTGCGTGTGCGTGTGTGTGTGTGTGTGTGTGTGTGTGCATGGGCGTGTGTGCGTGCATGCATGCGTGCGTCCACGTGTGCGTGCATGTGTGCATGCATGCATGTATATGTGAGAGTGTTTTCATATTTTTGTCAAGGAAATGATTATTCGTTCATACATGACACATGCGCTGCCTGCATGTGTGCGGACATTGAAAGATGTTAGCGTTGTTTCCTGCCAGGATGATGGTGTACACTTGTGTGTGCAGTGGGCGACAACAACGGTTTGCTGTTTGGTCGGCGCTACTTCCAGTGCAGAGATAAATACGGAATTTTTGTGAGGGCGGAGAAGATCCGCTTTATTCCTTCAGTTAGATGGTAAGTGTGTGTGTGGGGGGGGGGAGGGATGGGGGTGGGTGGTTGGTGTGGGGTGGGTGTGGGTGTAGGTGTTTTTTTGTGTGTATGTGTGTGTGTGTGTGTGCGTGTGTGTGTGGTGTGTGTGTGTGTGTGTGTGTGTGTGTGTGTGTGTGTGTGTGTGTGTGTGTGTGTGTGTGTGTGTGTGCGGGTGTGGTGAGGGTTGTGTGTGTGTGGGGGGGGGGGTGGGGTGTGTGTGAGGTGTGTGTGTGTGAGTGTGGTGTGTGTGTGGTGTGTGTGTGTGTGTGTGTGTGTGTGTGTGTGTGTGTGTGTGTGTGTGTGTGTGTGGTGTGTGTGTGTGTGTGTGTGTGTGTGTGTGTGTGTGTGTGTGTGTGTGTGTGTGTGTGTGTGGTGTGTTGTGGTGTGTGTGTGTGTGTGTGTGGTGTGTGTGTGTGGTGGGTGTGTGTGTGTGTGTGTACATGTATGAGTGTATTTGTCTGTATGAATCTATCTACATATTCATGCACTATTTAATAATCAAGTTATGCATTTATTTACTCATAATAATGTGACAGCACAAAAACTGAATGCACCATCAGCATTGTAAACCTCCTGATCCAGAAAAACAAATCATGTGTTTGATTTCAGCACCCCCCATGGTGATACTGGGGGTCTGTCAGTATCTTTTATAAACAGCATCCCCACTTTCTGAAAACTCTGTACTTGAAATTCCCTCTTTTCTATCCCTCTCTTTGCTTCTGCCTTTTCTTTTGCTTCCTGTCATCTCCTTCGTGTCTTTTTTTTTCTGCCTTCTTTGTCCATTTTCCTGCCTTTTTTTCCCCCCAAAAACCCCCCCCCCTGAAATTATAGCATGCTGGTCAGATGCGCTGCGCTGGGCCTGACTTGTCAGGTGCTTAACAGCAGCACGCTACCCATTTTTGTTCATAGGATAGACAACAGTTTCTTTGCTGTCTCAGCATTCAACAATGAAGAAGAAGAATTTTCAGCAAAGATTGCTTAAAGAATGAAAAATCTTGTTCTAACTTGTGAATAAAACTGCCATTGTCTTACTCCTTTCATATCTTGGGGAGGAGGATGGGAACAGGGGGAAGGAGGGGGGGGGGGGAGTATAGTGGTTAGAGTATTGCACTCATAATCTGAAAAAAAAAAAAAGAAGGTACTAAGCTTTTTATGAAATGTTTTTATGAGATTTTTGTTACTGTTTTGTTTGTTTGGGCTGGATATTTTTTAAAATTTTTTATATATAGTTTTGTTTAGCAGTGGTTGTTGTTGTTGTTGTTGTTGTTGTTGTTGTTGTTGTTGTTGAGCATTCCTCAGCTTAACACTCAGGGTGTCACCCGGAATGTGCACTCTGACTCTCACTCATCCCACTTAGGAATCGCTGTGAGATTGAAATTGCACACAGGATGAGAAGTTTGCATATTTGACTGTTCTCAAGTTCCTCGCAGATGACTGGAAAATTTACTTTTGTTGTTGTTGTTTCCTTTGTGTACTGTGTGTTGTGTTGATATTCTTGACACTTATACTTCACCATTATTTTGCATTGATGATGCTATTTGCATTTTTTTTCTTCTGGTTTTCCGCAGTTTATACAACCGCTACCATAAAGTTGGTGAAGGGTCCTATGTTGAAGAACCATTGTTTGAAACACAACGTAAGTATTAACACTTTTCTCTGGAACTTTTACATGAATCTACAATATTTTTTTTATATGCAAATTCATTATTTGGAACACTATGAGGATTGTGGTTTGTGTGTGTGTTTATCAGTGTTTATTATTTATTTATCTTTTTATTCTTTTATATTGAGGGTAATGGTATAAGCACTCATGTGCTTTTTTTACATCCAGTCCCTCTGTGTGTGTGTGTGTGTGTGTGCATGTGTGTGTGTGTGTGTGTGTGTGTGTGTGTGTGTGTGTGTGTGTGTGTGTGAGTGTGTGGTGTGTGTGTGTGTGTGTGTGTGTGTGTGTGTGTGTGTGTGTGTGTGTGTGTGTGTGTTATTATTATAATTTTTTATTTATTCTTTTATATCGAAGATAATGGAATAAGCACTCATGTGCTTTTTGACATCCAGTCCCTGTGTGTATGCAGTTTTGTAAATTTTGTCATCTGCTTCCACCAGCACACGATGGCCTACTCTTACAAAAAGCAGAACAGGATTAACATGTGTGCAAGATGTTCTGCGTTCGTTCGCACCCAGGGCCTCGTTTTATAGTCTCATCTGAAGGACTTTTGGGGGGAATGGAGTCAGCAGTGATGTTAACTCCATGATGTTGTGTGTGTGTGTGTGTGTTGTGTGTGTATGTGTGTGTGTGTGTGTGTGTGTGTATGTGTGTGTGTGTGTGTGTGTGTGTATGTGTGTGTGTGTGTGTGTGTGTGTTTTGTGTGTGTGTGTGTGTGTTGTGTGCATGCATTAGGAATCTCCCCTTAAATCAGATGAATGAATGAACATTAACTTTTCTCTTCTGTCTGCTCTTGATGTCAGCTAAGTGTCAAGGCCTACATAAAAAATATTGTTATGCTTTTAAAAAAAAAAAATTACTTTGAGATTGTCTTCGCTTATGACAAACTTTGACTGTGACAATCTTCTTTCTTCATGAATAGCGAAAAAGAAAATTAGTCTTCTGTAGTCAGAATACGGCTGCCTATGATTGTGGTGAGGCACTTTGAAAACAGTCGTACACTTCTCTCGACGTTAGCGAGCAAGATCTACTTTACTTGAAGTCTTTTTGTTGTTGTTGTTCCTAGGCTCGTGATATCTATCCTCCTATATGGCTGTGAATCATGGACTCTGACAGCAGAGTTAGAGAGGAGAATCCAAGCATTCGAGAACAAGTGCCACAGAAGACTCCTCAGAATATCATACAAAGAACACAAGACCAATAACTATGTGAAAAAAGAAATCAAAAAGCGTGTGGGCCCCCAAGAGTCTTTGCTCTCCACCATAAAGAGGAGAAAGCTGATGTGGTTTGGTCACACCACAAGACACAACACCCTAGCAAAAACCATCCTGCAAGGAACAGTTGAGGGCAAGAGAAGAAGAGGCCGCCAAAAGAAATCATGGGTTGACAACATCAAAGACTGGACCGCCCAACCCCTGCAACACCTCCTACTAGCCACACAGGATCGTGAAGCATGGAAAAAGATCGCTGTTGCGTCTTCTCTCATGTCCCCCCTATGTCCTTTGGGACATGGGACTGAGTGAGTGAGTGAGTTCCTAGGCTAGAGTTCCAAGGTTCACCAATGGTGAGATTTTGTGTAGGCTATGCCACCATTTTAACCCACCATTTAAAGTAGCCACATTCTGACTTCGGGATGTCTTAATATGTACTTTTCCTGAATTTTTTTTTTATGAAGAGCCTAACATCAAGTACCTCTTTACATGAAGGATTTGTTTCTTTATTTTGCAAAGTTTCAAGATCATTATCATTGTCACTATCTGACGCACGCTATAGCCAAGTGGTTAAGACCATTCAACTTAATCCCTTGGGTCCATGACATCATGGGTTTGAATCTTTTTTTTTTTAATATATTCTTTTATTCTTTTATATCGAGGATAACAGAATAAGCAATCATGTGCTTTTTTTCATCTGGTCCCCGTGTGTATGCAGTTTTTGTAAATATTGTCATCTGTTCCCACCGGCACACGATGGCCTACTCTTACGAAAAGCGGAACAGGATTTAACGTGTGCGCAAGATGTTCTGCATGCGTTCGCACACGGGGCATCTTGGTGGCATCTGGTGAATTAAGGGTGAGGATTTCTACCATCTTCCAGGTCAGGAGAGCTGCTAGTCCCTTAATTCCCTTTATATATAGATATATATATATATATATATATTTGTATTTGTATTTTGTACCACTTTATGTCACGGCAGATTTCTCTGCGTGAAATTCGGGCTGCTCTCCCCGGGGAGAGCGCGTCGCCACATGTGCAGCGCCTACCCATTTTTTTTTTTTTTTTTCTGCATGCAAGTGTATTTGTTTCCCTATCAGAGTGGCTTTTTTCTACAGAATTTTGCCAGGGACAACCCCCTTGTTGCCGTGGGTTCTTTTACGTGCGCTAAATAGTGATGTGTAACACACGGGACCTCGGTTTATCGTCTCATCCGAAAGACTAGCGCCCAGACCACCACTCATGGTCTAATGGATGGGGAAAAAGTTTTGGGTCCAAACGGGGTACGAACCCCGCACACTCCGACCCGGGCTTTTTGCTTTCTAGGCAAGGCGCGTGACCACCTAGACCACCGATCCATCTATATATATATATATATATATATATATATATATATATATATATATATATATATATATATATATATATATATATACACATACATGCAGAAGATCAAAATATGGACATTAAAGATCCAGTAATCTGTCAGTGTTAGTGGGTTACAGAAACCCGAACACACCCAGCATACATACCCCAAGTCGGAAAATGCCGCTACCTTCATGATGGGTAAAAACGGTCGCACATGCAAAATCTCACCTTTGGTGAACTTTATAGCTCTGGCCGGGGAACAAAAGAAAAGTGATCGGAATTTTGATCTGTCTGCAGTGTGCTGTGCCCCAATCCTGATGGTGACTGATGGCCGTGTGTGTGTGTGTGTTGCAGGGCCGGAGGTGAAGAATGGACCCTATGACCCCATCAGCATGTCTAACCACGACTTCTCCAGGGTACATAGCTCACTAGGAGGTGAGGACCTACTTACTTAGTTTATTTCAGGGGACGGGATAGCCTAGTGGTCAGAACGTTGTGCTCGCAATTTGACGACCCTGGTTCGATTCCCGTTCGAGGGGATGTTTTCCCCTGGAGTTAACATCAGTGCTGACTCCACACTCCCCAATAGTCCTTCGGATGAGACAATAAACCAAGGCCCTGTGTGCGAACGTATGCAGAACATCTTGCGCACATGTTAAATCCTGTTCTGCATTTTGTAAGAGTAGGCCATTGTGTGCCGAAGGGAAGAGGATGAGCTTTACAAAACTGCATACACACGGGAACTGGATGTAAAAAAGCACATGAGTGCTTATTCCATTATCCTCGATATGAAATAGTAAAGAAATAAAAATGTTTAAATATTCATTTATTCTTTTATAAGGAGGATAATGGAATAAGCACTTGTGTGGGTTTTTTTTGTTTTCTTTACATCCTGTCCCCGTGGGTATGCATCTATGTAAATTTGGTCATTTGCTACCACCTGATCACAATGGCCTATACTCTTCCAAAAACAGGTATTAACGTGTGGGCAAGATGTTCTGGTGGCTTATAGTCTCATCCGAAGAACTTTTTGGGGAGAGGGAAGTTGGTGAAGTCGGTCGGCACTGATGCTAACTGAAGGGAAAATATGCCATGAACCTTCAGCCCCAAAGGCTTTGACACAAACAATCTCACCGCAGGCACAGACATGTACATGGGGAAATGGAAACTGAGGTCATCATGGGACCAGAGTGGCAGGGGGTACTGAATCAGTTTTCTTTATTGCATGATGGTCAGTGGGAATGAGGATGATGTAATGATGCTGCTATGGAAGAGCGTGGGCTTTGCGACTGTTAGACAAGGTTGTACTCAACACTTCCTATACCGGGATAGCCTTGTGGTCAGAACATTGCGCTCGCAATTTGACGTCCTTCGGATGAGACTATAAACCGAGGTTCCATGTGCGAACACACGCAGAACGTCTTGCACACACGTTAAATCCTGTTAGGCTTTTTGTAAGAGTAGGCCATCGTGGGCCCGTAGGAACAGATGCAAGATTTACAAAACTGCGTACACACGGGGACTGGATGTAAAAAAAAAAAGTATATGAGTGCTTATTCCATTATCCTCGATATATATAAAAAAGAAGATATATCGTGGCGTCAACCAGACCCAGGAAATGACGATACCTGCAGTGTTTGTCAGGTAATTTGAGCAGCACTCTCAAAATCGCACCCATAAATGAAACTGGACTGTGTTTTCCCAGTCTTCCCAGTGAGCTCATGTTAAACTTATTGCAGGTAGGAGCTATCTGGGGTCAGAAAAACTCATGATTCACTCTTAAGGGATTCAAACTCATGACCTTCCAGTCTGTAGCCCGAGGTACTAATCACTGCACAGTGGTAGCTGTTTTCTTTTCTTCTGATATTTTGGTCTGTGTGCATGCATACATGTGTGCAGTGTGTGTGTGTGTGTGTGTGTGTGTGTGTTGTGTGTGTGTGTGTGTGTGTGTGTGTGTGTGTGTGTGTGTGTGTGTGTGTGTGTGTGTGTGTGTGTGTGTGTGTGTGTGTGTGTGTGTGTGTGTGTGTGTGTGTGTGTGTGTGTGTGTGTGGTGTGTGTTTGTAGTGGTTGTGTGTGTGTGTGTGTGTGTGTGTGTGTGTGTGTGTGTGTGTTGTGTGTGTGTGTATGTTGTGGTGTGTGTGTGTGTGTGTAGTGTGTGTGTGTGTGTGTGTGCGCTGTGTGTGTTGTGCGTGGTGTGTGTGCATGATGCATGCGTTCATGCGTGTGTGTTTGCGTGCGTGTGCATGCATGTGTCATGGTGCTTGTGTGTGATGTGGGTCATGTATCTATACATTATGTGTTTATGGGTGTTGACCTGCCTATATCAGTAAGCATGCATATATACCTCAAAACACACTCTCTCCCCCCCCACCCCCCGCTCCCCCCCCAGACTATTCCATCTCCTCCGGCATGTGGAACAAACCGCCCCAGCATCACCTACGCCATTCTGTCAGCGGCCGCATCCCTGCAGCCACCATGGTCCGCCCCGATACCTCCTCCGCAAGCTTCCGCTACCGGTCACTGCCCTATCACACCCAGTACAGCATCGAGGACGATTTCATCAGCAAGCCCTCCATCCCCAAAACCCACATGCCCCACTCCGCACTGAGGAAGCAGGTTCAGAGGGGCTGGGAGGGCACGCACTACGTGAGGGAGATGTCCGTAGGCACTGGGAGGGACGGCATGAAGTTCGGCCAGTGGAACGATGTGTCGGCTTGATGCTCGCTGCTGCTGTTTTTAGAGAGGGGGTAGAGTTTGTTTGAGGGGATTGTCGGGTTTGTGTGTGTTCTTGTTTTGTAGATCACCTCATTGCTGTGTTTTAGAGAGGGTGTAGAGTTTGTTTGAGGGAATTGTCGGGTTTGTGTGTGTTCTTGTTTTGTAGATTACCTCATTGCTGTGTTTTTAGAGGGTGTAGAGTTTGTTTGAGGGGACTGTCGGGTTTGTGTGTGTTCTTGTTTTGTAGATCACCTCATTGCTGTGTTTTAGAGAGGGTGTAGAGTTTGTTTGAGGGAATTGTCGGGTTTGTGTGTGTTCTTGTTTTGTAGATTACCTCATTGCTGTGTTTTTAGAGGGTGTAGAGTTTGTTTGAGGGGACTGTCGGGTTTGTGTGTGTTCTTGTTTTGTAGATTACCTCATTGCTGTGTTTTAGAGAGGGTGTAGAGTTTGTTTGAGGGAATTATCGGGTTTGTGTGTGTTCTTGTTTTGTAGATTACCTCATTGCTATGTTTTTTTAGAGAGGGTGTAGAGTTTGTTTGAGGGAATTGTCGGGTTTGTGTGTGTTCTTGTTTTGTAGATCACCTCATTGCTGTGTTTTAGAGGGTGTAGAGTTTGTTTGAGGGGACTGTCGGGTTTGTGTGTGTTCTTGTTTTGTAGATCACCTCATTGCTGTGTTTTAGAGAGGGTGTAGAGTTTGTTTGAGGGGACTGTCGGGTTTGTGTGTGTTCTTGTTTTGTAGATCACCTCATTGCTGTGTTTTTAGAGGGTGTAGAGTTTGTTTGAGGGGACTGTCGGGTTTGTGTGTGTTCTTGTTTTGTAGATCACCTCATTGCTGTGTTTTAGAGAGGGTGTAGAGTTTGTTTGAGGGGACTGTCGGGTTTGTGTGTGTTCTTGTTTTGTAGATCACCTCATTGCTGTGTTTTAGAGAGGGTGTAGAGTTTGTTTGAGGGGACTGTCGGGTTTGTGTGTGTTCTTGTTTTGTAGATCACCTCATTGCTATGTTTTTTTAGAGAGGGTGTAGAGTTTGTTTGAGGGAATTGTCGGGTTTGTGTTCTTGTCAGGTTTTTGTTCTTGTCAGGTTTGTGTTCTTGTTTTGTAGACTATCTCATCGCTGTGCTTTTAGAGGGTGTAGATTTTGTTTGAGGGAATTGTCGGGTTTGTGTTCTTGTTTTGTAGACTATCTCATCGCTGTGCTTTTAGAGGGTGTAGATTTTGTTTAGGAATTGTCGGACTTGTTCATAGTTTGAAGTTTCTAACACCTCATGATCTCTGTTGATGTAAGGTTGGAGTGGTATAGAAATGGAATGTTTTTTAGAATGGTTTGGAACCGTTATGAGCACTGAA
The DNA here is from genome assembly GCA_030674155.1 of Stramonita haemastoma. NCBI lineage: Eukaryota > Metazoa > Mollusca > Gastropoda > Neogastropoda > Muricidae > Stramonita > Stramonita haemastoma. The sequence continues at coordinate 21,052,130 of CM060347.1, read as the reverse complement.
TTTTTGGACTTTTTGATATTTTGTTGTAGAACTTCTTGTGTGTGTGTGTGTGTGTGTGTGTGTGTGTGTGTGTGTGTGTGTGTGTGTGTGTGTGTGTGTGTGTGTGTGTGTGTAAAATCTGCATTCTAAAGAGGCTGAAGCTTTTGAATGATATAAAAGTGTTAAGAATGTTGGATTTTTAAAAATATGTTATAGAATATTTTGTTGTTGTTTTCATAAAATCTTGGTGATAAAGAGACTAGTTCTTCAGAATGGTGTAGAGTTGATAGGAATGTTGGTTTGTGGATATTTTGTCAAAATTCTTGTCTCTGTTTCTGTACAATTTGAGAACTAAAGAGACTGAGTCTTTAGAATGGTACAGATTGTTAGGAATGTCAATTCAAAAAAAAAAATCTTGTAGTAAAACTGTTTTCATTGTTTTTGTAAAACCTGAGTAATGAACAAAGCAAAAGAACCTTTACAACAGCACACAATTGTAAGGAATGTCAAATGTTTTTTGTGTTTGAGTAGAACTTTTTTTTTCTTGTAAAACCTGAGTAATAAAAAGAGACTGACTCTCTTTTTATCAGTTTTAGATTCTGTTTTTGATATGTGAATCAAGTCATTGCTTTTGATGTTGTAATTCAATGTCTGTTGATTGCTTCAGAGAGATTTTTTACATACTAATGAAAACTATGTCACAGTACAGTTACACTTGTTCGGGTTTTTTTTTCTAGAGACAAGATAGGGCAAGAGGTAGAATCATGAATTGAAATGAAGACAAATGAAGATATTTCACGGTTATTCATTTGTCCTGGTTTATCTTGTATGGTTGTGAACCTCAAACATTATTCATCACTGTAAAAAAAACAACAACAACTCAAACCAGCAACAAAAAACAAACAGACAATAAAATATTCATCACTGTACAACTTCTGAGGTTCTGTTAAATCAAGTGAAAGTATAAGCCTTTGGTGGTGATGTAAGCTGTAACTATTTGGGAGTTGGGGAAGGAGAAAGGGGTATTTGCATGCTTCAGCACGTAAGGAGAACTCCTTTACTTTTTTTTAGGTCGTTCAATTGTTTTCGGATCAACATTCCTTTCAGGGAGTTCTGAAACTTTCATTGTTAATGGCAAATAATGTTCGGATCCTTTTTGTTCCACCTGATCAATTTTTGTGTGTGTGTCAAGATTTTAGGTTGACACTTTTCATTGCAATTGATTTTAATTCCGTTTTGTTGTGATGTTCCACAGCTGTTATCTGTTATTGTTGTTGTTGTAAGTGAGTCAAGGTTTTGTGTTGACACTTTTCATTGCAATTGATTTAAATTCCGTTTGGTTGTGATGTTCCACAGCTGTTATCTGTTATTGTTGTTGTTGTAAGTGAGTCAAGGTTTTGTGTTGACACTTTTCATTGCAATTGATTTAAATTCCGTTTGGTTGTGATGTTCCACAGCTGTTATCTGTTATTGTTGTTGTTGTAAGTGAGTCAAGGTTTTGTGTTGACACTTTTCATTGCAATTGATTTAAATTCCGTTTTGTTGTGATGTTCCACAGCTGTTATCTGTTGTTGTTGTTGTTGATAATGTTGGTGTTGGTGGTGCTTCATTTTTCTGTAATGATCCTGTCTAGCTGTTTTCACACTCCTCATGCTGACATCTCCTCCCTAGCCATAATTGTGACTCTCCACCACAAAATGAGTCGCTTAGCACCTGACCCATTTTTGCGCTAGGAGCCATTAAAAGCTGGTGGGGGTCAGGTTCTTGATTTTAAGATTTTGATTGATTATAAAACTATAGCCATTATTCTACCTTGTAGTGAAATATCAAGGCATAATTTTGTTTCCTTTTGCCTTTAAACATGTCTTCAAAATACCACAGCCCTCTTTGTGGCCACCTATTAGGATGCTGAACTTGTCCATTTCACATTTTGTCACTTCCTGTAGTCTATCACTTCAAGTTGTAATAACTTTTGATAGAATTGTCCGATTTTCAACTTGAAATTTTGCAAGAATAACAACAAAAGCAGAAGATGCAACATGACGATGCCTAGATATGATAATTGTGATGCTCCGCCACATAAGTAGTCGCATTGCACACAGTTCAATTTCTAGTTATTGACATGTTATTAATTTGCAATAACATGCTATACAATACAAAAAAACATTACTGATGTTTTTGTTTGTTTATTTATTTTATCTGAGAGGATTTTTTTTTTTTTTTTTTTTTTGGCTGCCTCATTTTCTGCTCTCCCTGGGGAGAGTTATGTCCCCTTCAAGAGTAAGAAGACCCATCTTTTTTTATCCTATATTTTTCTTGTCAGCATACGTTTTTATTTCTCTTTTGGAGGGGCTTTTTTTTTCTAAAGATTTTTTTGCCAGGGACAGCTGTCTTGTTCTTAGGGAAAGTAGTTCACTTGTGTTTAAAGGTGTGTCGACTACTGGACCTTGGCTTGTGGTCTCATCTAAGATTTAGTACCTAGACCCCCCCCCCCCCCCTCCCCCACTAGAGATCTTGTGGATGTGGGGAAAGTTTGATTTCAAATGGGGATTGTCCCTGAAGTCGGAATGTGGCTACCTTAATGGTGGGCAAACACTGGCATACTATTTTTCTGTTGTCTGTTTTTTTGTGTTTTTTTTTGTTTTTGTTTTTGTTTTTTTTTCATTCCTAGGCTGAAGGCTACGTACGACGTTCATTTCATGGTGAGACTTTGTGTGTGTGACTGCCTTTGCCCACTTTTTCGATTTCGGGGATTGTGTCTCTAAACACAACATCAGTCACATCACTCGAACCACTAGTAGGCTATCCCGTCCCCATTTCTTGCATGTGTTTATTTATGTATTTATTTATTTATTATTTTATATCAAGGATAATGGAATAAGCACTCATGTGCTTTTTTTTAACATCTAGTCCCCTTGTGTGTGTATGTATTTTGTGAATGTCATCTGTTCCCACCTGCAAACAATGGCCTACTCTTACGAAAAGTGGAACAGGATTTAACATGTGAGCAAGATGTTCCGTGTGCGTTCGCCTACAGGGCCTCGGTTTATAGTCTCATCTGAAGGACTTTTGGGGAGAGTGGAGTCAGCACTGATGTTAGCTCAAGGAGAAAAATCTCCTCGACCGGAATTGAACCTGGGTCGTCAAATTGCGAGCGCTATGTTCTGACCACTGGGCTATGTGTGTTACCTCTACATAACTCAGTACATCATTTCGGGGGCAGGATAGCCTGGCTGGTTAGAGCCTTGTGCATTGCGCTAATGATCTGCTAACCCAGGTTCAAATCCCGTTCAAGGGGATGTTTTCCCTTGGAGTTATAAAATCAGTGCCGACTCCACTTCCCCACAAGTCTTTTCGGATGAGACTATACATTGAGGTCCGCTATTGAACACATGCAAAACATCTTGTGCACATGTAAAACCTGTTTTGCTTTTTTTTGGAAGAGTAGGCCATTGTGTGCTAGTGTGGATGGATGACAAAATTTACAAAACTGCTTACACAGGGGACTGGATGTAAAAAAACACATGAGTGCTTGTTCCATTGTCCTGGAAATAATAGAAAAAATGAATAAAAAAACAATTTTATTATCATGTTGCTTTTTGTTGAGGTTGTGGTTTGTTGTGGTTGTGGTTGTGGTTGTGTTGTGGTTTTGTTATGGTTTTGTTTTGTTGTGGTTGTGTGGTCCACAGCTGAACACCTTAGGGTCATCCAAAATAATTGAAGATCATAATTATGTGGAATCCTGAACTGAATTAGAGTGAACTTCATAATGATGTGTCTGAAATATCATGTCTGCAAGTGTGAGCTTTCAGCTCGAAATGCTGCACTGCTGTATGGATGATGTTTTTTAAAAAAAAATCATTACTAAACCTTGTTATAGGTGTTTCTGTGTTTTGTTTCTAGCAAATATCTGTGATATTACATATAATCATGTGTATAGTAAGGACATTGTGTGTGTGCTTTGTTTGCTATTTATGAGTAAAGTTATGTTTACTTTTTTGAAAGCCTTTTTCTTGCTTTTTTTTGAGTAAATGCATCAGTTTTGATAATCAGGAAGGTAATATAAGAGACTATTACAATGCAGTTTGATACATCTTGTCTGCTTCTTTCATAAGATAAAATATACATTCAAAAGAAAAGAAAGTGGGGGCTGGCACTGCTCTTGTGGCCAGGCACTCTCCCTAGGGAGAGCAGCTCAAATTTCAAGCCTTGAAATCTGCCATGACTGGAGGCGGTATACAATACAATAAACAGCAGTTCCATGAAAACAGAGACCACACGTTGCATCGTTAAAAATACAGACTTTTTCAACTTATGACATCACTTTGTAAGTATAAAAATGACCTATTTGACGCAAATGATCAATATTGATACTTCTGCTTATGGAAAAAAAAGGTTTTTCTTTCATCATTTATTTTTAGCTCAAAACTTTGATGAAATTGTAAAACCAGGGGGGAAAACAGCCCCTAGGTTGTTGGGATTATGTGACTATGTTTAAGACAGTACATGCTTTATATCATTATCACTGAATTCGTGTGCTGGTGTGCTAAGATTTTGATCAATCTGATGACACATTAAATCTGATGACACATTTTAAAGTGGGGTTTTTTTTGGGTATTATTTTGCATAGTTTTGAATCCTTACTTTGGGGAACTCATTACATTATGTAAGGAGTGCTTGGATGTTCGAAAGAGGACAGATGCATTTGTGTTTATTTCTGACAGGCATTTGACTGCATCTGTGCATCAGTGCCGACTCCACCCTCCCAAAAGTCTTCCGGATGAGACTGTAAACCGAGGCCCTGTGTGCGAATGCACGCAGAACATCTTGCGCACACGTTAAATCCTTGTTCAGCTTTTTGTAAGAGTAGGCCATTGTGTGCTGGTGGGAACAGATGACAATATTTACACAACTGCATACACACGGGGACTGGATGAAAAAAAGCACACTAGTGCTTATCCCATTATCATCGATATAAAAGAATAAATATAAAAGAATAAAAAAAATAATAATGATAATAAAAAAAATACAAATCTGAATGGGTTAGAGTTGTTTGGATATATTGTGCTGGGCTGATTGGGTACTTAAAATGTAAGGAAGTGGAAGGTGAGACAGACAAAAAGAGAGAGGGTGGGAGAGAGAAAAGTACAGATAAAAGGTGGATGTCTATGCATCTGAGATCTTGTACACATTCCACAATTGCAAACACAGTCATTCATAAATGCAGCTATAAACAAAGACCTTGGTCATGGTTTTTTGTTGTTTTTAATTAAAAAAAAAGATGAATGGAGAAATATTGGAAGAGGTGAGCCAATTCAAATACTTAGGCTCCATCCTAACAAAAGATGGCACATCAAACAATGAGGTGAAAGCTCGCATTGCAACAGCAACATCTGCTCTAGTCAGACTCCAGAGGATCACCAGAAGCAACAACATCAGCTTCTGCACCAAATACCACCTCTACAAATCCCTCGTAATATCTATCCTCCTATATGGCTGTGAATCATGGACTCTGACAGCAGAGTTAGAGAGAAGAATCCAAGCATTCGAGAACAAGTGCCACAGAAGACTCCTCAAAATATCATACAAAGAACACAAGACCAATAACTATGTGAAAGAGGAAATCAAAAAGCGTGTGGGCCCCCAAGAGCCTTTGCTCTCCACCATAAAGAGGAGAAAGCTGATGTGGTTTGGTCACACCACAAGACACAACACCCTAGCAAAAACCATCTTGCAAGGAACAGTCGAGGGCAAAAGAAGAAGAGGCCGCCAAAAGAAATCATGGGTTGACAACATCAAAGACTGGACTGCCCAACCCCTGCAACGCCTCCTACTAGCCACACAGGATCGTGAAGCATGGAAAAAGATCTCCGTTGCGTCTTCTCTCATGTCCCCCCTACGTCCTTTGGGACATGGGACTGAGTGAGTGAGAGTGAGAATTAAAAAAAATCATCAAACTTTGGCAATGTGTTTTTTCAAATCCATTCTAAAATATGTTTTAATTTTAGCTGCAAGCTGTTAAGCCTGGAGCAAAAACGCCTGCTCAGAGAGAGAGAGAGAGAGAGAGAGGGGGGGGGGGATGTAGGAGAGAAAAACAGATACAGTCTTTTGTCTCTCTCTGCTTCTTTGTTTTGTGTTGTTTTGTTTTGTTTTGTTTTGTTTTGCTTTGTTTTTTCATCATCTAACCTCTATGACTGAAATGATTACAGTATCAGCTGAAACAAAGCTGCAATTTCTGCTGTAAATGTTGGCCCATTATATTGGTCTCCTCCTCTCTCACAAAATCTTGCGTGGATGTCAATTGCTGTGCTGAAAGAGAACGATTACAGCGAATTCAAAGGAACTTACTCTTGCTATCCTATATTAGGAATCGGTGGTTGTTTCGCTTCTAAAGACTGCAAGAGATGGTGATGTGTCCGCTTTTTGTACTGACTGGAAAGCGTCCATGATGTTTACTATGTGAACATGGCCCGAAAGTAACCTAGAGTTGTTTTTAACTACTAAGCATATTCTGTTTTATATCAAAATTGATATTAAAATGACTGATAGTGAGGGTAATAATAAGATTTTTGAAAGATAAAAACTCAGTTGAGACAGCTAATACAGAGAGTACTCTCAATGTTTACAGAGAAATCCCATAAAAAAGCTCTCATAAAAACAAACAAAAAGCTCTCATAAACACAAACAAAAAAAGCTCCCATAAAAAACAAACAGAAAAGCTTCCCAGGGGAAAACAAATACAACAGCTCCCATGGGAAAAAACCCCAAAAGCCTCCCTGGTCACTTTTGTTTCAGACACTTATGACTAGGAACTGTACATAGGATGTTTTGGATCTTGAGCAGTCCAAAGCCTGGTGCATCCCACTAGATAGTAATGCCATCAGCATGGGCTTCCAGCCAGGCAAACAGCTTGGCTTCGTTGGCCTTCCTACGCTTCTCAGCCAGTGTATTGAACGTGTACATGAAAGGATTTACTGCAGAATTGAAAGGCAGGACAAAAATAGCCAGAGCTACGTTTATTTCTCCAGGGATAACTGTCCCAGCCAGTGCCAGCAGTCCACACAGTCCAATGGGGAACCAGCACATGAAGTCTGTGACTGCAATAGTGATCAGCCGACGAGCAATGGTCATGTCCCGTGACACTGTGGTTGTGTTGGTTTTCAGGGTGTTGTGTTGTATGGACCAGTAGATGAGCGCCTGTCCTGTGGAAATGCACAGGAACAAAACTAGATTAAATGCAACCATGATGGAAAACGAGTACCATCTTCCTTTGAAATCCTGTGTTGTTACTGGCAGTGGAATGCAGATACCTGTCTGACCATAGAAATTCCAGTGTGATGCCCCAGGAAGTAAAGGAACTAAGGCCAGAAGCAAGCCAAAGAGCCAAATGAACACGCAAGCCACTGCAGCTGTCACTCTGTCAAACCGTAACGTGCTGAAGGGAAAGTGGAGAACCACAAAACGGTCCAGTGTGATGATCCAGATGATCAGACCTGACACCTCACTGGACAACAGAGACAGAATACCAGCCAGCTTACATGCAATGCTGCTTTTCCACGTGTCATCATGATGGAGGTATGCACCACGGTACTGTTCATCAGTGATGCCGATGATGATGCAATACACACCCATCAGGAAATCAGCCATGGTCAGATTGGTGACAAAGACACTAAAGCCACTCACAGAGCTACTCTTAGCAAAGAAACGTGCACAGAAACAGAAGACGTTGCCTGCTACTGACAGAGATCCTATCAGCCATAAAAATCCACGGTATGTCCATGACAGCAGCAAATCCTTGCAGGACGAAATGTCACTTTTGGGGGCGTGGCAAGATGCAGAGTCAGTATCATAGGAGAGCACTTCTTCACAGCAAAGTTTATAGTTGTCTGTCACTATGGTGTGAAGGTGACGTAGACCTTTAAACAAATCAGGAGGAAACCTTTGTACAGGACTCCCTTGTAAGTACACTTCTGCTAAATGCTGCATGGGCTGGAAACCACCAGGGCTAATTGTGTGAACAGCAGTAAAAGTTAAGTTCAACGTCTGTAGTGAGGTAAAAGGAGAGAAAACCATAGCGTCAAACACCATGACTGACGTACGTGACAGATTTATCACCTGGAGGGTGCTTTGCTTAAATTCAGCTAAATCATCACCAAGGATTGAACTCAGAGGATTCTTGGCCAGAGTCAGTGAATGCAGAGAGCCTAAACCACTTATGGAAGTCACGTTGAAGTGCTGAAGTTGATTGTCACTGAGGTCCAGAATCCTCAAATTGCACATTGTTAGGTGAGGCAAGAGACTTAAGGAACATCTTGCTAAAATCAAATAAAAAAGGTGATCATGATTATGGACGTCAGACAGTGTCATACCTGACCCTGTGGCATCCAGGTAACGGAGCTGAGGGAAGTGTGTAGCAGAGAAAGGCTGGGCACACAGAAAGGTGTGACCTTGACAGACACAGCCTATAGGACAGGTCAGGTCACAGACTAGTTCATCATCACCTAGTGGGCAGTGAGACCAGCCATCACACAGCTGGTCATCATGAAAACACGTAGTGGACACTCTGCATCTGAAAAACCCTGGACACCTCAGGTCCTCACATCCTTCTTCATCCTGGTGGTCCAGGCAGTCAAACATCCCATTGCACCGTGTGAAGACAGGCAGACAGTCATTGAAGTCACCAGGACAACGGTAATGGCTGTTAGGACAGGTGTCATTGGGATGAAGAGGAGATGAGGTGAACTGTCTGACTGAATCAAACTTGATCAAGGCAGGAAACCGGACAAACACAGGGTGAAACAGGATCCCTTGAAACTGTTCACAGTTCAGTTCATCAGTTTCATCATAACAATGGGGTGTCTGATCACAGACATTGTCAATGGGAAGACACTGGCCATTATCACAGGCAAAGGATCCCAGACATGCAGGATACTTGCAGACAGATTCGTCACTTTTGTCCTGACAGTCAGGGACAAAGTTACAAACCATTGTATAGGACAATATGATTCCATTGCTGCATTGAAATGTGGGAAACGTTATGGAGTGGTCACCTGCTGAATAACGATCTTTATTAAACGAAGTTTGTTCCAGAGAACAGACTTGATACTGGTTAGAGCCTAGCAAGAAAAACGTCCATGTAACATGGCCACCAGCACACACTGTCATGGAATGTTGTCCTGAAGATAGAGGAAAGAGTCTGCTGGGGAAGAGGGGTGTCTGTGAATGAGGAAAGCGTTCCTTAGTCCTGTTTACTTTCAACTCACAAGACACTCCACATACTTCCATTGCCCCAAAGTCTGCACAAAGATCATGCATCAATTCCTGGTCTGCTATGCCATAGCATAGCTTTCCCCCCCATGTTGAGGAATGCTGTATAGAGCAAAAGAGTGGTAAAGGACAGTCTTCTCATTCAGCAACACATGCCTGTACATAGGAAGCAATGACATATCGTTACTGTAAAATCCTGTTAAAAGTTGTCTAAATCTTTTTGGGTGCAGCTTTGTTTTTGCTAGTTGTGCGAAAACAGAATCACTGGCACATTCTGGGAAACTCAATTTGGCACTCAATGAGTGGCAATGCTTGTGGCTACCTTCCAACAGATCTCTAGGAATACGAGGAAATATGACAAACTGATAACAACGGTTACAGAGTGCCATCAGTCCCTGACATTCAGGGCTGCTGAATGAACAGTGTTCTGTTTCATCCCGTCCATCTTCACACTCTGACAGGTGGTTACAGGCCAGGTGGGGATGGATGCTGGGATAGTAGCTTGCAGAGCAGTTCCATAGACCACTGGGTAACTTTTCAGGTACAGAGCCAGCTTGGAAAAAGGAAAAGAACAATTTAAAGCAGTCTGTCTTGATGCAAGATTTACTCCTGACTGTGACGAATATCTTTCTTCCCTGAAAAACCTGCAGAAAATCAGACATAACGGAAAGTCTTTTCAGCCAGAAGAGACGGTGTCCCACTGTGATGTCCACCATATGGGAAGCTGTCTCCTTGTACCTGACAAACGCCGTAGCTCCAAGTGGGATGGGGATTGCCTTTTCCAAAAGTGGGGACTCAAAGGAACTGATATTATTTGTTACAGTAATGTAACCTGATGAGTTTGACGTCATGATAACCAACAGATGCCCCTTTCCTGTATTGTTTTTAGTGAATGAGACTGCTTTTAATGTGGTGGACATTTAAGAAAGATCCTCACCATTTATCAACAGTCAGTCTAACAACAACAACGAAAACAGTATAGCCAGTAGCCTTTAAACATTTTCCACCACCAATGTAAATGAACACTGTTTTTGACTGTGAAGTAATCTGATGGTTTTGGTTTCTTGATAATTACCAAGTATTATTTTTCTATACTTATTGTTGAAGTTATCTTTACTATGTTTGCTAATTAGCAGACCTTAAGCTCACTTTGTAATTCTTGCTCATTTCCTGCATCCTTCCACTATATGCACATGAGAACCGCGCGCAGCCCCTACTGTCAGTTCGTGCCTAGCCGAGCTACTGTCCAGACGTTTATCATATCGCCTCTGCTGTGTCGGCAACGCCCATCACTATCAGGAATCTCAGCACTAGCTATAATAGTTTCTAGACCTTGCTTTTCTTGGTTTGTTTTATTTTGTGTATAACTTGGGGTTGTTGTTGTTTTTTGTAGTGCTTGTGAAATCTATTTTTTGTGGAAAAGTTTCTGGGGAAAAAAAAAAAAAAAAAAAAATGGAGACCCATTCTGTGGACTACACCAGTGACCAGGATTCGGTTATGGAGTCAGAATCCTATGAAGAACCACAAGCTGGCACCTCTGCTGAACCCTTGGTGGAAAGGGAGCCATCTCTCCGAGACATTTTTTCAATCATTCAGAACCTTTCCAAAAGAATGGACAATTTTGAAAGAAGTGCACCGCACACCAAGAAGAGGAAAATTAGCGCTGACGCTGATAAACCCCTCGCTGAGAATGAAGGGAAAAGGAAGAAGGCAGGTAGTGATTCAGAATTTGTCACCGACAGTGTTTCTGATAAGGCAGAGGAACTGGAAAAAGAGCTGATAGCAGATGCTACAGAGGAGGAGGATGACGATATTTTTGCTGAAATGGCATCATCTTTTGACGATAATGAAGAAAAAGGACCACCGGTCTCAGGAAAATTGGCAAAGCTGCTTGAATCCAGATTTGGATCAAAACTTCCAGACAGAAAGCTGAGGGAAAAACTGACAAAGTACCCGATTCCCGAAAACTGCGCATACCTGGGCGTTCCCCGAACAAACCAGGAAGTTTTTTCTGTCCTCAAGCCCTTCACTAGAAAGACAGACATTCGGATGGCAAATACACAGAAAACACTGTCAAAAGCTGCCATAGCCATAACCCTCTGCACCGACCGACTTTTGAGGGTAAGAGATACCATCTCAGGGCAGGATGCCACTACAGTACGCAGTGAACTGACCGGATGCATAGCTCAACTTTCAGATGCCCTTGCCCTCACAGGTCACGCCAACCATGACCTGTCCCAGAAACGGAGAGACATGCACCGACCCTGCCTACCCCGTGAACTCTCTGGCATATGTGCACCGCAGGTTGCCATGACCCCAGATCTACTGTATGGCTCTGATTTTCACAAATGTCTAAAAGAAGTGCAAGAGTCCCAGAAACTCGGTCAGAACATGCGTGGTCAGCAAAAGAGGAGCACGTGGCAGCATAACAACAGTAGCTCTTTTTTAGGCCGGAAGCCGTGGAGGCAGGGGCAGGGGGGGAGTTCCTTCGGTCAAGCAAACAAAGTGTTTTGGAAGAAGGGTCAGAAAAACAGCCACCGGCAGTAACTCGATCTTTGACAGAACCGCCCCTCCCTTCTGGAAACAAGGTTAGTGAGTTTGAACTTTGCTTGCCTTCTTTGTGTGCTTATCTTGAAATGAAGCATGATAACTTTAAAGCAGGAAGCTTAAAGGAAAAGCTGTCGCACTGGAATGAACTAACTTCTGACCCTGATGTACTTGAAACAGTTGAAGGAATTAAAATCACCTTTGATAATTGCCCAGTAGACATAAAGCAAAGTTCGCAAAGGTTGTTTAGCAAGCGTGAAAACTATGCTGTTGACTCTGAAATAAGAAACTTGTTGAAAAAAGGTGTGATAAAAGAGTCTTTACCTGAATCAGGACAAGCTGTCTCACCTATCTTTGTTAGGGAGAAAAAAGACGGATCATTTAGAATGATTTTAAATCTGAAAGCTCTGAACAAAAATGTGGAATATAAGAAATTTAAGATGGAAACAATATATACAGCTTTGGATCTAGTTACACAAAATTGCTTTTTCGCATCAATTGATCTGAGAGATGCGTATTACGTCATAGCAGTAGAGGAGACTTTTCGGAAATATCTGAAATTCAGATGGAGAGAAAAACTGTACTGTTTTCAGGCAGCTGCTATGGGACTCAGTCCGATTCCCAGAAAATTCACAAAACTCATGAAACCTGTCCTAGCACGCTTACATGATATGGGTCACCTGATCACTTCATTCATTGATGACAGTTTGATTGTGGGAGAGACTGAAACAGAAGTTGTACAGTGTGTGGTAGACACGATACAATTATTAGACTCCCTAGGTTTCTATGTACATGAAAAGAAATCACAGTTCATGCCTGTGCAAGAAATCACCTACCTGGGTTTCAAAATAAACTCAACAGACATGACAGTCACACTGACAGATGAACGGAAACAAAAACTGCTGTGTGCATGCATTCTATTATTCAGTCAGGAAAGTACAACTGTAAGATCTCTGGCATCTTGTATTGGACTAATGGTTTCTTGTTTTCTTGCTGTGCCATTGGGTCCTTTGTACTACAGAGCACTTGAACAAGATAAGTGTTCCGCACTTAAACTAAGCAAGGGGAACTGGGAAAAGCCTGCTGTGTTATCAGCTGAAGGGAAGACAGAGCTAGAATGGTGGATTAATAACATAGACAAGCAAAAGGCTCCCATTCAGAGATCAGACCCCACCATTACTATGAAGACAGACAGTTCACGTACAGGATGGGGTGCTTGGGTTGTTGATACCAAATCACAAACACAAGGCATGTGGAGTGAGAAAGACAAAGAAGGACACATAAATGCTTTGGAGCTATTAGCTGTCTTTTTTGGTCTCAAGTCTTTGTTGCATGACCAACGTAATGTTCACATAAGAATTATGACTGATAATACAAGCACTGTTGGTTGTATTAACAACATGGGTTCGAACAGATCTAAACATCTGAATGATGTATCTCAGCAAATCTGGCATTGGTGTGAAAGCAGAAACATATGGCTCAGTGCTGCTCACATTCCTGGTGTTGAGAATGTTGAAGCTGACAGTCTGTCTAGACAGATCCACATTGACACAGAATGGAAACTGGATTCAATGCTACTTTCTGAGGCTATGAATATTCTTGATATAAAACCTGTCATTGACTTGTTTGCCTCTAGATTAAATTTTCAGTTTTCCAGATATGTGTCTTTCTTGCCTGACCCAGGAGCATGTGCTATTGATGCATTTAGCATGTATTGGGGAAATGAGACTGTTTATTGTTTTCCACCTTTCAGCATTATACCCCGGGTCCTGGCAAAGATAAAGAAAGACAAAGCAAGAGGGGTTATAGTAGCGCCAACCTGGAAAAATCAGCCCTTTTGGCCAGCACTGATGAAAATTCTCACAGCCAGACCTGTCCTCTTGTCAGCCAGAAACACTCTTCTGACACAACCAAGTCAAAAGGAGACAAAACACCCACTGAGGAAAAGCCTGAGGCTGCTAGTCTGCAAAGTGTCAGGGATAGATTCAGAACACAAGGCTTTTCTGAGGAGACTACCAGTATTCTCATGTCCTCATGGCGACCCGCAACAAAACAGATGTATGATGTGTACATACGAAAGTGGGAGAGGTTATTTATTTATTTATTCTTTTATATCGAGGATAACAGAATAAGCAATCATGTGCTTTTTTTCATCCGGTCCCCGTGTGCATGCAGTTTTGTAAATATTGTCATCTGTTCCCACCGGCACACGATGGCCTACTCTTACAAAAAGCGGAACAGGATTTAACGTGTGCGCAAGATGTTCTGCGTGCGTTCACACACGGGGCCTCGGTTTAAAGTCTCATCCGAAGGACTTTTGGGGAGAGTGGAGTCAGCACTGATGTTAACTCCAGGAAGAAAATTTCCTCGACCGGACTCGAACCCGGGTCTTCAAATTGCCAGCGCAATGTTCTGACCACTAGGCTATCCGTCCCCCAGGTACGCGTGTGAGCAACAAGTGGATTCAGTTTCACCGCCTCTAGCCACAGCTGTAAATTTTCTGGCATCGCTGTTGAAAGAGGGATATTCTTATAGCGCTGTGGGCACCGCTCGTTCTGCGCTAAGTTGTTTTCTCTGCAACTATGAAGGGGCAACGTTTGGTCAACACGAACTTGTAAAAAGATTTATGAAGGGTGTGTTCGAAAGAAAACCACCACTACCAAAGTATCACCACACTTGGGATGTAAACATTGTGCTAAAAATGTTAGAAACGTGGGTTCCAGTGCAAAACCTGACGTTCAAGGAACTGACAATGAAACTTGTGATGTTAATTGCCCTTCTGTCGGGTCAGAGGTGTCAAACTATTGCTGCTTTGGACATCGACAATATGCTACTTTCAAGGGAAAAGTGTGTTTTTTATGTAAATAGATTATTAAAACAGTCAAGAAGAGGAGCCCATCAATCACCTATTGAACTCATGGCTTTTGTGGAAAAAGAGGCTTTGTGTGTAGTTCACACTTTGAAAGAATACCTGAGATGGAGCAAAGAACTGAGGGCTCAGAATGCTACCCGACATTTGTTTATCACTCTCCAAGCACCGCACCGAGGGGCCACTAGCGATACCATCGCGCGCTGGCTGAAGTGGACGATGGAGAGGGCAGGCATAGACATTACACGCTTCACGGCACATAGTACGAGGTCAGCCAGTACTTCCGCTGCTAAACTTGCAGACGCTCCAATAAACATCATCATGAAAGCAGCTGGATGGACAAATGTTTCCACGTTTGCTAAGTTTTATAATAAGAAGACGGGGCCAACACTGACCATGGGCCAATCCATCATGGAGCGTTTCCTACAACATAAATAAGGTAGGACAGTTTCTTGTTTACATGTGGTGGATGTGTTTGTCTCGAGAACACTGTGGCTCTAAAATCTCATGTGCATATAGTGGAAGGATGCAGGAAATGAGCAAGAATTAAATACAACAAAGCGAGACTTACCTAGTAAGGTGAAGCTGGTTGTGGATTCTTGCGAATTTGTTGTAGACCGGAACGGAGTGCACATGCCCACCCCTAAAATGGTCTGCATGCATACCATGCAAGTAAAATGAAATGCATACCATGCAAATGAAACAAATACCACTTTGTGGAACTTTGATCTAGAACTGACAACAGTGTTCTGCACACCGTGCATCAGTAAGACATCCCACCCTTTCAAAATGATAATAATGATAACAATGTTTATAAAATATTTAGTGTTCCTGTTATAGTATGACACAGTGTTCTCTCGAGGCTCTAAAAACTGACAGTAGGGGCTGCGCGCGGTTCTCATGTGCACTCCTCATGTGCACTCCGTTCCGGTCTACAACAAATTCGCAAGAATCCACAACCAGCTTCACCTTACTAGGTAAGTCTCGCTTTGTTGTATTTAATTATATCAGCCATCTTGGCACAGTAGCTAGCACATCGGGTTGCAGACTGGAAGGTCGTGGGCTCGAATCTCATATAAGAGCCATAGGGATTTTTTAGACTCCGGCTGGCTCCTACTCGAAGTGAGTTTGCTATGGGATCTTTGGTAAGACTAGGACCACACAGCTGACCATCAAGACGCAGAAAAGTGAGACAGGTGATACAGTTTTGTCCTTGAATCTTTTATGAGCTATTATCTTTAAGATTGATCTTTATTTTTCATTGGTATCGATATATCTATTGATTTTCATGTTTCCTTTGAGGTCAGAACCCATTCATGCATCAGAATGAAAACTAGATATGTAAACTAAAAACCTGGGTTTTTCTGGGCATTTTTATGATTATATCAAAAGTTTTTTGACTAACAGAAGTATACAGGTCAGAGTAGATAAATCATATTCAAGTTTTAGATCTCTTCATATGGGACTACCTCAAGGTTCTGTACTATCACCTCTCTTATTTAATGTTTTGCTACATGATCTCCCCATGAAAATGTCAAAGGAAGTCACCCTAGTGCAATATGCAGATGACATATGTATGTGGATGAATGTTCCTATGAAACGAAACACACCAAAAAGATTGTTAAACTACATTAAAAAAGTATATCAGAAACAACTTAACAACATCGATAATTATATGCTCGAAAATGGATTTACTTTATCCTCAGAAAAAAACTTATACTGTGCTTTTTAACAATAGCAGTAATCCAGATGAGCTACCGGCATTTAAAATTGGGACCAACATGATAGAGTATAAAAATACCATAAAGTTCTTGGGTGTTATTCTCACTTCTAAGCTAACTTGGAATGCACATATCGAACACAATTTAACTAAAGCAAAAAAATGCTTAAACTTGCTGAAGATGGTAATTAAACAGTTTTGGGGCCAAGACACATCAAATCTAAAATGTTTAGCTACATCTCTTATTCGTTCGAAATTATCATATGGCCAAGAGGTCTTTTTCAGTGCTCCTAAGTATTTACTTAAAAAAATTACAAAGTATAGACTGCAAAGCATACAGGCTTGCTCTTGGTGTGCCTTATCATGCCTCAGCTCTGGGAACGTATAACGAAGTCGGCATATTGCCTTTAGATGATTACTGTCAATTAGCATGTGCTAAATATGTGCTTAGAAACAGAACGACTAGAAACTTTATTCCAGAAGAAATAGAAGTAAAATCAGAATTGAATTTTCCGAAAAGAGCAAAATCTATAGCCTCTCTAATGCCTGTAAGTACATATGTGTCTGAACTTGTAGAAAATTCTGAAATCAATCAACACAGCATGGACACAAGAGAAGCAATCTTACCTTGTCCATTGTGGGAGATGAATAAAGCACACTTCGACATAGACGTGTCTAATGTAAACAAGAATGACAATCTAAACATAATGGTTTCCATGTTCATCCCACATCCATCATAACTATTTTGATCATTTACAAATTTACACAGACGGTCACGTCTAGATAATCAAGAAACAGGTTCTGCTTTTGTTATACCAGCGTTAAAAATCGAAAAATCATATCATGTTGGTAAACATCACTCAATTTTTACAGCAGAACTAGTAGCAATATTAATGGGTCTTACTTATATTCTTGATTTGCCATTGTGTGTATTTCAGATCCTTCTTTGCGTTGATTCTAAGTCGGTATTTGTAACGGTTACGATGGCTTAATTATAGCTGTATATTTGGAGGATATAGAAGAGACAATCTCACATACTCACAGACGCCATTTTGGTGATTACAGCAGTGTCTTATTACCATAATTCAGTACAAGAATTCAATTCATGACACATCTCCCCTCTAAAGTTAAAGAAATGACTTGCATTTAAACATGCTATTTTTTCTTCTTTTGATCAATAATAATAAAAACATGAAACAATGAATTTCCAGCAAAGCGTCTACGTCAAACTCTCGGTTTGCAATGACCAATGATTCTTTCAGCAAAGCGTTCTTGTTAAAATTGACAAATACATATTTTTAGTAATAATACATATGAAAATACATTGAAAGAAAACCATCCTTAAAATATCCTACTCACGTGTCCTATAATGGTAACCAAGCTACACTGTTACTTAATGAACAAGTGATACAGCCTAACTACACAACTGCTCACTTGTACAGGCCATGGGTCATTTTCATTCATGTTTCCTACAGAGCAGTCTGCTGCTCTCTACATGACTAGAACACAATCATTCTGCCAAATAAACAACCAAACTACACTGTTGCTTAGAGGCAGCTAACTAACCAAAAGAGCAACCTAGCTACACGTTGCCTTTTGGAGACAGGCCATGCACAACACAACAGGTACTAATCCTGAAATCTTGTTGGTCGCTTGACTTGTCTGCCACTGCGGGTGAAGATTTGCCCTGGAGGTTGAGGTGGTAAAGACTGCCTTGATGTGGATGGGTTGTCTTCGCAAGGCTGCTGCTCAACCGTTGGGGACTGAGATGACAGTGGAGACGGTCCAGGTGCTGCACTGACTGAAGGGGGAGGTGAAGGTGTAGCCCCTACAGCCATACCCTGAGGTGGACTTGTGCTGAATGCTTCACCAGGCTCTTTCTGCAGCCTGATGTGGCAACAATTTTGTCGCAGCTCACTTCCTTCCGGTGTCTTGAGAAGATAGGAACGTTGAGCATATGGCTCCACCACCACTGCCGGTTGTTTCCACCCTTTTTCTCCATCCAATTTCACGATGACTGGATCACCAGGGAGGAGAGCAGAGAGTGGCTGGACACCATGACGTCGGTCAAAGTTCACTTTCTGCTGGCTTTTGTAGGCAGTGTCTCTCCTCTGCAGTGTTCTGTGGGGAACCACCCGGGGAGACAATGTGCGGGGGTGCACTGGTAGAGTTGTGCGAAGCTTTCTTCCACATGCCAGCTCAGCTGGGCTGTATCCCAGCTCAGGAATAGGGGTAGATCTGTACGCGAGCAGAGCTCTGAAAACGTCATCTTGTTTCAGGAGCTTCTTGGCTGTCTGAACTGCTTTCTCAGCAGCACCATTAGCCTGTAGGTCGTGAGGGCTTGTTGTGACATGGTGAAAATTCCAGTCAGCAGCAAATGCTTTAAATTGAGATGCTGTGAACTGAGTCCCATTGTCAGAAATCACTGTTTCTGGAACACCATGATGGGAAAACCAATTCTTCATTTTGGACACGACTGTCTTTGATGAGATGTTTGGAAGGTGGGCAATGTCGAGGTATCTGGAATAGTAGTCCACCGCAACCAAGAAGTGGGTGTTTTTGGTCTCACAGATGTCGACACCAATCTGTTGAAATGGTCTGTCTGGAAGATGAGAAGCAAGAAGCGGTTCTTTTCTCTGTGAGGGTTGCTTCTCCTGGCAGAACCGACAACGTGTAACATGGTCTTTTATGTCCTGGCTTATGTGGGGCCACCAAACGGAGTGTTGTGCTTGTTCTCTGCACTTGTGGATCCCCATGTGGCCCTCATGGATCCTTTCCAGCATGCCTTGCTGCTCCATTGATGAGGATTCCCTGCCAGACACTAAGTTGTCTTCGTATTGCAAAAAGGTGTCAAGCTCCGAGTTTGACATCCTCCTTGTATCGAGGCCAGCCGGTTTGGGTGTACTCCAGTGCTATTTGTAAACTGGTATCCTTCTCTGTTTCCTTCCGCACCTTCTCTAGGTAGGCATCAGAAGCTGGCCATGCCGTTGTGAGGGTGTCCACATGCTCTGTTATTTCATTCAGCATGGCTCCTTCTCCCTGTGAACTGAGTGGACTCCTTGATAAGGTGTCAGCCACAAACATGTTCCTGCTCTGCGTGTAGTGGGCAACAATGTTGAAGCGAGCAAGGCGCATCAGTATGCGTTGGCATCGGAGAGGAGTGTCCAATAAATCCTTTGTGTTCACCAGGGGAACTAGAGGCTTGTGGTCAGTCTTAAATGCAAACGTTGTCCATCCAACCAGATACCGGTCAAATCTCTCACATGACCATACTGCAGCCAGGCATTCTTTCTCTATCTGGGCATACTTCTTTTCTGTTGCTGTCAGCGTTCTTGAACAGTAGGCCACTGGTCGCTGGGTGCCATCTCCCTGGTCCTGGAGGAGCACTCCTCCCATGCCGTAGCTGCTGGCATCAGAACTGACAGTTGTTGGCTTTGACGGATCATAAAACGCAAGGGTTGGTGCAGTCGTCATCAGTTCCTTGATCCGTTTTAGCGCATCAGCTTGTGGTGGGCCCCACACCCAAGCTTTGTCCTTTTCCAGAAGTTGCGTCAGAGGATGCATTGTTGTGGACAGATTCGGGAGGTGACGTCCTAGGAAATTGACCATCCCCATGAATCGCCTCAGCTCCGTGATATTTGTTGGGTCTGGCATTCCAACAACAGCATCCGTTTTAGAAGGGTCTATGCGGATTCCATCTCCATTGATGAGGTAACCCAGGAACTCTGTCTCCTCTTTGATGAACTCACATTTTTGGCGGTTCAATTTCTGTCCAACGCTTCTCAGTTTCTTCTCTGCAGATTCCAAGTGACTGCTGTGGCTCTCTCTGTCTTCACTGAAGACGAGGATGTCATCGAAGAAACACACTGTGTTTGGCTGGTCATTCAAGAGTTGCTCTACTGTGCGTTGGAAGATTTCTGGGGCTGATGTGATTCCCTGAGGCAGACGATTGTAGATGTACCTCCCAAATGGTGTAATGAAGGCGGTCAGTTTCCTGGATTCCTCGTCCAAGGGTAGTTGAAAGAACCCTGATGTTGCATCCAACTTGCTGAAGACTGTGGCATTTTTCAGCTTGTGGAGGATATCCTCTATTGTAGGCAAGACATATCTCTCCCTCTTGACAGCTTTGTTTAGCTGCTTGAAGTCTGTACAGATTCTGACAGACCCATCCTTTTTCAGTACAGGAACCATCCCTGCACACCAGTCTGTTGGTTCCTGGATGCTCTGAATGATTCCAGCCTCTTCCATTCTCTGCAGCTCCTCTTTTACCTTCTGCATGAGAGGAATAGGCACGCGTCTGGCAGCAGTGATGGCGTACGGTCTGTGTCCCTCCTTCATCGTGATGTGCACAGGGTTGCATTGAACTGGTTCTTTGTTCAGTTGTGCATACAGGGGGTCTTCTGGATCGATGGAGTCTAAACGCTGGACCAGTTCCAGATGTGTAGCAGCCTCTCTACTGAGTAAGTTGTCGGTGTCCATGTTGACGACAAAGCATCTCATGTTGTAGGATTTGCTGCGCCGTTGAATAGTGGCTGAAAACTCTCTTTCATTCGTAATGATTCCCCCTGGGCCATGAAGAATGGTCGTAGATTTCTTCAGTTTGGGCTTTGGGCTCAGGGAGTTGTAGGTGGCCTTGGAGATGACAGAGACATCTGCTCCTGTGTCGATCTTGAAAGTGGCAGCTTGGCCACATAAGTCCAGTGTCACTCTCCAGGGACCCTCTGAGGATGATGTTTTGCCAATCTGCTGAATAGATCCTAAGCTATATGTTTCTTGACTCATGTCAATTCCTGCACTGTTGCTGATGCCGTGGACGTCTCTGGATCTGCAAACTGATGAGAAATGATTTAATTTTTGGCATTTTCTACATCGTTTGCCCTTTGCAGGACATCTGTCCCGGTCATGTTGGTGTCCGCATTTTCCACACTGTTGCTGTCTCTTTGTGTGGTGGCTGTCTTTCTGTCCAACATCACGTGCTCCTCGTCCGCGTGAGTGCCATGGGAATGGATGCCCCCTCACTGCTTTGACTGCTTTGCTGCGCTGGTCTTGCAGTTGGGCCTTTACCAGTTCATAATGTCGGGCTGTGTCAACTGCTGTTTATAGGGTCAGGTCTGCTTCCAGCTGGAGCTTCTGTGAGACTTCAGTGTCAAACAGGCCAATGACAAGTCTGTCTCTGATGTCTTCCTCTTCTCTGGTGCCAAAATTGCATGTTGCAGCCAGATCATGCAACACTCTGAGGAACTGCTCCACAGATTCCCCAGGCTGCTGCTACCAACTATAAAATTTGGCCCTCTCATGGATGACGTTGCGTTTGGGGATAAAATGTGCGTCAAATTTCCCCAAAACAATATCAGAATTTTCTCTTGGGTCCGGCTCATCATCACCATGTGGCTGGAACGTAAATGAAGAAAATATCTTGTCAGCCTCCCTGCCCATAGCATAAATAAGACAGCTGACTTGTACATCGCCCGCCTCTGCTTTCAGTTTGGTGGCAGTTCGGTACCTTACAAAACGTTCTCTCCACTCTGGCCACATGGTTGGTCTGGAGAAATCAAAATTCTCTGGTGGGCTAAATTTTGCCATGTCCGTCAAAATATATTGATAACTTGTTAGAAGAAGTTGTTCGAAGACTTCTGACACCATGTAACGGTTATGATGGCTTAATTATAGCTGTCTATTTGGAGGATATAGAAGAGGCAATCTCACATACTCACAGACGCCATTTTGGTGATTACAGCAGTGTCTTATTACCATAAAACAGTACAAGAATTCAATTCATGACACAAACTTGTTTATGCCAACTCCACCTAGCCTGTGTTACAATACAGATCGGGAGAAGGAAGATTTCCAAAGTGGGCCTGACTCCGACATGTTTACCTGTGCGCCATGCCAGTCTTCCTTGCATGGGTCTCCTAGCCAGCCAGTGGGCATTGATATGCTGCAGTGTGTTACAGATACACAGACAGTGACACTGGAGTGTAACGAAAATACCTGTGACTCTTATGGTAATGCAGATGTAAGTATGGAAGAGTTGTGTGAGAGAGAAAAAGTGGATGGTGAGACCGAAGAAACAAAGTTTAGGGAGTTTTTGGACAGTTTAAAAGAGTTCAATAACCAGTTCAAAAAAAGAGCAGACAATATTACCAGTACACTGAAAGAAACGACAACTGGCCAAACTGCAAAAAACAATCTGTGTGTAGATATGTGACGTAGTTACTCCAATGATGTCTGATACATGCCTGAAGTTGTTTCAGGAGAGACCAGCCAGTGAATAGATAATGATTTGTATCTCAGAAAAAAGCACTATTCATATTTTGTAACTATTGCAAACCCATGTTGTAGATTTCCATGCCATGTTATTAATTTGGGTTGTCATTGACTGAATTCTCTTTCAATTTACGTGTTTTGTGCCCAGTCCCCATCCCCCTGTCCCTCTGTGAATGGGCGTAAAGCTTACCACAATAAACTATTCTTCTCTCTCTCTCTCTCTCTCTCTCTCTCTCTCTCTCTCTCTCTCTCTCTCTCTCTCTGAGGGGATGGATAGCCTAGTGGTCAGAACATTCACTCACAATTTGACCACCCCGATGGATTCTGGTCGAGGAGATTTTTCTCCTGGAGTTAACATCAGTTCTGACACCACTCTCCCCAAAAGTCATTCGGATAAGACTGTGTGCGAACGCACGCAGAACATCTCGCTCACATGCTAAATCCTGTTCCGGTTCTCGTAAGAGTAGGCCATTGTGTGCCGGTGGGAACAGATGACAAAATTTACAAAACTGCATACACATGGGGACTGGCTGCATACACACGGGGACTGGATGTAAAAAAGCACAAGAGTGCTTATTCCATTATCCTCGATATAAAAGAATAAATCAAATCAAATAAAATCTCTCTCTCTCTCTCTCTCTCTCTCTCTCTCTCTCTCTCTCTCTCTCTCTCTCTGATAGCTTCTTGATGGCAAATGGTGTCAAGAATGGATGTGTTCCTTCTCCCACTGTGTTCTTCATCATCTTAAGTTATGGTACTTCGTGAAGCAAAAGTAGATCCGATAGACAGCATCTACATGGACAAGATTTTTAACTTCCTGAGAGAATCGGGATTTTCACATCTGAAATGAGTGAAGACATCATAGTCAACTACTAAGAATATGGTTGTCTTACAGAATCTTGTTTTGGTTTAATGTCATTTTATGTGCGATTGATGTGGTTTCTCCCACAACCCCATAACCATCCTAGGCTGACCCTTATGGTTGGCCAGGGCATTGAAACAAGAAACAGCAGAATGGTTTTATTCTGTATATAGCTGCACAATTTAAATATGTGATTTTTTTAGGTGACACCCTCGATATGGCCTCTGTGGTCAGCAGGGCTGTAAACAACGACATTGGACTGGATTAGATTGGTCAGTAAAGACATTGGCAACAGACTTTCCCCCTGCCAGCAACACATTCTGACAACTGCCTTAGAAAGTATATATTCCAATCATCACCTCTGCCTCTAAAAAAAAAAAGAAGCTCAGGTATCAGAGCTGTCGTGGTCCCTACCCTCTTGTATGGCTCTAAAACCTGGACCATTATCATAGGACAAACAGAGCAGGCTGTTAGGAAACTACCATCTGCAATGCCTTTGTTGCTTTCTTAGCATTTGTTAATTGATTAATTAATTAATTAATTTCTTCTTTTATATCGAGGATGATAGAATAAGCACTCATGTGCTTTTAAAAAAAATCCAGTCCCCGTGTGTATGCAGTTGTGTAAATCTTGTCATTTGTTCCCACCGCACACAATGGCCCACTCTTATGAAAAGTGGAACAGGATTTAACGTGTGGCAAGATGTTCTGCGGGCGTTTGCACACAGGCCTCGGTTTACAGTCTCATCCAAAAGACTTTTGGAGAGAGTAGAGTCAGCACTGATATTAACTCCAGGAGAAAAATCCCCTCAACCCGGAATCAAACTCGGGTTGTCAAGTTGCCAGCGCAATGTTCTGAGCATTAAGTAGTGAGACAGCACCACTAATGAAGAAGTTCTCCAATGTGCCAACCTAGCCAGTTTAGAATCTATTATAATCTGCTGCAGCAACTTTGTAGAGTTACACATGTAGCAAGGATGGAAGACACATGAAGGATTAAATATATTTTCTTTGCCAAACTGAAACAGGGCAAATATGGAGGACACATGAAGAATTGAAGATATTGTCTTTGCCAAGATGAAACAGGGCAAATGTAGAGGACACATAAAGGAATAAATATATTTCTTTCTTATGTTGAAACAGGGTAAATGTGACCATTGGCTCCAAGGAAATGCTTCAAAGGCCAGCTGAAGGAGCAGCTATTATTGGCTGGGGTTCTGCACCAGACTAGGCCTTAGAAAGCACTTGACAGGGACAAGCATGCTATTTTTTATTGAGGGATCCAGAAGGTAGTTCAGAGAAGTGACACGAATAGAGACACATAAGAGACAGACAAAGACATTGAAAGAACCAGCTGATAATGGTTCCAGTTCCTGTCTTAATCTGACCAGTACGTAGCAGATCATGCTTCACACGCATCAGCCTCTCTTCGGTGTTTGAAGCAACAGTTAAGGGTCTAATAGACTGTCGAGCAACAAATCTAGCAGCAATCCACCAGATCTGATATGCAAACCCAAACAGAGGTAATCAAAATGGTTTCTTAGGATGCTAGTTGCAGAAAAAACAACCAAATCTGCGTGACAAAACAAAACAAAAAGTTATTAGGTAAGCATCCTTCAGTCTTGTAAGATCATGGAGTTGGGCTCTAAATGTTTATTCTAGCACCACGTCAGATGTGGCTGGCCAGTCCAAGAAGGGAATGACAGTGTTTATGGCAAAGGACACAGATGAAATGTGAAGCTGGTCTGCATGTCTGGTTTGCAGCCTTTCTTCTCATTGTCTTTAACTCGTGCTGCTGAGCAAGTGTCTTTTTGAACTTGGAGAGACCATTCAAGAGAAAATGTTCAGGAGCTGTTGCTTCCAGTTGTTCTGGTCGATGTTAAGGCCAGGGCTTTTAAGTCTTGCTTGCATACATCTTTGATTGCAGCTGTGTTATACCTATGGGATTTTTTCCCTGAACACATTCTCCATCTCGAAGGTCTTTAGGGATCCATCCATCATCCATTCCTACGACATGACCAATCCAGCGCATACATCTCTGTTTTAGTTTGTGTAAATGCTAGTGCATTTTCTCTTGTCAAGCACACAGAGTCTGGGACTCACTGCATGCAAGAGGGTGCTCACAACGCAGTCTCAGTAGATCTGGATCTTTGTGTGCTCAGTCAGCTTGCTGTTGATCCATGCTGTCTTTGTCTGGTCTTGGTAGTAGCTGCTTTGACAATGTACTTATTGAGCGCTGTGTTAAATAAGAGGGTGTCTGAGATAGTTGAGTCCAGGTACACAAATTCATGGACAACATCCAGTTCATGGTTATTGAAGCTGATGACTAGAGGGGATCAGCATCCTGTTCCATGACTGGTGTTTTCTTTAAGCTAATGGTAATCCCAAAGTCTTGGCAGGTATCACTGAAGCAAGACATGAGCTGCTGTAGGTCCTTAGCTGACTGGACGGTTACTGTTATGTCACCTGCAAAGAGGCATGACAGCTGGTCTTAAGTCTTGGCTCAAAGTCTGAAGAGGTTGAAGAGCTTTCCATCTGACCTAGTTTGGAGATAGATACCTTCAGCTGCAGGACCAAATGAGTATTTCAGCATCAGAACAAAGAAGATTCCAAACAGGGTGGCAGCCAGGACACAACCATGTTTCACTATGCTCCATATGTTGATGGCCGCTGATGTTGAGACTTCAAAGACAATGGTGCATTTCATGTCTTCATGGAAGAATCTTATAATGCTGAGAAGTTTAGAAGCACATCCAAATTTGGGAAGGATCTTGAAGAGATCATCCCTACTGTCCAGATTGAAAGCCTTTGTGAGATCTATGAAAGCAATGAAGAGAGGCTGCCTTTCCTCTGTACATTTTTCCAGAAGTTGTTAAAGGGAGATCATGTCTGTAGTCGATCTGTTTTCACGGACACTGCACTGCAATTTGGGGTAGGCTTCCTCTGCAAACACCTGGATCCTCTTCAGTACTACTCATGCAAATACTTTCTCAACAATGCTTAAGAGGGATATGTCATGAGAATTATTGAAATTGGCTCTATCACCTTTGTTTTTGTATAGGGTAACAATGTTAGCATCCCTCATGTCTTGTGGTACTTTGCCTTCACTTCAACAAAGGCAGAGGAGTTAATGCAATTCAGTAATATGTGTGTCTTTACAGCACTTCAGAGCCTCAGTTAGAATTCTATTTTCCCAGGTGCCTTGCCAGATGCAAGAGAGTCCAGGGCTTTGCTGAGTTCATCTATTTTTGGTTCTCTATCGAGTTCTTCCTGCTCTGGTAGGCACTCTATGGCATTCAGGACATCTTCTGTGACTAGATTTTCCTGTGCATATAGCTCAGTGCAATGTTCTACCCAGTGCTATATCTGTTGTTCTGTCTTGAATTACCTCCCCTGTAGCTGATTTCAAAGAGGCGGTTTTCTTTTGCAGTGGGCCCAGTGCCTGCTTGGTGCCATCATACATTCCCTTGATGTTTCATGTCAGCTGCAGTCTAAATATCATATTTCAAACACTCATATCATATCAATGATTTTGAGTGCCTTATTGTAAAACCTTTTTTTTTCCCCTACATTTTAAGAGAAGTCTGGAAAAATGTATTTGAAAATTCAAAGTTAGCCTTTACCGTTGCTAGATGTTTATTGCCGTGCCCACCGGGATATTTATTTTAGTTACATCACTGTTGTTTCATGTTCCTCCTTTGTTGACTTTATATTTTGTTCCTGTTTGAGATTATCAGTACCTTTTTCAAATTTTTGTTGCACAAAATACCAATACTGATGCTATCTTGTAACCTTTTGTTCCTTGTACTCCTCCCACTCACTTCTTTAACTTCCGTTATACTTTCCACTTCTCTCCTCTTATATCATTTAAAGTGAACATACGTAAAATTGAAGACAATAACGACAACAATAACAACACAACCACACACACACACATACACACACACACACACACACACACACACACACACACACACACACACACACACACACACACACACACAGATACACACACTCAAGAAGACACACACACACACACACACACACACACACACACACACACACACACACACACACCACACATATGCGTGCATGCGCACGACAGACAGACAGACAGACACGCACACGCGCACACACACACACACACACACACAGCATGCCTTCTTTTAATCAGCCCCCCCCCTTCCTCCTTTATGCATTATCTTTGTGTGTGTCTCTCTGTCTCTGTCTCTGTCTCTCTCTTGCATTATACCCATCCCCTGTAGAATCCTGTTATGTGGAAGGATGCAAACGTGAAAACCACTACGTTTCTTTTAGACTACTTCCACTACACCACACACACACACACACACACACACACACACACACACACACACACACACACACCAGGAGTTACTAAATCACACACACACACACACACACACACACACACACACACACACACACACACACACACACACACACACACACACACACACACAAACGACGACGAGGACGACAACGACCACCACCATTGGCCAGGAGTTTCTTAATGACTCAGAAGATTAAACTAAAGTAATGATGCATGCTCTCTCTGTCTCTCTCTGTCTCTGTCTGTCTGTCTGTCTGTCTGTCTGTCTGTCTGTCTGTCTGTCTGTCTGTCTGTCTGTCTGTCTGTCTGTCTCTCTCTCTCTCTCTCTCTCTCTCTCTCTCTCTCTCTCTCTCTCTCTCTCTCTCTCTCTCTCACACACACACACACACACACACACTCTCACTCACACCCTATGTTAATTCATGGGTTTCTTAGTGAATCAATGAAAAGCATGATACCTTGGCCATAAATCAGAGCAAACAGATTGACAGTGATTTATGACATTCAAGCTTTGTTATTGTGTTCAAGATTCTAACAGGATGATAGAGTGATTTATAGACGGTAAGTTAGTTGAAAATGTTTTGTTTTTTTAATCATTGCCATTGAAAACTTAAACTGCATTTCTATACATTTGTTTATTTGTTTGCTTGTTTATTTCTTTGATATCGTGCAGCAGGCTGTCTGTAAACTATATATATAAGACTATCAAAGTTGACTTTAACAAAGTTGAGCTTCTAGTTATACTCAGACATTGGCTGTTGATGAAATGGTCGTTGTGAGGTCTGTTGAGTCATTTCCAATGTCTGAACACTGACCACAACACATCAGATCTTGCCATAGTCCCACTTGTTGTTTAAACACAATTTTGTGTTGGGCAATAGTTGTTCATGTCGCCATCAGATGCTTCTGTTCGATTTGTTCAGTTCTGCACAAACTACAATAACTTTTCTAGTTGTACCCTCCGTTATAAAACAATTCAACGAGAAGCAATTTGCAAAAAAATGCAAAGGTTATGATATTGTAGACAGTACAGAAACTGAACACAGTGGTTTTCTTTTTCTTAATGTAAATATGATTGACACAATCCAGTTAAAGGATATCTTGAGGGAACTAAATCAAGATTGTTTGAGGTATACTTGGCAGAAGACTAACCCTTTGAAAAGCTGTCTTATCTGGGGTAAAGTTTTTTCTTTTATAGAGGATGCAGACATTGAGAGAGGATACAGGTCAGACCATTCTCTGATTTTGGTAAGACATAAGTTCAAAGAAAAACTTATGTGTCATACTTCTAGATATGTAGCTTGTCCCTATTAATAAAAAAGACAGTACTCACCTTGATGAAATTAATGAAGAAGTAAACATGTTTAAAGAAGATTGCGCAGTTATCCTACAGGCAAAGGAGGCAATAAACATTATTCCATTCCCTGTCTCGCAACTTTTTATTTCTGATGATCTGTTTCTAGATTAACTGAAAAGAAGATAAAAAAAAAACACCCAAATTCGTTCTCAATTATGAAAAAGGAGCAAAACTAATGAAGAAGAATATAAATTGCAAAAATAGTTATATTCAGCAACCTGAAAGACAAGAATGGAAAAATGAAGATGAGGCTCAGTGTTAAGATTTAAAGAGAGAGCAGTTAAAAGCCATCTGGAGAAAAAAGCACAGGAGGTACTTTAGAGATCAAGAGTAAGATGGACAGCTTAGGGAGAGAAAGGCTCTAGTTCTTTTAGAAATTTGGAGAAAACGGCACTTTGTCAGTAAAAGCATGACATAATTAATTGATAAACATGGTAATTTGTTAAACAACCATGAAAAAGATTTGTATACCGTTAAGAACTTTTATAAACACTTGGCAGCCTTCAGTAACGTAAGACTATGGAGTTACGCTTTAGATGTTAATTCTGGTATAGCATAGATTCTGGCTGGCCAGTACCACACGGGAATGACAGTCCTATGGCAGAGGGCACAGATGAAGTCTGAGGATGGTCTGTCTGCATGGTCTGCAGCCTTTCTTCTCATTCCCTTTGCCTCATGCTGCTGAGCAGAAACAACACAACACAACAGAGCAGAACAGAACAGAACAGAACAGCAGAACAGAACAGAACAGAACAGAGCAGAACAGAACAAGAAACAGAACAGAACAGGAGCAGAACAGAGCAGAGCAGAACAGAACAGAACAAAACAGAACAGAACAGAGCAGAGCAGAACAAAACAGAGCAGAACAAAACAGTTTATTGCCATGGAAGCATACAAAGCTTTCAGACACAAGTAAACAAATTGGTTAAAAACAAGTCACCGAAGATTCATGCAATCAAAAACATACTTTGCAACGGGTTCTTGAAGGTCGTCAAGCTGTACAAAATCAATTGTAACCAAATTATTCAAACATATTTTTTGTTGGGTTGCTCCTACCAATAAGTGGCTGGACTGTTGCACCTCTTTAAGTAGATTACTTCTTAGACCCTGAAACAACATACAGGCATCCAAAAAATGAAACTCATCTTCTACAACTACACACACATTACACAATCTTTCTTCTCTTGGGGTGCCTGTATATCCCCACGCTCAATGTTCATATCATGGGCACTGACTCTGAGTCTACAAAGAGCTTGTGTGTGGGATGGGTCGATATCTGCAACTAGGTAATGTTCTAGGTGATAATCAGACTTTTAAACTTTATCATAAAATTCGAGTCTATTTGTTTTTGTTCTTTGTTGTTTTCAGAACTTGACATATCTCTCTTCTAATTTTTGGCAAAATGCAAATTTCAGCCTGTTTTTACTAAGCGTTGACTGATTGTTCCAAACGTGTCATAGCCCTAAGTTATGAAGAAGGTTTTTAACAAACAGTATCCAATAAGCTTTAGCAGTGTCCTCTTCATTCAACATAGCATTGTACACTCTTTTTGTGTAAGTATTATGATGTACATGTAAGATATGAGTCCAGTAACCAATAACTCGATATGCAACATGAATGCCCATTGGATATCTTCCTAATTCTGCAAGCGTTGGTAGATTCATTGATTTAGAATGTTGATCCAAAATTAGTTTACAAAATCTCATAAGTGTTTTTTCATGTGGGTATTTAGAAGAAAGACAGTTTCCAAAGAAAGAAGATATGTCTGAGTTAACTGAGATAGGTATGTTATTTTCAACCCATGGAAACCAAATTTCAGCTCCATATGTTGCTATAGGCATAATCAATGAATCAAAGAGTTACATTATAGTATCGTAAGGAATATTCTGTCCTCTGATGACCCGTATTAGTGAATGCACTGCTTTATTTGCCTGTTTAGCTAAGTGTTCTTGGGCAAAGTGAAAAGTTCCTGATTTGTGGAATACTACACCCAAGTATTTGAATTGATCAATAGTTTGGATTATATGACTACCTAATTTGAAGTGAATAGGTACTTTTGGGTCTGAGTGAGTGAATATTACAACTTTGGTTTTTTAGTGTTGATATTTAGTCCCCAGTTTTCACAGTACATAGTAAGGTTATTTAGCTTCTTTTGTAAACCTGCCTTTGTAGTAGATGAGATTGCAAGGTCATCAGCGTATAATAGGCAAGAAATAACATTGGTTTTATCATAATCTATAGATGGTGAGTCCATATCATGAATATAATTTGGAGGATCATTTTCAAATACGTTAAATAAAGTACGACTGTTGTTGTTGTTGTTCCCTAGCTTAACACTCTGGGGGTCACCCAGAATGTGCCCTCTGACTCACTAATCCCACCTGGGAATCACTGTGAGATTGAAATTGCACACTGAATGAGAAGTTTGCGTGTATGACTATTTTCAAATACCTCGCCATATAGGCAGCCATACTTCTTCAGAGGACTAGTAAGACTAAGTACATTTCCTTGTAGTACACCTTTTTGAACTGATGTTTCAGAGGAGAAACCACAACAAGTTCTGGTGCACACTGTTGCGTTATTAGACATACTTTGGATTATTCTATAACAGTTTCCTTTAATACCTAAGCAGTACATTTTCAACATAAAACCCTTATACCAGACTGAGTCAAAAGCTTTCTGAAAGTCAACAAAGCAGCAATAAAGATGATTCTATCAATATTTTAAAATGTCATCTATTATTTTCTTAAATATGAATATATGATCTGATGTTCTATATGATTTTCGGAATCCTGCTTGTTCATGTGATACTAGTCTGTTGTTTTCAAGATAATTTGATATGCGATTGTTCAATATCTGACAGAAAAACATTGCTAAGGAAATTGTTCAGTGTTATTCCTTGATAATTTCCAGGTTCCTGTGGATCCCCAGATTTGAAAATGGGTAAACTAATTCCTTTTTTCCACGAGTCAGGATAGATGCCAGAACTAAGAATTAGCTGAAATAATTTTTGAACAGTTTCTATCATGTCTGGTAGGCTGGCTTTTATTATTTCATTAGTAATGCCATCTTTTCCAGGTGCCTTTTTATTGCGCATATTTCGAGAGGCATGCAGTATCTCTTTTATAGTAATTGAAAAGTCGAGGTAAGAATATGAAATGTTTGAGTTTATAATTTCCAGTTCAGTGTGTACTTTTGCTTTTATGTTTTTATCCACTTTGCAGTTTTTACCCAAAAGGCCTTCCAAATGTTTTAACCATTTCGAGTTTAAAAGGCGAGAGTGACCATCTTTTCTAGGATTCTCTGCTTCTTGGGGTAGTTTTAAAGTCTTCCATACTTGGTTTGGGTCTTGTGATAAGGTTTCATTGAGACTCTGAACTAGCATATTTTTGTATGATTTCTTTTTTTTTTCAACAGTCTATTATAAACTTTTAGCTGGTAATAGTATTTCTCATTTAATGTTCTGTTTTGGGGGTGTCTATTTAGTGCATTCCTTAGTGATGTAAGTTCTCGCCTTTGAATGTAACAAGCTTCGTCAAACCACTTCTTAGAGCATTTTAAAGTTTGTGTTGTACGTCTTTGTGTACAACGGAGAGCTAGTTTCGATGGGTTTTCCAACATGTTTGTAACTTTTTCAACTATAGAATCAACAGATTTTGTGGAGTGTGGGGTATTTAGGTCGTTCTTTATTTCTTGTAACAATTGACTGATTTCTCTGGTCTTTAATGCCTGACTAAGAGCTGTGGCAGATTTGTCATCCCAGAAAAATTGTTCATGATAATCTTTTTGCTTATCATCATATTTCCTGTTTGCAGAATATGCTGAAAACTTATTTTTGTCTTGACCTTTTTTCAGTGTTAAACTTACAGTTAATTGTAATGTGCAATGGTCAGAAAACATTCAGGTCTTTAACTGTCATTTTGAAAATATCTTTAGTCAGAGTATCTGAACATATAAAATAATCTACAACGCTACTACCTTGCTGTACATGACAGATATATTTCCCTTTCAAGTCCCCTAGAGTTATGCCATTTCAAATGAATAAATTATTATTGGTACAAATGTCAACAAGTCTTCGTCCAATTCTGTGAACAACATGATCCATTGAGCACCTGTTGTTCACAGTACTGGTACATTCTAAAGATGGTGGAATGTAAGGATTACTATCAGAATCGATGTCAACAAAATCAACTAGCATTCCTGTTCTTGTGTAGAGGGTCCTACACGGGAATCCTCTAGGTTGCCACTCTTAATTCCCATTCTGCCTAATTTGGTACTGGAAATATAGAGTCCCAGACTAATTCCTATTCTCTTCAGTAACCCTAAAGAGGAGTAGGGCTTGGCTACTTGTGGGCTGGTAGTGATAGAGGGGGGATAGAATGAGGATAGTAGAAAAATAGGGAATAGAAATATAGAAGAGGAGGAAGTAGGTGAGTGAAATGAATTAATTACCTCAACTCACTCAGCAGCCACACTGAATACACTGTGAATGTGATGAATAACACCATTTATTCAATGTAACTCTCCAGACTGAGCAAGTTGGGTTTACACATATATATTTCACAACACAATCTACAACAGTACAACATAAACATTACAAATCACCAATTGTACTGCAAGTACAATTAAGAAAAAACCAAAAGATAATCTGTCCAGTCCTCAAAATGCAAAATCAACCAAAAATCAGTCTCAGTTCAGAAACACTAATAAGACGACAATGATAGAGGTGGAGATGGAATGATGGGGAGGAACACGATGTGGCAAGAAGGGCGATGTTCCTGTAATAAAAGGAACATACAATGTAAAAACCATTTAAACATATCTCTCATTGAAATACAGGTCAGGGGTGTAAATCACAAAACCAATCCTACCCATACTTCAAATGCTCACACATCAACCATCAATCAGTGAGCTAGTTTACAACACTAAGCTCAATTACCAAAATGCACTCTTACCCTATCCAGTTTGCGATTCTCATGAGAATAAAACATTCTCAAAACAATCTATTACTACATAATTTTAGTAGTCAGTCTTACACATGTTTCATTTACTTTAGGACAGATGATCGTCCATCCTATGTAACTGTGCCAACATTAATAAAAAGGACTCTAAACTTATTTTAGATCAATGTCCCCAATGACATTCCAATGTCATTGCACCTGTTTTAGAATTGCTAAATGATTTACCACAAATAAGTCACAATTCTTAGTGATAGAATCACTACTACATAATTTTAATAGTCTTACATATGTTTCATTTACTTTAGGACAGATGATGGTCCATCCTATGTAACTGTGCAAACATTGATATAAAGGACTCTAAACTTATTTTAAATCAATGTCCCCAATGACACTGTAATGTCATTGCACCTGTTTTAAAATAGCTAAATGATTTACCACAAAAAAGCCACAATTCTTAGTGATAGAATCATTACTACATAATTTTAATTACTTGTCTCACAATATGTCTCATTTACTTTAGGACAGATGATGGTCCATCCTATGAAACTGTGCAAGCATTAATAAAAAGGACTAACTTATTTTA
>CM060347.1:20992368-21014868 GCA_030674155.1 Stramonita haemastoma | reverse complement strand
ATCAATGTTTAGGGAAAAAATTCACATAAGCTGGGTTCATAACCATTGATTTAAACTTTTATTAATACTAGCAGAAAAAATAATCGTGTACATTGTGTTTTATGCTTTTTCTAAAAATCTAGCTTTCGTTTTGGTAAATTGCTGATGAGGAGTTGCTTCCCTTGTCTCTCACTGAGTAGGCCCCCAGTCACGGCCCCCAGTCCCACGCTGAGTAGGCCTGTAGTTAAGATCGCCATGCTCCAATGACATTCCAATGTCATTGCACCTGTTTGGAATTTCTGAATGATATATCACAAATAAGTCAGAATTCTTAGTGATAAAATCATCCTGTTTGGAATTTCTAAATGATATATCACAAATAAGTCAGAATTCTTAGTGATAAAATCATTACAAAAATTAAGTAGGCCTTCACACCCATATATCTGTAGTGTAAAGTCACACTAGAATATTTCCAGCATTTTACTAGCTGAACAATATTCCACCCAAAATTAAACCTATAACAAAGATCATGACTGCTCAAATTTGCCACATGCTTTCTTTGTTCAAAACAACTATTCATGGTTCACTGTTAGTTCACAGGCTAAAACCTAATGAAATTAGATTAAGCATATAGGTTTCCTGAACCTGCCAAAACTATTCTTTATTAAGCTAAAATTGGCTTAAACAGATAGTTTAACCAAAAACAAAGTTAACAAAATAAGAGTAGGCCTAGGACTAACCTTAATTGGAACTATCCAGACTCAGAGAGCCCTAGTCATACCACACAGCCCTCACTAGCCCCAGGCAGGAAATGAGACTTGACAGGAAGATGCCAAGAGACATGTTCATGGGGAGATCACTCACAAAACAAGAAAACTAACTCTATAACTAGTATAAGGAGTTACTTTTGCTTAGTAACACCAAACACAAAAATATGTTTTTGTGAGGGGTGTTACACTTGCATTAAATTCACCACGTAAGATAATATTTCATTTGGAAGAAAAATGTTCAACATTCTTTTCTACAGTATTCTATATTTGTTCTAAATTTATTTTACCAAATGATGAAGATGATGGAGGAATGTAACAGCAGCCTATAAAGGTATCATCATTATTCTTCTCTATATTTGGGATATGAATCCATACAATGTCACAATTACTTTAAGACATGGTTTTGCTGAGTTCATCTGTGATTGGTTCTGTCAAGCTCGTCCAGCTCTGGTAGGCACTCTATGGCATTCAGGACATCTTTTGTGACTACATTTTGCTTTGCATATAGCTCAGTGTAATATTCTACCCAGTGATCCATCTGTTGTTCTGTATCTTAAATCACCTCCCCAGAAGCTGATTTCAAAGGGGCAGTTTTCTTTTGTGTTGGGGCCTAGTGGCTGCTTAAGGGTAGACACGGGTCCAGAAGTTCCCAAAATCAAGTGTGTTTTTTTAGAAAAAAAAATTGCAGGATACTTCTATGAAACTCTCCCTGTGTCATTTTAAACAATTCAGGTTGTAAAAAAATGTCTTGTAGAAACAGGCTACCTAAACTTGTTATAGGTAAAAAGGTTTAGGAGTTTGAAACATTTAGTTTTGGTGGCCATATTAAATTGTTTCCATGGCAACTGTGCAGAAAACTGGGTAATTCTTTGATTTGTATGCTTTACAAGTGATGCCCTTTCAATATAAGGCATAACTTTTGACATAGGCTTGTAAACAAAATTTCATCAGTTTCGACCCCCATATCCCACCATGACCCTCTAGCCGGGAATGGGTCATAATTATATGGAACACAAACTTTGAGTGTTCTGTACAAAGCTCAGGTTACTGGAGGAGTACAATAAACTGATTCAAGTGATAGTAGGGAATGTCCTGCTCATTTTGCACCACTAAACCACTCACTCATTCAGAGTGAAGACTTCCAGACCACTACCTGTTATCACCTACCCCTGCCAGGTCAGCACATGGTTACTTGGGGTCAACTTTCACCCTCTTTATATCAACATGAGAGTGTTGCCACCAGTCCTGGCTTGTTTTTCTTATAGCTGTTGTGTTTGGGAGGGGAGTTGAGAAAGGATGGCGTGTGTTTAGTTATTACAGTCTGGTTATGATAGCTTGCAGTCAGTGTGCCATATATGGCACATCCCGTCTTTCATGAAGTACTCAAGGGAAGTAATCCATCCTGTTTGTTCCATATTTGGCACAAAATATTTAGTGAAAACAAGTAGAAAAATCATTTTCTACGCTTGATTTTGTGCTGCCTATTTTCTGAAGCTGTTTAAAATTAAAATAATGATCAGATGTACCTCTTGGAATGTGGATTGATAAGAAAAAGTTCCGTGAATAGTATTTCAAACTATAAAAGCAAGTGTAGAGGGTCCTACACGGGAATTATCTAAGTCGCCACTCTAATTCCCGTTCCGTCTAATTCGGTACCGGAAATCTTACGAGTCCTAGAATAATTCTTATTTTCTTCAGTAACCCTAAAGAAGAGTAGGGCTCAGCTACTTATGGGCCGGGGAGTGATAAAGGGGGGATAGTAAGAGGATAGTAGAAAAATAGGGGAAAAGAAATATAGAAGAGGTAGGAAAGTAGGTGAAGTGAAATTAACTAACCTCAACTCACTCAGCAGCCACACTGAACACACTGAACGTGACGAATAACACCATTCATTCAATGTGACTCCAGACCAAGTAAACTGGGTTTATAACATATATTCCACAACACAACCTACAACACTACCACATTACACAAAACACCAATGACTAATTGTACTACAAGTACAATTAAAAAAACAAAAGATATTCTGTTCTAATTCCTCAAATTTAGAATCAATGGCTCAGTCTTAGTTAGGACCAAATGGAAAGGGTGGGGATGGGGATGGGATGATGGTGCGAGGAGAAGGTGACAGAAAAAGCCGATGTTCCTGTAATCAAAAGAACATACAATGTAAAAAACATCACCACAAAATTATCCATCACTGAGCTAGTTTACAATACTCATGAGAATTAAATATTCTCAAAACAAACCAACATAACCTCTAAAATTATTACATAATTTTAGTAGTTAGTTTTACACATGTTTCATTTACTTTAGGACAGATGATGGTCCATCCTATGAAACTGTGCAAACATCCCAACCTATTTCATTTACTTTAGGACAGATGATGGTCCATCCTATGAAACTGTGCAAACATCCCAACCTATCTCATTTACTTTAGGACAGATGATGGTCCATCCTATAAAACTGTACCAACATTATTAAGAAGGACTAATTTATTTTAAATAAATGTCCACAATGACATTCCAATGCCATTACACCCGTTTTAAAATTACTAAGTGATTTATCACAAATAAATCACAATTCTAATGATAAAATCATTACTACATAATTTTAATAACTTGTCTCACAACATGTCTCATTTACTTTAGGACAGAGGATGGTCCATCCTATGAAACTGTGCAAACATTAATAAAAGGGACTAATTTATTTTAAATAAATGTCCACAATGACATTCCAATGCCATTCCACCTGTTTTAAAATTGCTACGTGATTTATTACAAATAAATCACAAATCTTAACAAATAAAATTCTTTTGAAAATCAAATAGGCTTTCACACCCATATATTTGTAGTGTAAAGCCACACTAGAATATTTCCAGCATTTTAATAATAGCTGAACAATATTCTACCACAAATTAAACATACAACAAAAACCATGACTGTGTCAACATTTACATGCTTTGTTCAAAACAACCAATAGGTCTCACTGTTAATTCACAGGCTAAAAGCCTCTCAATTTAAATTAATGCCCCCACTGATATTTCAACTGTTCGAATTTCCTAAATGATTTATTACAAATAAATCAGAATTCTTAATTCTTAATAATCAAGTAGGCCTTCACACCCATATATTTGTAGTGTAAAGTCATACTAGAATATTTCCAGCATTTTAATAACTGAACAATATCCTACCAAAAATTAATCTTACAACAAGGACCATGACGCGCCAAAAATTACCCCAGCTTCCTTTGTTCGAAGCAATCACTTATGTTCACTGTTAATTCACAGGTTGAAAGCCTGTGAAATTAAATCAAACATATAGTTTTCCTGAACCTTCCACAACTAATCTGAATTAAGCTAAAATTGGCTTAAACAGATCGTATGACCAAAAACGAAATTAAAAAATAAACAAACCTTAATAGGGAACATCTAGACTCAGCGAGAAGCGAGTCTCTGTCACACGTCTTTCCCTCACTAGCCCCAGGCAGGAAGTGAGATTTAAAAAACAGAAGTATCCCCATACGCACTCTTTTTAAGGGGCGATCACTCAACTCTACAAGGGAGTTACTGCACTTGACGCTTAGTAACACCAAACACAAAAATACGTTTTTGTGAGGGGGGTTACACAAGCATTTTAGTTGTGATTTGTTTCCTTTTTATATGTTATTCCTGTTTCTGATTGAATCTATTTCTTATTTGCGTGTTCGTGTGTGAAGAAGTCAAATGTTGTTGAGCATATGAAAAGAATTCAATTCCAACGGAACACCAAACAGAAGTTTATAGGTGGAATTGATGATCTTCTGGATTCCCTGACAGCACTGTAAAACTTTCCCATCAATTCAAGGAGGTGGTACATGTCCATTATATTCTACCACACCCTGGCCCTTGCTGAACATGATCCACAGCTGCTTGTGGTATAACTTAGCGTCATGCTGAATTGCTCAAAGTGAAAGCCATGAAGCTGAGGATTGTCCAGGGAATGATTGTAGATGTCCCCACTGGTGTCAACAAGAGGGTCGGACACCCTACTGTGCTGTCCCCAGCTCCCCCTCCTCCCAAAGTTGGTCAGAAGGCTCCTGTGAACAATGTCGGTCTGATGGCTGTGAGTATTTCCCACTATGGAAGAGCGGAGAACGCCAGAAATGCAAAAACAGATACTGTCAAGCAAAGGGACAGGTTACCTGCTGCAAGTACAATGTCTTTCTGTGTTTGCACAAAGACGGGGAGTTCTTTCTGCAGTTTTATACCCTAAGACAAACACACAGATACCTCTGAGGAAGAAAGAAACAAATCTCTTCCAAATTTGTGACAGAATCATAGTAAATGAGGGAAAACAGACTCAATGTTCCATATATGGCACAAACGGATTTTGTTCCTCTCAGACCTGATGGGTCATATATGGTACACACACCATTTTGATCAGTTTTATTGATTTTGAATAAATTTTTATTTTTAACGTCTTTTTATGATGTTTTGTAACCATTCTGCATGAAAAAATAATTTTCATACATGTATTTCTACTATCAGGTTCTAGAGGGTTAATTAATGCCATCATATACTGCCTTGATGTTGGCTGTGGCAGCTGCATCTGAATCTGGGAGCAGAACTAAGCCAAAAGTTGTTGGCACATTGCCTGGCACACTGCTGGACTTTGCTGCAAGCAGCATGGAGAACCTGGAGGTTCTGCCTGCTAGCATTGGTTTTGTAGGCTGTCGAGGTGTTTTCTTGGCCTTGATGACTGGTGTCATTTCTTCTGTGTGAACTTCTAACCAATCAGCTAACCTGTTGGTCTTTCTGCCAAAGGATGGCATGGCAGCATTGTAGACAGCATCTGTGAAATGTTCCCATTGTTCTTGGGCATTTTTGGTTGGTGGGCCAGGTAGAGTACCCTCTAATACACGTGCATACTGCTCTACTTTTACTCGGTCACGTG
The DNA here is from genome assembly GCA_030674155.1 of Stramonita haemastoma. Classification (NCBI taxonomy): domain Eukaryota; kingdom Metazoa; phylum Mollusca; class Gastropoda; order Neogastropoda; family Muricidae; genus Stramonita; species Stramonita haemastoma. Next base: position 21,009,185 of record CM060347.1, on the reverse strand, counting down.
TTTTGCTAGTGTCAATGCGAGGTCTGCCCTCCTTTCTTGTGTTGTACAGTCTCTTGGTACGGAGCTTCACACTGCTGCACACCAAAAAATTATCAGTGTCACAATCTGTGCTCTGGTAGCTGTGAGTGATCTTGATGCTGGAAAGGTTCACACATCTGGTGACGATCAGGTCAAGGTGATGCCAGTGTTTGGATTGCAGGTGTCTCTAGGAGACTGGATGGTGAGGCTTTGTGTTGAAAAAGGTGTTGTCTACACACAACCCATGTTGACAAAAAAGATCTAGTAGTTGCTGGCCATTCTCATTCATTTTTCCCATGCCAAAGTAACCAAAGCAGGTGGGCCAGGAGTTGTGGTTGATACCTACTCTGGCATTGAAATCACTGGAGATGAACAGTAACACTTTGTGAGGAATTCTCTTTATAACAGCACTGAGTTCATCATAAAACTTGGTTTTTGCCTCTGCTGTGGATGTCAAAGTTGAAGCATAGGCACTGATTAGACTGATTAGACATGTTTGGAATCAGAGAGTCAGGATACACTTTGCTTCTTCTGCTGGTGAGGTTATAGATCTCAGCAAGCTATTTCTAACTGCTGTGTTCTCTGACCTCATCTGATGGTTTGCCTTTCCAAAACAGGGTGAAGATTCTCTCCCTCACAGATCCTGTTTCTGGGTGCCTGGTTTCTTGAAAAGCAATGATGTCCTTCTGCAGCCTGCTCAGTTCTCTGTCGATGATAGCTGTCTCACAAGCATCATTTACTTCCTGTGGGTTGTCAGAGAAGCCGGGTGTCATTGTCCTTATATTCCGTGTGCCCAATTTCAGTAGGGAGTTTTCAATTTTGTGTTGCATGGTGCACAGTTGTCGATCTGCCTGTTGGTTTTCACTCTAAATCCCACGCACCCAGTGAGGCTAACAGACTATTGTGGGGCAGCACCTTACTGGCTGGGGGCTTCCCAGCTTAAGGCATATGGTAGCTGCCCAGTGATATGCAATGATCTGTCCCACAGATGGAAGCAGACCCTGGCATCTGACTCTACACCAATTGCATTTGCAGAGTTATAACCGGTAGACTGTTGCTTCTCGTGTTAAGTCAATGCTGCAAAGCAAATCTGGAGTCATATCTCCAGAGTTTAAAGCCTGAGTATGTAAGTAGGGATGATAAGTTGTTACCCATGCAGCAGGACCCCTTCTCCACATCATTGGTATGTTCCATTGGAAAGGTAATCGTTGATACAAATGGTTCCAATGCCATTGCAAGAGTTGCCAGAACGTTGCTCTATACAGCCTTGAGCTGCCTTAGGGTCTCCAACTTTTGATTTTTTCCTCAGGGTCTTCTTCCGAAGCCTTTCCTATGAGTAGGTATAGCCACAAAGCAGCGGATGTTTGAAATCAGAATTTTCCTTTTCCCAGATGAACTGTCTTTCCAGACTGATGAGCTCTATCTGCCCACATGACACAGGTAGTACTGGCTTACATGGTTACCAGTAGCAGAACAGACCTCTGACCTGACTGCATTTTATGAACAATTGCATAAGAAATCAAATTTTGAGGATTGTGAAATAAAACAACTAGTGAAACATTTTCACATCTAGATAAAGATGAAGCAAACAGTTTAGAAGGTGAACTTAGACTGAAAGAGGCAAGCTTCGCATTAAGAAATATGAAAAACAATAAAAGTCAAGGTTCAGATGGTTTTACCCCTGAATTCTTTAAGTGCTTTTGGGGATAAACTAGGTGTTTTTACTGTTAGTGCACTGAATGCTGGATTTAGAAAGGAAGAGTTATCCTGTTTTCAAAATCATGGTGTTATTAGATGTAGATAAACCAGGACTTTTTAAATAATGAATTGGATACCAATATCCCTGCTAATGTCGTATACAAAATCACATGTATGGGTAAATCATGCAAAAAGGGCATTGCCTAAATTGTTCAATGAGGATCAGATGGGGGTTATCAGTAACATGTGTATTGGAGATGATTTTAAAACATATTTACGATACAATAGCTATTGAGAAGAACACAAGCTACCAGTGCTTTTATTGACTTTTGTTTTTGAAAAGGCTTTGGATTTGGTCAGTAGGAATTTAACATTCTAAAAGCGTTTGGTTTTCAATGTGACATCTGTAAATGGATAAAACATTTTATACAAATATTAAATCTTTTGTTATTGTTAATGGCAATGTATTAGACCAGGTTGGTGTCTAACAAAGTTGTAGGCAAGGCGATCCACTGTCTCCATGTGTTTTAATTTGTTTAGAAATATTAGCAATAAAGACTCTAGATAATCAAGATATTCCAGGTATAATAATTAATATAATTATCACTCGCCTATTGCTCCCCAGAAGGGAAGCTATGATGAGTATTGGCGCCCACAGAGTATGCAGGCAATTGGAGGCTGGCATTCACAGGCAGGAGACATACAGGCCTTTCCCTCTACATAGCATAACTAAAATAGATGTGTGGTGATGTATAACTGTATGTGAGTATTAGTGGTTAAATACACACAAGAAGTTCCAGGTGAGTACAACATTTTTGCTTGTTTATTGATGACTGATTATCATGTTGACCATATGCTCTGTAAATGAACTGTTAATTGATGTTCTCTGGCAATTGAAGAGACTAGTAAATCATACTGTTCATGTTGCAAATACTTGTTTTTCTACTTCACCGATTTGTATTTCACCTGTGTGTGATAATAACTGCCTGTGTGCAAAACTCTGTACTCACCTGTGTGCTATCCTACCCACCTGTGTGTGGTACTTGACTAAGCATCTCTAACTGCTCTCATTGCGCCTGTGTGCCAGAAGTGCTACTGCTCAATCACTTGTGTGCGACCAGAACTACTGCTTAATCACCTGTGTGCCAAAATATGATGAGTGGAGATAACTGTAACAAAGACACTGGTTCTATGAGTGGAGACTCATTAGAATGGCTTGATGCACGCATGAGTAGCATTTTTTTCATTTTTTGTAATTAGAGGACTTCTTAAACATGTTTTAACAGCCACTAAAGACAAAGACTTGGCCACGCCCTCGCCAAAGCATGCAGAAAAGTGTAGGCGGGATTCCACCTCTGAAGAGGAAGGTGGGAGTGAGGCTGAGTGAAGAGTAGGAGAAAAAGGTAAGTGCATGCGTACTGAGTAGCCTACATGCAACTTCAGAAAAGGGGAAAGTTGCCCCCACCCAATATAGCGCAGTTGAGTCGTCATTGCAGTGGAGTCGTCATCAGAAGGGGAAATATGTGTTGATGACAAGGCCTTGTTGCTGGAATGCCCAGATGATGACCTCTTGAAAGAAATTGAATCAGATCTGGACAACAAAGAAAGAACAGCTGACAAGGTGGAAGATTCTATGGCGGAAATAACCAATAAAGGATTTGCCCAGGGGCTCTCGAAAACATACTTAAAGAAATGCTAGATAAATACCTACATTTGTAATGACATTTTCCCAAAATGCTTTACAAAGTGAGATGAAAAATTAAAAAAGCATTCTTGAATGTTCACAAGGTCTCCAATATTAATATCAAATGGATTAAACCAAGATTATCCATAGAACCAGCCACCATGGCACAGTGGTTAGCACCTTGGATTTTGGACTGGAAGGTCATGGGTTTGAATCACATAAGAGTCATAATGGTTTTTGGACTCTAGCCAGCTCCTACCTAGAATGGGTGTGCTGTGGGCTCAGTGGGAGGAGCGGGCTGCTCAGTCAAGCTTCATCCTCTTTATGGACACACATTTGAGAGTTTTACTCAAATTTCCTGACCAACACTGCAGGTGTCTGTATCTCCTGGACCTGGTTGATTCCAGCGTATATTATGATAGTAAACGTAAGGTACATGCCTGTCAAGTAGTCTAAAAGCAGATGCACTTCTATAGCAGCATTGTTACATCATCCTCATTATCATCCTCATTACCATTGATTATTTCTCATCTACTTCTGGCACAGAGAAATAATGGAGATGCAGCGGAACACACACCAAGTGATTTAGTGGTGTAATGTTAGCTGCCAGGGTAAGTAGTGTTTTTGAGGAGCAGACGTGTCAATGGTGTATTAATTTGTTATAGGTCTATCTATGTCAGGTGAGTGGGCATAGGTGGTTCTCGCAAGAGGGGGGCATCATGCTTGGCTTGCACAGGCGAGTTCCTGGCTGGTCCATCCTGGGAGTCACTGCGCCCTCCTCTACTGGTAAAATGTAGCCCAGTACTACCTGTTGCATTCGGGGAGATGGGACTCATTAGCCCAGTAAGGCAACTCACCTAGGAGAAGGAAAACTCTGACCCCAAACCTCCACTGCCTTGTGGATTGCCCATTGGGGAAAAAGACTTCGGGAGTAAACCCTGAGGAAAAATCCGGAGATGGAGTCCCAAAGGTGGTCCGCTTCTGACTTAAGTAACATTTCGGCAACTCCTGCGACACTGCTGGTACCAAACTGTATCAGCTTCTGCTGTTCCTTTGGATCCATCATCAGTGTAGAGAGGGGGGACCTGATATCTGGGCAACAGCTCATCCTCCATACTGTCCTGCCCAGGCTTGCATCCTGGAGAGGTCACTCCAGCCTCACCTCACAGCGTGGACACAACACAAGAGCAGAAAGATGGACAGGTGGGTGGAGCATTAATCTGAGCTCTACTCTCAAAAGAACACAGTTTCCAACTTAGCCCTCAATGCCATTGAGCCTTTGCCCATCATAGAGGAACTAGATACTGAACCAACCCTTGATGAACTCCGTGAAGCAATTAGCAGCTTAGCTAGCGGCAAAGCACCTGACACCAATGGCATTCCACCAGACCTCATCAAAAGCTGTAAAGACACCTTACCACAGCTCCTTCACAACGTCCTATGCCAGTGTTGGAGGGAGGGAGCCGTGCTGCAAGACATGAGAGATGCCAAGATCGTCACTCTCTACAAGAATAAAGGTGACTGGAGTGATTGTAACAACTACAGAGGCATATCTCTCCTGAGCATCGTAGGAAAACTCTTCGCTCATGTCATGCTTGTGCGCCTCCAGAAACTTGCTGAGCATGTCTACCCCAAGTCACAATGCGGCTTCCGAGCTGAATGCTCCACAGTGGACATGATATTCTCCCTACACCAACTTCAGGAGAAATGCAGAGAACAACGCAAACTCTCTACATAGCCATCATAGATCTGGCCAAGGCCTTTGACCTAGTTAGCAAGGAAGGGCTATTTCAACATCCTTCCAAAAATTGATTGTCCCCCAAAACTCCATAGTCTCATCAGATCCTTTCATGATGACATGAAGGCAACAATCCACTATGAGGGCAGCATGTCCAACCCATTTGACATCAAAAGTGGAGTCAAGCAAGGCTGTAACCGTGCTCCCACCCTCTTTGGCATCTTCTTTGCCCTGTTCCTAAAACATGCTTTTGGAACTGCAACAGAAGGTGTATACCTACGCACCAGATCCAGCGGTCGACTATTCAACCTGGCTCAGCTGAAAGCAAAAACAAAAGTAATGGAGAAAACAATTAGGGACATGCTTTTTGCTGATGATGCTGCTGTCACTTCTCACACTGAGCAAGAACTCCAATGCCTCATGGACAGGTTTTCCCAGGCCTGCAAAGACTTTGGACTGACAATCAGCCTGAAAAAGACCAATGTGCTGTGTCAGGATGTGGTTACTACACCAGCCATCTGCATCAATAACCACCAGCTTGATATCGTACACCAGTTCACATACCTGGGATCCACCATCAGTGACAACCTGTCCCTTGATGCCGAGATCAACAAGTGCGTCAGCAAGGCTGCTACGACCTTAGGACGCCTCATCACCCATGTTTGGGAGAACCCAAAGATGACAATTTTCACCAAGATGGCAGTGTACAACGCCTGCATCATCAGCACTCTCCTTCATGGCAGCGAAATATGGACAACATACTCCAAACAGGAGCGCAAACTGAACAGCTTCCACCTGCGCTCTCTCCGTCGCATCCTCAGCATCCACTGGAGTGACAAAGTTACCAACACTCGGGTCCTTGAGGTTGCAGGTCTTCCCACCATGTACACACTCCTCAGACAATGCAGACTCAGATGGCTTGGTCACATGCAAAGGATGGAGGATGGACGCATTCCTAAAAATCTCCTCTATGGTGAAATTGCCCCCGGCAAGAGAAGCATTGGCCGCCCCCAACTGCGCTACAAAGACGTCTGCAAGCATGACATAAAAGCCCTGAACATCAACACAGAGAACTGGGAGGAGGTAGCGGCTGACCCAGCAATTGGTGCAGTGTTCTCCACAAACAGCTGAAGTGTGGTGAAGAAAAGATCCACACCACAGCAAACGAAAAGAGAGCCACGCTAAAGGCATATACTCCAGCCACCACAACAAGCCACATCTGCATCAGATGCAACAGAGACTGCCTCTCCTGCATTGGACTGACCAGCCACAGCTGGTGTTGTTGCTGAACAAAAGACCGTTCTTTTGGCACGAATTCCATAGTCAACACCGACTGACAGAGGCCTACCTACCTACAAGGTCTATATACTTAATGTGTGGTTATTTGTTTTTGGTGTGTGTGCATTGTTCCTAGCATCAAACAAGGTAAGATCACTTTATTGTATCCAATTTGTCTTTCATTCAAGAAAATTTGCATCAAGGTTTTCAGCTAGTTGGTGGGGCATTGCCAGACAATAATGACATTGTCTCTGTGAGTTTTGATGACAAGGACAAACTAGTCAAAGAATTAGATGATGAATTGATGTTGATGAAGATGAAGAGCAAAAGGTTTCAGTGTCAATTGCAAAATTGGGAAACAAGTGTTTCTTTAAGCAACTGTCAGACAAGAAAGTAAAAAAAAGTTGTCAGAAAAACACTCGCATTCAGCAAGTTGTGAAAAATTGTGTGCCAACAGTAAATGGTGAGGTATGGAAAGTGATGCCAGCTAATGCCAGGAACAGCAATCTCCCATTGGCACACATAGAGTGTCTGGTCATGCGTGCTACAAGTGCTATTGCAAAAGCTATGCAGGCAATTCACAAGGCACAGGGTAAAGCAAATCCAGACCTTTTGGAAACATTGGTATCTTGGTTGACTGACTCTATAGCCCTGTTAGGCCATGCCTCTTAAGACCTGTCTGTCAAGAGGTGGTTGCCAGTAAAACCATGCCTAAAACCAAATATTGCTGCGGAAATTTGTAGTGACTGCACTCCTGTTACTGACAAACTCTTTGGAGGCAATTTGTTTGCGTCTCTCATAGAAGCCAAGGAGTTGGATCTTTTGGGAGCAAGTGTCTCTGAGCCTAGTGGGGCCAGGCATTACAATAATTGGCACCCCAAACAGTTTTTTTGGCCAGTCCTCTGTTTTAGGGAAGAGAAATAACAACCAGTGGACAAGAAACAAGAGGCACTTTGGTGCCATGAATGTAAAGCAAAACAAACTCCAAGCATAGTTCATTGTCAGTCTCAGTCACAGATGGAGAATGAGGTGAGTCAGTTTTATATTTCATTCCTTAAATTGCTTGAAGAATTAAAAACAGAGGCAAGCCAATCTACTGCTGGCAGAATACAGTTCTTTTTTGATCAGTGGAAATTTTTTATCTCTGACCCTGAGATTCTTCAGTCAAGGGAGCAAGAATAGAAATTTACTGTGAACTTGATGGTTTGACACAGAGTTTCCCACCTCAACCAAGCTTATTCAAAACAGAAATGGGTGCCATTGATAAGAAGATTGAAATATCAGATTAAACAAGTGTCATTTCCATGTGTGTGTTTCAGGAGGGCCAATATTTATCACCTATCTTTACTCATCCTAAGAAGGGTAGCACACACATAATGATATTGAACTTAAACAGATCAATAAAGAAATTATCTACCACCATTTTAAAATAAATACTTTACAGTTTGCCCTCAAGCTTATTACAAAAGATTATTTCATGCCATCAGTAGACTTAAAGGATGTTTATTATTCTGTTCTCATATGACAAGAACACAGAAAACTGCTCAGGTTCAGCTGGGAAAATTAATTGTGGGAATTCAATTGTTTGCCAAATGGTATAGCAATGGCACCACAGAAATTCACAAAAAAATGTTGAAACCAGTTTTTGATTGGTTGAAGGAGAAAGGTCATGTTTCATTATCTTATCTCGATGACTGTTAACAGGAAGAAATGAGGTGGAATGCCTACTGAATGTTATGAAGAGTGTTAAACTGTTTCATTCATTAGGTTTTATAATACACCCAGAAAAATCTGTGCTTGGTCCGACCCAGACTATTCAATATCTTGGTGTTATCATTGATTCAAATGATGTGTTTGTTTGAAAAGTTCTATGCATTTCCTTATTTCAGTGTGATTCTGCAAGTTCTCCAAAAAGTACACCAAGAACAGACCACAAGTGTATTGATTGTCCCAAGCTGGAAGACAAGTCTGGTGGCCAGCACTGTCCAGTATGCTGATAGCAGAACCTGTTCCTCTACCAACAGCCAGGGATGTCCTTCTTCTTCCAAGCCATCCATGCATGATACACCCCCTTGTAATAAAAAGTGGAGTCTACATCTTCTGGCATGCAGAATTTCAGGAAAAGGTTTGGAGGGAAAAGATTCACAGATACTGCAGCAGACCTGATGTTGGAATCCTGGTGACCAGCAACTCAGGTTGTATATAATTGCTGCATTAAAACGTGGAAAAACTATGCCCACAACAATTGTTTGGATGGGTCAACACCTGACTCTGTAAATATAGCAAGGTTTTGCTTTCCTGTACTCTGAAGGTGCAAAATATAGTGTGATGAATAGTGCAAGAAGTGCTTTGAGTGCTTATTTTTCTCCACATAGTACCAGTATACACTTTGTAGGTTCTCACCCTGATATATGTAGATTCTTAAAAGGAGTGTTTTGGAAATGCCCAGCATTACCAAAGTACGAACAGACATGGAATGTAGATAGTATTTTGGATTATTTGTAAGAGTGGCCTGAAATACTTGATCTGAAACTCAAACAGTTGACTTTGAGAACTAAAATGTTGTTGTCCCTCTTAACTGGGCAAAAAGTCCAAGCATTAAATACATTGAAAGTGAATGATATTAAGCTTGATCCCAATAGATGTGCAATTTGTTTTCTCTGGGAAAGAGAAGCATACAAAGCCAGGTGTCCACACAGAGCCAGCAAATATTATGTCATTCCCTAACAATGATAAACTGAACTGTGTTTAGTGAAATATCTCCAGAGATATCTGGAGGTCACAAGGGAGTTCTGGAAAGGCTTAGAAGTGATTATCAGTTTTCATTAAGCCTTAAAAATATAAGGCCCTATCTCCAGGGAAACTTTTTCACATTTGGTAAAAAACAGTGCTTAAAAATTTGGAAGCCACAGTACACGTGCTTGCTAGTACCAGTGCAGCTGCCAGTCATGGTGCATATCGTGGATCAGTTATAAAGGTGGCAAGCTGGAGTAGTCAGAAAACCTTATGTACTTTTTTTTTTTTTAAATCTGTGACTCCAAACTTTGGACAGTCAGTTTTGGACACCTACCTTACAGAACAATAATGTGTCATATCTGGCTTGGACTTGGTTGTACAAAGTGAGTCTTCATTGAACAATGCTTCTTCAATTTGTTGCAGACCTGTTTTTTTTTCACTGGATGAGGTGTGGGATGTGTCTTGTGAGTTCACTAGGTTGCTAAAGTCTCGCATGATTTCTCTGTACAAGAAATAGATGAGAAATAATTTCATTATTAAGCAAGGCTTACGCAAGGAATGTGGAGTTTAATTAGTATTATTTCGAATCTATTGGAGGGAAGATAAATTACCCACACTCCCCAATGATTTGAGATAATGCTGATGAACAAGCCCTCCCTATTGTAAGCCTAGTGTACACAAAATGCTAATACTGACTCTTTGGTGCGGGATCTGCTGCTGTATCTTGAGTAATTTCTCTTCCCTCCAATAAATTCGAAGCAATCCTAATTAAACTCCACCTTCTGAGCATATGCTTAGTTTAATTTCAAAATTATCATACAATAATAAAAATTGCCTCTGATTCAGTGACCCCAGTTGCTCTGGTCTCATGGTGACCTCAGATTTAGTTTACAGGTACGCTTCTGTGCCTGTAGTGAGTTTGTGTCAAAGCCTCTTCGGTTAAAGGTTCAGGGGGGGGGGGGGGGCGGTCATTGGAAGGACGTTGTGGTGGTTGCAAACTCAGGCGAGTGACTCACTCAGTCTGGCTCTGCCACTGAGCTGACACTGTCATAAGTAGGGGAGTTAGTAGGTGGTGTCCTGTATATGATAGCTCAGAACAGGCACCACTGAACACCGCCAAAGTGGCCGAGCAAAACTGCAGGGTCCCTCTGGCTGGTGGCCCCACTGTGGCCTGATATTAATGGGCTCCCTGTGGACTCCCAACCCCGAGGACAAGACATAACGAATCTGGGTATGGCTGTGGTGGGGCAATTGAAATGAGCGTTGTGGGAACAGCAGGACAGGAGATGAGGCAGCCAAAAGAAAATTATCCATAGAAGTTTGGGCATCAAAAGAAATGGGAGCAACAAATAGTAATCTTTGTCACTTTATAACGTAGAAATAGACAGCATTGGACATATGTTTTGGCAAAGTACAGTTATCAAAGGTTTTGGCGAACTCTAAAAATGTCTGAATGCGTAAAATTTGCACGTAACAACCTTTAGCCATACTTTGATTCGATAAAGATATAAGCATTGACCGTGTATTTTATCTTATTATCTTTGTTTGGTAAACAATACATATATCATTGTAAATTAAATGGCAGTAGACTGTAGGTCAAGTGTCTATCAAAAACTTGAAAAGAAGATACTTGACAGAGGAACACATCGTAAAGGGGTTTCATAACCTATGTAGTTGTAAGGGAGCGAGGCGTCAGAGACCTCAGCTTCTCCAGGGGCTAGCATATTGAGGGGGGGATTATGATGGTGATGATGATGATAAAGATATTGATGATTTTTTCTTTGTGCAACACAAATGAATATAGATATTTCAAGGTAATGTCAGGAGTATGTCATAATGTGTTGTTTGCACAGAGTATATTGTGTGTGATTTGTATGGTGCTGTAAGCTTCTTTTTTCTTTTTTACACAGTCCCTTTTCTAGTCATGTGTATTCATAAACAACTAGCCTGAATTTTTTCATCTATCTATCTATCTATCTATCTATCTATCTATCTATCTATCTATCTTATCTATCTATCTATCTATCTATCTATCTATCTATCTATCTATCTATCTCTCTCTCTCTCTCTCTCTACATACATACATACATACATACATACATACATACATACATACATACATACATACATATACATACATACATACAGACAGACATACATATGTGTGTGTGTGTGTTCAGATGTCTCCTCTGCTACTGGTAACCATGTAAGCCTGTGCCATGGGGGGGCGGATAGCCTAGTGGTCAGAACATTGCGCTGGCAATTTGAAGACCCGGGTTCGAGTCCGGTCGAGGAAATTTTCTTCCTGGAGTTAACATCAGTGCCGACTCCACTCTCCCCCAAAAAGTCCTTCGGATGAGACTTTAAACCGAGGCCCCGTGTGCGAACGCACGCTGAACATCTTGCGCACACGTTAAATCCTGTTCCGCTTTTCGTAAGAGTAGGCCATCGTGTGCCGGTGGGAACAGATGACAATATTTACAAAACTGCATACACACGGGGACCGGATGAAAAAAAGCACATGATTGCTTATTCTGTTATCCTCGATATAAAAGAATAAATAAATAAATAAATAAATCTCTCTCTCTCTACATACATACATACATACATACATACATACATACAGACATACAGACATACAGACATACATATGTGTGTGTGTGTGTGTGTTCAGATGTCTCCTCTGCTACTGGTAACCATGTAAGCCTGTGCCATGTGGGTAGATGGAGCTCATCAGTCTGGGAAGACAGCTCATTTAAGAGAAGAAAAACTCTGATTCCAAACCTCGGCTGCCTTGCAGCTATACCTTTCTATAGGAAAGACTTTGGGAGTCAACCCTCTGGAAAAATCGGGAGTTGGAGTCCCTAAGGCAGTTGTAGGCTGTATACAACATTCTGGTAACTCCTGCCATGGCACTGAAACCATGTTAATTGGCGACTGCCTTTCCAATTGATCATCCCAGTGACGTGCAGTGGTGTGTGTGTGTGTGGGGGGGGGGGGGGGGGGGTGCCTGCTGCATGGGTAGCAGCTTGCCCTCCATGCAAACTTACCGAGGCTTTGCACTCTGGAGAGGTCACTCCAGTTTCGCTTTTCAGCGTTGACACAACATGAGAAGCAGCAGTCTACCAGCTATAAGTCTGCAAACTTAATTGTCATAGGGTCAGATCCCAGGGAGTGCTTCCCATGCTTCCTACAATGCCATCATGTCCACCTTTAGCAAAAAGACCAGCAAGTCAGCTGATTGTTTGAAGCCCACTCAGAAGAAATAACACCAGTCATCAAGGCCAAGGGAAACACCATAACAGCATACAAAACCAATCCCAGTGAGGAAAACTTCCTGGTTTTTCTGTGCTGCTCACAGCAAAATCAAGCAGTGTGGAAGGCAATGCACGAACAACTATTGGTTTCAGCTCTACTCCCAGATTCAGATTGAAGCTGACACAGGCAACATCAGGGTGATGTGTGACAGCATTAAGCAGGCATTGGGCCCTATACGAAAAACTACAAACTTCCCCTTTGAAATCAGCTACTGGGGAGGTGATTCAAATAGAGAACAATAGATGGAGCACTGGGTAGAACACTTCACTGAATATGTATGCAGGGTAAAATGTAGTCACAGAAGATGCCTTGAATGCCATAGAGTGCCTACCAGAGCTGGAAGAGTTTACAGAACAAATCATAGATGAACTCACCAAAGCCCTGAACTCTCTTGCCTCTTATAAGGCACATGGGAAAGACAGTATTCCTGCCAAAGTATTGAACTGCTGCAAAGAGACACTCATCACCAAGTTGCATGAAATCATCTGCTTCTGTTGGAGTGAAGGCAAAGTACCACAATGAAGGATGCTAACATCGTTACTCGATACAAAACAAATGTGACATAAATGATTGCAATAATGACTGTAGCATTTCCTCCTCAACTTCATTGGGAAAGTCTTTGCATGAGTAGTATCGAAAAGACTTCAAGCACTTGCAGGGCATGTTTACCATAAATTGCAGTTTGGTTTTCCTGCCAACAGATCCACTGTAGACATGATCTTTTCCCTCAAACAACATCAGGAGAAATGTAGGGAGCAAAGACAGCCCCTATTCGTTACCTTCATAGACCTCACAAAGGCTTTCGATCTGGTCAGTAGGGATGGCCTCCTCAAGATCCTTCTCAAGACTGGATGTCTACCAAAACTTCTCAGCATCATCAGATCCTTCAATAAAGACAGGAAAAGCACTGTGTCTTTGACAGCTCAACATCACCCATTTCTTGTGTGTTAAACATAATTTCTTATGTATTAAACATAACCCCTTATGTATTAAACATCATTCTTTATGTATTCATCATCATTCTTTATGTATTAATCATCATTTTTGTGTATTAAACGTCATTTCTTGTGTATTAAATATCATTCCTTGTGCATTAGACATAATTTCGTGTAACTAAACATCATTCCTTGTGTATTAATCATCATACCTTGTGCACTGAACATCATTCTGTGGACTTGAGACATAAAACTTTAACACTTTTGCCTAAGGTGGAGGCAGGTCTGGGACCTCACCATTGAGACTTCCAACCTAGTGAGCTTAATTAGATGAGTTTTTTTTTCTGAAACTAAAATTTGTCAAGTTAAACCCATGAAGGAAACTAAGGAAAGAAATGATAAGCAAAACAAGAATGTAACCAAAAACAACAACAACAACAAAATTCTATGAAAAAAATAAAAGAAAGCGCTGAAAGGAAGTAAAAGTTATGGATGGAAATAGGAGATTTTTATGAAGGAAAAAGTAACTGATAAAACGATAGGGTGGCCCTCAAGGAATGGACCCTCATGCAAGGTGAGTACAAAATGAATTTTTAAAAACTAATATGGTTGTGTTGGCTTGTCTCAGAGATAGAGGCCACTTTGGAATGAATACGTTGACTTAGGTGGGTAATCTACAACCCAGACGTGACAAATAATAGTGATCCTTCTGCAGTAGCAGAGGAAAACACCCACAGAAAGGACACTTTTTTCCGTAAATATGAAAGTTATTCCCTGTGAAATTTCAGGGTGTTTGGTCACACTTCAAAAGGACAGAGGAGGTCCTTATAAGAATTTGAATTACACGTTTATTCATGGCCACGTTATAAAACTATGAAATATGAAGTGAACTGGACTAAAACTGAATGTATGATCTTCAATGTGATATGTTATTATGTACAGCCAGGTAAGAAGAAGAAGAAGAAGAAGAAGAAGAAGAAGAAGAAGAAGAAGAAGAAGAAGAAGGAAAAGAGAAGAAGAAGAAGAAGAAGAAGAAGAAGAAGAAGAAGAAGAAGAAGAAGAAGAAGAAGAATACATGGAGTTTGTATAAGCGCTCGCATTCGACCCATACAACACTCAAGCAATCAATAACAATTTACAATTTACACTTTCAACAAATTCGAATGTACACCCATACCCACGCACAGGTACAAAGTTAATCATAAAATCTTCATGATAAATAAACCCCTGTGTAGAGAGATCTCTTTCTTTGTGTGATCTCTTGTTGATTGGAGAGATTGCATTAGTTTGCTGAAGGTTGCTGTAAGTATATGTATGTAAATGCATATGACTGATCACATGACAAACAAACACCATGGAGAAGAGATGCAAATAAAGTAGGTCACCACCCTAAACTGAGACCGTGTTGAAGGTTGGAGAATTGTATAGCTGGTTTGTTTCTCCCTCATTTTGCACAGTAATAGAGGATGCAGAAAGGACACAGCCAAAACTAACTGCTGTTTGCCCAGGCATAGACTATCTTTTGAATCAAGACAGCACAGATGTGCCAATCCTGAACATGAATGTGTCAAACAACTGTAGGCACCATGGATACAGGTTATCAAAGAGAAAGCTAAAGGGGGTGATGTACAGGGTGTGTGATGATCTCAGCAGCTTTTGCTTGATGCGAGTGCAGGTACCACCTGGTATGTATGCACAGGTCAGGGTTCAGCAGCAGTCCTTGTGGTGTGATTCTGGAGATTGGAACACACATGTAATTGAGTGTAGTGAACAAGTGGAAATTCTGATAGGATGCAGGCAATATGCATTTGACATATTCCTGGTTTCAAATGGAAACTGTGTGTATCTGGTACACACAAACAATCCTTTGGTGAAAGTTCATATCGAAGCAAGGAAGCGTTATAGTTCAGTTATAAAATATGGCTCATCTATATCTGAATGTATAGCAATACCATCTGTTAGACCAAACACACCATTTACAGAAGACATAAGCGTGTCCCCTGGAAGTGTCATCATGCTCAGTGTTCAGAGGTCCTTTCAATCCAATGACTGTTCTGATAAATGGCAGTTGAGACTGATGTACAGAAAATCAAATAAGTCTGATAGATGTGTTGCATGTGTCTGTTTGAACAGTATGTCACCAGCTTCTGTCATCAACAGTTCACACCTTCAGATTGCATTCAGGTATAAAGAATATGTGCATAGTTATCTCATTCTGTCCTTTGCTGGTCTTCCTGCAAATGAACAGCCCCACAAATTGCTTGGTGGACTTTTCAATTGCTCCGTTCAACATTACTCAACTTTTGGTCCTCACCTGGACTGCAACGTGAAGACAGAGTGTGAGGACGGACGTGATGAGACAGAGCACTGTGCCTTCAGCAGTCCTGCCTGTCAGGGCTTGGTGGCTTCACGCAACAAATGTTTCAAACTCATCAAACGAAACAAGCTGACACCTTTCAAGATGTTTTATCATATATGTCAGGCCTCAGAAGGAAAACTGGCATCAATTAAAAGCAGAAATGAATCATTGAACTCTCTTAACATTTTCAAAAAGTTTGCCCTCATTGAAGTTCTTCTGGGTGGCATAATGGGTTGGGAAAACAGACCCTTCGTGTACAGTAGATTTCGTATGTGGTCTGATAACACTGTGATCTATTACATGATCCACTCTAGGGATGGATATGTTGGATCTCCATCACGTATTGTTCGTTCAATGTCTTTCATTCCACTGATGACCTTTACCTTTTGGGATAAGAAAACAGTAGTAGAAAATCATGCATTATGTGAGATACAGAAACAGACATTCGGCATGACTTCTTCACATATCAGGCTAACTCATTTACATTCCTTTCAGACAGTCTTAACAGGCACACAACAGCGTTTGTTTATGTGTGCAAACCACCAGTCTATTCACACCTTTTTGCTGTGTGATCCCAAAAGCCAGTGTATGAGTGTGAAACATTTGGCCTCTTGCCCATTTTCAAAAGTGACTTTTGCACAGAATCGTTTTTTCCAGAAGGAAAATGTGACCCTTTTGGAGGAACTCAGAGTTCAGTACGCCATGTTCAGATGTAGTGATGAAGCACACTCAATTCAATACACACTTGTGTGTAATTTCCGGCAAGACTGTCTGGACAACAGTGATGAATCATTCTGTCATCATCCTCAACAACTTGGCTTTCTGTGTTCTAACGGCCAGTATGTTCTGCATGGCCAGCGATGTAACGAATATTCAGACTGTTTGGATGACTCTGATGAGAAAAATTGTCAGGAAGATCGATGCTCACATTGTCATCCAATCAGAGATGGAAAGAAATTGCCAACACTGTATGTCAACCTTGATGGCAGTGGTCTTTCTACACACCATGCTATGAAAAACAATGAACCCTGTCCTAGCAGTCATTATCTTTGC
>CM060347.1:20972368-20984868 GCA_030674155.1 Stramonita haemastoma | reverse complement strand
TGGTGAGAGAGAGAGTGTATGCATACAGTACGATATTGTCTTGGTGCCGTCCGGTCTTTTACCGTGCAAAAGTAGGGTTGGACGGGGCTGAAAACAGCTCTTTGGCTGGTATTTCTGCTCAAAACGGCACCTTTTTCGGGCGGGGGGTGGGTATGCATGCGCGCACGCGCGCGCGTGCTGGTGTTTATCAGTGTGTTTGTTTGTGTGCGAGCATGTGGCGACGACCCTCCAATTTGCCCTTGTGCATCATGTTGCTGTATATTGTCATTATTCCGTTGGACAATGCTTGCATTTTGTCGCGTACACTTACCAGCTTTCCTTGACAGAAACTAGCTTTCTTAGCTCTTGAGGGCTCTCCTGTCGCCACAAATGCGACGCCACACTTATGCAAGATGATGGGAGAGAGTGTATGCATACAGTACGATATGGTCTTGGTGCCGTGGGGTCTTTTACCGAGCAAAAGTGCGGGTTGGACGGGGCTGAAAACGGCTCTTTGGCTGGTATCTGTGCTTAAAACACCTTTTTCGGGCGGGGGATGGGTATGCATGCAAGCACGTGCATGTGCGCTTGTGTTTATCATGTGTTTGTTTGTGTTTGTGCATGTGGAGACGACCATCCAGTTTGCCCTGGTGCATCATATCGCTGTATAGTGTCATTATTCCGTTGGGCAATTATTGTTTTTTGTCGCGTACACTTACCAGCTTTCTTTGACACAAACTAGCTTTCTTAGCTCCTGGGGGCTCTCCTGTCGCCACAAATACGACGCCACACCTATCCAAGATGGTGGGAGAGAGTGTATGCATACAGTACGATATTGTCTTGGTGCCGTGGGTCTTTTACCGTGCAAAAGTGTGGGTTGGACGGGGCTGAAAACGGCTCTTTGGCTGGCATCTGTGCTCAAAACGGGACCATTTTTTGGCGGGGGTTGGGTATGCATGCGCGAACGCACCCGTGTGCTGGTGTTTATCAGTGTGTTTGTTTGTGTGCGAGCATGTGGCGACGACCCTCCAGTTACCCCTGGGGCATCATTTTGCTGTATATTGTCATTATTCCGTTGAGCAATGCTTGTTTTTTGTATGGTACACTTACCAGCTTTCCATGACAAACTAGCTTTCTTAGCTGTAGGGGGCTCTCCTGTCGCCACAAATCCGACGCCACACCTATCCAAGATGGTAGGAGAGAGTGTATGCATACAGTACGGTATTGTCTTGGTGCCGTGGGGTCTTTACCCGTGCAAAAGTGGGGGTAGGACGGGGCTGAAAACGGCTCTTTGGCTGGTATATGTGCTCAAAACGGCACCTTTTTTGGGCTGGGGGTGTGTATCCAAGCGCGCATTTCCGTGCGTGCTGGTGTTTATCAGTGTGTTTTGTTTGTGTGCGAGCAGGTGGCGACAACCCTCCAGTTTGCTCTGGTGCATCATATTGCTGTATATTGTCATTATTCCGTTGGACAATGCTTTTTTTTTGTTTTTGTCGCGTACACTTACCAGCTTTCATTGACACAAACTAACTGTCTTAGCTCTTGGGGGCTCTCTTGTCGCCACAAATCCGACGCCACACTTATGCAAAATGGTGTGAGAGAGTGTATGCATACAGTTCGATATTGTCTTGGTGCCGTGGGGTCTTTTACCGTGCAAAAGTGTGGGTTGGACGGGGCTGAAAACGGCTCTTTGGCTGGCATCTGTGCTCAAAACGGCACCTTTTTCGGGCGAGGGGTGGGTATGCATGCAAGTACGCGTGCGTGCGCTGGTGTTTATCAGTATGTTTGTTTGTGTGCGAGCATGTGGCGACGACCCTCTAGTTTGCCCTTGGGCATCATATTGCTGTATATTGTCATTATTCCGTTGGGCAATGCTTGATTTTTGTCGCGTATACTTACCAGTTTTCTTTGACACAAACTAGCTTTCTTAGCTGTAGGGGGCTCTCCTGTCGCCACAAATCCGACGCCACACCTATCTAAGACGGTGGGAGAGAGTGTATGCATACAGTACGATATTGTTGTCGTGCCGTCGGGTCTTTTACCGTGCAAAAGGGGGGGTTGTACGGAGCCGATTATTGCTTTTTGGCTGGCATCTGTGGTCAAAACGACACTTTTTTCGGGTGGGGGGTGGGTATGCATGCGCGCACGCGCGTGTGCGCTGGTGTTTATCAGTGTGTTTGTTTGTGTGCGCGCATGTGGCGACGACCCTCCAGTTTGCACTGGGGCATCGTTCTGCTGTATATTGTCATTATTCCGTTGGGCAATTATTGTTTTTTGTCGCGTACACTTACCAGCTTTCCATGACAAACTAGCTTTCTTACCTCCTGGGGGCTCTCCTGCCTCCACAAATGCGATGCTACACCTATCCAAGATGGTGGGAGAGAGTGTATGCATACAGTACGATATTGTCTTGGTGCCGTGGGTCTTTTACCGTGCAAAAGTGTGGGTTGGACGGGGCTGAAAACGGCTCTTTGGCTGGCATCTGTGCTGAAAACGGCACCTTTTTCGGGCTGGGGGTGTGTATCCAAGAGCTCTTTTGCACGCGTGCTGGTGTTTATCAGTGTGTTTGTTTGTGTGCGAGCATGTGGCGACGACCCTCCAGTTTGCCCTGGTGCATCATATTACTGTATATTGTCATTATTCCGTTGGGCAATGCTTGGGGGTTGGACGGAGCAAAAAATTGCTCTTTGGCTGGCATCTGTGGTCAAAACGACACTTTTTTCGGTCGGGGGGTGGGTATACATGCGCGCACGCGCGTTTGTGCTGGTGTTTATCAGTGTGTTTGTTTGTGTGCGAGCATGTGGCGACGACCCTCCAGTTTGCCCTGGCGCATCATACTGCTGTATATTGTCATTAATCCGTTGGGCATTCATTGTTTTTTGTCGCGTACACTTACCAGCTGTCCTTGACACAAACTAGCTTTCTTAGCTGTAGGGGGCTCTCCTTTCGCCACAAATCCGACGCCACACCTATCCAAGATGGTGGGAGAGAGTGTATGCATACAGTACGATATTGTCGTGGTGCCTTGGGGTCTTTTACCGTGCAAAAGTGGGGGTTTGACGTCGCTGAAAACGGCTCTTTGGCTGGCATCTGTGCTCGAAATGGCACCTTTTTCGGGCAGGGGGTGGGTATGCATGCGCGCACGCGCGTGTGCGCTGGTGTTTATCAGTGTGCTTGTTTGTGTCGCGCATGTGGCGACGACCCTCCAGTTTGCCCTGGTGCATCATTTTGCTGTATATTGTCATTATTCCGTTGGGCAATGCTTGTTTTTTGTCGCGTACACTTACCAGCTTTCCTTGACACAAACTAGCTTTCTTAGCTCTTGGGCGCTGTCCTGTCGCCACAAATCCGACGCCACACCTATCCAAGATGGTGGGAGAGAGTGTATGCATATAGTACGGTATTGTCTTGGTGCCGTGGGGTCTTTAACCGTGCAAAAGTGGGGTTTTGACATAGCTGAAAACGGCTCATTGGCTGGCATCTGTACCCAAAATGGCACCTTTTTCGGGCGGGGGATGGGTATGCATGCGCGCACGCGCTGGTGTTCATCAGTGTGTTTGTTTGTGTGCGCACATGTGGCGACGACCCTCCAATTTGCCCTGGTACATCATATTGCTGTATATTGTCATTATTCCGTTGGGCAATGCTTGTTTATTGTCGCGTACACTTACCAGCCTTCCTTGACACAAACTAGCTTTCTTAGCTCTTGGGGGCTCTCCTGTCGCCACAAATGCGACGCCACAGCTATCCAAGATGGTGGGAGAGAGTGTATGCATACAGTACGATATTGTCTTGGTACCGTGGTTTCTTTTACCGTGCAAAAGTGAGGGTTGGACGGGGCTGAAAACGGCTCTTTGGCTGGCATCTGTGCTCAAAACGGTACCTTTTTCGGTCGGGGGGTGGGTATGCATGAGCGCATGCGCGCGCGCGCTGGTGTTTATCAGTGTATATATTTGTGTGCGTGCATGTGGCGACGACCCTCCAGTTTGCCCTGGTGCATCATATTGCTGTATATCGAGGGATACCTGCCTGAAGCGGCTATCGCGGATCGACGTAGTTTCGAGAAAATGTTTTTTTAAAGTTTCACATCGCTGTGGGCTTTGTGCCTTTTATGCTGTATCCTTTAGCCTGTGAGAATTATTTTGTCACATATATTTGCTTTTCATATCTGAAGTTTCGATGGCAACAAGTATTGTTTTTCTTGAATAACTCCTTGTTCAGCCACAGTAGGAGCTAGCCAAGTTGAAAAGATGATAAATGAAACGAAACTAGCCCGCCATGATTGCCGAACCTGCTAAGGGCGGCACAGGCATTGCGCTGTGGCGGGAAAGTAAAATTAACTAAGGATGCCTGAAGGGCCCGTCTACTTGAAGTGTGTTTGACAAGCCTCTAGCCTGCCAGCTGCTGTTCCGCCGGAAACGGCGACTTGGCGTCAGGCAATTACCGTAGGGAGGGCTGGACAGCTCTGGGACCATGAAAAGTATAAATTAGGGACCGCGAGAAGCGGCTATTTCAGAAAATATTTTAACAAAATTTGCTCTCAGATAATACAGGAGATCAAGAAGCAGTATCTATGAACCCCAAAACGCATACATAAGTCTATCACTTTATATTTCCGATTTTTTAAACTCTGAGAAAGAAGGTTGACTCACTCACTCACTCACTCTCTCTCTCCCCCCCTCCCCCCCCCCCCCCTCTCTCTCTCTCTCCCAATTTTGTTTGTTTATCAAATCTGTCATGCAAATATTTGTAAATTCATAATTTTGTTTGATGTCATGTTTCCTGTCTTATATGTTTGCTGTTATATCAGTTTTTCTATTGCCTTGATTTCGTTTATTCCGATTTAAATCGAAGATGTAATTATTCTATTGTTTCCATCGGTGATATCTCTTACTCCATTCTCACAAACACAAACACATACACACACACTCGCTCACACACAGACACAGAACAGCAGACAGACAGACACACACACACAGACGCACACTCACACACACATACAAACACAAACCATACACAAACATACACACATGCACACACACACACACATACACACACACACACACACACACACACACACACACACACACACACACACACACACACACACACACACACAAACACACACGCACAGACACACACACACACACACACACACACACACACACACACACACATACATACACACACAAACACACACACACACACGTACGCACGCACGCACGCAGCACACGCACGTGCACACGCGCATGCACGCAGGTAGGTACGCACACAGTATAACTAAGACCATTTATTAGCCTAATTACACAACCCCCCCCCCCCCTTATTTTACCTGATAGGAGAGGCAGGTTGAAATGAACAGAGGGGTGGGGGGATTATCTCCTAGGATACTGTGGACACTTATGCCATCTTTAGCTACTTGACGTGTTTAGGCTAGGCTTGTCACACCCCAGCACAGGTAACAGCAGGGCTTAACTCTGGGCTTGCCACATCCTTTGACATCACCTCCAGTGGCCTCTCAACCTTGCCAGGAGGAAATGCCAGCTGCCTCATCTCTAAGTGATGGGTTAGAATGGGACCTAGGTATACCTAGGTGATGTGTTAAAAGGCTGTGTCAAATTAGCAGTTGAATCAACTCTCTGATGGAGAGAAACTAACAAGAAAACAGTAATCCCTCTTTAAAACCTCTGACCTAAGCAACTTACACTGTCCAGCCAAGTGGAACACTTCCTTTCTATACTTATGCACACACACACACACACACGCGCGCGCACGCACGCAAGAACACACACAAGAACACACACACATTATTTCATAGATTCTTTTTTTATGTCTTAAGTAATGGTATTGGTGACATTGTAACAGATATAAGCTGTTTATTTCACACTGTATGATTTTAAAAAAAACTTTAAATGTGTGCATGCGCGTACGTGCATACGCGCTGTGTGGACGAGCGAGCGAACGCGCGCGCGCGCGTATGTATGTGTGTGTGTGTGTGTGTGTGTGTGTGTGTGTGTGGTGTGTGTGTGTGTGTGTGTGTGTGTGTGTGTGTGTGTGTGTGTGTGTGTGTGCTTGTGTGCGTGTCTTTTGAGTTTTTTTTTTTAGATGGTTGTTTTTGTTGTTATTGTTGTTGCTTGTATTATCTATAGGCATATTTTATTTTTAAGGCTGTTGAAATCATGTTAGTTAATGTTGGTGAATTGTTTTGGGGGGTTCTCTTTTTTTTCTTTTTTCTTTGGTTTGTTAGGGGGTTTTATTTGTTTGTTTTTTTTCTTTCTTTAGATAGATGGCTTGATGAAAAAAGGCAAATCAAAGCTTATTCAATGTACCATCTGGAAATAAAAATTCGATTTGATTTGATTTGACTCACACATACAGTCGAAATGTAGATCTATAGAAACAGAAAAAAAAGCGATCACAAAACAAATTTCTTTTTCAAATGCAGTGCTTTTGTTTACTCAAATGGGCTTTGCCCTTTAAACAAATAAAGAAACCACCGCCATCATTACTCACACACATTAACAGTCTGGCTAACCAACATCTCAGACAGAGCTAAATGCTTATCTCACACACACACACACACACACACACACCACACACACACACACACACACTAATATATATATATATATACATATATATACATATATATACATATATATACATATATACATATATGTATACATACATATATACATATATATATCTATATACATACATATACATATTTATATACATATATATATGTCTATATACATTTATATATATCTATATACATATATATATACACATACATATATATATATCTATACACATATATATATGTATACACACATACATATATATATATTTATATGTATATTAATATATTTATATGTATATTAATTATTATTATATATATATATATATATATATATATATATATTTTTTTTTTTTTAAAGGCCTCAGTTGCATGCAGATCATGAAGCACAATCTTTTTGTTAATTATGTTTTATGTCTTTTTTTCCCTCTTTTTGTGTGGGTGCTCTACACGTCTTTCTTCATTGGCCAAAAAAGAACAACAACCCAACAAACAAAAACTTATAACTAAATAATTTTCAGTCTCTCACTCACACACACACACACACACACACACACACACACACACACACACACACACACACACACACATATATATATATATATATATATATATATATATATATATATTTTATTGTTATTATTTATTTTTATTTTTATTTTTAAGGCCTCAGTTGCATGCAGATCATGGAGCACCATCTTTTTCATATCTTTTTGGTGGGCACTTCACACGTCTCTCTTCATTGGCAAAAAAAAAAAAAGCGCTCAAAAAAGCAACAACAAAAAAGGATAAATGTGCCCCTTTCCCTTCCCTTCTTTTCCCTGTCATCCATGAACCTGAGTCAGCACTTCTCTTACCTACCTACGTCCAGAGCACTAACTGCCCCAGTGTGAATTGCTGCCTGTGTCTATTCATGTTCAGCGGCAGTGAACAGTCGGCTGGGTTTATTGTTGCTCTAGTGTGTGCTGCTGCTGCATGCCTTTCTACACGTGTAAACAGTGATATACATTTGTCTGGGTTTATGTTTGCTCTAGTGTGTTTGTGGAAGTGTTAAGTTTTTATCCTTTATTTCTTTTTTTTCTGGCTTTTGCTGCATGCTTTCCTGACAATTTTGTGCCTTTGTGTTTCCTGGGCCTAGAAATTCATTCAGCGGGTATTGCAGCGTGGTCACTACAAATAAAGATGACTATTTCCTGACCTAACATCAGTTGTGACAGGACTATACCAGACTTCATTTTTAAACAGATCATCTGAATGCATTCAGGGAAAATAGAGCTAGTGATGACCTGATATCAGGGACTGTATATAACAAGGTTCACAATGGGACTATGAATTAAATGCATATGGACAAATACTTCATTTGAATTCACAAAACAGCGCCAAAAAACCCTCTGGAGTTTTGCAAACACTAAAAAAAAATCATTTCAAAGCCATTATCCATTCAGAAAATTGGGGAAACAAGCCCTCAAATAATCTCTAGCCCAGCTTATATCAAACCATCTAAGGATTTTTAAAAAGTATACAGCTTTATAATCATACCACCAGAATAAAACGAGAGGAAACTCGTAATTTATAACTAATAAACCTAACAAAACTATCAGGGCACCCAAGCACTTTTCAACGGATTGATGAAATAGAAAAAAGGAAAACTTTTTATTTTTGTTATTTTTTTTAGCAATGATCATTTATAGGATTATGAAAACTTTTGGAATTGAAAAAAGAAATCTGTTTATATCAATAATTATTAGAAGAGTATCTTTAATATTTTTTTCAACACCTTTATAAGAAAAAAATATTGAAAGAAACCTATGTATAAACAAAGTCAATAGACAATTTTGGAACATTACATGGTGATCAACTCTTCAGTATAAAGGGAGGAACCTTATTTCATGACACCAACTCAATAAGAATGAAAGTTAATACTTCATACCAACTAGTTCAGTAGGAAGGGAAAAGCTTCATACAACACCAACTTACTACACAGGGAAGAACTGTAAACCTTGAAAAGAACTAGATTAATCTGAATCAAAATCTACACGTGGAAAGTGACACAGATGAAACAGGGCATGGACTCCATACACTACAGCAGGCCCTTTTCCCCAGTACTACAACTGTCAAGAGTTAGCTTTTGCTTTAAACTAACATTTGTCCAAAAAAAAAAAAATAATAATAATATAAAATAATTTAAAAAAAACAAAAAAAAAACAACATTCGTCTGCATGTCTTTTCTCTTGCACAAATAGAAACACTAATAATGATGATGATATATGGGATTTATACAGCGCTTATACCGTTTTCTGAGGAATGAAGTATTTTCCGCTAGCCAGTAAGTCAAACCCCTCTTTCCCTTTAGTGTTGTTCTCTCATGCAACTGTTGTTCCAAGCAATGCAATCAATGTGAAGGTAACTAGGTTGGCAACAACTCAATATGAAGGGAAGAGTTTTATACCTAATAACACCTGGCTCAATAACAACTACCTAATAACAACTAGAATAAAGGAAATAACTTCTTTGATATCAACCAACTCATTCCAAGGAACAATTTTACTTTTTTTTTTTTTTTTTACACCAACCCATATTAAGAAAATAACCTTTTACACGTGTACCAGCGAACTCAACCTGAAGGAAAGAACTTTTTGCTTTGATAGAACTAACTCAATATAAAGGGAAGAGCCTGCTAACACCAACTAAATGAATATGGAAGGGAAAACTTTATACTCTGATACAAAAAACAAAGAAATATGAAAGGGGGAGCTCTATACTTTTGTAATAACTGGATCTGAACGAAAAAAGTTTACAGTTTGATAACTATCTTGATACCAAGCTTGGAACTTTATTCTTTGAGCCAACTTGTTCAATAGCAAGGGGATAATTCTATTCTATGACACCAACTTATTTCATGGAATGAAAAAAACAACAACCCAAACTTAGTGACAACTCAAGAGGAAGGAAAGAGATCTACACTAACCAACCAAGTGACTTAATGTAAAAGAAAAAAAACAAACCTTATACTTGATAACAAGTAGAATTTGAAGTCAAAACTACGTGTCAAGCTATTGAGGTAAAACCGTGTAACTCTCATACATCAAGCACTTTTTCAGTATTGCCGTTATTTTCAAAGGTTATCAGGACACTGGTTTTTTCTGTTGTTATATAGCTCCAGCAAGATATCCAATTTATGGACTGTGGTCGCAAGCCATCCTACTTTGGTCCTGCAGAAAACTAAAAATAGAACAATTCTTGAAGCATCAGTGCTCTGCAAGCATAAGGATGCTATAATCATTATTTATTTTTCTGCATATCATCTCTTTTGCAAATCATGTCTCTATCACGGTATTCTCCGGAATAAAATATTTCCAAGGGGTCAGTACCCCCAAACCCCTCTTTTCCTGTGCTGCTGTTCCCTTATACAGCTGTGTCCCCATACTGCAGAACTGAGTCAGAGTTAAGGAATCCGTGTCAAAGAGATAATAGTTAGGATCAAACTGGTGAAGTGTTAGGGTTTGCGGCATGGGGCAAGAACTAGGGTTAGAGTGGAGTGTTGACAGCTCCAGGGAACAGCACTACAGGGAAAAAGGAGTATCGGGAAAAGTACTGCTCTTTCTTCAAACATCCTGCACTCAGCTTGTGCATAGTTTTCTCTCTTAAGCTGATCCCGCAAAGTCGAGGCAAAATGATTTGTTTCTGTGAAATAGGCGATGCTATACCAGTAATATCTATGGCAAAGATTTGCATCACAACAAACGTCTGAAGCCAAGTGTACATTTCCAGGAGTTTTCATTTCGTCTTTGTTTTGTACAAGTACTTCTGATCCGAAATCATATTTAGAATTTTGAGCATTTTGGGGGCCAAAACAAAACGACGTTGTAAGCCAGTAAAAGCATTACAATGTTCTTTCAAAAGCAATCAAAATAGAAAATTGAGCGCGGGCCTGTGTGTGTGTGTGTGTGTGTGTGTGTGTGTGTGTGTGTGTGTGTGTGTGTGTGTGTGTGTGTGTGTGTGTGTGTGTGTGTGTTGTGTGTGTGTGTGTGTGTGTGTGTGTGTGTGTGTGTGTGTGTGTGTGTGTGTGTGTGTGAGTGCCTATTGTGTTTGGGATCTAATCCTCGCCCTCTCTCAGTATAAGAAAAACGTCCTCATATTACCACAAGCTGGGATATGAAGAAAATGACCTTTTACTTTGGAACCGAAAAATTAAATAGAAAGAAAAATATTATAATACATGTAGTAGCAAAATATTCAAGAAAGAAAATACTTAGGAACTATTTCAACATAGAGGAAGATCTTTATACTTCGACACCTTTGGTACCAACTAAAAAGTAAAGAAAAAACTTTATACTTTGATAGCAATAACTCAATACAAAAGGTTTTTTTCCCTAGTTTTGACACGAACTAATTCAATATATAAGAAAGAATGTTTTAAATTGATACCAGCTAACTTATTATGAACGAAAGAAACTTAATGCTTGGACACCAAATAACTCCTCCAAAAAACTTTATGATTTGATGCTAACAATCACTATGAAAGGGAGACTATCATACCTTTACACAAACTGAATAGGAAGGGGGAAAAACACAAAATTTAAAACTACCTCAATATAAAAGAAAAGGCTTTGGACTTTGATGCCAACTTAATAATACAAATGAAGGAATTTTATACTCCCATACCAAATAACTCAACATGTAGAAAATTATTCAATGAAAAGAAAACTTGGATACAAAATAAATGTGAAAGACATGTTTATACTTTGATACCAACTACTCAAATGTAAGCTAAATAAAAGTTTTATGAAAAATGATGGAACAAAAATAAAAGACCTTCATGCATATGGTAAGCAGCTAACTGGATATTGGGGAAAGAGCTTTACACCTTGATATCACCTAACTAGACAAGGAGTAAGGAACTCTACACTCTGACAGTAATAAAACAATCTGAAATAACTGTATACTTTGTATATGCTTATTTGACATGGAGGAAACAGCTTTTGCTTTAATTCTAACAAACCTGATAAAAAATTAACTTTAATATTAAGGTAAAAAAAAACTTGTACTTTGATACCAGTTAACTGAAGAAATGGCCTCTTCCTTGAATAAAAACTCACTCACCATATAGGAAAGAAGTTTATACTTACATACAATCTAGCCCGATGGGAGGAAGAAAACTTTACACTGATGCCAACTCACTCGATATGAAGGAAAGATTTTTATGCCTTGAAGCCATCTAACCAAAAATGAAGGAAAGACTTCTATACTTTCATACCCCCTGGTTCAATCTGAAGGGAAGAGGGTATAGTTTTAATACAAACTCAGTATGAAGGAAATAACATTGATACTTGATTATGTATTAGGGACAATTTTTTTACCTTGATTCCAGCGAGCTAAATACCATAAAAACACTTTATACTTTGATTCCAACTGACCCTACATGAAGGAAAGAAACGAGACTTCATCCTTTGTTTACTACTAGCTCAATATGAAGAAAGAAAACTTAATATGCGGACACCAGCTATGAGGTCTGACATTAAGTAATTACAGCAGAAACAGAAAGACTACAAAATATCGGCGAATTTTGATATGGAAGGGAAAATACATTTTGATTAATAGTATGCTTCACAAACTAACACATTTATAAAATGTCACGAACTTGAATTATTTTTTTCTTTTACTTGTCCTTGCAACTAACTAGCGTGTGATAAAATGTAGGGAAGAAAACTGACAGAGCTGGGTGATTTGAGGGCTATGTTTCTCCTCACAGTTTAAAACAAACCAAAACCATTTCAGTGTAGGTAGGGAGGGGGACGGGACAGCCTGATTGATTAGAGCGTTGTGCATTGCGCTCATGATATGCTGCCCCGGGTTCGAATGCCGTTCAAGGGGATGTTTTCCTCTGGAGTTAACATCAGAGCCGACTCCACTGGTATTACCTCATAGGGTGCTTCCATTT
>CM060347.1:20964868-20967368 GCA_030674155.1 Stramonita haemastoma | reverse complement strand
TGACTAAGTGTTTATTTATATGTTTTTCCAGGGGTTTTGAAAGAAGGGATATAATAGAGATTGACCTATAATTTGAGGGATCTGAAGTGTCACCAGATTTGTAGATGGGGATCACTTTAGCAGTTTTGAAGGCATTGGGAAAATAGTTCTTTTCAAGACATTGGTTATATATATATATATTATATATATATATATATATATATATATATATATATATATATATATATATATATATATATATATGTGTGTGTGTGTGTGTGTGTGTGAGAGTGTCTGTGATAACTGGAGCTGAAAGTTTTAGAATTCTGCTGTCTATTCCATCAAGACCTCGTGTCCTTGACTGTTTGAGGTGAATCATGTAATTATGGACCTCAAAAACAGAAATAAATGGTATGTGGAGTTTTGAGGGAATATGCTTTTCTTGGCAGTATTGTTTTAATGTGTTTAGGTTATTGGATTTTGAATTGTCATTGCTAACAACATTAGTAGAAACGTTTATGAAGTGATTGTTGAGTTGTTCAGCAGTAACATCTTTGATTACATTTGATTTGGAAGATGATTGTTTGTTTGTTATTTGATTAATGGCCCTCCAAATGATTTTTGAGTTTTGTTTGGAAGATAGTAAATCTTGGAAATATTTCTTTTTTTCTTGACGTTTCTGTGAGTTTATGGCGTTTCGTAATCTTTTTGACTCTTCTGGTATTTATGTTTTTTTAAGAAATCTCTAAGATAGCATGCTTCTTCTAGTTCTTTTGTGAGCCAAGGCGGTTTGGGGACATGTTTGACCCTTATGGTTTTAAGTGGAGCTATGTTTATTGTAAATTTCAGTGAAAGTTTTTATCCAAAACTCGATGGCCGAGTCTGGATCAGTAATGTTGAATGTTTCTGAGAGCATTGAGTTACTTAGTTCAAGAAGAGAGAGAGAGAGAGAGAGAGAGAGAGAGAGAGAGAGAGAGAGAGAGAGAGAGAGAGAGAGGAGAGAGAGAGAGAGAGAGAGAGAGAGAGAGGAGAGAGAGAGAGAGTCACATTTATAGAAAACAAATGCACATGCAGAAAGTAATTATTTTTTAAGTAATGGGAGGTAATGCTCTGGTGGCAATGTGCTCTCCCTTTGGAGGTCAGCTTGAATTTCGCAGAGAGAAATTTACAATAACAAACTACACTATGGCGATGTGATGTGATGCGATGCGGAACGGCACGGCACGCATGCACCCGACCCGGACTGTCTCGACCGACCGACCCCCCGACGCCCGACCCGACGCGACCCGACGCGACGCGACCAGATATGGCAAGCGACCTGACCCGACCCGACACGACGCAACGCTACACGACGCGACCCATCCCGACACGGCGCGGCAAGGCACGGCACAACACGACACACCACAACGGTAAGACGGAAAAAATAATACGCCTACTTACTGGAGTTGTGTAGTTCTATACCTGACATGCAAGAATGTGGCAGAAATCCCACAGCGAGTCACTGGGCAGTGCAGTGTTCCACGGTGAAGTGTTCCGCGTAGTGTTCGGTGAAGTGTTCCCTGGTGAAGTGTTCCGCGGTGAAGTGTTCCGTGGTGAAGTGTTCCGTGGTGAAGTGTTCCGTGGTGCAGGGTTGTATGGTGTAGTCCACTGCGGTGTAGTTTTCCATGTAGATTAGTAGGCCTGAAAAGGAAGAGCAGTGTGTAAGAACACATAAAACGATTTTAATTTAACAAGATCATCATGCTGTGGACAACATTCCAACCATTCTCTTGGCACCACTGAAATGTCTATTTGTGGGCTCCCTGCTAAAGTGAACATCTTGCCCTCGCATTACCAACTATCCCTTTGTGCTAGAATGCAGGCCTGCTACAGCCAACCAGGTCAGCAGTATACCCGATCAAACCTAACCAGCCTGCACCCTGCTACCTGGAAAACAGACAGGCTCTGCCAGGCACACATTATCCCCGGAAACACTGTCTGAAAAACAAACTCCAGTGCCCCACCGACTCCTGGAGGAGTTAAGAGAGAAGTCCCCTCCACAGCACTGGAGAGCTGATCACAGTGGACAATGCAGAACTTTGAGAGGTACACTGGGAACTGGAGCCTGTCTCAGTGAAATAAAATACCACAGAAATCGGAAATGATGTTTTCCCTGGAGAGCGCATCCTTGATCATATTTTTAGTTCACTAGCCCTAAAACAAACACCCTGATGTTGCACACAATATTGTGCAGTGTTTATACACTTGAGATTTTTGGGGCCTAAAAGATAAACTTGACTCCGGGCTATTTCACGATAGATTACACTTACTCCGAATTTTGTACAAAGAAAATTATCACTGTTTTTAGGATTATCATCATTATCATCTTTAGTAGTATTTTCGTCATATCATCATCATCATCATCATTCATCATCATCATCATCATCATTTATAATATTTATTATTATATTATTATATTATATTATTATTATTATATTATTATTTTTTACTTATTCTTATCATTATTATCATTAGTCTCTAA
>CM060347.1:20937368-20962368 GCA_030674155.1 Stramonita haemastoma | reverse complement strand
ACTCCAAGCCATGGAAACCACAGCATTGATTAGTAATGTACCTCGAGACAGGAAACTCTTTACTGTCCAGATATTTTAGGGCATTCCGAGCCTTTCTTTCTCCAGTCTTTGTCACACGCACACCCTTAGGCTAGGCCTAGCCTAGACACCGCTGTAATAGTTCTCTAAGTGTCAGAGAACTGTCGCTAAGTCCCTTGAAGCACACGATAGGTTCTCCGTGTGTAGTGTGTTCTGGATTCGCTTCCCATTCCCCAAACTGGCGAGTTTGACACTTCCTCTTTTAGCATGTTTTTCTCTTGCTGTTTGACAAACCAGTACACACATACTGGCTCAGTGTCTGGTTGGCATGGCACTAGATCACAATGTCGTCTGACTCACACGTCACAATATCTTCATCGTCTGAATGATGTAGCACGGATTTTCTAAAGTGTGTATTTCTTTGTCTGTCTCTTAGCCTTTTCTGTACGGATCTATCAGTTAGTAGCCACGTACTGTTTGACATTTCTTGTGTCGAATGCACCAACAATATTATCATCGTTCACCTCAGGCTGCAAAACACACATATCAGCACAGTCACTACAATCAGACATACAGGGAGGTTCTAAATCAACTGATGATGGCAACTTAACTGATGTTTTTGTGTTGATGTCCTGTGTGTGTGTTGTTGGTAGATCTATTCCATGTGTATCTACACATGCTGTATTCCCCTGTTCTACTCCACTGTCAGGCAGACTCGAGGCACTGAGGACACAGTCACTTTCACACACAACATTTGCCTGCTTCTCTTTATGCTTTCGAGAGCGCTCAACATCTCGTCGTCTTTGAGAAAACGATTTTTTCCTGTAGTACTGTGCTTGTGTGCTGCGATTCACTGTTGGATCCGCCATGTTGGTTGACACTGTTGTGTCCACTGGTTTCAATCGCAAGACAAAAACCACCTGTCCCCTTCTCCTGCCACTTTCCAGCTGGAAACTGCATTGTCAGTCAGCAGGGCGCTTAAGGTCCTCTCCACAGCCGCTGGAAGTCCAGTAACTGGCATTTTTGAATGAATTTCTAGTTTTACTGCTCACAGAAAATGTACGCCCTGTCCGCTTCACTTCTCGTGACCGCCC
Source organism: Stramonita haemastoma (assembly GCA_030674155.1). Classification (NCBI taxonomy): domain Eukaryota; kingdom Metazoa; phylum Mollusca; class Gastropoda; order Neogastropoda; family Muricidae; genus Stramonita; species Stramonita haemastoma. The sequence continues at coordinate 20,961,256 of CM060347.1, read as the reverse complement.
CGCGAGAGAGAGAGAGAGAGAGAGAGAGAGAGAGAGAGAGAGAGAGAGAGAGGAGAGAGAGAGAGAGAGAGAGATTATGTATATATGTTGTGTATTCTCTACATTTCAGAAAATGCACAGTTTCTAGGGATGTTTTAGCAATTAACAGTGTCTAAGTTTTTCTTCACATCAACTGCTGGTGATTTGTTTGGTCTGTGTCGAATTTCTAATTGTTACAATTATAAAATCTTTGATACCCAGGTTTAATCTTGACAGTGCTTAACACATCAGGGGGACATTTTGTCATTATCTTTCTTAACTTCTATTCATGCTTGCTGGTGCTTTGCTTTCATTGGTGTATACAGGCATGCAGAATATCAAAAAGGCCCCATAAAGGTCTGGAAGTTTTGTCTCTTTCGGTAAGTTATGGAAACACGGGAATATTCAACATAAATCTTAAAACTTCGCAGTGGTACCTCGAAAAACAAAAGCACAAAAAAGAAGAAAACATTGCACGTGTACTTACCTCTGTGAGGTCTTGATACCTGTGACAATCACGACGTTAGAGACAGGGCCAGAGAACTAAGATGACCCACATGACTTTTTGACATCTATGCTAAGACTTTTAAGGAATCAGGGCGAGATGGAAGAGACCCATAAGGTCGAGCAAATGCTTGAACAAAGTCTGGGGGCTGGATGTGTCCTTTCCCCTTGAGCACTGTGTGCAAGGGTTTTACTGGCTGTGCCAGTTTAGGACACCAAACCCAATGTCGACGCCTAGTCTGCCAGTTTTTGTGATCACAGAGTAAGGTTCAAAGGCCCTGATGAAGTTCTGAAATCCGCAATCGTTGAGCCTTACCGAAAACTCCAGGGACAAATTTTGATTTGGGAAATGTGAAAGACTGAGGTACACGTGTGAACATGATGCACGCAGGCATAGACAGGTTGTACTCGGTACAAAGATACCTGCGAAGAATGCAAGGTAGCCTTTTCATGGAAGGAGGCTTTGCAATTCATACCTTTCACATGCTGCTGCATGTCAAATGTCCAATGACCACAGAGACCCCAGTCCTCACTGCTCTCATCGCATTTGATCCCTGAATTGTTTCAGAGATACGAGGTCATGCAGACATGATGCGAAAGCCCCCAAATTCTATCAACTTTGCTCTTCAGCCTAGTGGGATCTGATCCTAGATCCCTGGGCAACAATGCTAGGCCTGCACTGGATTCGCCCTTGAGGGGCTGGTCTTTCAGGAGTTTGCCCTTCAGGGGTTGGTCTTTAGGAGTTTGCCCTTGAGGGGCTGGTCTTTCAGGAGTGTGCCCTTCAGGGGCTGGTCTTTCAGGAGTGTGCCCTTCAGAGGCTGGTCTTTCAGGAGTTTGCCCTTCAGGGGCTGGTCTTTCAGGAGTGTGCCCTTCAGGGGCTGGTCTTTCAGGAGTGTGCCCTTCAGGGGCTGGTCTTTCAGGAGTGTGCCCTTCAGGGGCTGGTCTTTAGGAGTTTGCCCTTGAGGGGCAGGTCTTTCGGGATTTTGCCCTTTAGGGGCCTGTTTTGCATGCAGGATTTTGCCCTTCAGGGGCTTATTTTGCATGTTGTCCTTCAGGGGTCTGTTTTGCATGCAGGATTTTGCCCTTCAGGGGCCTGTTTTGCATGCAGGATTTTGCCCTTCAGGGGCCTGTTTTGCATACGGGATTTGTCCTTCAGGGGCTTGTCTTGCAGGGTGCTGCCATTCGGGGGACTTGTCTTGCATGATGCAGCCCTTTACTTAAAGTCTGTCACGAGCCTAAGGCTCATCAGGCCAATGCTTATCCCGGTTTCTGTGGCATTAAGCGACAGAGTCATAGACTCCCCCCCTGGATAGGACGCCAGTCTATCGCAGGGTTAACCCCCAACACAAGGTTGGTACCCCTTTTACACCTGGGTGGGGTGAGAAAATAGCCGTAAAGTGCCTTTTCCAAGGGCACAACGCCATAGCCGAAAGCTGGGATCGAACCCGCAACCTTTAGATTACGAGTCCAACGCCCTAACCACTAGACTACAGCGGCGGCAATGCAGCCCTTTAGGGGCTCATTTTTCCAGACTTTGCCCTTCAGAAGCTCAACCCTTCAGCGCTGTGTTTAAGCATTGCTCCTTGTCTCCGGTTGTTACCCGTCCTCCCTATCGGTCTTACATAGGTCAAGTCAAGTCATGTGGGTGAGGACAAGTCCACTGGGCCCTGTGCTCCAGCATCGTGCTGCTGGTGTCTTCACAACCTGCAGTGGACAGACAGATCCAGGAGAGTGGAGATCACCTGGGGAAAGAAACCAGGAGCAACTGGCTACTACAGATCCATATCACAATATCCATGGCAAAACTTTCGAGAGGTTGCTGAATTTTTTTTTTTAATGACTATGGTTTTTTATTATCTACATTTAGTTCCATGATCCTGTCTTTTTATTGTCTATTTTGGCAGATCCTTTGGAAATATGAAAAGTCTTCTGACGTGAGTGCAAGATGTCCTACCAAAAGGTCTTTTGACATCTGTGTTCGTAAGATAATCCAGTTTTTTTTTAATCATCTGACGTATGTGTAAGATGTTCTATGAAAAGGTCTTCTGGCATGTGTGCAAGATAAATAAAATGAAAATAGAATAAAATCAAATAGAAAACCAATATGGTACAGATCATAGACTACAGCCATGAGCACCTCATTGCCTTCTATCTAGGATTGTGGTTTTAGCGTTAAAAATTAAATTTTACGAAGAGAAATATTGCGCTCCCAACCCGGTTCGATTCCTGGTCCAGGGGATTTTTCCCCTGGAGTTAACATCAGTGCTGACTCCACCCTCCCCAAAAGTCCTTCCGATGAGACTATAAACCGAGGCCCCGTGTGGGAACGCACGCAGATATCTTGCGCACACGTTAAATCCTGTTCCGCTTTTCGCAAGAGTAGGCCATCGTGTGCCGGTGGTAACAGATGACAAGATTTACAAAACTGCATACACACGGGGACTGGATGTAAAAAAGCACACGAGTGCTTAATCCATTATCCTCGGTATAAAAGAATAAATAAAATTCAAAAAATACATTAGCATGCATTAAAGATATCCCTCCCTCAGTTGAAAATTTTTTTTCTTCAAAAAATGTTTTTGATCTCCACATTTCCCAGTACTCATTTTCGACAGAAAGATACTTACGTTAGCTTTCAGACATTTTTTTTGTAACGAACAAGTAGGGTACTGGTTTTAGGCATTCATTGTTAGGACATAGTGTCTTAACACGATTTTCAAAGACAACTTTACAACTGTGGGAAATCTAACCAATAATTATACTTGTGGTAGTAAATAAACAACAGCACTCCTCTGATGTAAAAGTTAGGTCATGCAGTTCTGTATCACAACCAAAACAAAATGAAAAATGGGTTTACATATATGAGATTGCCCAGATTGTTTCTTTACCATTTAAAAATAATTCTCAGCTACTCTTTACTTATTTTTTCTTTTATGTCAAGGATAATGACATAAGCACTCGTACTTTTTTTTTACATCCAGTCGCCGTGTATATGCAGTTTTTGTAAATTTTCTTCGGCACTGTCTGCTGAAGAAATACGTGTACCTTTTTAAATGCCGTTTCAGAAACACATCCAGTAACTAAAATAAAACTACAAGTAACCATATGAAAAAATATGGTGGATATTTTTCCTTTTTTTCTTTTTTTTACAGAATTGGGAAGACATTTTTTCCCTTAAGCTACACCACGTTGTTTTACATACCTTTTCTCTGGAATCTGTGGCCATGATGATGGTAGGGAAGGGAGACTGAAGAGCAGAATGCTGATCTTCCTCCCTCAGGGGATGCTGCTGCAGGCATTTCATGTTGAGGTTTGTGTGGCCCTTGATGTTGAGGTTTGTGTGTTCCGTGTTGAGGTTTGTTTGGTCCTTGATGTTGAGGTTTGTGTGGTCCTTCATGTTGAGGTTTGTGTGGTCTATGTTGAGATTTGTGTGGTCTATGTTGAGGTTTATGTGGTCCTTGATGTTGAGGCTTGTGTAGTCCTTGATGTTGAGGTTTGTGTGGTCTATGTTGAAGTTTGTGTGATCCTTGATGTTGAAGTTTGTGTGGTCCTTGATGTTGAGGTTTGTCTGGTCCTTCTTGTTGCAAACCCAACTCTTGTAACGTTGGTTAGGACAGGTTGCCATGGCAGGTCGCCTGGCCACCCAGTTTTCACACTCACTCACTCAGTCCCATGTCCCAAAGGACGTAGGGGGGACATGAGAGAAGACGCAACAGAGATCTTTTTCCATGCTTCACGATCCTGTGTGGCTAGTAGGAGGTGTTGCAGGGGTTGGGCGGTCCAGTCTTTGATGTTGTCAACCCATGATTTCTTTTGGCGGCCTCTTCTTCTCTTGCCCTCGACTGTTCCTTGCAGGATGGTTTTTGCTAGGGTGTGTTGTGTCTTGTGGTGTGACCAAACCACATCAGCTTTCTCCTCTTTATGGTGGAGAGCAAAGGCTTTTGGGGGCCCACACGCTTTTTGATTTCTTCTTTCACATAGTTATTGGTCTTGTGTTCTTTGTATGATATTTTGAGGAGTCTTCTGTGGCACTTGTTCTCGAATGCTTGGATTCTCCTCTCTAACTCTGCTGTCAGAGTCCATGATTCACAGCCATATAGGAGGATAGATATCACGAGGGATTTGTAAAGGTGGTATTTGGTGCAGAAGCTGATGTTGTTGCTTCTGATGATCCTCTCGAGTCGGACTAGAGCAGATGTTGCTGTTGCAATGCGAGCTTTCACTTCATTGTTTGATGTGCCATCTTTTGTTAGGATGGAGCCTAAGTATTTGAATTGGCTCACCTCTTCTAGTATTTCTCCATTCATCTTTATTTCCGTGATGTCATTACTCGCGCTGTTGACCATGATCTTTGATTTCTCTGTACTGACCTCCATGCCGTATGCGCTCGCTCGATCTGTTAAATTGTCTGTGAGGATTTGCAGTTCTTGTTTGCTGCTGCCCATGAGGTCAATGTCATCTGCAAATCTGAGGTTGCAAAGGGGTCTTCCACCAATGGAGATGGAAGTGTGGTGGTTTTGCAGTGTCTCTGTCATGATGTTTTCGAGGAAGAGGTTGAAGAGTACAGGTGAGAGAAGGCAGCCCTGGAGAACCCCAACCGTGGTCTTGAAGAACTCGCCCACGTGATTGTTCATAAAAACTGCACTTTTTGCGTTCTCGTAGAGAGCTTTGATGACTTCAATTAGACAGCTGTCAATGTTGAAGTGCCTGAGTACTTGCCAGAGGCCGTCATGCCATACCCTGTCAAAGGCCTTTTTGAAGTCTATGAAATTGTGGTACAAGTCTTTTTGGTGTTGGAGATGCTTCTCTACCAGAATTCTCAGATTGAAAATTTGTTCCATTGTGCTGCGTTTTGGTCTAAAGCCTGCTTGTTCTTCTGCCAGGAGTTTTTCCGCTTGGTTTTTCAGTCTGTTGAGGACTACCTGCAGCATGATCTTGCTAGGATGACTTATGAGACTGATGGTTCTGTAGTTCTGGCATTGTTTGAGGTTTCCTTTCTTTGGCAGGGGTATTACAAGAGACTGTGTCCATTCTTTTGGCCATTCTTTGGTGTCGTGGATCTTCTGACAAAGTTCTGTGAATCGCCTTGCTGTTTCATTCCCTCCATTTTTTATGAGTTCAGCTGGGATGTTATCGATTCCAGGGGACTTCCCCTTCTTCAATTGTCTAATAGCTGCATCTACTTCACACCTTAGTATTGGTGGGTCTTTATCTTAGTGTTCAGGGGTTTGTCAGAAACTATGTTGGTATCTGGGCGTAGTGGGTAGTTGTACAATCCCTCACAGTATTCTGTCCAACGTTGGGGTGTATGGGGTGCTTAAGGAGAGGTGGTACCTTTGTAAACCTGGCAGTAGCATCCTTCGGGATGGACGGGAGCACTGGTCCTCACTTGGCACTCAACTCTCACTTCTGGGTCCGGGTCCTTAACCCACCCACACCCCGGTAACCGCTTCTACTGGCGGGTGAAACGTTGTGAGGGGCTGGTGCATTCTTACCCACCAGTAGGAGTCTTGGAGAGGAGATGGGCGCCACCAAGCTTCCTCAAGCCCACTGCAAGGACATGATGAGTAAAACAAAACAGAAAGACATGCCGGATCGGTCGAGGCCCGGATCAACAACGACCACGCTACCCACTGCAAGCCTCCAGGGTGGGAGTGACAAGTGTGCTACTGGGGCAGAACCAACTCTAAAGCTTCCAGATAAAGCGGCAACCATTGGTACATGGAATGTAAGAACTCTGTACCAAACAGGAAGAGTACAGGAACTTACACATGAATTACAGAGGTATAAATGGGACATAGTAGGGCTTGCGGAAGTCAGATGGATTGGCTTTGGAGAAACAACCACGCAAGACGGCCACAAAATATGGTACAGCGGAGAAGAGAAACTACATCAACATGGAGTAGGCTTTATTGTCAGGAAAGAGATTGTGTCAAGCATCATCAGCTGCACACCAGTATCCAGCAGACTCATCTCAATCAGAAATTCTGCAAAACTCCAGAATCTCACCATCATCCAAGTGTATGCTCCAACATCTGACTACGATGACGATCAGATAGAAGAATTCTATGAAGAACTTGAAAACGTCATCTCCAAAACGCCCAAAAAAGACATCCTTATTGTGGAAGGCGACTGGAATGCTATGGTGGGACCTGATGCCTATGACACCTGGGCAGGAACCACAGGACGATTTGGACTGGGAGAAACAAATGACAGAGGACAGCGGCTGCTGGAATTCGCAAAGAAACGCAAAATGACTTTGGCTAACACACTCCACCCTCACAAGCCATCCAGAACATCAACCTGGCACTCACCAAATGGTCTGATTCATAATCAAATTGATTACATTCTGTCACCCCAAAGATTCAAATCCAGCATAAACAAGGCAAACACAAGAACATTCCCAGGAGCTGACATTGGCAGTGACCACGACCTTGTACTTACCACCATCAGGCTGAAACTGAAAGCAAAACAACAGCCAAAAAGCCCACGCATAAGATTCGACCTGGAAAAACTCAAAGACCCAACAGTGGTTGAGATCTTCCAAGCCAACATTGGAGGAAAGTTCGCCGCACTCACAGCCATCGACAATGATGTGGACACATTGGCCAACAACATCAAAGAAGTGCTAACGACAGCAGCAGAAGAAACATTAGGAAGAAGCAGAACAAAGAAACAACCCTGGGTGACAAATGAGGTTCTTGACCTCTGCGACAAAAGAAGAGAACTTAAAAAACAAAAGTTCACAAGTCAAGAAGCTTACAAGAAGTACATGGATAGCCACAGAGAAGTGAGGAAAAAGATGAGAGAAGCCAAAGAAGCGTGGATATAAGAACAATGCAACAACATCGAAGCTGGAATGACCAAGGGAAACAGCAAAACAGCTTACACACTTTGAAAGCACTAACGAAAACCACACAGCCTAAAGCCTCTGTTATTGAAGACAAAGAAGGAAATCTTTTAACGGAAAACAATGCCATCCTCCAACGTTGGACCCAGTTTTAACAAAAAAAACACGTAAGTTCATAAGGTAGGTGAAAAATTATACAGCGGTATATTTTTTTTAAATCTCAAAGTATGAAAATTTACACCCATGTTATGACAATGACAGTTTTACTCGTTTCTATTCTAAAGCAGTGTAAAATAACTTCACAACTGAACTGAATTAAAATAAATTGAAAATTGAATTGAATACCACTTCCAGTCACAGCATATTTATCTGCGGGCAATTTGGGCTTCTCTCTCAGGGGTGAGTGCATTGCCACAAGAGCAGTACCACTCCAAAAAGTGTCCTTTTCAAATGTATTAGTTTCCCTATGAGAAGGGCTTTATTCTACAGAATTTTGCTGGAGATCTCTTTCTTGGTGTTGTGGGTTCTTTTACGTGCGCTGAATATGTGCTGCATGCAGGACCTTGTTCACCATCCGTTCCGAAAGACTTGTATGCAGGCCACCACTCACAGTCTAGTAGACGGGATAAAGTTTCCGGCAATAAACGGCGATCAATCTCTAGACCATCATTCCTCCCAATTACCAGTAATGGACAACATTAATGACATCATTGATAGGAGCTGTTGTAAAAGATTCATATCATCCAGTCTCTTTAACACACGAATAATGACATGCAACGTTTTTATATTCAGATATCAAATTATTTACGTATTTACTTATTGTCCACATTTTTCTGTCAAGATAAAGCCAAACTCAACTCATAAATGTAGAGTCAAGCAAACTTAACTGCGCTGACAAAAATGTTTAATATCAGCAAGTGCAAAACTTAACTACAATAACAACAACACGTTAAAACTTGTTCCGTCTTCCGGAAGAGTAGGCCGTTCTGTGGCAGTAGGAACGGATGATATTAAACACACACACACACACACACACACACACACACACACACACACACACACACACACACACACACACACACACACAAAACCCGCATGCACACAGGTGTGTTTAGACATTCTTGAAGTCAGAAAGCGACAACCTTAGCGGTGAGCAAAAATGGTCGCATATGCCAAATTTCATCTTCAGTCAACCTCGGAGCGTGAAAGGAAAAAAAGTTGTAAAGATGATAAAAATATATTCACAATTACCACAGGCAAAAACCACATCGTTCCATTTATCATTATTGTCAGTTCTCTTGTGATCACATCAAAACTGCTCTGCTAAAACTTTCAGCAAGAAAATGCATAAACATGTCTTAAAACACAAGATGTCCATTTACACCTGTTGATGTAAAGATGCTTGCCTGTCTACCATTTAATATTAGGATCGTTTATCCAAAATATCTTTCTTTGTCTATTTCTCAATTCTACAGCACTATTTGACAATATTGAAAAAGAAAAAAAATCAGCTGTAAGAAGAAGGGGAGCATCTCGACATCTTTCCCATTTCAAGCATTGACATAATTATGAGTAAGGGTTTACGCTTTTTTTAGGGGGGGGTGGGGAGGGGTTAAGATCTTAAGCTCACACTAAAAACCTTCCCTTAACATCTTGCTTTAACGTCCTAATCAAAAACAATCTTGCCTTGAAAGTCTGGATGTGTTGTGTGTGTGTGTGTGTGTGTGTGTGGTGTGTGTGTGTGTGTGTGTGTGTGTGTGTGTGTGTGTGTGTGTGTGTGTGTTTGAAGGATCCGTATTCGTGACAGTACCAAACCATTTTGGTTCACGACACAGCTGTTTCAATCAGTTTTCAAAACCACGGAATAGGCCTGGTTGGTTTATGACACAACTACACTAGATCAGACTCTCAGCCCTGGTCCTTGCGAATGGGCCAAATCACTTGCTGCACTCAAGATTAACATTTCTTGGCAGCAGTTGTCATGAAATTCACAAAGCAGGGATTTCCCCTAAGTTTTAAAATAAACAAGGAAGATTAAAGGCCCCAACAACTTATTTGAAGGGGGCTTCTCCTCTGAGGACTCTCTGCTGCCATGCTCTAGGGGAGTTTCTTACCACTATCGATACCTAATGGCCTACTTACTAAGTAGCTACTTCTAAATAAAAATTACTCACCAGTGCTGCTCTTCACCATAGTCTTTCTATAAAAAAGACAAAGGCAAACAAGATGATGGTCAAAATCCCACATTTTGCTTTCCCAGCTGTTCAAGTGGTCCACACTGCATGCAGATGTCAGGCCGTTTGAAATGGCAAGAGAAAAAAAAAAGAAAAAAAAAGAAACAAATCAACTCACCTGGAACTTGCAACAGAGACACGATTTGCACGTGTGTGTTGTGTCGCTAATTGTGTTTTCTGTCACTAGGTGGAGTAAGTCCTTCAATTGCAAAAACCTGGTCTTAACAATGCAACTGGAAATTATTTCTAACCTGCCGGGCACTTCGTTTTCTATCAATACACTTGAAAAACCCACCCAAAATGATGGCCATAAAAAGATACTTTATATAAGATAAAAGCTATGTCGAGACTGCAAACTCGAAACGTGTACAAGACTCCTTGACTTACGAGGACAATCTGTTGTACTATTGATATGCACTTTCACAAAAATTTCAGATTTAGATTCATTGCATACAGTACGATAACTAGCTTTCTTAGCTCTTGGGAGCTCTCCTGTCACCACAAATCCGACGCCACACCTATTCATGATGGTGGGAGAGAGTGTATGCATACAGTACGATATTGTCTTCGTGCCGTGGGGTCTTTTACCGTGCCAAAGTCGGGGTCCGACGGCGCTGAAAACCGCTCTTTAGCTGGCATCTGTGCTGAAAACTGCACCTTTTTCGGGCGGGGGGAGGGTATGCATGCGCGCACGCGCGCGTGCGCTGGTGTTTATCAGTGTGTTTGTTTGTGTGCGCACATGTGGCGACGACCCTCCAGCTTGCCCTGATGCATCATATTGCTGTATATTGTCATTATTCCGTTGGGCAATGCTTGTTTTTTGTCGCGTACACTTACCAGCTTTCCTTCACCGAAACTAGCTTTCTTAGCTGTAGGGGGCTCTCCTGTCGCCACAAATCCGACGCCACACCTATGCAAGATGGTGGGAGAGAGTGTATGCATACAGTACGATATTGTCTTGGTGCCGTGGGGTCTTTTACCGTGCCAAAATCGGGGTACGACGGCGCTGAAAACGGCTGTTTGGCTGGCATCTGTGCTCAAAACGGCACCTTTTTTGGGCGGGGGGGCGGGTATGCATGTGCGCACGAGCGTGCGCGCTGGTGTTTATCAGTGTGTTTGTTTGTCTGCGTGCATCTGGCGACGACCCTCCAGTTTACCCTAATGCATCATATTGCTGTATATTGTCATTATTCTTGCGCGCAATGCTTGTTTTTTGTCGCGTACAGTTACCGGCTTTCCTTGACACAAACTAGCTTTCTTAGCTCTTGAGGGCTGACCTGTCGCCACAAATCCGACGCCACACCTATCCAAGATGGTGGGAGAGCGTGTATGCATACAGTACGATATTGTCTTGGTGCCGTGGGGTCTTTTACCGTGCAAATGTGGGGGGTTGACGTGGCTGAAAACGGATCTTTGGCTGCTATCTGTGCTCAAAACGGCCTCTTTTTCGGGTGGGGGGTGGGCATGCGTTTGTGCACGTGCACGTGCGCTTGTGTTTATCAGTGTGTTTATTTGTGTGCGCGCATTGGCGGCGACCTTCCAGTATGCCCTGGTGCATCCTATAGCTGTGAATTGTCATTATTCTTGCGCGCAATGCTTGTTTTTTGTCACGTGCACTTGCCAGCTTTCCTTGAAACAAACCAGCTTTCTTAGCTCTCGGGGGCTCCCCAGTCGCCACAAATCCGACGCCACATCTATCCAAGATGGTGGTAGAGAGTGTACGCATATAGTACGATATTGTCTTTGTGCCGTGTGCAAAAGTGGGGTTTGGATAGGGCTGATAACGGCTCTTTGGCTGGCCTCTGTGCGGCAACGCCCCGAAAACCGGGCCGATCCAACCCGGAAATTTTTTTAAAAAGAGACCGTAAAACAATGACGTAGAGAGAGGGTTCACAGATTTTAAGGTTATTTTGGGAGGGGTGGTTAATTGTCTTAATGGGTGTAGTGGGGGGATACATTTTCCGTTGTCGTCAAAAACGGGTGTATATATAACGGTGAATGCGGCTTATTTTAAGGCCCTCCTTAACCCCCCTACCGATTTAAATGAACCCCCCACCCCCCTTCTTGTTCGAGTCCTGTTTTGATCCATTGGCTGGTCTAAGCTATTATACCCTGTTTTGGTGGCCCCGCACACCCTGTCTGTGCGGCATGGTTAATGTATTATACGTGCTGAATGCAACCTGATGGGGGCTAGGCTTAGCCTTTAATGACCTTGTCTTAGCCGTATCGAAGCTATCTAGCTGTGTTGATGGATATTTTAAAGAGTATTGCTGCATGTTTTTTTAAGCCTTATGTACGCCTTGAAACCTTGTTTAACCCTGTTTTATGCCCCGTGTTTCAGCCCTACCGGCCTGTGGGCATTGCTGGTGCACGGCGATGCTATGGGGAAATGTATGTTGGGATGAAAAAAAAACACCGCGAACCGTATCAAATGTGTCTTGCGCTGTACGCATCCACGTATGGACAGACCTCCTTTTTAGAGGAGCCCTAAACTCCCTCCTACTGAACCATCTGGAAGGGTTAAGGACCATATACACCGCACACGGCTAATGTAAGCCGTTTTCGATTACCCCGCCACGTAGGTAGCTGCACTCTGAGGGGAAAAAATCGACCAGTAAGGGACTCGAACCCCTGACCCTCAGAAAGTCTGATGCTCTAACCAACTGAGCTAACCAGGCTGCTGTAGAGGGGTGTACACCATACAATATCCTTGATCACCATCCAAGCTGTCCAGCGGAGATAAATGGGTCCCAAAAGACCGCTTGACACAGTTTTTGGCACAACTTTTTAGTGGCTGATATGGGTCCTAGCCACCAGAAACGGATGTGTCACCTCGCCCTTTTCCCCGGCTTGAATCAAGCTCAATATCAATGCCGCTGCACCTCCACGGGCTTTATGGGGTGTAGATCTTTTATAGTTTTATCATCTTCTGGACTGCTCACAATCACCTTGACTAGGTGCTTGTTCCCGCTTGATGACAACCCAAGCTGTGTTCATTTGAGGCATACGTCACCACAGTAGCCGCTGCTGCAGTAGACATCAAGGCGATGGTAGGAGCAGCAGCAAGAGGAGGCTCAGTGTGAACTGTCGTTGGGTGGATAAATGACCCTGGACCCATTGAGTGAGCCATTATAATAGACTCGCATTGGGGGTTCTCGGTTAACCCAACAGGTCGGTTAACCCCGGGTGTTGGTTAACTTCCTCAATTGGTTAACTTCCTTGATCAGTTCACCCTTGGCTTGGGTTATGTCCCTTGAAGATGATCCAAGCACACTCCCCATCCCTTTTTTTCCCAAGCCATCCAAACACACACACGTGCGGATCTCTCTCATGATCTCCTCCTCATGATCGTTTATATTATCCAGCTCATCCAAGCTGGGCGGTTGATCATATCTGCCCACTTCATCAGCACGTGGCTGCTGCTGCTGCTGGTCAACCACCATGACTTTGCTGAGAGAGCTTTTTGGGCTTGTGTCCAATTGCTACGAGAGCTTGGCACAGAATGCCCTAAACTTTCCCAGCCCAGGCCTTATATAGACCCTTTTTTTGTTCGGTTAACTTTGTCCATCCGTTAACCCTCCATATCGGTTAACCCTCAATATCTGTTAACTTTGTCTATGGGAGGGGTGATGATTGCCCCCCCCCCCCAAAAGGGCTAAAATGACTCAAATTGAAATATGCCGCAATGTGTTTTGTGTTGCATTTTGGATACAATTATATATGATATTTATATATATTTGAGAGAGAGCGAGAGAGAGAGAGCAAGAGGCTTAATTGATTTTTTTTTGGCTTGGTTTTCATTGGCTTGCGTGCGCTTGCTTTGAATGTTTTGGCTTGGTGTGGTGGCATAAATGGTGTAAATGCTGTGTATTTGTGTGTTTTTTTTAACCCCCTTGTTTGCTCACTCAACTACACTCAAATCAACCTTGCACACATACACAAACAGGACAATACAAGCTTCACTCACAAACACAATTGGAGTGGAAAGCGGGGGTAGAGAAAAAAAAGGTTCTTACTGGGTAGGCCACATAAGGGAGATTTTTTAATTTGCTTCATTTATTGACCTCTTTGATTACATATGCAGCTGCCCACAGGGGATACATTTATATCCCTGACCCCATGGGCTGTCTCAAATAGATTTCCAAAAACATATTTCCATTTGTGGACAGGCAATACTAAAAATAGAACATGACCCGATGAAGGGGCCTGACATACATGCCTCGACCAATCAAATTGCTAGGAAATATACACTATGAGCATAAAATAGACACATAATAAACATTCATGAGCATAGGCTACATTGAGCACAACCATACAAAAATCAGCAACAAACCAAGCAAATTATTCAAATAATGTCACATCACATAAACATTCATGGTCCGCTCAAATCAAGCAAGTTTTTACTCAATCATTAACAAGACACTGGGGCAAGTCACATGTATGCTCCATGGACACAAATTGTTTGGCATTAACCCATAGTATTGGGTTGTTCCAAATGGCGTTGTTCTAATTCTTCAGCTTTACACATACATTCCTGCATAGTTGAGGGTTTGGGACCACAATATCTTGCATGGGGCAGTTCGGAACAGGAATGGATCCGAATTGGAGATGGCCTGTCTGAAGGCGTCACATTCGACATGTACTGATCCATTTGATTATTGCAACTCGGGCAGACACTCACATAGTAGCAGGTCTTGGCACATGGTTCAATAATGCTGGCTGGCTGGGTTTGTGTAAACACTAGGGCAGAGTGAAACTTGTTAGGCACTTGCTAACACCTTTGCATCCGAATTAATACAAAGCTTGGCACAGAATACCCTAAAACTCACGCAACCTAGCCTTTATATAGCCCTTTACAACTCTCCTTGGTTTAACCTTGTTACTTGGTTAAGTCGTTAACTCACATGATTGGTTGATTGGGTGGGTGGTTAACCCCCACCCTTTGTGTGTGACAGGTGATGCTAAAAATAGAACACAAAAAAATTATGATTAATGAAGGGGGATGGCCTAACAAAAACATGCCTCGACCAATCAAATTGCTAGGATGCAACACAATATGAGCATACAATTGGCACATAATAAACTTTTTTTTTAGTATACTTGAGCAAATCATACAAAATCAGCAACAAACCAAGCATATCTACCCACACAATCATGCACATCACATAAACACCATCAAATCAAGCAGTGCACAACATAAGCAAAAAAAAATCATCCAGTCAAACTCTCAAAAATACTCATCAAGAGGACTGTCTTTTTTCATGAACTCTGTAAATTCAGGGGTAAACTTGAGCAAACAATCTTTTGTGTGGATCATACATGCGTTAAACCCAAAAATGAAGGTGATCACGTGCCTGGCCACGCTTCTACACGGCCTGCACACGGGAAATTTTAAGGTCCATTCTTCTCATAGCAGAGAAAACATTGACCCTTGCGTTTGCTTGTACCCCGTTCACAGATGCCCACTTTGTCTCCCGGGCCCTCAAACAAGCATCCACATATTCCACAAGAGTCATTCACCTCGTAATCGTTGTTTTCCCCGCATCTCCTCCTAAATGTCTCATGGGTGAAGGGTGCTACTACGTCCAGGGGGTTCTGGTGCATCATTCTGCACGCGGAACTGGAGATCATGTGTAACCGAGCATCCTCAGTCATCTTGGTGCCGCACCATGTATCAGCCACCACAGAACTGTCCCCATGCTTGGACCCTTCTGCCCCACGAGATGCATAATAACTGTGATGAGTCTTAACCACGTTCTTTGTCATTGACTTCACCATGTTTTTATTGCGCTGTTTGATAAATTTTTCATCAATCTGCGCGTATAGTCCAAATAAAGGAAATGGTTCCACCGGTACACCTTCTTGGGCTCTTTCCGCAGCGTTAGCGTCTTATAATGGCTCGGATGATCGTATCTGGCGCACTCTTTGGATAGTTTTTCCTGGAGAAATTTGCTAGACACCACACAACTTGGTCTGTTACGTTTTTTCATGGGTTTACCATTACGTCCACTCATCAAACCCGCACGCATCTGCCTAAGCTGTGGCAAAGACGCTCTCTGGTTCTGGGCTAGCTCCTCGGGTGCGACAAATTTCACGGTGTTGGCAGGCTTCTTGGAGCGGTACACAGTGCCATTGGGTAAAGTCACACCAGGGTCGGGCCGAGGCTTTTTCACCACTGTTTTATCCGTAGTAAACACCACTCGACGGCTGTTGGAGGTTGGCCCTGGCTCTGGAAAGCTCACTCCTTCATCCTCGCTGCTGTCAGATTCGCCAAAAATTTCCTTGCATTTCTCAGCGTACCTTGTCTTTTCGTCGGGAGACATGCGAGGCCTCTTTTTGGCGCTGGAGGAAGATTCGCTGGTGCCACCGCTGTGGGGATGTTTGTTGGCTGATTTTTTCCCATGGTTTGGATCAACACTGGGCTCACAGTCACGGTTTTCCACATTTTCGCTAGAGTGTCGCTCCCCGTTGCTGGTTTTCTTGGGGATTTTGAAGCTGCCTAGTGTGGGAAACCATGGAGAGCTGCTGGAGCTGGCTGCTTTTTGGGCGGAGCTGGATGGTTTGCTGACAGGAGCCATTGAGCTGGATGGTTTGCTGACAGGAGCCATTGAGCTGGATGGTTTGCTGACAGGAGCCATTGAGCTGGATGGTTTGCTGACAGGAGCCATTGAGCTGGATGGTTTGCTGACAGGAGCCATTGAGCTGGATGGTTTGCTGACAGGAGCCATTGAGCTGGATGGTTTGCTGACAGGAGCCATTGAGCTGGATGGTTTGCTGACAGGAGCCATTGAGCTGGATGGTTTGCTGACAGGAGCCATTGAGCTGGATGGTTTGCTGACAGGAGCCATTGAGCTGGATGGTTTGCTGACAGGAGCCATTGAGCTGGATGGTTTGCTGACAGGAGCCATTGAGCTGGATGGTTTGCTGACAGGAGCCATTGAGCTGGATGGTTTGCTGACAGGAGCCATTGAGCTGGATGGTTTGCTGACAGGAGCCATTGAGCTGGATGGTTTGCTGACAGGAGCCATTGAGCTGGATGGTTTGCTGACAGGAGCCATTGAGCTGGATGGTTTGCTGACAGGAGCCATTGAGCTGGATGGTTTGCTGACAGGAGCCATTGAGCTGGATGGTTTGCTGACAGGAGCCATTGAGCTGGATGGTTTGCTGACAGGAGCCATTGAGCTGGATGGTTTGCTGACAGGAGCCATTGAGCTGGATGGTTTGCTGACAGGAGCCATTGAGCTGGATGGTTTGCTGACAGGAGCCATTGAGCTGGATGGTTTGCTGACAGGAGCCATTGAGCTGGATGGTTTGCTGACAGGAGCCATTGAGCTGGATGGTTTGCTGACAGGAGCCATTGAGCTGGATGGTTTGCTGACAGGAGCCATTGAACTGGATGGTTTGCTGACAGGAGCCATTGAGCTGGATGGTTTGGTGGAAGCACCCAAGCTGGCTGGTTTTTGGGCGGAGTTGGATGGTTTGCTGACAGGAGCCATTGAGCTGGATGGTTTGCTGACAGGAGCCATTGAGCTGGATGGTTTGCTGACAGGAGCCATTGAGCTGGATGGTTTGCTGACAGGAGCCATTGAGCTGGATGGTTTGCTGACAGGAGCCATTGAGCTGGATGGTTTGCTGACAGGAGCCATTGAGCTGGATGGTTTGCTGACAGGAGCCATTGAGCTGGATGGTTTGCTGACAGGAGCCATTGAGCTGGATGGTTTGGTGGAAGCACGCAAGCTGGCTGGCTTTTGGGCGGAGTTGGATGGTTTGCTGACAGGAGCCATTGAGCTGGACGGTTTGCAAACAGGAGCCATTGAGCTGGACGGTTTGCAAACAGGAGCCATTGAGCTGGATGGTTTGCTGACAGGAGCCATTGAGCTGGATGGTTTGCTGACAGGAGCCATTGAGCTGGATGATTTGCTGACAGGAGCCATTGAGCTGGATGGTTTGCTGACAGGAGCCATTGAGCTGGATGGTTTGGTGGAAGCACCCAAGCTGGCTGGTTTTTGGGCGGAGTTGGATGGTTTGCTGACAGGAGCCATTGAGCTGGATGGTTTGCTGACAGGAGCCATTGAGCTGGATGGTTTGCTGACAGGAGCCATTGAGCTGGATGGTTTGGTGGAAGCACCCAAGCTGGCTGGTTTTTGGGCGGAGTTGGATGGTTTGTGGACAGGAGCCACTGAGCTGGATGGTTTGCTGACAGGAGCCATTGAGCTGGATGGTTTGCTGACAGGAGCCATTGAGCTGGATGGTTTGGTGGAAGCCCCCAAGCTGGATGACTTTTTGGCCAAAGTTGATGAAAAATTCCACGCCACGGGCAGCGGGGATAAAAATAGAAATGAGGCGCTGGGGTCACAAAAGTTCATAGGGTTAGGCTTTTCCACACTCCTCCTCCTTCTCTTGGGTGGCGGTTGGGGATTTTTCAGCTGTTTCTGGCTCGGGTTCATTGGGTATGGCGGAGGTGGCCCCTTTGGTGGACTTGGATGGCTTTTTTGGTTCCTGGATGGTGCTAGAAAAGATAGATTCATCCACCATAAATTCTATCACTTTGGGCCGGACAGTGACTTCATGGTCCCCAGCCCACCTCACGCAAATCTCCATATTTTTGCCAAACACCAGTGCACCTAAAAAAAAGACTGAATAGGACCAAAACATATCCATTTTGGTGGCTCAGGGCCACAACCAAACCGCGGGGCAATCCTTCACCCTCTACTCGATATCAGGCTAGACGGAGGCGAAAAAGTCTACCTGCTGGTGGTCATCAACAGCAAAACCAACCCAACCGACCTAAAATCTGCGTGGTTGACTACCTCCGTGTGTTGTGCGCAATCAGAAACCTTCAACACGCCCAAAAAATCATGATTGTGGCCAATTTTACCGGGACCACACTCTTCTACATAGGTAAAATACGCGGTAGAACGCTTGCAAACGAGTGCGGCGTCCGTCCGTGTAGCCACCAGCAATCTCCAGACCATGAGTCTGTTAAAAACGGAGGCCTAACGCATCCAGATTGGTCTGGTCTGGCATCAATAAATGGTGAAAAAAGCATGCGGAGTGGTGGTACAGAGCACCGTCTTTACCGCTTTTAATAGCGTTTTCGACCAGTGCCGCCTTAGATGAGCCCTGGTAAAAATTATACCCAAATTCTCTATCGCATAGCACGCATTTCTTGGATAAAATCGAATCCACGATGTCAATATCGCCCAAAATGATGTCTTTATGGTCTTCTTCGAAGCATACCATAGTGACATCGTCTATCTGCTTTTTTGATCACGCAGGAGGTGCAATACTTTTCATATCCGGCAGAATAAATATTTGGGTCTGTAACCCTATCAGTAAATTTCAGAGTGGGCAACGGCCTGTAAACAAACCCGTGGCCGCATGCAGCGCACACTGGAGGCTTGTCAACAACCTCAACAGGCACTATGCTGGATTGGCATTGAACATGGGTGTAAACCAGCGGCCACGGCTGTTCAGAGCCTACTATTTAGCAGGGAAGTAACTGCGTTTTCACCCTCCCCCTCTCCCCCTTCACCAACGCTGCAGTCCACTGGGCAAGTAAAGAGGACAGGCGGGCCCTTTGTGCGCTCTGCTCTTTGCCGCAATGAAATCGCGCTTATCTCGGCGGGTCGGAGGGCCCTGCCTGTCTGATGCTATCGCTGTGTAAGCAACAGCCTGCGGTGCCAGCTGTCAAAACAGGGTACTGTGCTTTTCCTATCAACATTCCGTGTAAACCGACAGCAAACTGGCCGTGATGGTAATTGCTAGATCTGCAATGAACTGACAAAGTGAGCGATACCAAACATTACTAGGGTTTATTTTATACATAGATCATAAGGCTGGCGCAAACATTGCATGCACATTCAAAGATCACACAGACTACTGAAAACACATCAAATGTGGTTCGAATCTAACTCAGTGCGGTGTGTAAACATTGTTTTTTTGAGAACCTAACTCAGTGCGGTGTGTAAACATTGTTTTTTTCAGAACCAAAACTTTCACCACATGAAATCTCTATTATGTCTGCTACACAATTGAAACAGAAATATAACAATCCCAGTACCTGAAAGTCGTAGACCACACCTCTGACGTCAGTCATTGTCAGCCCACGGGGTGGGCCCCATCAAGCAATGCCAGGCATGTACTATTCACTGTTTTGCCCGTCAGTCTGAGTTCTCTACTGTTTTCATCATACGTTATGTGCATGTAGCATGGAACTATTCTGTTTCAAAATAAAACTATGGCAACATCATGCTTTTAGTGAACAGTATACACTGATATGCTGAGACATACATTGATTTGTGAGGTATAAATAATAGAATATATTCCTACCTGAACTGCTAATAGTTTCACATTTTCATGACAGGTAATCCATTTGAACAGGTATTCCACTTCAGCACTGAACCACAACTATTCACCATAGTCCATTCACATTTGTACAGAACTCATACTGAACATAATAATTGCTATGGCTATATATCAGTGTAAAAATCAACAGAAGATGAGCAAAACACACACACACACACACACACACACACACACACACACACACACACACACACGCACACACACACACATACACACACGTCACACAAACACACACACTACCACACAACACACACATGACACACACACACACGCACGCACGCACGCACACACAAAACACATGTCACACACCACAGCACGCACGCACGCACGCACGCACGCACGCACCACACACACACACACACACACACACCAGAAAGGAAATGGAGATTTTTGTATGTCTGATGATCTTGGGTTTGTTTGTTTTTAACTGGGGTTGACATAGACTGACAAAATGACGTTGACATGCTTACATCACTATCCAGACATTGATCTGACCAGTCGAGTGTTTCCTGTGGCTCTTTTGACAGGTGCTGATCTTTTGGGGGGAGACCACCATAGCATGTTGACTAAAAGAAGGTGCATGCTGTGCACTGGGGGATCAAAAGATCTGAATCCAAAGTTGTCCAGATTCTTAACGTTCTTTCAATGTTAAACGCAGCACTTTCTTTTCTAGTTTTGCACTGATCTTCTATTCAAGAACATCTCAGCCCTGCAAGTGCCCTGTAGCATTTCGTACAGATACACTGGGACTGCTTGCCTTCTTTATCACTTGCTACATCCAGATTGAAATAAAGTAGTAAATCAGTAGCATAATATGTACAAAGTCTAGCTTTCCATCCTTTATCCTTTTGCTGTTGAAGAACAGGATTACCACAAACACAACACAGCAAATCTTCTCGTTTTGTGTGTTCTTTAACTGAATGGTTAAGCACCTCCATTATCAGCGAGCGCGCGCGCACACACACACACACACACACACACACACACCCCACACACACACACACAAGCACACACACACACCGTACGTCACGGCTATAGTTCTATGTTCAATATGGGATGGAGTTGTTGTTGTTTTGTTGTTTTTGTTGTTGATTGTATTCTTTATACGTAAATTTATGTATCTCTAGTGTGATGGATATTTTAAGGTATTGTTTGTTTGGTTTTTTTATCTTATTTTTCTAATATACAAGTAGTGAACTGATATAAGAGTATTTTATCTTGACAATTGCTTTATTTGACACTTTCATGATTCTTTTTTTTAATAAAATTAATGTTGCATTTGTTACTGTAACTGATATAAGCTGATTTTTGGATGGTTTTTTTTGACATATATGATGTTTTTTTTTAGATTAATGTATGCATGTAGTCGTTTGTTGTAGTGGTGTAGCGATGGTTTGTGTGTGTGTGTTGTTGTGTGTGTGTGTGTGTGTGTGTGTGTGTGTGTGTGTGTGTGTGTGGTGTGTGGTGTGGTGTGTGGTGTGTGTGTGTGTGTGTGTGTGTGTGTGTGGTGTGGTGGTGTGTGTGGTGTGGTGTGTGTGTGTGTGTGTGTGTGTGTGGTGTGGTGTGTGTGTGTGTGTGTGTGTGGTGTGGTGTGTGTGTGTGTGTGTGTGGTGTGTGTGTGTGTGTGTGTGTGTGTGTGTGTGTGTGTGGGGGTGTGTGTGTGTGTGGTGTGTGTTGTGTGTGTGTGTGTGTGTGTTGTGTGTGTGTGGTGTGTGGTGTGTGTGTGTGTGTTGTGTGTGTGTGTGTGTGTGTGTGTGTGTGTGTGTGTGTGTGTGTGTGTGTGTGTGTGTGTGTGTGTGGTGTGTGTGTGTGTGTGTTGTGTGTGTTGTGGTGTGTAGGTGTGTGTGTGTGTGTGTGTGGTGTGTGTGTGTGTGTGTGTGTGTGTGTGTGTGTGTTGTGTGTGTGTGGACTTTTGAGTGGGAGGGGGTTTTTGGTTTGTTTGTTTTTTTTAATTTTTCCTTTTGGTTGCTTTTGCTGTTATTGTTGTTGCTTGTATTATCTATAGGCATATTTCATTTTAAGGCTGTTGAAATCATATTAGCTAATAAATGTTGGTGAAATGTTTGTTGTTGTTGTTGTTTTATTTGTTTGTTTGTTTGTTTTTCCCCTTTTCTTTCTTTTGTTGGTTTTATTGTTTTGCTAGGGATTTTCTGCTTTGATTTTTGTTGTTTTTTTTGTGTTGCTTTGTTTTGTTTTTTGCAGTTGTTTTGATTTTTTTTCTTTTCTTTATATAGATGGCTTGATGGAAAAAAGCAAATCGATGCTTATTCAATGTACCATCTGGTAATAAAAATTTGATTGATTGATTGATTCACACACACACACACACACACACACACACACACACACACACACACACACACACACACTTATGAAAGGATGTAACCACGTAAACACAACGCGTAACGATAGAGCTAAAAATCACGCACCAGTAAGAGTAACAGAAACAAAACCAGCACGTATTAAACAACACGTACAATAAAAATCATCCAGCTACACAGCAAGCACAGAGGCAGACATCACTTCTAGCCTAATGGAGAATGAAGGCCAAACACCCACACACACAGTTTGGACAGTAAACTGGTCATCAAACGTAAAAGAAGGGGAGGAAACAACTGTCAGAAAACAGACAAAAAGTAGATATCCCCACAAATCACATGTTCAAAATTCACAGCGATCAAAACAAAATTCACATGAATACGGAGATAATCAAACACACCCTAAATCCCAAACACGGCCCCAGAAATATACCTAACAAAGAAGGCCGCGGCTAGCGCCGGCTGACTGACAGCCATGCCAATGCAGGCAGGCGAGTGGATCCTCGATAGCGCGGCTGTCTACTAAATAACCCGTTTTAGCGCTAGGGACTACGGCAGACAGCAGTGCGGCACATACACATCTTGGGTAGCGTACAGCGGGTATTTATTGTACGCTTTATACACTCTGTCCATTACCGAGAATGGTTTGAGGCAAATATAGCAGCTAAAATCTTCATCATCGGAAGCAATAGGAAGCTTGACCAGCTCAATTCCGATAGCTTAAACAGCGCCATTTTGTGGCGCATTCCAGTTAAAGCGGATTTAGTGGTCCCGACGTGGTTAGTGATCTTGACCACATTGACGTCTGGGACACGTGCCTTTTCTAGCGTTTGCCTAAGCTGGTAATTTTTCCCCCGCGCCTAAACTAATTCTTCTCTAAGCAAACCATTTACCTGGAGATGTTGAGGTGAGGCAAACCATTTACCTGGAGATGTCGAGGTGTCTGGTCGTCCACTGCCACAGATGAGAAGGAATCTTTTTCCCTCTGCGGCTATCTTTTCCAGCTTGCTCCCGCAGGTCAGCACAAAAAAGTTCACTTTTGGCAAGCAATGTCCACACAGTTCAAGAGCCACAAGCCAAAAAAAAACCATCGATGCAAGCATTTTTATAGACTGCCACTGGATACGGTGTCAATGGGATACAGTGTCACTGGATACGGTCTGTCACCTGTACCTCAGGTGAAGCAACTAGGCTTATCAGTTGACCTCAGGTGAAGTAACTAGGCTTATCAGTTAACCTTGGGTGAAGCGACTACGTGAAGCGACTGGGGGTCGAGAAAGGTAATTGTGTGAATAGCTAATAGCTAAAAGTGATTTCAAACACGAATAGACATTATATCTAACACGTTTCGCTTTGGTCCGTTCAACCTGTCGGTGCAATATGCAATGAGGCCCGTCCGATGCTGTATACAATTAGCTGACGACCTTAGCACCTTTTCTACCCCAGGTCATCGCACGAACGCGTGTCACTATTGTATTCGGCCGCTTATCAAACAGATAACGGGATCAAAGGTGACATGTTATCGTCTGGCCGGCGGCGGGAGACCTTGGAAAAAAGTTGAGGCCTGTGTAAATCATTATTCCTTTCCACATGCTT
>CM060347.1:20922368-20927368 GCA_030674155.1 Stramonita haemastoma | reverse complement strand
ATTGAGCCCCCCCCCCCCCCCTCCCCCCACCTTTATGCCCACTGTGAGATCTGTCCATTTGATAGCCAAGTTTGTAAGGAGACTGTAGCAGACACTTAAGCAAACTGCCGCCAAATTCTCTTTCACAGAATGGGGTCACGTTCCCAACTCCTGTCGTCAGTGTCCTAAATTCAGCCACCAATCACAGCAAGGCAGCAGCTTGTTTGAAAATAAGCGTGGGTTCCCCCCCCCCCCCCCCCCCCCCCCCTGAATTTGAATTCAAAAACAAACCCATGCTGCTTTATCTGCCACGCTGGTACATCTAAAAGGAGGTAACCCACACTGCACTCGTGTGCTCGCACGCATGCACGCACACTCACACGCGCGCCACACACACACACACACACACAGTACATTGGGTTCATACATTCTCAAGTATAGGACAGACATGCTCCCTTTTTAAGAAAGAATTAAACTTCCTTAGGTAAAATAAATACTGAATCAGAGATAAACTTCAGAAACTATCTTAACCCATAGTTCAAATGAACAATTTAGGATAGAAAGGGAGAAGCCAATTCTCTTTAATGCAGATCAAAGCCTAGTTATTGCACATCGCTAGATAATCAGATGTTTCAACAAAATAACAAGCATAGACACAACCACTTGCTAATATATTCAAGACCCAGAAACAAACTATACAAATCGAGCTTCTTGTATTCAGGATAGGCTCCCAAAACTTTGAAACTTAACAAAAACAAAGATCAGTTTAAAATGCATCTCAAAGTACACTGAAGTCCGGATGTAGTGATAGACCCAAATAGTGATAGTCCGGCTGTAGTAATAGAATTTCTGGGTCCCGTCCCAGTTGTTCATGTTCTTTGTTAACTTAGCCCGGTTGTAGTCCGTATATAATGATAGTCCGCTTGTAGTGATACTATTTTCAAGTCGGGGGGGGAGCTAAAGTCGGCTGTAGTGATAATGTTCGAAAGTAATCTCCCTTTACCAAAATGGCGAGCAAAAGCCAGCCACGCACTGTGCTTACTCTGAAGCGGAAAATTGATCTCTTGAAAGACATTGAAAGACATTTATCTAAGAAACCTATGCAGGCCACTTTGAACGTGTTGTCAGCGTTCGCTAAGCTCAGACTTTGTCACATAGGCTACACTGGAAGTAGCTACTAAGATGCTGTTTCACAATCAGTGTACATGTACATGCACATAATTATAAGCTTTACTTACCATTTAAGTTACACACAGTCTGTGGAATACTAGCATTAAAAAGCATTGTTCTTTTTTAGCACAAAACTAATTCAGCTAAGTCATTATTTAAAATTGATTGATACAGATATTGTGTTTTATCTACTTAATCACTATTGTTTTCGACATAACAATTTTAATACATGTAGTTACATGTTGTATCTTTTAGCCTGTGTTTGAAGTTTCAATCCAAAGAATTGGATAGTGTTTGCGTTAAAAGGAAGTACATTTACTTGTACATGTGTACATTTTTATTTTTTCATTTGTTACTGATTAAAGACTACATTTCATTCCTAAAAAATCTGACAATTTTTCATTTAACCCTTATTTCTAAGTGGCCTCTTCTCTCTCTCTCTCTCTCTCTCTCTCTCTCTCTCTCTCTCTCTCTCTCTCTCTCTCTCTCCTCTCTCTCTCTCTAAAACACACACACACACGCACGCACGCACGCACGCACGCACGCACGCACACACACACACACACACACACACACACACACACACACACACACACACACACCGGCTGTTGAACTGCCAGGATGGGGGTAGGTTAATACAGGACATTTGCAAGCCTGACAAAGACGACAGAAGAAACGTCACAAAACGAAATCAATAGTGGTTCCAAAATCACCTTGTTACTGCCTTGAGGCTGGTTTACCAAATGTGCCCACGCATGTAGCAATAAAAGCTTTGAAGATATCACTACAACTACAAGCCATTGGCCAGATGTAGTAATGAAACCTACAAAAATATCACTATAACCGGACGTCCGGATGTAGTGATAAAACCTACGAAAATATCACTATAACCAGACGTCCGGATGTAGTGATAAAACCTACAAAAATATCACTATACCCGGACGTCCGGGTGTAATGATAGTCTGGATGTAGTGATTATAAAAAATTGGTCCTGAGGGCTATCACTACATCCGGACTTCACTGTATAATTATTTCATAAATTATTAAGTGTTTCGGTTGTCTAGAGGTAGTGCGCCTGGCCTAGAAAGCGAAAAGTCTGGGTGAAAGTGTGCGGTGGTTCGAATCCCGTTGGGCCCAAAACTTTTCCTCTATCCATTAGATCATGAGTGGTGGTCTTTCCGATGAGACAATAAACCGAGGTCCCATGTGTTACACATCATTATTTAGCGCACATAAAAGAACCCACGGCAACAAGAGGCTTGTCCCTGGGAAACTGTAGAAAAAAGCCACTCTGATAGGGTAAACAAATATACATGCAGACAGGAAAAAGGAAATAAAAAATGGGTAGGCACTGTACTTGTGGCGACGCGCTCTTCCGGGGAGAGCAGCCCGAATTTCACGCAAAGAAATCTGCTGTGACATAAAGTGGTTTAGAAGACGATTGGTAAACTTGTACAGTGATCTTTCCTTTACGCCTCCTCCTTTTCTGTTTCACTTGAACTGTTTGTTGTTGGGCTTTATTGTTCCATTTTTACACTTTCACACCACTTTAAGTCACGGCACATTTCTCTGTGAGAAGCTGGGCTGCTCTCCCTGGGGAGACCTCGTCGCCACGAGAGCAGTG
Source organism: Stramonita haemastoma (assembly GCA_030674155.1). Taxonomy (NCBI): domain Eukaryota; kingdom Metazoa; phylum Mollusca; class Gastropoda; order Neogastropoda; family Muricidae; genus Stramonita; species Stramonita haemastoma. Next base: position 20,924,595 of record CM060347.1, on the reverse strand, counting down.
CCACCCATTTTTTTTCTTTCCCTCGCAGTAGTATTGGCTTCCCTACCAGAGTAGCCGTTTTCTATTACATTTTGCCAGGGACAACTCTCTTGTTGCCGTGGATTCTTTTACGTGAGCTAAATATTTTTTGAGACATAGGACCTCGGTTCATTGACATCTTAAAGACTAGCACCCAGACCACTATTCATGGTCTAATGGATGGGGGAAAATTTAGGGCCTAAACGGGGGTCAAACCACCGCACACTTCCGAACTGGACTTTTCCCATTCTTTGGCAGGCCCGTTTACCCTAGACCACCATCCATTCAACGAATGAAAAGGAAAGCTAGTAAGGCTTTTTTTCTTTTTTTCAGTTGTAACTGAAATCAGTATAATGTGTGCATGAGGTGGGGAGATCGCGGTGTCACTGATGTTATTGTTATTATACATGAGGTATGACCCAAGTTTATACAGTCATAAATATGTATTAATATATCTTATCTAAGAGTACCCATCTGCTGATGTGGTAAATCTGATTTTAGATCCCAACAGCTTTGGGACCTCGGTTTATCGTCTCATCCGAAAGACTAGCGCCCAGAACCCCACCACTCAGGGTCTAATGAATGGGGAAAAAATTTTGGGTCCAAACGGGGTACGAACCACCACACACTCTGACCAGACTTTTTGCTTTCTAGGCCAGGCGCGTTACCAACTACACCACACATCCACTTCTTTCGTTTTCACAGAATTCCGTTTTTGCGATTTTGGATTTAAAAAAAAAGAATATTAGATCCAAGACCTTCAGTCCTGATGAAAATGATCAAGGAGACAACTGTGATGAATTTCTCCTTGAAAATCCTTGAAAGTGAAAGCTTGTTTATCTGAAGTATTCTCATTAAGGAGGATGACAAACTTAAGATACATTTCTGTTCTGAAAAAAAGAAAGGTTTGAATACGTGTGAGTGCGTGGTGGATATTATGAACAAGGACTAGCAGACAACAAAGTTTTCCAGGGAGGTAAATATTCATTTGGAGCAAGAGTTTGAAGCTGAAGCCAACTTCCAAGGGCAGAGGTGACGCTTTGTTTGGACTCCGGCTGCTAGGAAACAGATACAAGGTTACAAGACACCGCCCCATGTGCCTCATGCTGGGGCCTACATGAAATCTAGGCTTAGTGCCGATTTGGAAAACGACGTGGTGAAGAAAAAGTGAACATTGTATTTTCGCTTCTTCATAGGGATATTTCGTCTCAAGTGCAGCATTCTTTTGCTGACTGATATTAACCCGGTAGATGTGGTATCAAATTGTATTAATAGATAATAAACTTTGCTGTTTAGTGTTGGCTTTGGTAACTAAATTCTTCTAAACCATTATAAATATATTATATATATATGTATATATATATATATAGAGAGAGAGAGAGAGAGAGAGAGACAGACAGACAGACAGACAGAGAAAAAAGAGAGGACAGAGAGAGAGATTTATATATTATATATATATATATAATCTCTCTGTCTATGCAATTATATATATATGTAATATAGTAATATGCATAGAGAGAGAGAGAGAGAGTCAGACAGAGACACATAGACAGACACACACAGAGAAAAAACAGAGACAGAGAGAGACACAGAGAGAGACACAGAGAGAGAGAGAGAGAGAGGATGAGAGAGATGAGACGATGAGGAGAGAGAGAGAGGAGGAGGAGAGAGAGAGAGAGAGATGGAGATGGGAGGAGAGATGAGAGAGAGAGAGTAGACGAGAGGAGAGAGCATGAGAGAGAGAGAGAGACAGTCAGACAGAGACACATAGACAGACACACAGGGAGAAAAACAGAGACAGAGAGAGAGAGATTGAGAGAGAGAGAGAGAGAGAGAGAGAGAGAGAGATGGAGAGAGAGAGAGAGAGAGGAGAGAGAGAGAGAGAGAGAGAGAGAGTGAGAGAGTAGACGAGAGAGAGAGATGAGAGAGAGAGAGAGAGAGAGAGAGAGAACTCGAACGTGAACTCGAACTCGGAACTCGATTTTATTTGTAAGGCCACCGGCATGCATACAAGGGGGTACCCATTTTAACAGAAGAAACGAAAAGCAAAACAATAAACAAACAAAATAATTTTTGGCAATGTCGTGTGTTATTTTCCAGAAACTCTGGCTTTCAGAGCATAAAATAATTATATACATACCCTAATGTCTTAAATGGCAAACATTTTCACTATTCAGAATAGTTTCAAGGCAATGTTTATTTCCGTTAA
>CM060347.1:20907368-20917368 GCA_030674155.1 Stramonita haemastoma | reverse complement strand
ACAGTGAGATGTTGACAAATACATGTTTACCATTCTATAGGATTTACTTGCTGCAAACTCTCTCTCTCTCTCCCTTTCCCTCTCTCCCCCTCTCTCCCCTCCCTCCCTCCCTCCTCCCTCTCTCTCTCTCTCCTCTCCCTCCCCCCCCTCTCTCTCTGGACTTAAGCATTCTACCCCTTCTTTTTTTGATGATTATGATCGATGATGGATAATGACGACGATGATATTGATGATGATATATAGTGGATGATGATGATAGTGATGATGATGATATTGACGATATTGATGGTGGTGATTATGATAATAATAATGGTGGTGATGATGATGGTGGAGATATTGATTATGGTGATGATATTGATGACGACGATGATATTGATAATGAGACGATGGTGGAGGTGACGATGATATTGATGACGGTGATATTGATGATGATAATGGTATTACTGGTGATGATGGTATCGATGATGATGATGATGATGGTATCGATGATGATGATGGTATCGATGATGGCATGGATGATGATATTTACGATGATGATGATATTGATGACGATGATATTGATGGTGATGATGATGATATTGATGATGATGTCGATTATATCGATGATGATATTGCTGATGGTGATGGTATTGATAAGATGATGGTATTGATGATGATGGTATTGGTGATGGTGGAATTGATGATGATGATCTCGATGGTGATGATATTGATGACGATACTGATGATGATACTGATGATGACGATGATATTGATGGTGACGATGATATTGATGATGATGATGATGATGATATTGATAAGGATGATAGTGATGATTATGGTATTGATGATGATGATATTGATTGTGATGATGATGATATTGATGGTGATGATATTGATGGTGATATTGATGATAATGATGATATTGATGATAATGATTGATGATGACGACGATGATGATAATCACACACACACACACACACACGCGCACACGCACACGCACACGCACACGCACACACACACTTGTTCATTCTAAAACTAGTACCCCTTCCTTCTGGTTTTGACTATGTGTAAAATGCCCCCCCTTAAATCTAATCAAGCATGCTTTGGAAAACCAGTACCTCTACTTTTGTTTTCAACTTTTCTAAATATTCCTCACCCCCACCTACCCCTGAACCTAATCACGAAGTTTCACTGCCTGCCCCTCCCCCCATGCAACAAAATATGAAATACTATTATTCTTACTAAAATTACTATTATTATCTAAAAAGAAAAGCCCAAACAAGCGAATACGAATACTTTTTAAAATCAAATTGAATAGCTTCTTACTTATTTGTTTATTTAATACCGAGGATAATGGAATAAGCACTAATGCTTTTTACATTCCGTCCCCGTGTGTATGCAATTTTGTAAATTTTATCTGTTCCTACTGGCACACAATGGCCTTCAAAAAATCAGGATTTCTCTTAAGAATACGAATACTTTATCATCTCAAATAACGCAAGAAATCCATCCCTATCCTCAGTCACTACAATTTTCCCTATCCTTTTGATAGACATCACAACATCTGCCCCCCCCCCCCCCCTAGCTCCCTAGCATTCTTGTCACTAAAATTCTAGCACCCCTTCCCCTACCTACCCTAGCAGTAGTATCTATGATATTTTATCTTCTATCCCCGAAGTTAGCATGTGGCTGCCTTAATGGGCAAAAACGGCTGCGTACACAAAAAGTCTTACCACTGATGAAACTTAGTGCTCTAGCGAAGGAATTTTTTTAAAAAGATTGGGTATTTATCTTTTTAAAATGATTTAAAGCTTTTAAAATTTTGATTACTAGTGTCCGCGTAAGCTTTTTGTTTCGTTTTGTTTTTGAAAGCACGGTGTAAAGCAGTTCTGTGCTTATCCATTTATTTTCAGTGAATAAATCGATTCAATTCTATTCAGCCCAAAAGACAAAAGTGTTTTAGCCAGTGTGTCAGCACACACCATGTTGTCTACCTGCCTTTTGTGTCCACATGCAGGGCCAGGGTTAAGAGTTGAGGTCAGTGTTAGAGTTAGTGTTAGTTAACAACAGGGAAGGGTTGTCTGTCAGCTGGTCGGTGTGAATGTTAGAACCATGTGGACACAATAGCTCGTAGACAAATGGTATGTAGCTGTGACACAATGGTATTTAGTTCATGTTTATTATCCTACCGACCTCAACAGTTATAAGTATTTTGCAATGGTGTGTGGCTTTAAATCAGTCACCTGCTCTATCAACAAACTGAGGCCATGCATTACGATTAGGTGTCCACGAAAATTGCAGTTCAGCTATATTTAAAAGAAAAAATGTCTAAAATACTTTGAACAAGTTGCATGAGCTTACAAAACAAAAAATAGAACAAGTAAGATCCTCGAAGTCGGAATGCAGCTACCTTAATGGTTGGCAAAAACGGTTGCGTATGCACCACTCTTACTGTTGGTTAACCTCGGAGCTGTAGCCTATGAACTAAAAAAAACTTATCTAAGCCAGCCCTAGTTTTTCTATCCCCACTACTCTAAATGTGCATCCACACCCCTCCTAAACCACCTTTTTCCCCCTCCCCTCTCCTTCCAACCTGTCTTCTCCCGACAACTATCCCCTATCCCCCCCCACACACCACCACCATCACCAAAAACACACACTAGCAACATACCAACACACACCAACACACACACGCACACAACACGCACACCAACACACAACACATACACCAACACACGCATCAAAACACACACACCAAACACACACACACACAAAACACAAACACGCACACACACACACATATACACACACGATACGCACACACACGCACGCACACACAACACAACACAACACCACAACACCACACCAACCACACCTCACAACACACATCTCCCTAAAAAGTCATCTAACACTAATATTTTGTAAAATGAACTCACATCTGAAATTTCGACATCAACCCTGAATTCGGATTGTGTCTACCTTATTGGTGGGCTAAACAGTCACATATATGCAAAAATCTGTCGGTAAACCTCGGAGCTCTAGCTGAGGAAATTTTTTTTTTTGGGGGGGGGTCTTTTTAACCGATTTCAACAAACACAAAACCAGCAGTAAACAATAACAAAATCCAATTCAACCTAATCTTGTTTATAGCCTCACTGACCCACAGATAACCATATCGGAGCTGTCATCTTGTCAGTTTATCTCAAAAAAAAAAAAAAAAAAAGTGCAGCTCTATACAGATTAAAACTAGGTTTTAAAACCAACTCTGCTGATATTCCTTGAATCAACGCCTTGGCAAACCGCAAAGGTCAACCCAGGACAGTCCTAAAAATGTTCTTCCTTGGAGAGGCGCTTGGCGTTACCAGTTAGTTGACAGTTTTTGTGGGTTACTGTAAAGTCCTTTTCCTCGACTGTAGTGATGTCCTTGAAAGAGATGTCCTCAAAATGTCATCACATCTGAAAAGGAAAAAAATAACTTCATGTTTGCTTTGGGGAGAAAAAAGGCAAGAGAATGGACAGGGATGGTAAAAAAAACAACAACAAAAAACATAAGAAAAATGGAGAGTTGACTGTGGTTAAGGGAAAAGATAGAAAAGGAGTGAGAGAAAAAGGAAGATTTATCATTCCTGCAAGATAGTAGATATTTTATTTCATTTGTTATTTTATTTTATTCTTTTAAATTGAGGATAATGGAATAAGCACTCGTCACCTTTTTTACATCCAGTCCCCGTGTGTATGCAGTTTTGTAAATCTCATCTGTTGCCACCGGCACACAATGGCCTACTCTTACAAAAAGCGGAAAAGGATTTAACGAGTGCGCAAGATGTTCTGCGTGCGTTCGCACACGGTGCCTCGGTTAACAGTCTCATCCGAAGGACTTGTGGGGAGAGTGGAGTCAGCACTGTCACTTTAGACTCTTGTGTGTGTGTGTGGTGTGTGTGTGTGTGTGTGTGTGTGTGTTGTGTGTGTGTGTGTGTGTGTGTGTGTGTGTGTGTGTGTGTGTAAGAGAGAGACAGAGACAGACAGAGACAGACAGACAGACAGACAGACAGACAGACAGAGAAGAAAGTGAAGAGAGAGAGAGAGTGTCTGTGTGTGTGTAGGGGAGGTGATTTGTTTTTCATTTGAAGTTATACTCAGGTGATTTTTATTCCCATGGATGAATTATTAGGCTGTTAATTCTCCCATTATGCCATGGACTCAGTGTCATTCTAGAGCTATGGATGGGGATATAAACAGTGTTTTTGCTTTAAATACATTGTAAGAAAAGCTGCTGCTGTGCATAATAATCATTGTAAATTTAAACTTTGAAATTTGCAAAGATGCTCTCGGATATGACCTTTTGCAGCGATGTTAAAGAAGTCGATGTAGTATCTGTGGTCACTTTTTTATATCCTAGAAACTTATGAACAATATCTTTTTAAAAAAATAGTTTTGGGTGCAGCTGGAATCTTCTATAAGGTTAAAACAATACAAACACAAATTCAACGCAAATACTAAGACAGAGGGAATAGTCACTAATGTGTTGTATTGTTTTTCTATACCACTTTTAAGTCATAGCAGATTTCTCTGCGTGAAATTCGAGCTGCTCTTCCTGGGGACAGCAAGTCACCACAAGATCAGCACCACCCATTTTTTCCCTGTCTGCATGTGTATTTAATTTTGTTTCCTTATCAGAGTGGGGTTTTTTTCTACATAATTTTGCCAAGGACAACTCTCTCGCTGCCGTGGGTTCGTTTATGTGCGCTAAATGCGTGCTGCCTACATGGCCTCTGTTTATCGCCTCTTCCAAAATACTAGCACCCAGATCACAACTCACGGTATAGTGGAGGGGGAGGGGGGAGTTTTTGACACAAACCTGTTACCTGATCATGTAGTGGTAACTGACAAGTGGCGCTGGATGGCGTGTCTGTTCTTCGGCACTTGATTCCAGTCCAGTTGTACCTGTAAGCAACTTTAGGAAGTCATCAGTGACAGGGAAAATGAAAAATGTTAGCTCATGTGCTACGATGATTTTATCCTACCACTTAGGAAGAATAAAACTAAATCACAGTTGCTTTTTTTAAAATACAAACATCGATTCATTTAATCTTGTCCTTTGTGACCTTTTAAGATGTTTATTTTATAACTACTACAGTAGCCTACTTGTGTTAAAGCTTTATCTTCAACCTTTATTTGGACAGTTAATTTTTACTGCCGACATTCTGCAAAAATTAATGCACACAATCAACCAATCAATCAATCAATCAATCAATCAATCAATCAATCAATCTAATCTATCTATCTATCTATCTATCTATCCATCCATCTATCCATTCATCCATCCATCCATCCATCCCTTAGTCTGACACTAAGACTATACAAAACACAGAAAAATTATGTTTTCTAATCAAAACATTTTACACACAGTTTTCCGTCAGCAAACTGGGACACTACAGGGGAAAAAAGCGCTTTGGTTACAAAAAGTGATATCAGCAATTTTCCAACCTGGATTTTGTCGAAATGTAAAGCATCTTGACTCCATTTGAGGCAGGTACATACACGGATGTTTGCAGTATAGAAGCCTCTGGTGCAGTTGTAGCAGACAACATTGGATGGCGAGTTGATGGCCTGGTTTAGCAGTCCCATCTACCTTTGGATTTTACTGGAGCTGTTGCGACATATTGTACCTGGTTGAATAGATTTTTTTTTAATTGAAGTAAGAGAAAAAATCTAACATTGGCAGTACATTATTTGTTTATTAATAAAGAAAAAAAAGTTAACCAGCCGCAATAGTGCAGTGGCTAACACATTGAATTTGATAGTTTACGAGTTCAAATCTCATGAAAAGCATTTTTTTGTTTTAATCGCTCTTTTAAAACTACATCCTGCTCCTACGTAAAAAAAAACCTACAGGCTAAATAGGAAGACTGGGACCACAAACTACAGCATGAACCACTTTACAGATGCAACACTGACAAATGTTTAAACCACACCAGCACTGCACCAACACCTAAATGGTGGCCAAACATTGGTCGCATACACACAAGATCACCGTTGAGGAACCACAGAGCTCTAGCTGAAGAAGGACTAAAACATAGGGAGGAACAACAGAGGATAGCGACAACAACAAACTGACGGACAAAAAGTATCAGATCAGAAAGTTCAGAAAAATATAAAGGCAAATATAAATACCTTATCTAGTTTTCAGAAAAGACAGTTCACGATGGCTGCCCTCGAACACCTCAGGTCACTGGCACTCGATTCCAAACCCAGAGCCCCTGAAAGCAGTAAGTTATCAGTAGACTGAAAATTCTAGTTTCATTGGTTCTGATATCATTAAGGATTTGATTTCATCTGACAGATTTCACTATGCTTCTTCACCGATTAATAGTCAAATTCGATTCCAGCTAGTCTATAGAGCTAAATATTGAGAAAACAACAACAATAGAACAAGTTATTCTAATCAAGTACACTATATTAATAATTATTCTTTTCGACTTATTTTCAAACAAGGAGGCTTTACTGTCAACACAATCATATACTCTCCGTTCCAGAGTTAGAAGCTGCCATGTCTACAGCAACACACACAAGATCTTTATATCCAAAAATCTTAATAACTCGTTTTCTAAAAGAATGTGAACTTAATTTTCCTAAGCATAAGCGTCTGATCAAAAAGGAAATACTTCCTGTAAAATGATGTTACAGAAAAAAATCAAACAAAGTAGAACTAATTTTTCTATAAGAAAAAATCAGAAACAGACGATACCGGAATCGTGTATGATAAAATCCCAACTCTAGCTGCAAAGTACTTACAGACAGATGCCAGGATCTCATGCAGCAGGTGACTCCAAGGTGATGATCAACAGAACCTGGCCCCACTTTTGAAGAGTCTTCAGGATGATCCACATAATTACTGACCGCCAGGTTAGGAACCATGTTTGATAAAGGAGGGGAAGGCCAAGGAAACGCCTTAGGAATGGAAAAGAAATGACCGCCTCACAATACCTCATGAAATCGTCCCAAAACCGTTGTTATTTTCAGACATAAGGAAACCTGTCAGAAATGGACGTGAATGACCAAGTTTCAAGACTTCATGAAAACCGCCTCAAAGCCGTGAAGGTGGTGACATTATCAGACATAAGAAAAAACGGATCAGAAAGGGGGAGTAACCAAGTCACAATACCTCATGAAAACGTCTCAAAGTCGCTGGTAGGCTATTTTCAGATTTAAAAAAACCACTTTCAGAACTCAAAGGGAATGAACGAGTCACAATACCTCATGAAAACATCTCAAATTCGCTGGTAGGCTATTTTCGGAGATAAAAAAAACTTTCAGAACTGGAAGGGAATGACCAAGTCACAATACCTCATGAAAACGTCTCAAAGTCGCTGGTAGGCTATTTTCAGATTAAAAAAAAACTTTCAGAACTGGAAGGGAATGATCACTGTCACCTAGATTGCTCTCAGATTTCTTGCACAAATTTTTTGGCACTATTTTAAATCAATTTATCTTTAGTTTTTATTTTATGTTATTTTATTGATTTCATTTTATTTCATTTTATCTTATTTTGTTTTATTTATTTTAGTCCGGACTATGCCTTACGTTCATTTTATTTTGTTTTATTGCATTTTATTTCAAATTTAGACTATACCCTACTTTTCGTTTTATCTCTGAATGTTCATTTCATTTTATTTTTGTTGGATTTTATTTTAGGTTTATGGTTTTATTTCAACTCATTTTATTTTACTAAAACTAATTTTAGCTGGTACTAATTTTATTTGAGCAAGAAATACTGATTGCAATCGAAAGGCGCCCAGTGATCATTCGAAGACAACTGACAGGTAAAAAGGTAAGGTAAAGGTGTCCCATGACCTAGGTGGTCGTAGGGGAGCAAGGCATCAGAGACCTCTGCTTCTTTAGGGGCCAGCATATTGAGGGCGGCACCCATCTCCTCTCCCTCGCTGCTTTACCTTCCCTGACCCTAAAGAGGGCAAGTGCCCATTTACAGCTCACAGGGAAGCTCTAATAAAGACAAACCATAGCTGGACACAAAGACTGGAAGCTGGACACAAAGACTGGAAGCTGGACAGACACAAACACCACAGCAGACACAAAGAACAAACACAGCAAGACACAAAAACAAAGACACAAGTAGAAGCTGGACCACAAAGACTGAAAGCCTGGACACAAAGAAACTATACACACAAAGATTAAAAATACCTGCACACAAAGACTGGAACCTTGACACAAAAAACACTGGAACCTGGACCCAAAGACTGGAACCAAAGCTAGACTCAAAAGACTGGAACCAAAGCCAGACTCAAAAGACTGGAACCAAAGCTGGACACAAAGACTGACACCTAATCCAGACATTAAAAAATAGAACCAAAGCCAGGACACAGAACTTTAAAGGGGCAAAATCTGACTAGAGCAAAGGGAAAATAGACAAGTAAAACATGCCAATCAGCTGAGCAAGGAAGCAGCTAACTGCCTGACAACTGGCAAGCTTTGCATTCATGATAACCTCAATGATGAACGCCTGGATAAACTTGTAAATTTGAGTCCACAAAGAAAAAAACTGAAGGATTGGGGATAACAATATTCCTATTCTGAAGTTGAAGGATTGACCCCAGAAAGTAAAACTCTGATGAGAAATTTTGTTGAAATTTTCTTGTTGTTAAACTTTCCCCGCCCTTTACTACCAAACATGGGCCTAACAAGGCAAACTCATTGTGAATCATGCAAAGTCTAGCATCCAGGTGGAAGATTGCAGCACAGCCTCTGAAAATACAGACAAAACAAAGGTGTGTGATGTCTAATTGAAGGAGAGAGAGAGAGAGAGAGAGAGAGAGAGAGAGAGAGAGAGAGAGAGAGAGAGAGAGAGAGAGAGAGAGAGAGAGAGAGAGAGAGAGAAGAGAGAGATTAAAAAATATATTTTATTTCGAGGATATAATTGAATAAGCACTCGTGTGCTTTTTTTTTACAACCAATCCCTCTGTGTATGCAATTTTGTAAATTTTGTCATTCGTTCCTACCAGCACACAATGGCCCACTCTTCTGAAAAGTGGAACATGGTTTAACGGTTTGTAATATGTTCTGCACGCGTTCGCACTGGGGACTTCGGTTTATAGTCCGAAGGACTTTTGGGGGGAGAGGACTCTGCACTGATGCTAACTCTAGAGAAAAAATCCTCTTGAACGGGATTCGAACCCAGGTCACCAGATCACGCGCACATACCTCTGACCACCAGCTATCTCGTAGCTATCTCGTCCCCAGAGAGAGAGAGAGAGAGAGAGAGAGAGGGGGGGGGGGGGGAGAGAGAGGGGGAGAGAGAGGGGGGGGAGAGAGAGAGAGGGGGAGGAGAGAGAGAGAGAGAGAGAGAGAGAGAGAGAGGAGGAGAGGGGAGAGGAGAGGAGAGAGAGAGAGAGAGAGAGAGAGGAGAGAGGAGAAAAAGAGAGTAGAGAGAGAGAAGAGTGAAGTCTTGGTGCCTTGCGTGCGTGCCTGATGTCCACCGGCGTCATGTTTAGACATTCCCGCAGCCAAAATGTGGCTACCTGAATGAGAGAACAAAACTGGTTGCATATGCAAAAATCTCATCATTGGAGAACCTCATCACAAAATCATTCTCTTTGAAAGAGAGAGAGAAGGGGGGGGAGGAGAGGAGAGAGAGAGAGAGAGAGAGAGAAGAGAGAGAGAGAGAGAGAGAGAGAGAGGAGAGGAGAGAGGAGAGGAGGGAGGGGGGGGGGGGGGGGAAGAAACAAAGATAAACACACAAAGAAAAGGTAAAAGTAAAAAGCAAAGAAAAAGGACAGAACAAAAATAAAAAGCAGAAAAATGGAAAAGAATTACGAAAGAGGAAAGGCAGAATGAAAAAAACATGAAGCAAAAAAAACAAATTCTGGAGAAAAGAACAAAAGCAGCCACAAAGACAAAAACACAAAGCAAACAAATGCACACTGGTGTGATTAAACATCCTGAAAGATCGGAATGCCGCTACCTTCATGGTGGGAAAAAGAGGGTCACATACAAAACTCCCACC
>CM060347.1:20894731-20897231 GCA_030674155.1 Stramonita haemastoma | reverse complement strand
CTTCTTCTTCTCCTCCTCTTCCTCCTCCTCCTCCTCCTCTTCCAAGGTGAAGACTTCGCGGCAGTTTCAGAACTCGAAACGGTTTCAGTGTTTCGTTTTTCCATGGGTTTCTCCTCTTCGTGCTGTGGGTCACCAACCCCTTATCATCCCCGTGTGTGGTGGTCTGGGTGCTAGTCTTTTGAGACGAGACTATCAACCCTTCTGCTTCTTCTTCTCTTTCTCCTTCTTCTTCTGCTGCTTCTTTTATGGTGGTGGTGGTGGTGTTGTTATTGTTCCCGCGTTCATTCAGGTCACTGTTGTTGCCGTGGTTGTGGTGGTTGTGGTAGTGATGGTGGTCATCGTAAGGGCAGCGGATGAAGAGGACGGTGGAGGGTGTCTTTCTGGTGAAGACGAACTGGGTGAGGAAGTGGAGGCTGCCGTCATGGTTCAGTTCCCGGGAGGAGAACGTCAGCAGAACGCTGTGAGAATCCTCCACGGCCTGCAGCTGTTCTGGGAGCTCCGCTGCAACATTACAACAACATTGCGGTTTTTTTAATTTTTTTATTTTTTTATTTTTTTATTATTATTTTTTTTTTTATACTTTATACCACTTTATGTCACACAGCTAGATTCCTCTGCGTGAAATTCGGGGCTGCTCTCTCTCTGTCTCTCTGTCTCTCTCTGTCTCTGTCTCTGTCTCTCTGTCTTTCTCTCTGTCTGTCTGTCTGTCTGTCTGTCTGTCTGTCTCTCTCTCTCTCTCTCTCTCTCTCTCTCTCTCTCTCTCCTCTCTCGTTTGTGTGTGTGTGTGTGTGTGTGTGTGTGTCTCTCTTCTCTCTCTCCTCTCTCTCTCTCTCTCTCTCTCTCTCTCTCTCTCTCTCTCTCTCTCTCTCTCTCTCTCTCTCTCCCCGGGGAGAGAGAGAGCGCGTTTCCACAAGTGCAGCGCCTGCCTATTATTTGTTTTTTTTTTCTTTTTCCTGTCTGCATTAACTGTATTATGTTTCTCTCTCTGGGAGCTCCGCTGCAACATTACAACAACATCACCCCCCACCCCCCTTATTTTTTTTTAATGTTTGTTTTGTATGTGGGTATGTGGGGGTGCTGAATGATAAGTTATCTGTTTGTTCTGCAGAATGAATCCAAAGAGAGTAGGAGTAGAGTAGAGTAGAGTAGAGTAGAGTAGAGTAGAGTAGAGTAGAGTAGAGTAGAGTAGAGTAGAGCGGAGCGGAGCGGAGCGGAGCGGAGCGGAGCGGAGTGGAGTGTAGTAGAGTAGAGTAGAGTAGAGTAGAGCAGAGTAGAATAGAACAGAGTGGAGTAGAGCATAGTGGAGTAGAGGAGTAGAGCAGAGAAAAGTAGAGAAGAGTAGAGCAGAGCAGAGTAGAGTAGTTTAGAGTAGAGTAGAGTAGAGCAGAGCAGAGTAGAGTAAAGCAGAGCAGAGTAGATCAGAGTAGATCAGAGTAGATTTGAGAAGAGTAGAGCAGAATAGTGTAAAGTAGAGTAGAGCAGATTAGAGAAGAGTAGAGTGGCGCAGAGTAGAGCAGAATAGAGTAAAGTAGAGAAGAGTAGAGTAGAGTAGAGTGGAGTAGAGTAGAGCAGAGTAGAGTAGAGCAGAGCAGAGTAGAGTAGAGCAGAGCAGAGTAGAGAGGAGAAGAGTAGAGCAGAGAAGAGCAGCGTAGAAAAGAGTAGAGTAGAGCAGAATAGTGTAAAGTAGAGTAGAGCAGAGCAGATTAGAGAAGAGTAGAGTAGCGCAGAGTAGAGCAGAATAGAGTAAAGTAGAGAAGAGAAGAGAAGAGTAGAGTAGAGTGGAGTGGACTAGAGTAAAGTAGAGAAGAATAGAGTAGAGTACGGTCAAGAAGATAGAGTGTAGCAGAGTAGAGCAGAGTAGAATACGGTAAAGTAGAGAAGAGTAGAGTAGAGTAAAGCAGAGCAGAGCAGAGTAGAAAAGAGTAGAGAAGAGAAGAGTAGAATAGAGTAGAGCAGAGCAGAGTAGAGAAGAATAGTGTAAAGTAGAGTACGATCAAGTAGAGCAGAGCAGAGTAGAGTAGAGTAGAGTAAAGTAGAGTAGAGCAGAGTAGAGCAGAGCAGAGTAGAGCAGAGCAGAGTAGAGTAGAGCAGAGTAGAGTAGATTATAGTGAAGTAGAGTAGAGTAGAGTAGATACGGTCAAGTAGAGTAGAGCAGAGTAGAATAGAGTAGAGTAGAGCAGAGCAGAGTAGAGTAGAATAGTGTAAAGTAGAGTACGATCAAGTAGAGCAGAGCAGAGCAGAGCAGAGCAGAGTAGAGTAGAGTACAGTAGAGTACAGTAGAGTAGAGTAGAGCAGAGTAGAATAGTGTAAAGTAGAGTACGATCAAGTAGAGCAGAGCAGAGTAGAGCAGAGCAGAGCAGAGTAAAGTGGTATGTATACTAGATGCAGGGGGATGGGGCACCAGACTCACGCTTTCCGGGTGTGACGGCTTCCTCCAGAATGTCATAGCCCAAGGCTCGAACCTCAGGCAACAGAATTTCCCGGACCAGTTGTTTGTGAT
>CM060347.1:20887231-20889731 GCA_030674155.1 Stramonita haemastoma | reverse complement strand
GTTGACATCCTGCAGATGAATTCGCCATCATACAATTTGGCTTCAACATGGCGGATCAGCACATCGCATTTCCGGCCAATGTTTTTGCCAGTACTGCAACACAGGTCACAACCCGCTGTTCAACTTCCGGGTCATCAAGTGTGTTTCGTTGTGTGTGTGTATGTGTGTGGGGGGTGGGGGAGGGGGTGGTGGTGGTTTTGGTGTGTGTGTGTGTGTGTGTGTGTGTGTATGTGTGTGTGCGTGCGTGTGTGCGTGTGTGCGTTTGTATGAGAGAGAGAGAGAGAGAGAGAGAGAGAGAGAGAGAGAGAGAGAGAGAGAGAGAGAGAGAGAGAGAGAGAGAGAGAGAGAGAGAGAGAGAGAGAGAGAGAATATGCCAATGTGAAAGTTTTATTCATCATAGGCCTTGGCCCCTCACGAAGGGGTGGTATGAATATAATCAACATTCCCAAAGTTTTCAATGCTTTATACACATACATAGCCAGTGGCTTATTAATACATTCGTATAGAAAGTCTACACATAAAAAGACAGCTCACATAATTTTTGGTGATCTCATCTGACTTCTAAGATCATTTAACATAGAAAAACAGAACACAACATGAATTTCGTCTTCAATAGATAGACCTCTTACACAATGAACAAAGAAGATCTGTATCATAGTGTTGGCTATATCGAAGATTATGCACAAAGAATTCAGACGCCCCAAATCTACATTTTTCCATGATGTCTTTAAGATGTCTATGCATGTTCCTCGGGGACGGATAGCCTAATGGTCAGAACATTGCGCTGGCAATTTGACGACCCGGGTTCGAGTCCGGTCGAGATTTTTCTCCTGGAGTTAACATCAGTGCTGACTCTACTCTCCCCAAAAGTCCATCGGATGAGACTTTAAACCGAGGCCCCGTGTGCGAACACACGCAGAACACCTTGCGCACACGTTAAATCCTGTTCCGCTTTTCGAAAGAGTAGGCCATCGTGTGCCGGTGGGAACAGATGACATTTACAAAAACTGCATACACACGGGGACTGGATGAAAAAAAGCACAAGAGTGCTTATCCCATTATCCTCGATATAAAAGAATTCATCAAATCAAATCAATCGATAAATTTACAGGAATTTTACCTAATAAACTAAACTGCCCATACAAACTAAAACAATCAGTCTCCTGAATATGACTGGACCACTCCTGCCACCTACAATCTATCACTCTAGTGCGCAGTACTCGTGCAAACCCATTCATATCCATCCGGCACTCCCTGATGAATCAAAACATACATAAGCTAAGAACTTACATAATTTGATTCTCATGTTCGATACACTATTTATTTTACCCCCTGTCATCTGAATCATATAATTCTTTTTATTTATTCACTTATTTATTTATTTATTTATCTATCTATTCTTTTATATCGAAGATAATGGAATAAGCATTCGTGTGTATTTTTTACAGCCAGTCCCTGTGTGCATGCAGTTTTGTAAGTCTTGTCATCTGTTCCCACCGGCACACAATAGCTTACTCTTACAAAAAGGGGAACAAGATTTAACGTGTTCTGCGTGGGTTCGCACACGGGGCCTCGGTTTATAGTATCATGCGAAAGACTTTTGGGGGAGTGGAGTCAGCACTGATGTTAACTCCAGGAGAAAAATCTCCTCGAACGCGAATCGAACCCGGGTCGTCAAATTGCCAGCGCAATGTTCTGACCACTAGGCTACCCCGTTCTCTGTATGATATGCTTTCTATGACAACCTATGATTTTTCCATTCATGATATTTTCATCCAGTACAAAACACCTTTCACAATAAAATTCACAATGACTGGATAGTGACTAGTTTCTGCATGCACTAGATCGTTAGTTGTTTTCATAGTAACTCCAAGAAACCGAGGTCCCGTGTGTGTTACGCATCATTATTATTTTAGCGCACATAAAAGAACCCACGGCAACAAGAGGGTTGTCCCGGGCAAAATTCTGTTGAAAAAAGCCACCCTGATAGGGAAACAAATACAATTGCACACAGGAAAAAAAGGGTAGGTGCTGCACTTGTGGCGACGCGCTCTCCCCGGGGAGAGCAGCCCGAATTTCACGCAGAGAAATCTGCTGTGACATGAAATTTCGATGAAGTCTTAGGTAAAGTACGAGCACAATGTGCATCCCTCTTAAAACCAGCCGGGCTATCCCGGATAGGTGATTGAAATGGAGTGAAGGTGGAGTAAGGTCAGGTATCCGCATTCTGACTTCAGATATTCGCATTATGACATCATAGACATGCATTATGACGTCAGATACCCGCAATCTGACTTCAGATACCCGCAATCTGACTTCAGATACCCGCTTCTGACTTCAGATACACGCAGTTTGACTTCAGATATCCCATTCTGATTTGAGATACCCTCATTATGACGTTAGATACCCGCATCTGACTTCAGATACCGCAATCTGACTTCAGATACCCGCATTTGACGTCAGATACCCGCATTCTGACGTCAGATCCCGCGTCTGACTC
>CM060347.1:20872231-20874731 GCA_030674155.1 Stramonita haemastoma | reverse complement strand
CACAGTCTGTCCATCCAGCCTGAATTCACTGTAGGGCACTGTCACAGACTGGGGGTTGACATCAGCCAGTGTTGTCAGAAAGGGGTGGGCAGAACGCATTGCACTGCAGTCTGGCCTTCACAACAAGGACTGTCAATAGGCTTGGCCAACATGTCAGGGGTAGTGGCATTTTCTTCTGTATACATTATACTTGGAGGCGTCGGGAGAAACAGGCCAGATGGAGACAAAATATTTACATCTTGTCTTTGCATTCAGTAGAATTGTAAGTCTCTATTCTCCTTTTGTCCCTGGCCACTTGTGCTGCGCTTTTCTTCCTGTACAGGGCACTGTCATTTTGAACTGAATGACTGTGTGTCACTGGGGGTTGACAGGTTGTTGTTGATAGGCGCAGAACAACCACAGTTTGTCTCTCCCTACCGTCAATTTTAAATGACGAAAGGCACATATCTTGTAGAAGGGCATTCAGAATATGCTCCAGACGCGAAGGCAAACCTACCACTGGCATACTGTCCTCTGTTTTTGTACAAAAACCCACAAATTTATAAACGCAGTTTTGAAATTCCGTCCTGCTGGTAGCCAAGCAAGGGAAGTCACTCCGAGAGAGAGAGAGAGAGAGAGAGCATCAGCTAGTGTAACACAATTCTCTAATTCTTATATAGTCGTAAAAATGAACATCTACTACATTCTAAGTATGATTATGAGGGGAGGGAGGTGCTGGTGGTGATCACAGGGGGTAACGTCAGCGTGGAGGAGCTCCACTCCTTGCTGCCCTCCCCTTTAGGGGGTGCGGGTGCTGGTGGGGGTGCCACGAGTTAGGGTTGTTTGTTTTTCTGTCCTGATTTTTGTGTGTGTGTGGGATTAAGCGCTTTGATTTGTTTTTACAAGATATAGCCCTATATAAGTTCCATGTATTATTATTATTATTATTATTATTTTAAGAGAGAGAGAGAGAGAGAGAGAAGAGAGAGAGAGAGGAGAGAGAGAGAGAGAGAGAGAGAGAGAGAGAGAGAGAGGTAACCAGACAACAGAACATGTGCTGCAGTCCTGCCCGCTACATGAGGCACTCTGAAAGAGGATCTGGCCTGACTGACCCCTATCCCCCCCAGTGGTCAAGAAGCTGTATGGGGACTTGGGAGGAGGACCTGCAAGCGTAGTAGTAGAGCTGCCTTTCATCACAGTCATTATTGTTGTTGTTATTATTATCTTTGTATTTTCTTTAGTTCCTTTTTGAGTTATTTTTTGTCGTTACAAGTTGTAACAATGTTGTTTATAACTATATTATTGTTTTTGGGTGGGATTTTCTTGGTTAACTTGCTTGTTTTTGCTTGCTGCTTCATTTCTGTTAGTCTGTTTGTTTAAGTGGATTTTGGTTTTTGGTTTGTTTTTTTTCTTTGTGTGTGTGTGGGGGGAGGAGGTTGTTGTTGTGGGTTTTTTTTTGGGGGGGGTTGTTTGTTGTTTTTTTTAGATAGATGGCTTGATGAAGAAAAAGAAAGCAAATTTCTTCTTTACTCTATGTACCATCTGGAAATTACATTTTCGATTTGATTTGATTTGGAAATACAATTTTGATTTGATTTAGACTGAGCTATTATCCATCTTCTTCTTCGCTGAACGCTCAGAGAGCACCTACTGTTGTCTGTCATCTGAGCAAAAATGCAGAGTGCTGCCGTTAAGCGCCTGACAAGTCAGGCCCAGCACATCCGACATCGCCCGTGGGAGAGAACTGTTATTTCATAAGTCTTTCTAGAAAAAAAATGTCAGAGGAATGGGCCAAGAAGGCAGAAAATGGACGAGAAGGGGGTGGTAGGAAGAAAAGGAACAAGGCAGAAACTAAGAGAGAGATAGAAAAGGTGGATCAGTGGTCTAGGTAGGTAACGCGCCTTGCCTAGAAAGCAAAAAGTCCGGGTCGGAGTATGCCGTGGTTCGTACCCCGTTTGGGCCGAAAACTTCCCCCCCCCCATCCATTAGACCCTAAGTGGTGGTCTGGGCGCTAGTCTTTCGGATGAGACGATAAACCGAGGTCCCGTGTGTTACGTATCACTATTTAGCGCACGTAAAAGAACCCATGGCAACAACAAGGGGGTTGACCCTGGGTAAAATTCTGTAGAAAAAAGCCACTCTGATAGAGAAACAAATACAGTTGCAGACAGGAAAAAAAGATTTTAAAAATGGGTAGGCGCTGCACTTGTGGCGACGCGCTCTCCCCGGAGAGAGAGAGAGCAGCCCGAATTTCACGCAGAGAAATCTGCTGTGACATAAAGTGGTACAAAATACAAATAGAAAAGAGGGAATTCGTAGCACAGAATTTCTAGAAGGTGGGGATGCTATTTATACTGACGGGTGCAGACCCCTGGTACCCCCACGGAGGAACACAGACAAGGCTATCCATCTAAGGAATGCACAAAAAAAAAAAAAGGAAAAATAAAAAAAGACAAAAGAAAAAAGATTTGGGTGACATTTTGTGCAGCACATCTTGCACACGTACGTACACGTTAAATCC
>CM060347.1:20857231-20859731 GCA_030674155.1 Stramonita haemastoma | reverse complement strand
AGTAAGCGGAGGTGGATGGTGGTGGGGTCCCCTGTCACGTGCTGATACTAGTAGCTTGGTAAGCTGGGAGCGCACTCCTTTTTGATACACGTTGATTTAGCTCCCTTTTGTTGTCTTTCACTGAACTAGTTTAGTGGAAAGTGTTTTGGTTCATATAATGCTTGTGATTTTTTTTTTCTATTTCCATTGCAACATGTCTTTTTTGTTAATTTCTCGGACATTTCGTATCCTTTTAAACGATTTAGTTGCTTATCATTTTTTTTCTTCTTTAGAGAGACGGAGAGCAATTTCATGTCCTTTGATTATGCTGGCCCTTGACACACACCTGTTCTTTATGCTACTGCTTAGCGGTATAACCTGAATGGCAGTAGGTGTAGATGTGTATCGTGCAAGGATCGGCATGTATCATTCTAAAGCCTTGGCCAAAGCATGGAAACTAGCCTTTCTTGATAAATCTTTGATTGTACAGTTTTTAATATTGTCATGCAACCGACATCCCCATAACATAACACTGTCAGTGTTTGCTCATTTTGTTACTTTTATTCATGATGATAAAAGCCATTTAACAAACAGCTCTAATTCTTCTGATTCTGTGTACTGGGTTATTAGCAATAATAATAAGGATAATAAAGGTTCTGTTACTTTCCAGTGGTTGCACTTACTTTTGTTACTGTGTGGAGACATAGAGATTAACCCAGGGCCTGTTCCTACAACTGATTTAAAAATTGTGCACATAAATGCAAGAAGTATCAGAAGTAAGATGCAAATGTTACAATCAGAATACCATAACATTGATATAATTACTGTATCAGAAACATGGCTTTCTGAAATGGACCACAACAGTTCCATTCACCTGACTAATTTTCATCCACCAGTTTGGTGTGACAGACCGCATGACCCACACGGTGGGGTAGCTATTTATGTAAAAAATAATCTATATTGTAAAGCTCGGCCTGATTTGCATGTCAATGAGTTGGAAGCAGTGTGGATAGAAACAAAATTAGACCAAACGAGTCTACTGATTGGATCGTTCTATCGTCCACCCAACTCAAAGGTTAATTATTGGAATCTAATAGAAAAAAGTATAGATAACGTTAATAACACGCTACTTAAGTTTCTAATTTTTGGTGACTTTAACACAAACTTCCTAGATACTCCTTCTCACTATCTAATTGACCTTCTCAATCGCTATCAGCTTAAACAATTAGTTAATGAGCCTACTCGGATCACTGATTCAACACATTCTTGTTTAGATCTGATTATTACACAGAGTCCTAACCTAGTACACTCAGTTGAAGTTCTGCCAGCTATCTGTAGTGACCACAGTGTTCCTTGTGCCAGGGTCAGAAATACCATTACTAAAGAGCAGCCTTTTAAAAGAATAATATTTAACTATAACAAACTAGATCAATCAAAATTTCATAATCTGTTATTGCAAGTAAACTGGGATGAAGTTATTCATGCTGTAACTTTAGACGAAAGTGCTGAGATGTTTTCAAAAATTCTAATGGATAAAGCAAAATTATGTATGCCAGTTAAAACTGTTACTATTCGTCCCAATGATGTACCTTGGATGACAGATGAAATTAGAATGTTAATTGCCAAACGTAAAGTCATTCACAAAACCGCCAAACTAACTAACACACCTGAAAGCTGGCTTCGTTTCCGCCAGTTTCGGAACTATGTAAACTCTATACAAAGGGAAAGACAGATAGAATACACATTAGAACTTGAACGTAGTGTTTCAGACCCGTCCAAGTTTGGACAAAAGGAGTGGTGGAAACTAGTGAAGCAGTTTTTAAAAAAGAAAGGAATAGATTCTAACGAAATTCCTCCTATTTTGTTTAACAACACTGTTTATTACTCAAGCAGGGATAAGGCAGATATTTTCAATAATTTTTTCATTTCCCAGTCAACTCTAGAGAATGACAACGATGTTCCCCTGACATTCCTTTTCTTGAAAAAGAAATAAACGAAATTTTGTTGTCAGCTTCTGAAGTTGAAGAAGTTGTTCTAAAACTTGATGTGAATAAAGCAGTAGGATTAGATTTAGTACACAATAAACTCTTAAAATTGTCACTACCATTAATTCTGTATCCCTTAACAAATATCTTTAATAGAAGTCTAATTGAATGTAGGTTCCCAAAACTTTGGAAAACAGCTTTAGTTAATCCAATACATAAAAAAGCATCAAAAGAATTATGCAATAATTATAGACCAATTTCATTACTGAGTTGTGTTGGGAAGGTTTTAGAAAAATGTATTCATTCTAAGGTGTATCACTTCCTATCATCAAATCTCATTCTTTCTCCATTCCAATCAGGTTTTACTCCTAGAGACTCCACTGTCAACCAGTTACTTTGTATATATAACAGTCTTTGTTCCTCATATGATAGAGGAATCACAACACAGGCAGTATATTTTGACATATCAAAAGCGTTTGACCGTGTCTGGCACAAGGGGCTCCTGCACAAGATGAAAACATATGGTATACGCGGTA
>CM060347.1:20839731-20849731 GCA_030674155.1 Stramonita haemastoma | reverse complement strand
ACTAGATATAGATATACATACATACATACATACATACATACATACATACATACATACATACATACATACATACATACATACATACATACATACATACATACATACACACATACTATACATACATATATAATTTATATAGTGGGCACCCATCAGTCTCGGAAGACTATGGAGTTGCCCTCTAGTCTTTAGAGCCCAAAGCCTGGGTAAGCAAGTATGGAGGGCGAGCTGTTACCAAGCAGCAGACTCCCCCCCCCTCCCCTCTCCCCCTCTCCACGCCACTGGAATGATCCATTGGAAAGGCAGTCGCCGATACGAATGGTTCCATTACTGTCGCAGGAGCCACCAGAATGTTGACATTGAAGCCCCGAACCGCCCTGGGACTCCAACTCCCCGATTTTTCCTCAGGGATGGTGTCTAAACACGACACCTGTGTGCATGCTGCGTTTTCTTTTTATGATTTGGTCATCCGCTCCTACCGGCACACGAAAGGCGGAACGGGGTTTTTACGTGTGCGCAAGATGTTCTGCGTGCGTTCTCACACGGGGCCTCGGTTTATAGTCTCACCCGATTGTCTTTGACATTCATTTCAATTTTTTTCCCCCGTCAAACTGGGAAGAAAGGGTGAGGCTGGGAATCGAACCCAGAACCTCATGGTTTACTTGTATGATTTGATTGCATGATTCCTCATGATAAATCCAACTTGAATTTTACCGTTAGAAGGTTTTCGAGATTGAAAATAAAAGTTGTGGATTTGGTTGTATGAGTGATTCTTCGCGGTGACTTTATTTCAAGCTGAGGGGAGTCGATCCAGAAAAATGTTCCCTTTGCAATAATATTCGTTATTTCCTATCCACACACCATCCACCTACATTCTTACCTTTACATTAGAAGGGCCGAATGTTGCGTAACTGTAATCTAAACAATGCAGTATACAATATTGGATGTTATGTTGTTATGAGAGAGGAGACACCTTTGTGGTTAAAACCGTAATCCACACAATGCAGCATATAATTATTGGATGTGTGCATGTACCTGCGAGTGTGCGAGCTGAGTGGATGAGCGCAAACCGTGTGTGTGTGTGTGTGTGTGTGTGTGTGTGTGTGTGTGTGTGTGTGTGTGTGTGTGTGTGTGTGTGTGTGTGTGTGTGTGTAGGTGCACGGGTGTGTGTGTGTGTGTGTGTGTGTGTGTGTGTGTGTGTGTGTGTATGGGTGTGTGGGTGTATGTGCATATGTGTGTATGGCTTTTGAGTAGATTTTTTTTTTTTAATTTATTTTATTTTATTTTATTTATTTATTTTATTTATTTTATTTTCTCTTTTGGTTGTTGTTATAGTAGTTGCTTGTATTATTTATAGGCATAGTTTATTTTAAAGTTGTTGAAATCATGTTAGCAAATTAATGTTGGTGAAATGTTTGTTGTTGTTGTTTTAATTGTTTGTTTGCTTTTTCCCCTTTTCTTTCTTTCGTTGGCTTTTTTGTTTGCTAGGGATTTTCTGCTTTGTTTTTTGTTGTTTTTTTTGTTTTGTTTTGGATTTGATTTTTGCTATTGTTTTGATTTTTTTCTTTTCTTTTCTTTAGATAGATGGCTTGATGGAAAAAAGCAGATCGCTGCTTACTCAATGTACCATCTGGAAATAAAACTTTGATTGATTGATTGATTGATTGGATGTTATGTTGTCATGAGAGAGGAGGCACCTTTGTGGTTAAAACTGTTTGACTTTCACCCCGTGTAAGACCAAAGAAGTCGCGGGTTCAGTTCTCGGAAGCGACATCTGGTGAATTAAGAGTATGGTTTTATAATGCAGCAGGTCAACCTAAAAACATAGACTCACCGGTAATTGGAAAAAAAAAGTCACAGGAAAAAAAGTCACAGAACAAAAAATCACAGGAAAAAAAGTCACAGAAAAAAAGTCACAGAAAAAAAATCACAATGGTGGCTGTGTGATGTACTCTCTTCTACAACAAAAAGTGTGTGTGTGTGTGTGTGTGTGTGTGTGTGTGTGTGTGTGTGTGTGTGTGTGTGTGTGTGTGTGTGTGTGTGTGTGTGAATGGGTGTGCGTGTGCGTGTGTGTGTGCGAGATATATATATATATATATATATATATATATATATATATATATATATATATATATATATATATATATATATATATATATATTATATATATTTGATTTGATTTATTCTTTTATATCGAAGATAATGGAATAAGCACTCTTTTACATCCAGTCCCCGTGCGTATGCAGTTTTGTAAATGTCATCTGTTCCCACCGGCACACAATGGCCTACTCTTACAAAAGCGGAACAGGATTGAACGTGTGCGCAAGATGTTCTGCATACGTTCGCACACGGGGCCTTTGTTTGGCCTGATTGTGACTTTTTTTCCTGTGACTTTTTTTCCTACCCAATTTTGTGACTTTTTCTGTGACTTTTTTTCCTGTGACTTTTTTTTCCCACAACCGACTTACCAATACCGTCATTTTCTTCATGCACATGCAGTACGGAAGATCAAAATATGCACGTTGAAGATCCCATAACCTATGTCAGCTTACAGTACGATACAGAAACATGAACATGCCCAGCATGCGTTGTGTATCTGAAGAGGGATGGGCTCCAACTTAGCGTTGTCTCCTTAAGAAGCGAAAGGAGAAGAGAGAAGAGAGAAGTTGATCTATGTTGATGAAAAAAAATATATATATTGATGTTTACGCTTACTTGTTTATTCATTTACTTTTTTTAAGGGCTGGATAAAAAAAAAAAATAATAAAGTTCACTGTGTTTGATATGCAACCTTCAGTAAATAAATGTTATCGTTATATGGTGCTATCACATTTCTTTCTCTGTGTCTCATGCAAGGTAAAGGTGTTCCCGTAACCTATGTGGTCCTAATGGAGTGAGGCATCAGAGACCTCAGCTTCTCTAGGGGCCAGCATCTTGAGGGCAGCCCCCATCTCCTCTCCCTCGCTGCTTTACCTTCCCTGACGCTAAAGAGGGCAGGTACCCGTTTACAGCTGGGTGAACAAGGGGACTATACTGAAGCCAAGGCGCGCAAACGGTCACCCATCCACTTGGTAACCACGCTCGACACAGCTTAACATTGGCACGGAGAGAGCCAGTGCTCTGACCGCTGAGTTATTTATCCCCATACAAGACCAAACACTTTAATCCACTGAAAAAAAAGGTGGAGTTCAAAAACAGTTTGTTGGCAGAGTGATAACCAGAGTGACATATTTGATAACTATTATGTAGAGTTTTTTTAATAGAAGAAAAAGAAAATAATTATTCAAACGATAAAAAAGCAAAAAAAGTCAGAAGCACTAATTCTGGCAGCGCTACGTCATACGTCATCGTGCGTGTCACTATCCCTATCGTTGAAATTGATTTGATTTGATTCAGTTTGATTTGATTTGTTTATAGTAATTCCCAAGGTGGGGATGAGGCTACCTTCATGATGAAAAAAACAACCGGTCATATACGCAAAACCTAACCATTGGTAAACTTCAAACCTCTAGCCGAGGGGGAAAAAATAGTCTTTTCTTCTAGTGATATTAGACTATATGAATATATCTGTATATGGAAACGTTCTGGTGGCTCCTGCGACGGTACTGGCACCATTCGTATCGGTCATTGCCTTTCCAATGGATCATTCCAGTGGCGTGGAGATGGGGGGGTCTGCTGCATGGGTAACAGTTTGCCCTCCATACTTACTTACTTACCCAGGCTTCGCACTCTAAAGACTAGAGCTCAACTCCATAGTCTTCAGAGACTGATGGGTGCCTACTACTACTATTAGACTATATGAATATAATTATCACATAGCACACAACGTGGTGGCTGTCCTGGGCTGACCCTTATGGTTGACCATGGCGTCGGGAGAAGCAAAGACCTCAAAATTGGTTTTATATCCCCTTTTGATCTGTATAATTATAGTTGCACAGTTTTAATGAATTTTAAAATGTGACCAGGTGACAGCCCGGAGGACGGATATGGCCTGTGTGGTCGGCGGGGCTATTAACATGATTGGATTGGATTGGATTGGATTGGACCACATGTCATTTTGATTCAGTGCTATTTTCATTGTTGTCACTCATCAGTAATGACTACAGAAATTTATTTATTTATTTATTTTATTCTTTTATATCGAGGATAATGGGATAAGCACTCTTGTGCTTTTTTTTACGTCTAGTCCCCGTGTGTATGCAGTTTTGTAAATGTCATCTGTTCCCACCGGCACACGATGGCCTACTCTTACAAAAAGCGGAACAGGATTTAACGTGTGCGCAAGATGTTCTGCATAATGAGCAAGAGCAGCAGCAACGGCCAAACAGTGCCTATGAAACAACAGACTGTGAAAATATAACAACAGCCAGGATTACAACAACAACAACAACAACAACAACAGCAACAACAACAACAACGTATTATTAGTATTGATATGCACGTTTAATTGTTATCAATTCCTTCATCTACTCATTTTGCATTGTTTATTTAATCTTCTAGTTAGTTCTAAAGCAATGTTTTCCTACGTGTGTTTAATCTAGGTGAATAAACACTTTTTTCAATTTCTTTTTCGTACAAAAAAAACAAACAAAGACATTACAAACATTTGATGCAAATGCCGCCCTTCACATTTGCTTTCTGCTTTGCAATGAAGACCAAGCAAAAAAAAGAAACCAGAAGGTTGGAGCTAAGCGATTTACTAAGTAATTATTGTTATTCTGTTCTTTTCTTTCAGTTTTAAAAAGACTCTACAAACATTTGATGCAAACGTTGCCCTTGGTGCTAAATTCCTACTTTGCCATGGAACCTAGAAAAACGGGAAGGTGGGTGGACTTGATTGATATTGCTCCGGCCTACGTACGTTCACATTCTTTGGGAGTGCGTCTCTAATTCCGACTTCCCAATATCTCATGGAACAGTGTTTTCTTTTGTTTTTTCTGTTTGTTTTTGTGTTACGTTGTGTTGCAGTGTATTATTAGTTTGTTTTGATTTGTTTTGTGTTTGAGTGTAGTGTAGTGTAGTGTAGTGTAGTGTAGTGTAGTGTAGTGTAGTGTAGTGTAGTGTAGTGTGGTGTAGTGTAGTGTAGTGTAGTGTAGTGTAGTGTAGTGAAGTGTGGTGTGGTGTGGTGTGGTGTGGTGTGGTGTGGTGTGGCGTGGTGTGGTGTGGTGTGGTGTGGCGTGGTGTGGTGTGGTGTGGTGTAATGTAGTGGGGTGGGGTGTGGTGTGGTGTGGTGTGGTGTGGTGTGGTGTGGTGTGGTGTGGCGTGGTGTGGTGTGGTGTGATGTAATGTAGTGGGGTGGGTGTGGTGTGGTGGTTGGTGTGGTGTGGTGTGGTGTAGTGTGTGTAGTGGGGTGTGGTGTGGTGTGGTGTAGTAGTGTGTAGTGTAGTGTAAGGTTTTTATTTTTGTTATCGTTTTACTCTTTTATTCCGAGGATATTAAGATCCTATGTGCTTTTTTATATCCATTCCCCGTGTGTGAGCAATTTCGTAAATTTTGACATCCGTTCCCAACGGCACACAATGGCCCACTCTTCCGAAAAGCAGAATAGGTTTTAACATGTGCACAAGATATTCTGAGGGCCAGTCCATAATATGTTTGTGTGACGTGACTGTACCACTTTAGTTTTACTTTTTTTCTTTTAATTTAAATCGGGAATTCTCTCTTAGGCCCGATAGTGTTTTTAATTCCGGTTTTTACTTCCTCATTAGTGATGTGATCTCTGTGTGAGATATCAAGGAGTTTGCGAAAGCATCTCATCTCCATTCCCTGTATCCTTCTTTCAATGTCTGCTGTTATGGTCTATGTTTCACATGCGTACAAAATAACGACATGATCAGGGAACGCATCAGTCTGATCTTGAAGCTGATGGCGATGTTCTTGTCGTTCCAGAGGACTTTCAGTTGGGTCATTGCAGCTGTGGTCTGGGCTATCCTGGAGCAGATTTCAGGTTTGGATCCTTCATTCGAAACTACAGTTCGCAGAGAGTTAAAGCTGTATAGGTCTCAACTTTCTAGCCGTGTATAATAAGATTATGTCAGTGTTGGCCCTATTTGGCACTATGAAGTGCCATCAGCTGGGTTTTCTCTGCAATGATCTACATGCCATAAGACAAAGAGGCCTCATCAATGTCATTTACAAAGCTGACCAGCACTTGCAGGTATATGATTATAGAGGAATATATAATATATTATATATATTTTTAATGAATTAATTAATTTATTTATTTATATATCTTTATATATATACACACACATATATATGTATGTATGTATGTATATATATATATATATATATATATATATATATATATATATATATATATATATATATATATATATATATATATATATATAATTGTCCCACGTAAGATCCGTTCTCTCTCTCTTTCTCTCTCTCTCTCTGTCTCTCTCTGTCTCTGTCTCTCTCTGTCTCTCTCTGTCTCTCTCTGTCTCTCTGTCTCTCTGTCTCTCTCTCTGTCTCTGTCTCTCTCTCTGTCTCTCTCTGTCTCTCTCTCTCTCTCTCTCTCTCTCTCTCTCTCTCTCTCTCTCTCTCTCTCTCTCTCTCTATCTATCTATCTATCTATCTATCTCTCTCTATATATATATCTATCTATCTCTATGTTGGTTGTTTTACTTTCACTTTGCGATATATATATATATATATATATATATATATATATATATATATATATATATATATATATATATATATATATATATATATATATATATATTCAAAACGAACATTGGCAACGAATACTGAAAGAGGGGAAACCAAACCATCCAGAACATTGATATAACTGACATGATAACACAGGTGTGTGTGTGTATGTGTACGTGTGTGCGTGAGTATGTGAGTGTGTGTGTATGTGTCTGCGCGCGTGCGCGCACGCACTCGCGCATGAGCCCATGATTCGGTGTTTCTTATGCATGTGTCTATAATTATGCGGATAAAAATGTTAAGGTCTGGAAATGGTTGCCTGTGTCTGTGATATCGATATACGCTATTTTCTTTACATGTGGACTGCTTTTAACAACGCTTGCTTGTAACCCACAAGAATTTCTCGCCCATTTTGGAGACATTTTCATTTTTATTTTATTCTTTTATATCGAGGATAATGGGATAAGCATTCTTGTGCTTTTTTTACATCCAGTCCCCGTGTGTATGCAGTTTTGTAAATGTCATCTATTCCCACCGGCACACGATAGCCTACTCTTACGAAAAGCGGAACAGGATTTAACGTGTGCGGAAGATGTTCTGCGTGTGTTCGCACACGGGGCCTCGGTTTACAGTCTCATCCGAAAGACTTTTGGGGAGAGTAGAGTCAGCACTGAAGTTAACTCCAGGAGAAAAATCTCCTCGACCGGAATCGAACCCGGGTCGCCAAATTGCGGGCGCAATCTTCTGACCACTAGGCTATCCCGTCCCCATAAAAGATTTCGTATTCGTAGTCGTCGACCGGAACAAGAGAGATGAAAACGAAGAGAACGAGGAGAAGGGTGAGGATGGTAGGGAGGAAAAAGAACATAAAAGGGAGAGGAGTGATAAGACTGGGGTAGAGGGGAGGGGGGGAGGAGGGTTGAGGAAAGGGGAGGGGAGGGGGATGAGAAGTGAGGGGGGAGGGGGAGGGAGCAAAGATGTCGGCTTATAGGCCACAGAAGCGGATAGCCAAAATATAAAATCGGCATCATCATATTTTCCGCCTTGATAAAAAGTTTGAAAGTTGAACTAAATCGAGGAAGGGAGGGGAGGGAGGGGAGGGAGGGGAGGGGGTGGGGTGGGGGGGGGGGGGAGGGGGTTGGGGTGGGGGGGTGGGGTGGTGGGGGTGGGGGTGGGGGGGGGACAGGCAAAGTGATATCGACGTTCGCTTTAAGGCGATTGAAAGTTTGGAGAAGTTCATTCGTTCTCACTTCACACCCTCCCCACCACCCTACCATCACCCCCCCCCCCTCCTTCCCTATTCTTTCTTCCTTCACCCCCCCCCCCCCCTTCCTTCTCTTCCATCTCTACCCTGGCTCGAAGAGAGAGAGAGAGAGAGAGAGAGAGAGAGAGAGAGAGAGAGAGAGAGAGAGAGAGAGAGAGAGAGAGAGAGAGAGAGAGAGAGAGAGAGAGAGAGAGAGAGAGAGAGAGAGAGAGAGAGAGAGTTGATTTGATTTGATTTATTCTTTTATATCGAGGATAATGCAATAAGCACTCTTGTGCTTTTTTACACCCAGTCCCCGTGTGTATGCAGTTTTGTAAATGTCATCTGTTCCCACCGGCACACGATAGCCTACTCTTACGAAAAGCGGAACAGGATTTAACGTGAGAGAGAGAGAGAGAGACAGAGACAGAGAGACAGAGAGAGATAGAGAGAGAGCATATTTCTTCTCTGCTCCCCTCCTTCCCACCCCCCATCCTCCCCATTCCCCCCACCACCAACCCACCCACCCACCCACCCCCCAAAAAAAAGAAAAAACAATTTAAAAAGAAAAAAAATTCTTAGACAAGTAAATCCTTACATAGCTAACACCGTACAATAGGCTATTACACGACGCTTTTCATGTAAAAGCCGCGGCTTAGCTCCCTTACTTCGTGTCTTCTTAGACCAGGATTGGACCCAGTTATGCTTAACGTAACAAAATGGCATGATACGTCTTCATCTTCCCTTCCTCCTCCTCCCCCCCCTACTCCATTCCCGCCACTCTCAACCACACCCCCCCCCTTCCCCCTCCTCCCACCTTTCCTTCCTTCCTTCCCTATCAAAAAGCAGATGTGTAGGTTATTATTAACATGGTCAAGCCATTATTATTATGTGTTTTAGCTCTTCTCTTTTAGAAAAAAAAAAAGAGTTCTTTCTTGTTCAGCTTACTCTTGGAAGTTTACGTTTTTTTGTTGTTGTTGGTGTTTGTTTGTTTGTTTGCTGTTTTTTTCTTGAATTTTATTTTATTTTTCTGTTGCTTTTGTTGTTGTTGTTGTTTTTAACTGTTTTGGCTCAATATTTTGGGTTTTTTTTGTATTTTGTACTTTGTACCACATTATGTCACTTTATATTATGCGTGAAATTCGGGCTGCTCTCCCCGGGGAGAGCGCGTCGCCACATGTGCAGCACCTACCCATTTTTTTCTGTTTCCTGTCTGCAACTGTATTTGTTTCCCTATCAGAGGGGCTTTTTTCTGCAGACTTTTGACAGGGTCAACCCCCTTGTTGCCGTGGGTTCTTTTACGTGCGCTAAATAGTAATATGTAACACACGGGACCTCGGTTTATCGTCTCATCCGAAAGACTGGCGCCCAGACCACCACTCAGGGTCTAATGGATGGGGGAAAGGTTTTGGGCCCAAGCGGGGTGCGAACCACCGCACACTCCGACTTCTCAGAATGAAAAAAAGAGCAAAAAGAAAAAGAAAAAAAAAGAAGAAACCAGCAAAACCAAAAACTCAAAAACTTCCCTCTGCTGCCTCCCTGCCCCCTTTCGAAAGCAAAACAAAAAACAGAAGAAAGCACAACTTACACCAACAGTAACTGCATTTTTGAACGTAAATGATCATCAGTCAATTTGACGTTCTAGGCTTTCAAATTTTGTGCAAACTATTTCGGCCTACAGCACCCTCCTGGGCCTACAGCACCCTGGGCCTACAACATCCTCCCCCCAAAAAAACAACAAAAAAATCCAAAAAAGGTTTTTAAAAAAAAAGAAAAAAAAGCCATCAACAATAAAATATTATTTTAAAAAACCGAAACAAACTAAAAACAACAAAACCAGACTCACAAAGCTAAATGCATTTTTGATAGTAACAGTGACAGTTTCATTTTGTGTTCTTGGTTCTATCCAAAAGGTAAAAAAAATAAAAATAAAAAAAGGTAAAGGTGTCCCATAACCTGTGTGGTCGTAGGGGAGCAAGGCGTCAGAGACCTCAGTTTCTCTAGGGGCCAGCATATTGAGGGCGGCGCCCATCTCCTCTCCCTCGCTGCTTTACCTTCCCTGACCCTAAAGAGGGCAGGTACCCATTTACAGCTGGGTGA
>CM060347.1:20832231-20837231 GCA_030674155.1 Stramonita haemastoma | reverse complement strand
AGCAGTAGGGAAAAGAAACAAAAACGGAAACTGTCTAAAGGACCAGCAGTTAGATCTGAACATGTTGACCAAGGTGTGCTGCATTAACTGGAAGATGAAAGATCTGAAGGCAGGGTATTGCGAAACAAGGACCTACCACGGAAAGCGATGGAACTCGTTGGCCTTCTTTGCCTCAAAGTCCCTTTTTTCTACTTTCCTTCGCTTCTACTCACACGACCTAACTTACATGCTTTCGGGGTTTGTATTCACTCAATTATACGGTTGAGCACAAAAATACTTTGTGCAAAGGGGTATATCCCTAGCAAACGCCACCACCCCATTTTTGCCCTAAATCAGTGCGCAGGGGGGGGGGGGGGGGGGGCGGTATGCTAGGGATTTTACGGTATATATATATATACTTTTTTTTGAATGTGTATAAGTTTTCCCTTTTTGGTTGATTGGCTGGGTTTTTTTTGGTTGGTTGGTTTTTGCGTGTGTATGTTTTTTTAAGTTAGTATAGGGCTTAATGAATTGATTGATTGGATCGGTGGTCTAGGTGGTAACGTGTCTTGCCTAGAAAGCAAAAAGTCCGGGTCGGAGTGTGCGGGGGTTAGTACCCGTTTGGACCCAAAACTTTTTCCCCATCCATTAGACCCTGAGTGGTGGTCTGGGCGCTAGTCTTTCGGATGAGACGATAAACCGAGGTCCCGTGTGTTACACATCACTATTTAGCGCACGTAAAAGAACCCACGGCAACAAGGGGGTTGTCCCTGGCAAAATTCTGTAGAAAAAAGCCACTCTGATAGGGAAACAAATACAGTTGCATGCAGGGAAAATAAAAAAAATGGGTAGGCGTTGCACATGTGGCGACGCGCTCTCCCCGGGGAGAGCAGCCCGAATTTCACGCAGAGAAATCTGCTGTGACATAAAGGGGTACAAAATACAAAAAAATACCCCAAAAAATGATCAATCGATCGATCGATCGATTGATTGATCGATTGATTGATTGATTGATTGATTGATTGATTGATAAAACTTTAAGTCACAGCAGATTTCTCTGCGTGAAATTCGGTCTGCCCTCCTAGGGGAGAGCCCATCGCCACAAGAACAGTGCCACACATTCTTTTTTTATTTTCCTGTCCGCTGCTGTATTTGTTTCCCTGTCGGAGTGGCTTTTTTCTACAGAATTTTGCCAGGGACAACTCTATTGCTACTGTGTGTTCTTTTACGCGTGCTGAATAATTATGCGTAACACACGGGACCTCAGTTTATCGTCTCATCTGAAAGACTAGCACCCAGATCACCAATCATGGTCTAATGGATGGGAGAAAATTTTCGGGCCCGAACGGGGATCAAATCACCACACACTTCCAACCCAGACTTTTCGTTTTCTAGGCAGGTGCGTTACCTCTGAACCATCGATCGACCGAGGGCTTGTCCTGTTTGTTAAGATAAGGTAAAAGGTAAAGGTGTCCCATAGCCTATGTGGTCGTAGGGGAACGAGGCATCAGAGACCTCAGCTTCTGGAGGGGACAACATATTGCAGGCGGTGCCCATCTCCTCTCCCTCGCTGTCCCTAAAAAGGGCAGGCACCCATTTAGCAGCTGGGTGAACTAGGGGACTGTGCTGAAGCCAAGGGGCGCAAACGGTCACCCATCCAGTTGGTTACCAGGCTCGATGCTGCTAAACCTTAGCTTGGGGAAAGCGAGTGCTGTGACCACTTGAGCTATCCCGTCCCCAAGACGTTTTAAGATATGTTAGTAAATAGATAGGCGCAGTTGCCTCAAAGATCTGCGTTTCGCTGACAATGTTGCATTCCGCACAGAAAATAAAGAACTGGAAGTTGAGGGGTTTTTTTTTGGAAGAAACTGAATAAATAAGACAATAGTGTTCACATTCCCCCCCCCACCCCCACCCCCATTACCGTAGCCACATTCAGACTTCAGGAATTAGGTCTAAACACGCCCGACACCAGTGTGCATGATTTTGTTTTTTATCATTTACCATCCGTTCTTACCTACATGCAATGGCCTACTTCCCCAGAAAAGCAGAACAGGTTTTAACATGTACGTAACACATTTTCTGCATGCGTTTGCATACGGGACCTTGGTTTATTATCTCATCCGAAGAATTTTCGGGACACTTACGTTAAGTCCCAAGGGGAAAATCCTCTTGAGCGGGCCCCATGGTGAAAATTTGAAGTTAAAATAGGATTTCAGATGCACAAAGTTCATGGAAAATTAAGAATCGAAAAAAAAGGACTACGAAATAACGATTGACGTAGAACAAGTGAAAAAATGAACATACCTTGAACAGAAAACACTTACTATCTCAGAACAGAAACTGAAGAAATTTTCAAAATGAGAACTTTTATAATTATATGGTTTCCAAGCATAAGAGAGAGAGAGAGAGAGAGAGAGAGAGAGAGAGAGAGAGAGAGAGAGAGAGAGAGAGAGAGAGAGAGAGAGAGAGAGAGAGAGAGAGAGAACTCGAACTCGAACTCGAAAGGTTTATTCATGAAAAAAGGCCATTGGCCCATACATGAAGGGGGTTGCCGAATAACGATAACGATAATTGCTTTAAGCTGACACACGAGCTACTCCAAGCCATGGAAACCACAGCATTGATTAGTAATGTACATCGAGACACAAACTCTTTACTGTCCAGATATGTTACGGCATTCCGAGCCTTTCTTTCGTCCAGTCTTTGTCACAAACACACCCTTAGGTCTAGGCTAGGCCTAGCCAAGAGACTGCTGTAATAGGTCTCTAAGTGTCGCTAAGTCCCTTGAAGCACACAATAGGGTCTCCGTGTGTAGTGTGTTCTGGATACGCTTCCCATTCCGCAAACTGGCGAGTTTGACACGTTCCTCTTTTTAGCATGTTTTTCTCTTGCTGTTTGACAAACCAGTACACACATACTGGCTCAGTGTCTGGTTGGCATGCACACTGGATCACAATGTCGTCTGACTCACACGTCACAATATCTTCACCGTCTGAATGATGTAGCACGGATTTTCTAAAGTGTGTATTTCTTTGTCTGTCTCTTAGCCTTCTCTGTACCGATCTATCAGTTAGAGTAGCCACGTACTGTTTGACATTTCTTGTGTCGAATGCACCAACAATATTATCATTGTTCACCTCAGGCTGCAAAACACACATATCAGCACAGTCACTACAATCAGACATACAGGGAGGTTCTAAATCAACCGATGATGGCAACTTAACTGATGTTTTTGTGTTGATGTCCTGTGTGTGTGTTGTTGGTAGGTCTATTCCATGTGTATCTACACATGCTGTATTCCCCTGTTCTACTCCACTGTCAGGCAGACTCGAGGCACTGAGGACACAGTCACTTTCACACACAACACTTGCCTGCTTCTCTTTATGCTTTCGAGAGACCGTTCAACATCTCGTCGTCTTTGAGAAAACGATTTTTTCCTGTAGTATCTGTGCTTGTGTGCTGCGATTCACTGTTGGATCCGCCATGTTGGTTGACACTGTTGTGTCCACTGGTTTCAGTCGCAAGACAAAAACCACGCTGTCCCCTTCTCCTGCCACTTTCCAGCTGGAAACTGCATTGTCGGTCAGCAGGGCGCCTAAGGTCCTCTCCACAGCCGCTGGAAGTCCAGTAACTGGCATTTTTGAATGAATTTTAGTTTTACTGCTGCTCACAGAAAATGTACGCCCTGTCCGCTTCACTTCTCGTGACTGCCGCCAGAGAGAGAGAGAGAGAGAGAGAGAGAGAGAGAGAGAGAGAGAGAGAGAGAGAGAGATAATGGAAGTACAGCTTTTAAAACACTGATGATGGCAATGTTGATAATGATCTTTATTTCCAAAGGTAGCTTCAATGAATCAATGAACCAGCCAACCACCAAGCAACCAACCAGCCAGCCAACCAGCCAATCAGCAAGCCAGACAACCAGCTAGCCAACCAACAAACCAACTGACTCAACCAACCAACCAATCAACAATATATTTTTCGTTTGGGTTTGTTTTGTTTTGGTTTGGTTGTTTGTTTGTTTGTTTGTTGTTGTTTTACGGAGTTTTTTACTTTTGTTTTGAATGTCCCATTATAAATGCTGGATTGGAAAAAAAAATGTCTGTGAATACTGATTTGTCACCCTTGAAAAGTAAAGATTATTCATTCATAACTAAAGAGTATTCTCTCTCTCTCTCTCTCTCTCTCTCTCCCCTCCTCTCTCTCTCTCTCTCTCTCTCTCTCTCTCTCTCTCAGATACACCAAATTGACAAAAGGTTTGTTGTCACCTACACCACACTAACTAACACCAGTAACAGACCCTAGTCATTTAAAAAAAAAAATTAAAGAAAGAATAAAGAAAAAAGATTTCAAACTGAAATTTCAACAAACAACTAAAAAGAAAAAACTATAAAAAAAAAAAAGAAGACGAGGATATTTAAAAAGCCACAAAGACGCGTCTTTTACCCTGAAACATCGAGCATGGCAAGCTTTAGCCAAGCCTTGTCGTCATCGACCTCTCCACCAATCGATGGGACGCGGAGAGGCAACGCGCACGGTCTTTTATTGACTCCGGGCGTTAGAGAGTGCCGGGTGGGACCGCCAAGATCCCGGATGAGCACGCTCTCTGACATGTGACGTCCACGACTCGTCGAGGCGAGAAGCGCTATCTAATGGCGGGTCTGGAGCCGCTAGACCGTTGAAACACCTGTTCTTGGGGATGTGACAAGGAGACATCTTGGAGGGGGGGGGAAACCGAGCAAGGGTTTATAAAGCCCCAACAGAAGGGAAGCCCCCAGACTCTGAGAAGTGCTAGCTGGATGGTCTGTGTGATGCATGTTTGACCCAGTGTGCTCAAGCCAGTGTAGCAGTTTTTGCTGTTTTAAAAAGTTTTGGGGGCTAAACTGTTTAAAAAAAAAAAAACACGAAAAAAAAAACCCATCATTTTTTTTTTTGGTGTGGGGGAAGTTAATCTTAAAACTATTTATTCATTCTTGAGAAAAGAAAAAAGATAATGTTGTTGTTTTTTTAGGAAAGAAAAG
>CM060347.1:20823450-20832131 GCA_030674155.1 Stramonita haemastoma | reverse complement strand
GGGAAAAAAAAAAGAAAAAAAAAGGGGAAAAGAAAAAAAGAAAAGAAAGAAAAAAAAAAAAAAAAAAAGGAAAAGGGGAAAGAAAAAAAGAAGCCAAAGGAAGGATAGAACGGAAATTTAAAACACTATGACAAAACCCCAAAACGCTATTGCCTTTCCCCGCTTTCAACACCCCCACCCCCCCCCCCACCCACACCACACCCCACCCACCACACCCTATCAGTCGATGCCGTCTCATCACACACGACAGGCGGGTTCATTCCCTTTTTCCCTTCATTTTTATCTCCCTTGATCCGACAGGCGAGGGCGCCACCTGCGCATTTTGTTCAAACGGACGCCATCCCAGAAGTGCATTTAATTGCTGCGTTCGAAGCTTCTCAAGGTCGAGCGTCAGAAACCCAAAGGCCGAGCAAAACATCGCGTGATTGGCTAGTGAACGGTAGCTGTGCTAATCCGCCATTTTCTTTTTTGGAGGGCGGGCCCCGCGTCAATGTACTGTGGTTTTTTGGTGTTGTATTATTTTCTTTTTGGTTAGGGTGCTGACTGGTTAAAATGTTCGTCGTGATTGCTGTTTTGAAATTTAAAACCGGCTTTGATTATCAAGCATTGTTATAAACAGTAAAATTTTCCCCCATTGGGGTGACACGGAGGATGTTAAGCCCATTTATATATATATATAATATTTTAAAATTTTTTTTTAAATATATAATATATATAATATATTTTTTATAATTTATATACATAATATATTTATTTATATATATTTTTTTATATATTATTGCTTCGGATGAGATTTTTAAACCGGGGGGGCCCCCCCGTGTGCAAACGCCGCAGAACTATCTTGCGCACACGTTAAATTGTTCTTTTTTCAAAAGAGTAGGCCTCGGTGCCGGGGGGAACAGATGACATATTTACAAAAATGCTCCACGGGGCCCCCGGATGAAAAAAAAAACACTGATTGTTTTTGTTCCCCTCATTAAAAAAATAAAAATAATAAATAAATAAAAATTATATATGGGCTTAATTGTTGCTAACGTTGCTTGATGTCTTCCAAACAGATCCCTCAGACGCTTTAACGCATTTTTTGGGCCAAAATACCATCACAAAAAGAACTCCCCCCAAGAACAGAAACTAAAACCCACCCCCCCGCAAGGGTCAAACGGAGGGTTTGGCGATGGATAGGACATGTGCTCCGCCAGCAGACTACAGCCATATCCAGAATCGCCTCGATGGACTCCAGGGCGGTCGAAGAAAGAGAGGCCGCCCAAGGAAACTTGCAGAAGAGTAGAGAGGGAGATGAAGGGGAAAAAGGGGTTTGGGCATGGGGCGTTTTTGGGGCGTATTTCAGCCGACCCACATCAGTGGCGGGGGCTAGTCGAGGCCTTAGTGCACCGAGCCAAAGAGGAATTCTCTTCTCTCTCTTCTCTTCTTCTCTCTCTCTCTTTCTCTCTTCTCTCTATCTCTCTCTCTCTCTCTCTCTCTCTCTCTCTTCTCTCTCTCTCTCTCTCTCTCTCTATATTTATATATTTAGTGGGCACCATCAGTCTCAGAAGACTAGGGAAATTGCCCTCTGTCTTTAGAGGGAAACCCGGGGTAAGAAGTATGGAGGGGATGTAGACCCCCCCCCCCCCCCTCCCCTCTCCACCCCACGGAATGATTATTGGGAAAAGGCAGTCGCCGATACGAATGGTTCCTTTCTGTCGAGGAGCCACCAAAATGTTGACTTTGAAGCCCCGAACCGCCCTGGGACTCCAACTCCCTTTTTTTTCCTCAGGGATGGTTTTTTAAACACGAACCTGCGGCATGCTGGTTTTCTTTTTATGATTTGGTCAC
The DNA here is from genome assembly GCA_030674155.1 of Stramonita haemastoma. Taxonomy (NCBI): domain Eukaryota; kingdom Metazoa; phylum Mollusca; class Gastropoda; order Neogastropoda; family Muricidae; genus Stramonita; species Stramonita haemastoma. The sequence goes on along the minus strand of CM060347.1, from coordinate 20,830,298 downwards.
GCTCCTACGGACACGAAAGGGGAACGGGGTTTTTACGTGTGCAAAAGATGTTCTGGTGCGTTTCACAGGGGGCCTCGGTTTTAGTCTCCCCGATTGTCTTTGACATTCTTTTCAATTTTTTCCCCCCCGCTTTGGGAGAAAGGGTGAGGTGGGAATCGAACCAAAACCTCATGGTTTATTTGTTGTTTGATTGCATGTTTTTCCCATGAAAAAACCCAACTTGAATTTTCGTTAGAAGGTTTTTCGGATTAAAAATAAAGTTGTGGATTTGGTTTTATGAGTGATTCTTCGTGGTGATTTATTTAAGTGAGGGAGTCGATCAAAAAAATGTTCCCTTTGCAAAAATTTTGTTATTTCTTTCCCCCCCCATCCACCCCTTTTTATTTTTACATTGGAAGGGAATGTTGCGTAACTGTAATTAAACAATGCAGTATACAATTTGGATTTATGTTTTTGAGAGGGGGACACCTTTTGGTTAAAACCGTAATCCACACAAATGCAGATATAATTATTGGATGTTATGTTGTCATGAGAAGGAGGCACCTTTGTGGTTAAAAACTGTTTGACTTTCCCCCGTGTAAGCCAAAAGGGAAAGGCGGGTTCAGTTTCGGAAGGACATCTGGTGAATTAGGTATGGCTTTTATAATGCAGCGGTCAACCTAAAAACATAGGACTCACCGGTAATTGGACAAAAAAAAAGTCACAGAACAAAAAATACAGGAAAAAAGTCCAGAAAAAAAATTCACAAGGTGGCTGTGTGATTTACTTCTTCTATAACAAAAATTTGTGTGTGTGGTGTGGGTGTGTGGGGTGTGTGTGGGTGTGTGTGTGTGTGTGTGTTGTGTGTGTGTGGTGTGGTGTGTGAATGGGGTGGGGGTTGTTGGTGTGGGTGTGTGGGTGCGAGAGAGAGAGGATAATTTTATATTATATATATATATAATATATATATATTATAATATATATATATATTATATATATATATATATATATTATATTATATTATATAACATTGGCACGGAGAGAGCCAGTGCTCTGACGCTGAGTTATTTATCCCCATACAAGACCAAAACACGAGGTTTTACGAATCCAAGGCTTTGTGTGAGATAGCATTATCCTGGTGCGATCCCCAGTAGCTTCATTTTGTAAAAATTTGGCAATGCGTCCTGCAACAGATTTGAAATCAGAATGATTCCAAATGTTCAGGTTCTGCTTGTTAGCATAGTTTTGTTGCTATTGTTGTTGTTCTGAGGGTTGTTTCTTTTTGTGTTTCTTTGCCTGTTTTATTTTTTATTTTTTGTATTGTTTGGATTAGTATCTTGCTACATCTTCCATCTCATCAACCCCCCTCCCTCCCCCCCCCCCCCCCCCACTCTCCCCGTCTAATATCACATTAAGTGAAAGACGTAAAATTGAAGACACACTTTAATCCACTGAAAAAAAAGTGGAGATCAAAAAACTGTTCGTCGGCAGAGCGATACCAGAGTGACATATTTGATAACTATTATGTAGAGTTTTTTTAATAGAAGAAAAAGAAAATAATTATTCAACGATAAAAAAGCAAAAGAAGTCAGAAGCACTAATTCTGGCAGCGCTACGTCATACGTCATCGTGCGTGTCACTATCCCTATCGTTTGAAATTGATTTGATTTGATTCAGTTTGATTTGATTTGTTTATAGTAAATCCCGAGCTGGGAATGAGGGCTACCGGTCATGATGAAAAATAAACGGTCATAAACGCAAAAATCTAACCATTGGTAAACTTCAGACTTCTAGCCGAGGGGAAAAAAAAATATAGTCTTTTCTTCTAGTGATATTAGACTTATATGAATATATCTGTATATGGAAACGTCCTGGTGGCTCCTGCGACGGTATGGCACCATTCGTATCGGTCAATTGCCTTTCCAATGGATCATTCCAGTGGCGTGGAGGATGGGGGGGTCTGCTGCATGGGTAACAGTTTGCCCTCCATACTTACTTACTTACCCAGGCTTCGCGCTCTAAAGACTAGAGCTCAACTCCATAGTCTTCAGAGACTGATGGGTGCCTACTACTATATTAGACTATATGAATATAAATTTTTCATATAGCACACAACGTGGTGGCTGTCCTGGGCTGACCCTTATGGTTGACCATGGCGTCGGGAGAAGCAAAGACCTCAAAGTTGGTTTTTTTATCCCCTTTTGATCTGTTATAATTATAGTTGCACAGTTTTAATAATTAGAGTTTTAAAATGTGACGAGGTGACAGCCCGGAGGACGAATATGGGGCCTGTGTGGTCGGCGGGGCTATTAACATGATTGGATTGGATTGGATTGGATTGGACCACATGTATTTTGATTCAGTGCTATTTTCATTGTTGTCACTCTCAGTAATGACTACAGAAATTTATTTATTTATTTATTTTATTCTTTTATATCGAGGATAATGGGATAAGCACTCTTGTGCTTTTTTTACGTCTTTGTCCCGTGTGTATGCAGTTTTGTAAATGTCATCTGTTCCCCACCGGCACACGTTGGCCTACTCTTACAAAAAGCGGAACAGGATTTAATGTGTGCGCAAGATTTTTCTGCATAATGAGCAAGAGCAGCAGCAAACGGCCAAACAGTGTGCCTATGAAACAAAACAGACTGTGAAAATATAACAACAGCAGGATTACAACAACAACAACAACAACAACAACAACAACAACAACAACAACAAACAAAAAACGTATTATTAGTATTGTATGCACGTTTAATTGTTATCAATTCCTTCATCTACTCATTTTGCATTGTTTATTTAATCTTCTAGTTAGTTCTAAAGCAATGTTTTCCTACGTGTGTTTAATCTAGGTGAATAAACACTTTTTTCAATTTCTTTTTCGTACAAAAAAAACAAACAAAGACATTACAAACATTTGATGCAAATGCGCCCTTCACAATTGCTTTCTGCTTTGCATGAAGACCAAGCAAAAAAAAGCAGAAGGTTGGAGCTAAGCGATTTATAAGTAATTTTGTTATTCTGTTCTTTTCTTTCAGTTTTAAAAAGACTCTACAAACATTTGATGCAAACGTTGCCCTTGGTGCTAAATTCCTTCTTTGCCATGGAACCTAGAAAAACGGGAAGGTGGGTGGACTTGATTGATATTGCTCCGGCCTACGTACGTTCACATTCTTTGGGAGTGCGTCTCTAATTCCGACTTCCCAATATTCCATGGAACAGTGTTTTCTTTTGTTTTTTTTCTGTTTGTTGTTTGTTTTTGTGTTACGCTGTGTTGTAGTGTATTATCAGTTTGTTTTGATTTGTTTTGTGTTTGAGTGTAGTGTAGTGTAGTGTAGTGTGTGTAGTGTAGTGTAGTGTAGTGTGGTGTGGTGTGGTGTGGTGTGGTGTGGTGTGGTGTGGTGTGGTGTGGTGTGGTGTGGTGTGGCGTGGCGTGGTGTGGTGTGGTGTAATGTAGTGGGGTTGTGGTGGGGTGTGGTGTGGTGTGGTGTGGTGTGGTGTGGTGTGGTGTGGTGTAGTGTGTGTAGTGGGGTGTGGTTTTTGTGGTGTGGTGTAGTGGGGTGTAGTGTAGTGTAAGGTTGTTTTTTTTGTTTTTTTTATTATTGTTTTACTCTTTTATTCCGAGGATATTAAGCTCTTATGTCCTTTTTTTATATCCAGTCCCCGTGTGTGTGAGCAGTTTCGTAAATTTTGTCATCCGCTCCCAATGGCACACAATGGCCCACTCTTCCGAAAAGCAGAATAGGTTTTAACATGTGCACAAGATATTCTGAGGGCCAGTCCATAATTGTTTGTGTGACGTGACTGTACCACTTTAGTTAGGTTTTTTTTCATTGAAGTCGGGAATCTCTCTTAGGCCCGATGATGTTTTAATTCCGGTTTTCACTTCCTCATTAGTGATGTGATCTCTGTGTGAGATATCAAGGAGTTTGCGAAAAGCATCTCATCTCCATTCCCTGTATCCTTCTTTCAATGTCTGCTGTTATGGTCTATGTTTCACATGCGTACAAAATAACGACATGATCAGGGAACGCATCAGTCTGATCTTGAAGCTGATGGCGATGTTCTTGTCGTTCCAGAGGACTTTCAGTTGGGTCATTGCAGTGTGGTCTGGGCTATCCTGGAGCAGATTTCAGGTTTGGATCCTTCATTCGAAACTACAGTTCGCAGAGAGTTAAAGCTATATAGGTCTCAACTTTCTTGCGGGTATAATAAATAAGATTATGTCAGTGTTGGCCCTATTTGGCACTATTGTCAACAGCTGGGTTTTCTCTGCAATGATCTACATGCCATAAGACAAAGAGGCCTCATCAATGTCATTTACAAAGTTGACCAGCACTTGCATGTATATGATTATAGAGAATTTATATAATATATTTATTTATTTATTTATTTATCTTTATATATTTATTTCTTTATTTATATTTCTTTATATATATATATATATAAGTAAAAAGTAAAACAACCAACACACACACACAATATATATATATATATAATATTATATATATATATATATATATAGTATATATATATATATAATATATATATATTTATATATATATTATGTGTGTGTGTGTGTGTGTGTGTTGGTTGTTTTTACTTTCACTTTGCGATATAGATAGATAGATAGATAGATAGATAGATTAGATAGATAGATAGATAGATAGATAGATAGATAGATAGATAGATAGATAGATAGATAGATAGATAGATAGATAGATAGATAGATAGATAGATAGATAGATAGATAGATAGATAGATAGATATTCAAAACGAACTTTGGCAACAAATACTGAAAGAGGGGAAACCAAAACCATCCAGAACATTGATATAACTGACATGATAACACAGGTGTGTGTGTGTGTGTGTATGTGTGCGTGTGTGCGTGAGTATGTGAGTGTGTGTGTATGTGTCTGCGCGCGTGCGCGCACGCACTCGCGCATGAGCCCATGATTCGATGTTTCTTATGCATGTGTCTATAATTATGCGGATAAAAAAATGTTAAGGTCTGGAAATGGTTGCCTGTGTCTGTGATATCGATGTAGCTATTTTCTTTACATGTGGACTGCTTTTAACAATGCTTGCTTGTAACCACAAGAAATTTCTCGCCCATTTTTGAGACATTTTCATTTTTGTTTTATTCTTTTACATCGAGGATAATGGGATAAGTATTCTTGTGCTTTTTTTACATCCAGTCCCCGTGTGTATGCAGTTTTGGAAATGTCATCTGTTCCCACCGGCACACGATGGCCTACTCTTACGAAAAGCGGAACAGGATTTAACGTGTGCGGAAGATGTTCTGCGTGTGTTCGCACACGGGGCCTCGGTTTACAGTCTCCGAAAGACTTTTGGGGAGAGTAGAGTCAGCACTGAAGTTAACTCCAGGAGAAAAATCTCCTCGACCGGAATCGAACCCGGGTCGCCAAATTGCGGGCGCAATCTTCTGACCACTAGGCTATCCCGTCCCCATAAAAGATTTCGTATTCGTAGTCGTCGACCGGAACAAGAGAGATGAAAACGAAGAGAACGAGGAGAAGAGTGAGGATGGTAGGGAGGAAAACGAACATAAAAGGGAGGAGGAGTGATAAGACTGGGGTAGAGGGGAAGGGGAGGGGGGGGAGGAAAGGGGAGGGGGATGAGAAGTGAGGGGGGAGGGGGGGGAGCAAAGATGTCGGCTTATAGGCCACAGAAGCGGATAGCCAAAATATAAAATCGGCATCATCATATTTTCCGCCTTGATAAAAAGTTTGAAAGTTGAACTAAATCGAGGAATAGGGGGGGAGGGGGGGAAGGGAGAGAGGGGTGAGGGGGTGGGCGTGGTGGGGGGTTGGGTTGGTGGGGTGTGGTGGGGGGGGGGGGGACAGGCAAAGTGATATCGACGTTCGCTTTAAGGCGATTGAAAGTTTGGAGAAGTTCATTCGTTCTCATTTCACACCCTCACCCACCCTACCATCACCCCCCCCTCCTTCCCTATTCTTTCTTCCTTCACCCCCCCCCCCCCCTCCTTCTCTTCCATCTCTACCCTGGCTCGAAGAGGAGAGAGAGAGAGAGAGAGAGAGAGAGAGAGAGAGGAGAGAGAGGAGAGAGAGAGAGGAGAGAGAGAGAGAGGAGAGAGAGAGAGAAGAGAGGGAGAGAGAGAGAGTTGATTTGATTTGATTTGATTTATTCTTTTATATCGAGGATAATGGAATAAGCACTCTTGTGCTTTTTTTACACCCAGTCCCCGTGTGTATGCAGTTTTGTAAATGTCATCTGTTCCCACCGGCACACGATAGCCCACTCTTACGAAAAGCGGAACAGGATTTAACGTGAGAGAGAGAGAGCGAGACAGAGACAGAGAGACAGAGAGAGATAGAGAGAGAGCATATTTCTTCTCTGCTCCCTCCTTCCCCCACCCCCCATCCTCCCACCCCCCCCCCCCCACCCACCACCAAACCCACCCACCCACCCACCCCCCCAAAAAAAAAAGAAAAACAATTTTAAAAGAAAAAAAATTCTTAGACAAGTAAATCCTTACATAGCTAACACCGTACAATAGGCTATTACACGACGCTTTTCATGTAAAAGCCGCGGCTTAGCTCCCTTACTTCGTGTCTTCTTAGACCAGGATTGGACCCAGTTATGCTTAACGTAACAAAATGGCATGATACGTCTTCATCTTCCCTTCCTCCTCCTCCCTCCCCCCCTACTCCATTCCCGCCACTCTCAACCACACACCCCCCCCCTTCCCCTCCTCCCACCTTTCCTTCCTTCCTTCCCTATCAAAAAGCAGATGTGTAGGTTATTATTAACATGGTCAAGCCATTATTATTATGTGTTTTAGCTCTTCTCTTTTAGAAAAAAAAAATTAGAGTTCTCTCTTGTTC
>CM060347.1:20810950-20815950 GCA_030674155.1 Stramonita haemastoma | reverse complement strand
ATTCTTCCTGTTCTCTTCTGTCTTCCTATTTCTGTCTTCTTGAACTGAAAAAAAAGATGTAATCAGGTGTTTATTCACATGGTTTTTGATTTTGTTAGGTTTTCTCATGTGTTTATCTCGTTTGTTTGGTTGTTGTTGTTGTTGTTGTTGTTGTTTTTTAATTGTTTTCGGTGGTTTCTTTAGCACGCCACACACACACACACACACACACACACACACACACACACACACACACACACACACACACACACACACACACACACACACACACACACACACACACACTCCCGAGTTAACATCAGTGCTGACTCCACTCTCCCCAAAAGTCCTTCGGATGAGACTTTAAACCGAGGCCCCGTGTGCGAACGCACGCAGAACATCTTGCGCACACGTTAAATCCTGCTCCGCTTTTCGTAAGAGTAGGCCATCGTGTGCCGGTAGGAACAGATGACAATATTTACAAAACTGCATACACACGGGGACCGGATGAAAAGAAGCACATGATTGCTTATTCTGTTATCCTCGATATAAAAGAATAAAATAAATAAATAAATAAACACACCACACACACACACACACACACACACACACACACACACACACACACACACACACACACACACACAAAGCAAATCGATGCTTACTCAATGTACCATCAGAAAATAAAATTTTGACTTTGACTTTGACACACACACACAAAACAAAAAGAAAACAAACAAAACAACAAAAAACCTAGAGGCGTAGCAATTGTTTTCAGCATTGACGTAACTTGATTTATATGTAACAAGTTACATTAATAATAACTGTATGGCATGCTCATGACTTTCGTGTGTGTGTGTGTGTGTGTGTGTGTGTGTGTGTGTGTGTGTGTGTGTGTGTGTGTGTGTGTGTGTGTGTGTGTGTGTGTGTGTGTGTGTGTGTGTGTGTGTTACTTTATTTCATTCTTTCATTTAGACAATAATGGAATAAGCACTCCTGTGCTTTTTCTACATCTAGTCCCCGTGAGTAATCAGTTTTGTCAATTTTGTCACCCGTTCCCACCGGCACACAATGGTGCACTCTTCCAAAAAGCGGAACGGGTTTTAACGTGTGCGCAAGATGTTCTGCGTGCGTTCTCACAGGAGACATCGGTTTATAATCTCATCCAAAATAACGTGCGTGTGTGTGTGTGTGTGTGTGTGTGTGTGTGTGTGTGTGTGTGTGTGTGTGTGTGTGTGTGTGTGTGTGTGTGTGTGTGTGTGTGTGTGTTCTATATTTGCATATTCAGGTTAATTTTTTTTTTAATGCTTTTTCTTTTTTCTTCTCTTCCTGTCCATTTCCTATCCCACTCATCAACTTTAAATTAATCTAGTGATCAGAACATTGCGCTCGCAATTTGACGACCCGGGTTCAATTCCCGGTTGAGGGGATTTTTTTCCTGGAGTTAACATGAGTGCTGACCCCACTCTCCCCGAAAGTCTTTCGGATGAGACTATAAACCGAGGCCCCGTGTGCGAACGCGCGCAGAACATCTTGCGCACACGTTAAATCTTGTTCCGCTTTTCGGAAGTGTAGGCCATCGTGTGCCGGTGGGAACAGATGACAAGATTTACAGAACCGCACACACACGGGGATTGGATGTAAAAAAGCACATGAGTGCTTATTCCATTGTCCTCGATTTAAAAGAATAAATAAAATATATTTAAAACAAAAAGGTATTTTCACGTCACATGTGTAAACACCTACATTTGTTTTCTTCACTTGTGTACGCTTTGAAATGAGATTCTGTCTCATTTTCCCCCCGCTCCTCACAATTACTTTATTTATTTATTTCTCTTTTTTCCTATAGTCTATTCCTTTCTTTCTTTTTTTCCTTTATTCATGTTTTCTTTATTTTCTGCCCTTAGGTAAAAAAAATTTTCCAGTTTGCATGCATAGTTTGTTTTTCGTTTTCTTTATCTATTTTTGTTTGTTTGTTGTTGGGGTTTGTTTTTGTTGTTGTTGTTGTTTTTTTAAGGGGGGGGGGGAGGGGGGGGGGGTTCTGTGTGTTTCCTTTGCTTTTTTTGATTACTTGTTTCATAGGAGTTCTTGGATTTTTTTTTAAAAGAGTGATTATCTTTGTACTTATCTTTTTGTCATTTATTTTCTTATTTACTTTTTTAATCTAAAACCAGTTCTGCTTTTCGGAAGAGTAAACCATTTGTGTGCCGGTGGGAACGGATGACAAAATTTACAAAACTGCATAATTATACGTGGGTACTGGATGTAAAAGAAAGAAAGGAAAAAGCACATGAGTGCTTATTCCATTATCCTCGAAATAAATAAATAAGTAAATGAATGAATAAATAAGTAAATAAACAAATGAAACATTTACTTAATTATCTACTTTTTCTCTCTTTTTCTTGGGGGTTTTTTGGGGGGGCTTAATTTTTTTTTCTTCCTTTCTTATTCGCTTCTCTGGGGTTTTATTTAATTGGGCAGGGGGGGGGGGGGTAGATGATTTTTATCTCTTCTCCTCCCTGACTTCTTTTGGCTGATTTCTTTGTGTTTTTTGTTTGTTGTTGTCTTTTTGGTTGCTGTTTGTTTTGTTTTTGCGTTTTGTGTGCTTTTTTTTCTCGATGTTTGGCACTCCATTCATCTTTTCTTTTCTTCTGTCTTTTTCTTGCTTTTTTTCTGGGGAGGGGGGGGGGGTTGTTGGGGTTTTGTTTGCTCGTTTGGTGTTGTTGTTGTTTTCTTTTTTTTTTTTTTTTTTTTTCTTTTTTTTTTCTTTTTTTTTACTGTTGTATAGATATGTCATCCAGCTCTGTTCAATGTTGTTGGGTGTTTTTTTTTTTAGGTGGGGGAGGGGGGGGGGGGGTTAAAACGAATGATTATTAAGCTGGCAGAATTAAAGAGATTTTCCTTATCTTGATCATTTTTTGTTTTTGTTTTCAAGCCATGTTCTTAACTTAGAAAAAGGAAAATGTTTGTGATTTCAGACAAGTGTTATCCAACCCCCCCCCCCCCCCCCCCCCCCCCCCCCTCTTTTAATTTTTTTTTGTGGGTTGGGGTTTTAAATTCCCCCTCCCTCGTCCCTACCCCCCCCCCCCCCCCCCCCCCCCCCCCACACACACGTAACCCAGTCTTTTACATTGAAAAGCAAAGGGAAAAAATTGCAGTATGTTCAGTAGGTGTACATTCCTTATTAATTTTTCTATGCTTTTTTTGTCCGATGACCTGTTTTAGTTTTTTCAAGGGATGATTTTGTTTAGAAACAGGTGTACAGCGAACAGTAGAGGTAGTAGTAGTAAGGTCAAGGTAAAGGTAGAGAGGTAAAGGTGTTCCCATAACCCTGTGTGGTCGTAGGGAGCAAGGCGTCAGAGACCTCAGCTTCTCTAGGGGCCAGCATATTGAGGGCGGCGCCCATCTCCTCTCCCTCGCTGCTTTACCTTCCCTGACCCTAAAGAGGGCAGGTACCCATTTACAGCTGGGTGAACAACAATACGCAATGCAGTACAGTACAATGCAATACAATGCAATGCAATGCAACACGATAAATTCAATAGAATACTATACAAGGCAATAGCCGCCGCTGTGGCCTAGTGGTTAGGGCGTTGTACTCGTAATCTAAAAGTTGCGGGTTCGATCCCAGCTATTCCGCTATGGCGTTGTGCCCTTGGAAAAGGCACTTTACGGCTATTTTCTCACCCCACCCAGGTGTAAAAGGGGTACCAACCTTGTGTTGGGGGTTAACCCTGCGATAGACTGGCGTCCTATCCAGGGGGGAGTCTATGACTCTCAGTCGCTTAACGCCACAGAAACCGGGATAAGCACCGGCCTGATGAGCCTTATGGCTCGGGACAGACTTTAACTTTAACATACAAGGCATGACAAGGCGATGCAATACAATGCGTATCGATGAAATGCAATGCAATACAGTATGACACAATGCAAAGCAACTCAATACAATAGGACACAATGCAATATAATTTAATACAATGCAATACAACAAAATACGGTACAATGCAATGGAATACAATGGAAAACAATAATAAGCTGCACATTGCAATGCGAGACAATACAATACAATACAATACAACCGATACAATACAATACTATACAATATTGTACAATACAATACAGTACAGTACAGTACACTTTACTGCTACACTACTACACTACACTACACTACACTACACTACACTACACTACACTACACTACACTACACTACACTACACTATACTACTACACTGCACTGCACTGCACTGCTCTACACTACACTACACTACACTACATTACACTACATTACATTATATTATATTACATTACATTACATCACACGACACTACACGACACGACACTACGCTACACTACACTCCACTCCACTCCACTACTCTACACTACACTACACTACACTACACTACACTACACTACACTACACTACACTACACTACACTACACTACACTACACTACACTACACTACACTACACTACACTACAATACAATACAATACAATACATTACAATACAATATACTACGTATACGATACGATACAATACGATACGATATGATACCATACAGTATAAGACAACACAGTACGATACGATACAATACAATTTAATACAAGGCAATCTAGGCATTGCAAGGCAATACAAGGTAATACAAGGGACTACAAGGCAATGCAAGGCAAATTAGTATAACACAATAAAAAAAAAATTGAAAAAAGCTTTGTCAGTGATGGAAGTCTGCAAAATACCCACACCTAACATGTGATTATTACTTTTTTCTAATTCCCCGAAGTCGAAGTAGGGGTGCCTATATGGCCGGTAAAAAAAAAAAGTCATACACGCAAACGGAACGCGTGGGGACGGGATAGCCCAGTGGTCAGAACATTGCGCTCGCAATTTGACGACCCGGGTTCAATTCCCGTTCGAGGAGGTTTTTCTTCTGGAGTTAACGTCAGTGCTGACTCCACTCTCCCCCAAAGTCCTTCGGATGAGACTTTAAACCGAGGCCCCGTGTGTGAACACACGCAGAACA
>CM060347.1:20790950-20795950 GCA_030674155.1 Stramonita haemastoma | reverse complement strand
TGTGTACATCTTCTTTGCAATTCTTCTTATTCTTCGCAATTCTTTTTTGTAATTCTTCTTCTTCTTCTTCTCCGCAATTCTTCTTCTGTGAACTCTTCTTCTTCTTCTTCTTCTTCTTCTTCTTCTTCTTCTTCTTCTTCTTCTTCGCAATTCTTCTTCTTTCTTCTTCTTCTTCTTCTTCTTCTTCTTCTTCTTCTTCTTCTTCTTCTTCTTCTTCCTCCTGCTCCTCCTCTACGTTTTCTGCCATATTGTGTAGAATGTGTAATGCATGTCAGGTCTTCTCCTGTGCTTGTCACTCTGCAGGTCTGCCTACTGGCCTCAGCCCACACATTCCGGCTTGACGGGGACGGGATAGCCCAGTGGTCAGAACATGGCGCTGGCAATTTGACGACCACCAGTTCGATTCCCGTTGGAGGGGATTTTTCCCCTGGAGTTAACATCAGTGCTGACTCCACTCTCCCCTAAAGTCTTTCGGATAAGACTGTAAACCGCAGAATATCTTGCGCACACGTTAAATCCTGTTCCGCTTTTCGTAAGAGTAGGGCATCGTGTGCATACACACGGGGACTGGATGGAGAAAAAAAAAAAGCACATGAGTGCTTATTCCATTATCCTCGATATAAAAGAATAAATTAAAAATAATAAATGAGTAAGAATAATTGAAGGCAGCTCGTCAGAAAGTTTATAACAGAAAATAATGTTCAATTTACATGAAAAAATGGCAGAGGAATGGGCTGGGTAAGAAAAAAAAAAAAGCCAACATGAGAGGGAGGAGGACAGAGAGGGTGAGGAGAAAGACTGAAACAAATGGAGTGATAAAAAAAAATGGGGGGATCTTTCTCGAACAGGGTGTCCGAAAGGTGGGAATAGTATTGATACTGAAGGCGGCCCCTAGCATCCCCACGGAGGATTATTATATAGATACGTTTGGATCGGTGGTCTAGGTGGTAACGCGCCTTGCCTTGAAAGCAAAAAGTACATAATGAGCGATTATTACATGATGCTTTTTTTTTTATTGCATGATGATCGAAATGGATCGGTGGTCTAGGAGGTAACGCGCCTGCGTAAAAAAAAAAAAAAAGCGAAACGTCCGGGTCGGAGTGTGCGGTGGTTCGTACCTCGTTTGGGCCCGAAACTTTTTCCCCCCATCCATTAGACCCTGAGTGGTGGTCTGGGCGCTAGTCTTTCGGATGAGGCGATAAACCGAGGTCCCGTGTGTTACACATCCCTATTTAGCGCACGTGAAAGAACCCACGGCAACAAGGGGGTTGACCCTGGCAAACTTCTGTAGAAAAAAAGCCACTCTGATAGGGAAAAAAATATAGTTGCATGCAGGAGAAAGAAAAAAAATGGGTAGGCGCTGCACTACTGACGACACGCTCTCCCCGGGGAGAGCAGCCCGAATTTCACAGAGAGAAATCTGCTGTGACATAAAGTGGTATAAACACAAAAATGCAAAGATTTTCATTCTAAATCACTATAGGGTTTTTATGCAGTTTGACTAGACCATATATTGGAGCAGTGGTAACTAGTTTAGAGATCATGTAAACCGTCTGCTAGTCTGCTGTATTTTTGTATTTTGTAATAAGTACTCATATGCTTTTTTTACACCCAGTCCCCGTGTGTATGCAGTTGTGTAAATCTTGTCATCTGTTCCCCCATCCCTGGCACTCAATGGCCTACTCTTACCAAAAACGGAACAGGATTTAACGTGTGTGCAAGATGTTCTGTGAGTGCGTTCGCACACGAGGGCCTCGGTTTATAGTCTCATCCGAAAGACTTTTGGGGAGAGTGGAGTCAGCACTGATGTGCCAGCGCAATGTTCTGACCACTAGGCTATTCCCTCCCGAATACAAATATAAAATCTTCAATATCTCAAAATGGTGACAAATTCACACGGTTCCAAGCAAACACAGCTAAAAAAAAAAAAAAAAAAAAAAAGTCAATGGGGGTTGTCCCTGGCAAAATTCTGTAGAAAAAAGCCACTTGATAGGGAAACAAATACAGCTGCAGACACGGAAAAAAAAACATGTAATGGCTTGGGACCAAGCGCTCTTGGGCAGAGCAGTCGGAATTTCACACAGAGAAATCTGCTGTGACATGAAGTAGTATAAATAAATAAATAATAAATTTGTGTACAGATTAAAAAGGATAGGAGACAGAACCGTGCCTTAAGGAGACCCAGTGAATGTTGACTTTTCAGCTGATATTGAAATGAACACATTGTGTTGTTCAATTCACCAGAAAGTCCATAACCCAAAGAATGAGGCCAGGACAGACATTAATCATTAAGTGAAAGTACTTTGAGTGCTAAGAGATGGGGCTGGATGGTAACTGGACCCCAGAAGCTAACCCTTATGTGTAACCTCAGAAGTTAACCCTTAACTGTAACCTGTACACAGGTAAATCAGAGCAGCCACGCGACGTCCACAGATTTCTACGCACGACGTCACACCACATTCTCCTGGGCACTTTGAGAAGGCGCAGCACAACTACTTCTTCCGCGCGCTTCATCCGCGAGAGCAAGTAGTACAGCTGGAAAAACGTTGGGTGGAACTCTTTCTTCTGGCGGCTTCTCATTGGCCTGTAGATATTTCCTGTATCATTGCGCGGCTTTTGCGGATCTCTTCTCCCGTAAGTCTTAAAATAAGGGTGTGTTGGATTTGGTGGTGGTGGGGTGGTGGTGTGGTGGTGTTGCAAGCTCCTGGGCTTAACACCATAGTTTGTTATTGAAGTTGTTGTGTTGCAATTGTGTTGTTGTTAACTTGTTATTGCAGGTGTGTGTATGTGTGTGTGGGGGGGGGGGGGGGGGGGGGGAGGGGCGTATAGTGTACGTGTGTGTGTGTGTGTGTGTGTGTGTGTGTGTGTGTGTGTGTGTTGTGTGTGTGTGTGCAAGTGCATATTCATGTGTGTAAGAGTGTGTGTGTGCATTTGTGGGTAGAGCCCATGCAAACAAGCATGCATTTTTGCTCATATGAAGAATACCATTAGTATCAGATATTTAAACCAATTTGCAGACCAAGATTTATTTCAGCCTGATTTCCTGTACATATACTCCAAATAAGGTATATTTAAAACAAAACAAAACAAAACAAAAAAAAACCCACACCAACAAAACAAAACGAACACACAAAAACGTTTTCAAAAAAAAAAAAAAAACCAAAACAAAAAGGTGTGAAATACGTCCTCATGCTTTTGCAGAGCTCAGAAAGTGATGACGAAGCAGTGCTGAAGTCAGTGCAAAACGTCATCAGCACGTTCCACTCTCTCCACGCTGACGTCACAGAACTGCCATTTTTAGAAACCCTTATTCTGCTTCGTAGAGGTAAGCCTGGTGCAGTATGTATCGGTTTTGTTGTTGTTGTCGTCCAATTCAGATCGCCATCTTTCATCATCATCATCATGTTTGTCAGTGTCGTCATCGTCATTATTATTGTCATCCTAATTGTCAATTTCGTCGTCATCATCACCTTGATGTCCTTGTTGTTGCTCTATTCTGTCTATACTACAAATCAAGTCACACACACACACACACACACACCACGCACGCACGCACACTCACACGCACGCACGCACCACACACACGCACGCACGCACGCACGCACGCACACACACACACACACACACACACACACACACACACACCATAGCCTAGTGGTCAGAACATTGCGCTGGCAATTTGATGACCCGAGTTCGATTCCCGTTCGAGGGGATTTTTCCCCTGGAGTTAACATCAGTGCTGACTCCACTCTCCCCCAAAGTCTTTCGGACGAGACTGTAAACCGAGGCCCCGTGTGTGAACGCACGCAGAACATCTTGCGCACACTTTAAATCCTGTTCCACTTTTCGTAAGAGTAGGTTATCGTATGCGGTGGGAACAGATGACATTTAAAAGACTGCATACACACGAGGACTGGATGAAAGAAAAGCACATGATTGCTTATCCCATTATCCTCGATATAAAAGAAAAAAAATAATAAAATGAAAATAAACACACACAAATTGTACACTGATGGTTCTACTTTTAAACAATCGCCAAGCGGGTTCAGCATTTGTTTTACTAGCACTCAAAGTAGAATTTAATATTATATCATACTGGTGTGGATTGGTCAGTATTTACAGCTGAACCGGTTGCCGTTTGAATAGCCTTTAATATACATGCTAGATCATCCATATTGTTTTCTTCCAGTTTTACTTTGTGTCGATTCTAAATCAGTTTTTCATACCATAAAATCTGCAGATTACTAGAATTATTCGAAATTTATAATCGATATAAGACACATAGTCTACCTTTTAAGTTTAAGAGAAATGTTGTCACCCTTTTCAGGGTAGCTTCACACATAGGATTGTACTCAAATGACTAGGGCTGGAAAAAGAGGGTGCAGGCAATAAAATGGGAAACGTTGGGCTTTATTCATTCATTTGTTTATCTATTTATTCACTTACTTATTCTATTTCTTCTTTAAATCAAGGATAATGGAATAAGCACTCATGTGCTTTTTTTTTACATCCAGTCCCCGTGTATATGCAGTTTTGTAACTCTTGTCATTTCTTCCCACCGGCACACAATGGCCTACTCTTACAGAAAGCGGAACAGGATTTAACGTGTGGGCAAGTTGTTCTGCGTGCCTAACGCACACGGGGCCTCGGTTTATAGTCTCATCCGAAGGACATTTGGGGTTGAGTCGGCACTGATGTTAACTCCAGGGGAAAAATTTCCTCCTACGGAATCGAACCTGTGCTATTTATCCAAGAAGGGTACCATTATTTTTGTTAGAACAAGCATCCTCCAACAGATTCATTCAAATGGTACATTTTTGGGTTTCCTTGTTGGTGGTTTTGCATCTTTGATTTCGTTTCCCAACAATTCTACTCATCATGGCCTGGGATTTATCACAGTCCTTGATTAAACCATTGATGCTGGAGGCAACAAAAAAAGTGAAGAGGCTGTATGACCAGTGGCTTTCTTTCCCACTCATGGAATTCCACTTTACAGCTTA
>CM060347.1:20773450-20783450 GCA_030674155.1 Stramonita haemastoma | reverse complement strand
CCAGGGGAAAAAATCCCCTCCAACGGGAGTCGAACTCGGGTCGTCAAATTGCGAGGCAATGTTCTGACCGTTATGACCATACCGCTGGATTAGACTTCCATCACTCTAAGGAACGCCTGTTTTAATATTAATGCATGTGTCTGGAAGTGTGGGTTTATAGGTTCAACATTTTTGATCAGTGTGTGGATGGATGACTGTGTGCTGGTTTAAACACTTTTTTTGTCTGTGTGTCTTTGAGTGTGAGTGAAGTAGGTTAAAAATAGTTTCTACCTGTTATGTCTGTGACCTGGGTGAGGAGAATTAGGTTGTACAGATTTTATTGGTGTGTTTGTGAAAATGGAGTGAATTTAACGGTGTGTCTGCGAGTCAGAATATATTTCATCTTTTTCCTGTGTATGTTCGAGATTTTTATTTATTATTATTATTCGTACGTCTTTGAGTGTGCGTGGGTTCAAAATTTTTTTATCAGTGCTTCGGTGAGTGGGAATTAACGGTCGACAGTTTTGATCTGTGTGTTGGTGAGAGTGGAAAATGCTCAAATGTGTGTGTTTATGTAGTTTTATTTTTTATTTTATACCACTTTATGTCACAGCAGATTTCTCTGAGTGAAATTCGGGCAGCTCTCCCTGGAGAGAGCGCGTCGCCACAAGTGCAGCGCCTACCCTTTTTTTTTTTTTTCTTTTTCATGTCTGCCACTGTTTTTGTTTCCCTATCAGAGTGGCTTTTTTTCTACAGAATTTTGCCAGGGACAACCCCTTTGCTGCTATGGGTTCTTTTACATGCGCCAAATAATGATGTGTAACACACGGGACCTCGCGGTTTATCGTCTCATCCGAAAGACTAGCACCCAGACCACCACTCAGGGTCTAATGGATGGGGGGAAAGTTTGGGGCCCAAACAGGATACGAACCACCGCACACTCCGACCCGGACGTTTCGCTTTCTACGCAGGCGCGTTACCTCCTAGACACCGATTCACTTCAATCATCATGCAATAAAAAAATATTTTTTTTAAAAAAGTATCATGGAATAAGCACTCATCATGTACTTTTTTTTTAATTTAATTTTTTTTTTTTTTTTTGTTTACATCCTCTTGAACGAGATTGGAACCAGAGTTAGCAGATCATGAGTGCATCGGGCATCACTCGTAACCACCAGGTTATCCCGTTCCCCTCTGATTCAAGGTAAAAAAAAAAAAAAAAATAAAAAAAATAATAATAATAATAAAAAAAGAGGCTCACCGTGGTTAATACTAAATATTCAATATTGGAGTTAATTAACATCAGTGCTGACTCCACTCTAGTTAATACTAAATATTCAATATTGGAGTTAATTAACATCAGTGCTGACTCCACTCTCACACAAAAGTCCTTCGGATGAGACTATAAACCGAGGCCCCGTGTGCGAACGCACGCAGAACATCTTGCGCACACGTTAACTCCTCTTCCGCTTTTCGTAAGAGCAGGCCATTGTGTGTCGGTGGGAACAGATGACAAGATTTACAAAAATGCATACGCACAGGTACTGGATGTAAAAAATAAAAAAAAGCACATGAGTGCTTACTCCATTATCCTCGATATAAATTTTTTTTAAATGAAATAGATAAATAAATCTCCTTTCTGCTAGGTAATTATAATATCTTAGGCACCGATAATTCTCACCAAAGTGCAATTCCGTAGATTCAAGGTGTATGAATTTTTGTGCAGTTATTTCTTTTTCAAGTGTTAAAAAAAAAAATAATAATAACCCAGCAACAACAAAACAAACAAAGAAACCAACAGCAGTCACATGTGCCAGACAAAGTCTAACGTAGATCTAAACAATAGAATCTAAAATGAAATCTAAAAGAATTCGAACTGAATGTCAGTCATTCGGATGTGACTATAAACCGAGGCCCCGTGTGCGAACGCATGCAGAACATCTTGCACACACGTTAAAAACCCCGTTCCGCCTCTCGGAAGAGCAGGCCATACTGTACTGGTAGGAGCGGATGACAAAATAAATTTTAAAAAAAACAACAGCATGCACACAGGTGTCATATTTAGACACCATCCCTGAGAGAAAAAAAACTAATGGGTAGGCGCTGCACTTGAATGTGGCGACGCGCTCTCCCCGAGGAATTCCACGCAGAGAAATCTGGTGTGGCATAAAAGTGGTATAAAAAATAAAATAAAATAAAATAAAATAAAATCCATGTATTACGGTGTCTTTAAACACGAATTCATTTCTACGAGAGCTCGCTTTCCACAAGTCAATTTAGACAGCGTCGAGCGTGGTTACCAGTTGGATGGGCGACATTAGCTTCAGTACAGTTCCCCCAGTTCACCCAGCTGTAAATGGATACCTGCCCTCTTTAGGGTCATGGAAGGTAAAGCAGCAAGTGAGAGGAGATGGGCGCCGCCCTCAATATGCTGGCCCCTAGAGAAGCTAAGGTCTCTGATGCCTTGCTACCCTTCGACCGCCTAGGTTATGGGACACCTGTACCTTTTTAAAACTCACTTGGTGGGCTAGTTCTCTCCCTTGCTTTTCCCCACAGACGGCCCATTTGTAATGGTTAGTAAAAAAAAAAAAAATCATAAAAAATACAAAACACATAGTAAGGCAATTTATATTTCTGAACATATGAATAACACGCAGGGTTAGTACATATCGAAAGATTGAATCTGTCACTTTAATATTTGAGCTTTGACTAGCATGAAGAAAATACTATAAATTTTGTAATCCGTGTCGCTACTCCGTGTGGGCTACTCTCTGCAACCACAAAGAGTTGGGAACACACAGAATCACCCGACAATGTTCTGCATTTGAACTTGGATGGGCCTACAAAGCTATGTTGAGCTGTACTAGTCATAATATCAATGCCGCCGCGGCGTGAAAATTCTGCAAACAGCAAATCCGCTATAGCGGACAGCCGTCCAAAATTGTTGCTTTACACTGATCCGCTATAGCGGACAGCTGTCCAAAATTGTTGCTTTACACTGATCCGCTATAGCGCACAGCCGTCCAAAATTGTTGCTTTACACTGATCCGCTATAGCGGACAGCCCGTCCAAAATTGTTGCTTTACACTGATCCGCTATAGCGCACAGCCGTCCAAAATTGTTGCTTTACACTGATCCGCTATAGCGGACAGCTGTCCAAAATTGTTGCTTTACACTGATCCGCTATAGCGGACAGCTGTCCAAAATTGTTGCTTTACACTGATCCGCTATAGCGGACAGCTGTCCAAAATTGTTGCTTTACACTGATCCGCTATAGCGGACAGCTGTCCAAAATTGTTGCTTTACACTGATCCGCTATAGCGGACAGCCGTCCTCTGAGAGTTTTAAAGTTATCACAGAGCAAACGATAAAAGAAAGGAGTGTGCAACTAAAAGTACTTCTGCCTTTCTGAATGTCGAGTTATCTTTCTTAGGGGTTCGTGAGTGAGAAGTTGTATTTAAAGCAAAAGCTAACTGCAAACAGAAAATAAGTGCAAGACGTTTTTTTAAACAAAAGTTGCATCCACCTGTTTTCGTTTTAAAATATAATGAGGGTGAGGATTCTGAAAAAAAAGACTTTTTAATATTTTAATGTAGCCTACTCAATTGTAAAAGATAACCAACAATTCAACTTTTAGGAAATACCAGCAAATCGAATAAATATCGACAAAGACTGGCAGATTTTTCGGCAAGAGTGAGTTTCATCTCAACTTGTTGCTTCATCAGTTTCTACAATTGTAACATTTTGGGGGTGGCCCGAGGTGCTGAGGTGGGAGAACTTGCGGAGCGTGGGACCTCCGACTTTCTGGCTCGCGGCTGCAAGTCCTGATATCAGAGCAATCTGGAAAGGACTATAATTTGACTGAAACTGAAAAAAAAAAAACCCAGATTTTTCGAGATTTCCACTTCAGCAGCAGCTAGGCTTACACAAATTCAACTTGAAAGAGGTGGAAGAACATGCGGAGGTATAGGATTTTGTCGTAAATGTTAGTAGAAGTGAAGATACTGTGTATGATGATAAAATGAAACTCATCCCTAAACAACAGATTACATTTAAAGCATATGCTTTCCTCTCGTGGAATATTGGTAAATGCTCTATACCAAAACCTTAACTTCGGTTAAAAAAAAAAAAAATAGATAATGATAAATAAATAAATGAATAAATAAATGAAAAAAAAAGAATTTTTCTTTATACCTAAAAACAAAAAATCCAAACAAACAGAAAAAAAAAAAAAAAAAAAAAACCAAACAAACCCAACCCCCCCAAAAAAAAACAAACTCATCAATGACGTAAAATCAGAAAATTGACGTCACGAAACCAAAGATGGCTGTTTACTATATTGGAAACTGGAGTTTGAATACAATCAGCGTGGATGTGTCAAGGATGGACTGTGCTGGCCTCAATACTGACGCCACCTCAGTGCTTGGCATCTGATACTTACCTCAGTTTCCAGCGGGTCTGCCCTCTTCCCAGTCACGATGCAAGATTGGATGTCTGTGGATGCAGGCAGAAAGCCCCGATCGGCATCGCCGAAGGAATGATGTCGCTGTCAAAGAAAGTCTAGACGTGCGTGGTCCCTGCACACGTAGCCCACACAAGGGTGGGAACTTAAGATAGATCTACTTGGTCAGATTTTGGAGTCAGGTAAGTGTGTGTGTGTGTGTGTGTGTGTGTGTGTGTGTGTGTGTGTGTGTGTGTGTGTGTGTGTGTGTGTGTGTGTGTGTTTGTGTGTGGTGTGTGTGTGTGTGTGTTGTTGTGTGTGTGTGTGTGTGTGTGTGTTTTGTGTGTGTGTGTGTGTGTGTGTGTGTGTGTGTGTGTGTGTGTGTACACGTGCGTGTGTGTTTATTAAATTTTATTTATTCTTTTATATCGAGACTAATGAAATACGCACTCATGTGTTTATTTACGTCTAAGTCCCCATGTGTATGCACTTTTGTAAATCTTGTCATCTGTTCCCACTGGCACACAATGGCCGACTCTTACGAAAAGCGGAACAGGATTTAACATGTGCGCAAGATGTTCTGTGCGCGTTCGCACACGGGTCTTCGGTTGATAGTCTGATCCAAGGACTTGTGGGTAGAGTGAAGTCAGCACTGATGTTAACTTCAGTATTAAATTATTTAGTATTAAATGTGTGTGTTTATCCGTTGTGTTCAACGATGACCTCCAAAACAGCGGAGGAGACTGCTGCTGTTTCGGAAACTGGGCAGAAATTTGAGTATAGTGGAGGTGCCTTGCCAACAGCACATCCCCACTCTCTCGGCCAAGAGGGCATAAGGACAGTCAGCGTTGGAGATGTTCTCCAAAGACCAACTAGCCCCCTGGGCTGCAGCACATAAGGACTGAGCAAGTCAAGCCTCCTAGTCAGAAAGTCATAGCCGATCACTAAAGACTAAGCTGTAAAGTGGAATTCCATGGTTGGGAAAGAAAGCCACTGATCATACAGCCTCTCACTTTGTTGTTGCCCCCAGCGTCAATGGTTTAATCAAGAACTGCTATAAAGTCCAGGCGATAAGGTATTTAGTAGTATTAAATACGGTGGATAAAACGGCTGTATAGGCACAAGTCTCCCTTTGGTAAACCTCGGAGATCTGGCCGAGGAACAAAACAATGCAAAAAATCCAGCTTGATATTTACCATGGGCAAACAAAGCTTATGAACTGCTCTCTCTCTCTCTCTCTCTCTCTCTCTCTCCTCTCTCTCTCTCTCTCTCTCTCTCCTCTCTCTCTCTCTCCTCTCTCCTCCTCCTCTCTCTCTCTCTCTCTCTGGTTCGAGTCCGGTCGAGGAGATTTTTCTCCTGGAGTTAACATTAGTGCTGATTCCACTCTCCCCAAAAGTCCTTCGGATGAGACTTTAAACCGAGGCCCCATGTGCGAACGCACGCAGAACATTTTGCACACACGTTAAATCCTGTTCCGCTTTTCGTTAGAGCAGGCCATCGTGTGCCGGTGGGAACAGATGACATTTACACAACTGCATACACACGGGGACTGGATGTAAAAAAGCACAAGAGTGCTTATTCCATTATCCTCGATATAAAAGAATACAAAAAGAATTTTAAATCAAATCAACTCTCTCTTCTCTCTCGTCTCTGTCTCGTCGTCTGTCTGTCTTCTGTCTCTCTCTCTCTCTCTCTCTCTCTCTTCTCTCTCTCTCTCTCCTCTCCTCTCTCTCTCTCTCTCCTCTTCTCTCTCTCTCTCTCCCTCTGCTTATGCCGTTTATGTCATAACGCAAAAGTAGACCAAATTATTTTTTGATTTTGTTGTCTGGCTTTATATTATGATCGTCCATCATCATCATCATCATCATCATCATCATCATCATCATCATCATCATCATCATCATCATCATCATATCTCTCTCTTTCTCTCTGTCTGTCTGTCTGTCTGTCTCTGTCTCTGTCTCTGTCTCTGTCTCTCTCTCTCTCTCTCTCTCTCTCTCTCTCTCTCTCTCTCTCTCTCTCTCTCTCTCTCTCCCCTCTCTCTCTCTGTTTATGCTGTTTATGTCATAACCAACAGTAGAGGAAATTCTTTTTTTTTTTTTTTGTCGTCCAGCCTTATATTATGATCGTCCATCATCATCATCATCATCATCATCATCATCATCATCATCATCATCTCTCTCTCTCTCTCTCTCTCTCTCTCTCTCTCTCTCTCTCTCTCTCTCTCTCTCTCTCTCTCTGTCTCTCTCTCTCTGTCTCTCTCTCTCTCTCTCTTTCGTTGGGTGAACGTGCTCAACATACATGAACCATAAGACAACACAGTGTCAGAGTATATATTCAGTGCACTGTACTAGCGATCGGTTTCTGTAGCTTTTAGTTTTATTATTAGGACACATGCACCAAAGTTGCACCAAACCTGCGGTCAGCAGTGAACTACACACAACACTCTTAAGTTTTGCTGCACTGAATTCGACCTTGTGTGTGTGTGTGTGTGTGTGTGTGTGTGTGTGTGTGTGTGTGTGTGTGTGTGTGTGTGTGTGTGTGTGTGTGTGTGTGTGTGAGAGAGAGAGAGAGAGAGAGAGAGTCTTTCTCTCTCTCTCTCTCTCTCTCTCTCTCTCTCTCTCTCTCTCTCTCTCTCTCTCTCTCTCTCTGACCAAATTATTTTTTGATTTTGTTGTCCACCCTTATATTATGATCGTCCCATCATCATCATCATCATCATCATCATCATCTTCGTCCTCCTCTCTCTCTCTCTCATCCATCTCTCATCTCATCTCTATCTCATCTCTCTCTCTCATCCTCACTCTCTCTCTCTCTCTCTCTCTCTCTCTCTCTCTCTCTCTCTCTTCTCTCTCTCTCTCTCTCTCTCTCCTCTCTCTCTCTAGCCTAGTGGTCAGAACATTGCGCTGGCAATTTGAAGACCGAGTTCAAGTCCAGTCGAGGAGATTTTTCTCCTGGAGTTAACATCAGTGCTGACTCCACTCTCCCCACAAGTCCTTCGGATGAGACTTTAAACCGAGGCCCCGTGTGCGAACGCACGCAGAAAATTTTGCGCACTCGTTAAATCCTGTTCCGCTTTTCGTAGGAGTAGGCCATCGTGTGCCGGTGGGAACAGATGACATTTACACAACTGCATACACACGGGGGTAGGATGTAAAAAAGCCCAAGAGTGCTTATTCCATTATCCTCAATATAAAAGAATAAATCAAATCAACTCTCTCTCTCTGTGTCTCTGTCTCTCTCTCTCTCTCTCTCTCTCTCTCTCTCTCTCTCCTCTCTCTCTCTCTCTCTCTCTCTCTCTTCTCTCTCTCCATGCTTACATTTTGCAATACACTTACACCCCTGCCCCCCTCACCTGGTGTATTGTGGTCCAAGGCCAAGGTACCATTAAACCATTTCAGTGTTCAGTGTTCTCTCTCTCTCTCTCTCTCTCTCTCTCTCTCTCTCTCTCTCTCCTCTCTCTCTCTCTCTCTCTCTCTCTCTCTCTCTCTCTCTCTCTGTAATCAAAGACATCTCCGCTGAAAAGCTTAACAACCACTTCATCAATGTTTCTCCCAAGGTAGTTAGCAATGATAACTCAGAGTCCAATGATCTTAATGAATTAAAACAATACTGCCAAGAAAAGCATATTCCTTCTAAACTTCACATACCTTTCATGTCTGTCTCAGAGGTCTACAACTATCTGACTCACCTCAAACAATCAAGAACGCGTGGTCTTGATGGAATAGACAGCAGTATATTAAAATTATCAACTCCAGTTATCACAGACACCCTAACATATATATATAACCTCTGCCTTGATAAGAACTATTTCCCCAACGCCTTCAAATGTTCTAAAGTAATCCCCATCTACAAGTCTGGCGATACTTCTGATCCTTCAAACTATAGGCCCATCTCCATTATACCAATCCTTTCAAAACCACTGGAAAAACATATGAATAAACACTTAGTCCGTCATGCAGAAATCAACAACTTACTTCATCCTAATCAGTCTGGATTTAGAATAAAGCACTCGTGTCATACAGTACTAACCAGTCTTGTAGATAATTGGCTATCAAACATCAATGACAATAAATTTTGTGGAGTATTATTTGTTGATTTCAAAAAAGCATTTGATACAATTGACCACAAACTTCTCCTTAAAAAGCTAAACCTGTATAACATTTCTACAAAAGCCCTAGGACTACTCGATTCATATCTTACAAATAGGCACCAGTGTGTCTCGATAGCTACATCAACATCCAAACTAAAGCCCATTCATTATGGAGTACCACAGGGATCCATATTGGGCCCTATTGTCTTTTCATTATACATAAATGACCTTCCTCTACATATCAATTCCAAATGTGAACTATTTGCAGATGACACAACCATACATACGAGCCATAATGACATTGACTATCTCACAACCTTATTACAAAAAAGCACTGACGACCTTGTCAAATGGACTGAACTGAACCACATGTCTATCCATCCCCAAAAAACAAAATGCATGCTTATCACTACCAGACAAAAGCGACAAAATTTACCACATAAACTATTTCCAATTCACATAAAAAAGGAAGCAATCGAACAGACCTCTCACCACAAAGTTCTAGGAGTGACAATTGATGAAAATCTCAGCTGGTTCTACCACATATCTCACCTATGCAAATACTTGTCCAAAAAAGTCTACCAGTTGATTAAAATTAAACACTTTCTCGATTTTCATTCAAGGAAACTGTTTTTTCAAGCTTATATACAATCCTCAATAGACTATGCTGCAACCCTGTGGGACTCTGCCAGTGCAAATATCATGAAACCATTACTAAGTCTGTATAAACGTGGTCTCAAACTGGTCCTTCTGAAGAAAACAACCTTGCTAGAAGGGGATTATACTCAGTTAAATATCCTTCCCCTACACCAAAGACTAAAATATAACAAAGGCATCATGATGTTTAAGATACTGACAGGAAATGTCCCCACATTCTTAAAAGACAAATTCCCAATGAATCATTCCAGAAATACGGTAAAGCCAAGTGTCCCAATCCCAAGAATAGACTTGTTCAAAACTAGCTTACTATACTCAGGCCCTACGCTATGGAACTCCCTCCCTGACTCAATTAAACAGCATCAATCATTAACAACCTTCAAAAATCACCTTCTAATCTACTTGATGAATCAAAAATGTGACGCTCCACCACGAAATGAGTCGCTTAGCACATTACCTAATTTTGCGCTAGGAGCCTTTAAAGGCAGGTGGGGGTCAAGTTGTCAATTTTGGGATTTTGATTGATTATTAAACTAGATCTGTTTATTTATCTTATAATGAAATATCAACGTATCATTTTTATTCCTCTTGCTTTTAAATGTGTTTTGAAAATACCAAAGCACGCATTCTGGCAACCTGTTACTAAAATAAACTTGACCGTTTCTCATTTTGTCAAATCCTGCAGTCTATCATTTCAATTTGTAATAATGTTGCACAGAATTGTCCGATTTTTCAATCTGTCTTTTGTGTTTGATAGCCACTTTATTGCACATTAATAACATGTCAATAACTAAAAATTGACTTCATGTGCACTCCGTCTCATTATGTGG
>CM060347.1:20760950-20763450 GCA_030674155.1 Stramonita haemastoma | reverse complement strand
TGGAGAGGGGGGGGGGGTCTGCTGCATGGGTAACAGCTTGCCCTCCATACTTACTTACCCAGGCTTTGCGCTCTAAAGACTAGAGCGCAACTCCATAGTCTTCCGAGACTGATGAGTGCCTACTACTACTGTGACGCTCCACCGCATAATCGCATTGCACCAGAGGTCCATTTTGTAGTTATTGACATGTTATCAAACTGCAATGAAATGGCTATACAGTACCACCAAAAAAAAATGAAAATCGGACAGTTCTATGAAAAGTTATTACGAGTTGAAATGCTAGACTGGAGGAAATGAGAAAAGGACAAGTTTAGCATCCTAAGAGGTGGTCAGAATGAGGGCTTGGGTATTTTTTTAAAACATGTTTTATGGCAAAAGGAGACAGAAATTATGATTTGATATTTCATGATGAGACAGAATAATGGCTATACTTTAATAATCAATTAAAATCTCAAAATTGCCAACTTGACCTTACCTGCCTTTAATGGCTCCTAGTGGAAAAATGGATTATGTGCTAAGCGACTCATTTCGTAGTGGAGCTCACAGCAGATTTCTCTGCATGGTAAAATTCGAGCTCTCTCTCTCTCTCTCTCTCTCTCCTCTCTCTCTCTCCTCTCTCTCTCTCTCTCTCCCCTCTCTCTCTCTCTCTCTCTCTCTCTCTCTTCCTCCTCTCTCTCTCTCTCTCTCTCTCTCTCTCCCCCCCCCCCCTGGGGAGAGCGCGTCGCCACAAGGGCAGCGCCTACCCATTATTTTTTCTATCTTTTTCCTGTCTGCAAACTGTATTTGTTTCCCTATCAGAGTGGCTTTTTTTTTTTTACAGAATTTTTTGCCAGGGACAACCCTCTTGTTGCCGTGGGTTCTTTTACGTGCGCTAAATGATGATGTGTAGGCTAACATACTGGACCTCGGTTTATCGTCTCATCCGAATGACTAGCACCCAGACCACCATTTATGGTCTAATGGATAGGGGAAAAGTTTGGGGCCCAAACGGGATTCGAACCAACACACACTCCAACCCGGACTTTTTGCTTTCTAGGCAGGCACGTTATGTAACACCTAGTTCCACGGAGTGGGTCTGTGGTATGGATAGTCATCATGATCATTGTCAGTGTTATTTTCTCTTCATTATTATTGGAGGGGGGGGGGGGGACTGGAAGCTCACCAGTGGTCAGAGCACTACGCTTTCCCCAAGCTTATGTTAAGTCAAATCAAATTCTTTGTTAAACTGCATCGAGCCTAGTTACCAGGTGAATGGGTGACTGTTTGCGGCGCCTTGGTTTCAGTACAGTCTCCCAGTTCACCCAGCTGTCAATGGGGTACGTACCTGCCCTCGTTAGGGTCAGGGAAGGTAAAGCAGCGAGGGAGAGGAGATGGGCGCCGCCCTCAACTTGCTGGCCCCTAGAGAAGTTGAGGTCTCTGATGCCTCGCTCCCTTACGACTCCATAGGTTATGGGACACCTTTAACCTTTACGTTTTTATTGTTATTACTATAATTATCACTTTTGTTTATTATCTTGTCGTTATCATCATCACAGCCAGAATCATTGCAATTATCATTGACATTGTCGTTTTCGTTGCCATTGTCATTGTTCTCATCGTTGTCATGGTCATTGTTATCCTTGTATTTACCATTTTCCTCCTCATCATCATCATTTTATTTTGATCATTATCATAAGTACTATAACTATTATCAATATCAGTGTCATCATCGTCTTGTCATGATCATTGTTGTTGTCAGTGTCCATGACCAGTCAGATTGTCCTTTTCGTGGTCAGTGTCAGCATTACTGTCATTAGCCTTGCCATTGTCATTAGTGTCGTTATCCTTGCCAACATCATTGTCATTAGTGTCGTTATCCTTGCCATCATCATTGTTGACATTAGTGTAGCTATCCTTGCCATTAATTATCTTTCCCATCATCATTGTCGTCATAGGTGTCGCTATCCTTGCCATTATCCTTACCATCATCATTGTTGGCGTTTGTGTCGTTATCTTTGCCATTAATTATCCTTCCCATCATCATCAATGTCGCTATTCTTGCCATTGTCCATGCCGTCATCATTGTCATTATCCTTGCCGTTATCACTGTCATTGTCCTTCCATTAATTATCCTTGCCATCATCGTTGTCGTCATCGTGTCCCTATCCTTGCCATTATCCATGCCATCATCATTGTCATTAGTGTTGCTATCCTTGCCATTAATTATCCTTGCCATCATTATTGTCGTCATTAGTGTCGTTATTCTCGTCATTAATTGTCCTTACCATTATCCTTACCATCGTCATTAGTGTTGTTATCCTTGCCATTATTTTGCCATCATCATTGTCGTCACTAGTGCTGTTATCCTCGCCATTGATTATCCTTACCCTTATCCTGGTCATTGGTGTCGTTATTCATGCCATTATCCTTGCCATCATCCATTAGTGTCGTTATCCTTGCCATTATTTCGCCACCAGCATGATCATCATCATTAGTATCGTTATTCTTGTCATTATCGTTA
>CM060347.1:20748450-20758450 GCA_030674155.1 Stramonita haemastoma | reverse complement strand
GTGTGTGTGTGTGTGTGTGTGTGTGTGTGTGTTTACTTATCTATTTATTTATTCTTTTATTTCGAGGATCATGGAATAAGCACCCATGTGCTGTTTTTACCTCCGGTTCCTGTGTGTGTGCGATTTTGTAAATTTTGTCATCCGTTCCCACTGGTACACAATGGCCTACTCTTCTGAAAAGCGGAACATGTTTTAACGTCTGTGCAAGATATGTATGTGGGGGGAGGGGGGGGATGTGTGGGTGGTTGTGATGGTGGTGGTGGTGGCAGTGTGTGTGTGTGTGTGTGTGTGTGTGTGTGTGTGTGTGTGTGTGTGTGTGTGTGTGTGAAATTAAGAGGGGGGGAGAATGGATCCTTGCAAAATGATCTGTTATTGTTGTGTAATGTTTCATTCATGTGAGCTGCTGGTTGTTATTAATTGTATGTATGTATGGATGACATGGAAAAGAAAAAATAATGGGTGGTGCTGGTCTTGTGGCGATGCGACACGCTCTCACCGGGGGAGAGCAGCCCGAGTTTCACGTAGAGAAATCTGCTGTAACTTAAAGTGGTATACAGTACAATACAACGCAATACGATACAATATGATACAATAGAATATGATACAATACGATTCAATATAATACAATACAAGATCATGGGATATGATACGATACGACACAATATAATTCGATACAATACGAAACAACACAATACAATACGATACGATCCAATTCAATGCAATACAAAATACGGTACAATGCAATACAATACAAAATGATGCAATATAAAACAATACAGTACAATACTATACAAAATAATACACTACACTACACTACCATGCAGTTATAATCATAAATGCATTATATATATATATATATATATATATATATATTACATATATATATATATATATATATATATATATATATATATATATATATATATATATATATATATATAAACTATAGCACAAAGAGTGCCCAGTTGGCAATCACTTTTTGATGTCCCTATTTTTCAATGTATCGTGTAGGCCTATGCAATGTTATCTGCCGTGACTTAAAAGTGGTCTACAACACAGGACAAAACAATACAATACAACACAACACGATACAACACAACACAATACGATACAACACAACACAATACGATACGATACAACACAACACGATACAATACAACACAACACGATACAACACAACACAACACAATACAACGGGAGGACGGGATAGCCTAGTGGTCAGAACATTGCGCTGGCAATTTGACGACCCGAGTTCGATTTCCGGTCGAGGGAATTTTTCCTCTGGAGTAAACATCAGTGCTGACTCCACTCTCCCCAAAAGTCCTTCGGATGAGACTATAAACCGAGGCCCGTGTGCGACCGCATGCAGAGAACATCATGCGTGCACGTTAAATCCTGTTCCGCTTGTCATAAGAGTAGGCCATTGTGTGCCGGTGGGAACAGATGACAATATTTACACAACTGCATACACAAGGGGACTGGATTGAAAATTAAAAGCACATGAGTGCTTATTCTATTGTCCTGGATATAAAAGAATTAATAAATGAATAAACAATACGGTACAATGCAATACAATATAAAACGATACAATGCAATGCAATACAATACAAAATAATACACTACTACACTACAATGTTATCTGCCGTGACTTAAAAGGGGCCTACAACACAGCACAACACAACACAACACAACACAACACAACACAACACAACACAACACAACACAACACAACACAACACAACACAATACAATACAATACAGTCGGTAACAGGGAGAATGATAAAAAACAGCTTCGTCCTGGTCTAAACTTTTCTTTTTCATTTTTTTTTTCACTGGTGCAAATGGCAGGGACGAACCAGTCGCACGACAAACCCCGTGACGAGAGTTACTGGAGTGACCCGGCCCAGCAGGACGCCTACTCCAAGAGTAAGACTCTGGCCGAGAGAGAGGCCTGGAACTTCGTCAATGTCTTGTCAGGTCAGCTTCTTCTTCTTATTTATTATTTATTTATCTATTTTTTTCTTCTTTTATATCGAGGATAACGGAATAAGCAATCATTGTGCTTTTTTTCATCCGGTCCCCGTGTGTATGCAGTTTTTTGTAAATATTGTCATCTGTTCCCACCGGCACACGATGGCCTACTCTTACGAAAAGTGGAACAGGGTTTAACGTGTGCGCAAGATGTTCTGTGTGCGTTGGCACACGGGGCCTCGGTTTAAAGTCTCATCCGAAGGACTTTTGGGGAGAGTGGAGTTAGCACTGATGTTAACTCCAGGAGAAAAATCTCCTCGACCGGACTCAAAACCGGGTCTTCAAATTGCCAGCGCAATGTTCTGACCACTAGGCTATCCGTCACCCCCTTCTGAGCCCACGATCTATCTAGCCTGCTTCAGCAACTGGTGTATCTAGTAGGAGGTCGGTCTTCTTGACTGTGGTGAATTAAGGAATGTGACGAGGGGAGCGGTAATTAGATTATTACTTCCCATGGGGCTCGGAACCGCCAATCGCAGCGTCGTGTGTCTGTATTTAGATCCACACCTTGCGAATTATGCGACGTTCTCTACCGTTGTGGTGTGTGTGTGTGTTGGGGGGGGGGGGGGGGGGGGGGGGGGGGGGTTGTAAACGATTTGTTGCATGCATTTTTGCCCGTTAGCGGTAAAATGTAGTATTTATGCAGCCTCTTTCGAGAGGCCACATTCCCACTGTCTGACCGTGCTGTCGTTGCCGAGATGATGTACAGAGTCGCGCGGCAGATCAAGTATCTGCACTCTTGTTACCAGGTAAAGTAAAGGTGTTCCCATAACCTATGTGGTCATAGGGAGCGAGACGTCAGAGACCTCAGCTTCTCTAGGAGCTAGCATCGTGAAGGCGGCGCCATCTCCTCTCCCTCGCTGCTTTACCTTCCCCGACCCTAAAGAGGGCAGGTATCCATTTACAGTTGGGTTGAAGTTTAGGGGACTGTACTGAAGCCAAGACGCGCAAAACTATCACCCATCCGCTTGGTAATCATGCTCAATACTGCTTAACATTGGCTGGGGGGGGGGGGGGGGGGGGAGGGAGGGGAGTGAGTGCTCTGATCACTGAGCTGTCCCGTCCCCTACAATGTCACCATTGATGAACCTGGGAGCTGTACCCCAGGTCATATGAGCGTTGGGTAGTTTGTAGCTTTGAACTAAAACCTTGGGGATGCCCAGAGGGGGGAGGGGGGGTGTAGTACGAATAACACCCACCTTCTGGAAATTCTTTTGCAGAAATTTTCAGTTCTTCTATGTTGTACGAATAGCATCCTACCTAGAAATTCTGTGGCAGAAATTTTCAGTTTTTGTATGTAGTACGAATAACATCCTACCTAGAAATTCTGTGGCATAAATTTTCAGTTTTTCTATGTAGTACGAGTAACATCCCACCTGAAAATTCTGTGGCAGAAATTTTCAGTTTTCTATGTTGTACGAATAGCATCCCACCTGAAAATTCTGTGGCAGAAATTTTCAGTCTTCTATCACTCTCTTTGTTTCTGACTTGTTCTTTT
This sequence comes from Stramonita haemastoma, assembly GCA_030674155.1. NCBI lineage: Eukaryota > Metazoa > Mollusca > Gastropoda > Neogastropoda > Muricidae > Stramonita > Stramonita haemastoma. Next base: position 20,754,921 of record CM060347.1, on the reverse strand, counting down.
TTCTGTTAACTGCTCCTCCTGATACTTTCAGCTATCCGGGGATCGATGAAAAAAAGCACATGATTGCTTATTCTGTTGTCTCGATATAAAGAATTAAAAAAAAAAAACTTTTAATATCTTGGTCGATTCTCCTGCCTTTATTTTTGTCCAGAAAGACTTAAAAGAGATCATTAATTTCTCTCCTTTTGCCAAAGTGGGATGCGCTGGGCCTGACTTGTCAGGAGCTTAACGGCAGCGTGATGCATTTTCGCTCCGAGAGCGAGGTGCTGTCTGAACATTTGACGACAAAGAAGAAGAACTAAAATGTCATCAGATTGCCAAGGGAGGTAATGTAGTTGTTGAGTAAATTGTAGCCATGAACTGAAAGTTCTCCTACAAGTTTCATCGAAGTGGAAATGTAGCTCAGTTGTGCCCCCACGGTCCTCGGGACAGATGACGATGAGATGAAGAAGAAGTGGGCAAGGGAGGTCAGATCAGAGGTCTCCTCTGCTACTGTACCGGTAGCCGTGTCAGCCAGTGCTACCTGTGTCCTGTGGGAGATGGAGCTCATCAGTGTTGGAAGACAGTTCATCTAGGAGAAGGAAAAACTCTGATTTCAAACCTCTCTGTCTTGCGGCCATACCTGCTCACAGGAGAGGTTTCAGGAGTCAACCTGAGGAAGAATCGGGAGTCGGAGACCCTTAGGAAGTTAGAGGCTGTATATAGCTCGCAACTTTCCGGCAACTCCTGCAAGGCGCTGGAACCATATGTATTGATCGTGAATGTCTTTCCAATGGACCATTCCAGTGACGTTGGAGAAGTGGGGGGGGGGGGGGGTCAGCTGCATGGGTAACAGCTTGCCCTCCATGCTTACTTGCCCAGGCTTTGCTTTCTGGAGAGGTCAAGGAACAAGCGACGCTGTACCAGATGAACACTAGACAAGGCTGCCTGCATGCAAGGGAAATGCCACTGCCAAGTCAAGTAGTTTTTATTCCGTGGTACATTGAATTTGCTTTTTCATAGGAAAAAATGAGTAAATGATGTGAGAACATTATCACCTGTTTGCTGGCCAAGGCAAATGCTCTTGTCAGTAAAGTGTTGCTTAGGACTTAATTGCGCATGTGGCTAAGGAGGTAATAGTATCTGTCGAGCAATAATTTAGTTTAGAAATTGTTTTTGTTAGTGCGGAGGATGATAGTATTAATAGGAAATTGTGTGGAAGTTATGTGTAGACATTCTTACTGTTGTGGAAGGGGATAAGTCGTCTTGTGTATATGTTGCTTAGTACTTAAGTGGAGGTTGGTAAGTACTGTAATAGTTATCTGGTCGAGCAATAATTTGTATAGAAATTTTCTGTGTTAGTGGTGGAGGATGATGTATTATAGGATACATAGTAGGTCAGGAAAGTTTAAGAGTTCCGATTCTTTGATTTAAGGCAAAAGGTCGTCGGTTTTTTTGCTTTTCGTTTCAGATGATGAAAAATTTGAGTTGGTTGTCATCAACCCGTCCCTGATTCTGGGGCCCCCGCTACAAGGCTCTACCTGCACTAGTGTGGAGGTATGTGTACTAGTACCTGCACTAGTGTGGAGGTATGTGTACTAGTACCTGTACCAGTGTGGAGGTATGTGTACTAGTACCTGTACCAGTGTGGAGGTATGTGTACTAGTACCTGCACTAGTGTGGAGATATGTGTACTAGTACCTGCACTAGTGTGGAGATATGTGTACTAGTACCTGCACTAGTGTGGAGATATGTGTACTAGTACCTGCACTAGTGTGGAGATATGTGTACTAGTACCTGCACTAGTGTGGAGATATGTGTACTAGTACCTGCACTAGTGTGGAGATATGTGTACTAGTACCTGTACCTGTACTAGTGTGGAGGTATGTGTACTAGTACCTGTACTAGTGTGGAGGTATGTGTAGTGTACCTGTACTAGTGTGGAGGTATGTGTACTAGTACTGTACTGTACTAGTGTGGAGGTATGTGTATAGTAGTACCTTACCTGTACAAGTGTGTAGGTATGTGTACTAGTACCTGTACTAGTATGGAGGTATGTGTACTAGTACCTGTACTAGTATGGAGGTATGTGTACTAGTACCTGTACTAGTGTGGAGGTATGTGTACTAGTACCTGTACTAGTGTGGAGGTATGTGTACTAGTACTGTACCTGTACTAGTGTGGAGGTATGTGTACTAGTACCTGTACTAGTGTGGAGGTATGTGTACTAGTACCTGCACTAGTGTGGAGGTATGTGTACTAGTACCTGTACTAGTGTGGAGTATGTGTACTAGCTTACTGTACTAGTGTGGAGGTATGTGTACTAAGTACCTTTCCTGTGCTAGTGTGGAGGTATGTGTACTAGTACCTGTACTAGTGTGGTAGGTATGTGTACTAGTACCTGTACTAGTGTGGAGGTATGTGTACTAGTACCTGTACTAGTGTGGAGGTATGTGTACTAGTACCTGCACTAGTGTGGAGGTATGTGTACTAGTACCTGTACTGTGTAGGTAGTGTACTAGTACTCCCGTCTAGTGTGGAGGGTATGTGTACTGTACTGTACTAGTGTGGAGGTATGTGTACTAGTAGTACCTTATGTATCTGTGACTAGTGTGGAGGTATGTGTACTAGTACCTGTACTAGTGTGGAGGTATGTGTACTAGTACCTGTACTAGTGTGGAGGTATGTGTACTAGTAGTACTTTCCTGTACTGGTGTGGAGGTATGTGTACTAGTACCTGTACTAGTGTGGAGGTATGTGTACTAGTACCTGTACTAGTGTGGAGGTATGTGTACTAGTACCTGTACTGTGTGGAGGTATGTGTACTAGTACCTGACTAGTGTGGAGGTTGTGTACTGTACTGACTAGTTGGAGGTATGTTCAGTACTGTACTGTGTGGAGGTATGTGTACTAGTACTGCAAGTGTGGAGGTATGTGTACTAATACCTGCACTAGTGTGGAGGTATGTGTACTAGTACCTGTACTAGTGTGGAGGTATGTGTACTTGTACCTGTACTAGTGTGGAGGTATGTATACTAGTACCTGTACTAGTGTGGAGGTATGTGTACTAATACCTGCACTAGTGTGGAGGTATGTGTACAGTACTAGTAGTGCCTTTACCTGTACTAGTGTGGAGGTATGTGTACTAGTACCTTTACCTGTACTGGTGTGGAGGTATGTGTGTGTGTGTGTATGTTTGTGTTGTTGGGGGGAGGAGTGGGGGGGGGGTAGTAGGGGATACATGTGTGCGTGTATGTGTGTGTGTGTGTGTGCGTGCGTGCACGCGCGCGCGTACGCGAACACGTGCGTGCGTGCGTGCGTGCATACATGTGTGTTGGTGGGGGTTTTACTTCTTTCTTTTTATCACACCACCACACACACACACACACACACACACAACACCACACCACACACCACACCCCTCCCCTAAAAAAAAAAAAAGTGGGGTGAATTTTTTTTTTTTTTTTTTTGGTCAGATCGTACAGAAGATGTTAAACCGGGAAGTGCCGATGCTGCCTCGAACCAGCTTCCCCATTGTGGATGTTAGGGATGTTGCTCTTGCCCATGTTCGAGCCATGACACTGCCCTCAGAGGCTGGTGAGTCGTCCTTCTGCTTTCGACAGGGCCAGGGGGGGTCACAGTCTGTCTCTGGGGGGACGGGATAGCCTAGTGGTCAGAACATTGCGCTGCATTGACGACCCAGGTTCGATTCCAGTCAAGGAGATTTTTCAATTTTGTGTGCTTTATCTACAAATAGATTTTTTTTTTTCTTCTCTTTTTGGAATTACTTTTCCTTTTTCTAGAAAAGATTGCAATTGATGGGGTTTTGTTTTTGTTGTTGGCTTGCACATTGCAGCTCAACGGTCTGTCATTTTCATGTCAATTTTCATTGTTAAATTGAGCACATTATAAGCTACAAGCTTGTTGTTGCTATGATTTCTAAATGCTGTTGTTTTCAATGTTTGTCCAAAATTCTGAATAAAAAAACTATTTAAACCAAGGAGATTTTTCTCCTGGAGTTAACATCAGTGCTGGCTCCACTCTCCCTTAAGTCTCTTTGGATGAGACTTTAAACCGAGGCCCCTGTATGCGAACGCACGCAGAACATCTTCCACACACGTTAAATCCTGTTCCGCTGTTCGTAAGAGTAGGCCATCGTGTGCCGGTGGGAACAGATGACACGATGTACAAAAACTGCATACACACGGGGACTGGATGTAAAAAAGAACATGAGTGCTTATTCCATTATCCTTGATATAAAAGAAAAAAAAAGTGTTTTAAATGGGGGTAGGGTTGTGGGTTTTTCAGAGGTGTTTTTTGTTTGGGATTGTTTGTTGGTTGTTGTTTTTAAGGGGGGGGGGGGGGGGATGGCGGGGTTGTGGGTTGGGGTTTTTTTTACTTGAAAGGTTTTGTGAAAAACTAAGGAATTTTAACTCAGTGGAGTTGATAGACTGGGTCTATCTGTTAAAACTATCTGTAACGGATGTTTTCTTTGGAATTTTTAAATTTTAATTAATGTATTTATTCTTTTAAATCGAGGATAATGCAATAAGCACTCATGTGCTTTTCCAGTTCTCGTGTGTGTGCAGTTTTGTAAGTCTTGTCGTCTGTTGTCACCGGCACACAGAGGCCTACTTTTACGAAAAGCGGAACAGGATTTAATGTGTGCGCAAGGTGTTCTGCTGTGCGTTCACACACGGGGCTCGGTTTATAGTCTCATTCGAAGGACTTGTGGGTAGAGTGGAGTCAGCACTGATGGTAACTCCAGGCAAAAATCCCTGGAACGGGAATCGAACCCCGGTCGTCAGATTGCACGCGAGCACAATGTTCTGACCACCAGGCTATCCCGTCCACTAGGCTATTGCGGTGCTCTTCATTAGAAGAATGATTTAAAAACCTGAGAGGAGTGGCATACAAGTTGACATTGAAGAGATACTGTGACTGCTATTTTGGTTTGGCCATTGTTGAAAATTCGGTAGAAAAAAGCCACTCTGACTGGGAAACAAATACAGTTGCACACAGGACAAAGAAAAAAAAAAAAGAGTGGTTTTGCTCTTGTTGTGACGCGCTCTCCCTGGGTAGAGCAGCCTGAATTTCACGCAGAGAAAATCTGCTGTGACTGTAAGTGGTATACAAATAATACAATACAATACGTTAGTTATCGCATGAGGATAATTATGATTATGGAAAACTAAAGGGAGAAAACTGGGCAGGATTTAAAAAAAAAAAATTATTTATTCTTTTATTTTGAGGATAATGGAATGAGCAATCATGTACTTTTTTTTTTTACATCCAGTCCCCGAGTGTGAGCAGTTTTGTCAATTTTGTCATCCGTTTCCACTGGCACACAATGGCCTACTCTTCCGAAAAGCGGAACGGGATTTAACGTGTGCGCAATATGTTCTGCGTGCATTCGCACACAGGACTTCGCTTTATAGTCTCATCCGAAGGACTTTTGGGGGGAATGCAGTCTGCACTGATGTTAACTCCAGAGGAAAAATCCTCTTGAATGAGAATCGAACCCACGTCAGCATATCACGAGCGCATCACTCTGACCACCAGGCTGAGTGATGAGTGAGTGTGAGTTAGTGAGCGAGTAAGTGAGTCAGTGAGTGAATGAATGAGTCTGTGAGTAAGTCTGTGAGTCGGTGAGTGAGTCTGTGAGTCAGAGAGTTAGATAAGGGTAACTAACGCCGTTACTGTTGTGACACCAGTTGCAGGGAAACGGCACATCGCCAGCACAGGCTGTCTGTGGTTCAACCAGATGGCCACCCTGCTCAAAGCTGTCTTTGGTCCACAAGGTATCGAGAGTTCCAGTCCAGTCTCTCTCACTCACTCACTCACTCATTCACTCACTTATTCACTCACCCACTCACTCGCTCGCTCACTCACTCACTCATTCACCCACTCACTCACCCACTCACTCACCCACTCGCTCACTCGCTCGCTCGCTCGCTCACTCACTCACTCACTCCTTACTCTCAATAGTTGTGTAGATTCAAGTCATGGGCTTGAATCTCATAGGGGTGTGGTTTGGGGGGTTTATTCATTGACTTTTTCATGCTTAGTTTATTGGGGTGGGTTTTTTTTTTAACCTATGGCTTGCTCTTGTTCAGACTGAGATTATTTTAGATTCATTTGGAAGATTGGGACCACGCAGTTGTAAAAGGTAAAGGTGTCCTATAACCTAGGCGGTCATAGGGGAGCGAGGCATCAGAGACCTCATTTCTCTAGGGGGCAGCATGTTGAGGGCGGCGCCCATCTCCTCTCCCTCGCTGCTTTACCTTCCCTGACCCTAAAGAGGGCAGGTACCCATTGACAGCTGGGTGAACTGGGGGGGGACTGTATTGAAGCCAAGGCCGCAATCGGTCACCCATCCAACTGGTAATCACGCTCGAACGTGTGCGCAAGATGTTCTGCGTGCGTTTACACACGGGGCCTCGGTTTATAGTCTGATCCGAGGGACTTTTGAGGAGACTGGAGTCAGCACTG
>CM060347.1:20743879-20745850 GCA_030674155.1 Stramonita haemastoma | reverse complement strand
ACACACACACACACACACACACACACAACATTTGTTTAAATAATTATCAGTGTATCCAGTTAGGATGACGCGTTTTGCTGAATGTATCCCGTTTACTTCTTTTAAAATATTGGTTGAACTGCTGTTGGTGGCGATACTGGTATGTAGAGGTAGGGAGGGGGTTTCTTAGCTTTATTTCCTGATCAGGGCAAGGGCCGGATGAAAAAAAGTATGTAATGCTTACTCTATAACCCTTGAAAAATAAAGATTATTCATTCATTCATTCTATCTATCCCTTAGTCTGGCGACCATGGGGGAACCCCTGAAGACTTGACAACCAGTCCCCCTCCCCCCCCCCCCCCCCCCCCCCCCCCCCCCCCCCCCATTCCTCTCTCTGTTCTGCCTTTCTCAAAAATTGGTTGAATTCTAGGCCTGTCCATTCGCTGATGTTGTCCTCCCATCTCTTCCTTGGTCTACATGCCCGTACCATTCAAGTTTACGCTTCTTTACAATTGATAGATTTTCGTAGGGACAAATGGTTTGCTGGATTCTGGTATGCACCTCTTCGTTGCTTACGTGGTCTCTGTAAGAGATGCCAAGGAGTCTCCGGAAGCATCTCATCTCTACCACCTGTACTCTTCTCTCAAAATTTGCAGTCAGGGTCCACAATTCACAGGCATTCAGGAATATGGGTATGACAAGGGAGAGTATTAGTCTTATCTTGGAATTGAGTGAGATATTTTTATCTTTCCAGATGGTGCTCAGTTTTGACAGAATACTCTTTAGGTCAGGGAAGGTAAAGCAACGAGGGAGAGGAGCTGGGCGCCGCCCTCAATATGCAGGCCCCTAGAGAAGCTGAGGTCTCTGATACCTTGCTCCCCTACGACCACATAGGTTGAGGGACACCTTTACCTTGAAACCCCCATGAACGGGTGCCTGGGTGATGGCTCAAATCCACACAATCAAAATCTCCTATGCCACCCAAGCAAGGTCATGTTGAAGGTATGCCACCCAAGCAAGGTCATGTTGGAAGGTATGCCACCCAAGCAAGGTCATGTTGGAAGGTATGCCACCCAAGCAAGGTCATGTTGAAGGTATGCCACCCAAGCAAGGTCATGTTGAAGATTGTATGGAACAGACTGAAGCCACAAGCAGAGACCATCATTGCTGAGGAACAAGCAGGTTTCAGAGCAGGGCGTAACACAACTGAACAGATATTCAACCTCAGAATACTCTGTGAGCGGTACCTTCAACACCAACAAGACCTCTACCATGTATTTATTGATTTTTAAGAAGGTATTCGCCAGAGTGTGGCATGCAGCTTTGTGGGCAACCATGAATTTGTACAGCATTAATGCAAACCTGATCACAGTCATCAAAGAGCTGTACAACAAAGCCACCAGTGCAGTGTACTACAACAGCAACATTGGAGAGTGGTTTCGAACAACAGTTGGAGTAAGGCAGGGCTGTCTACTCTCACCCACTTTTCAACATCTTCCTTGAGAGAATCATGGCTGATGCACTGGAACACCATAAAGGATCAGTCAGCATTGGTGGCCGAACGATCACGAACCTCCGCTTCGCAGATGACATTGACGGACTAGCAGGATCAGAACAGGAGCTTGCCAGCCTAAAAGAACACCTGAACAAGGCCTCTAAAACATACGGCATGGAAATCAATGAAGAGAAGACCAAACTGATGACCCAAAACGCCAAGGGCATCAGCACTGATATCAGGGTCAATGACCAGAAGCTGGAAACAGTTCAAAGCTTCAAGTGCTTGGGAGCTGTTGTATCAGGCAAGGGGTCCAAGCCAGAGGTAGTATGCAGGATTGCACAGGCAATAACAGCACTGTCAAAACTGAACACCATCTGGAAAGATAAAATATTTCACTCAAGATCAGACTAATGCGTCCCTTGTCATATCCATATTCCTGTGTGCCTGTGAATCGTGGACCCTGACTGCAGATTTGGAGAGAAGAGTACAGGCGG
>CM060347.1:20686379-20726379 GCA_030674155.1 Stramonita haemastoma | reverse complement strand
AGCGCAATGTTCTGACCACTAGGCTATCCGTCCCCCGTGTGTGTGTGTGTGTGTGTGTGTGTGTGTGTGCACGCAACCGGTGCTTGTGTATTTTCATGCACGAGTGTCCATATGTGGAAGGGAAAACAAAATTTAGGTATGGGAAATGGTTGCCTGGTTCTGTGATATTGATTTGTGCTATCTTTACGTTATGTCATACATGTAAAACATGTTGATTGTTTTTAGCAGTGCTTGTGATCCACATACACTTTCCGTGCATTTGAAAACATTAAAGAGTTTGTATTCGTATCACTGTGTGTGTGTGTGTGTGTGTGTGTGTGTGTGTGTGTGTGTGTGTGTGTGTGTGTGTGTAGGAGGGGGTGGGGGTGGCGTGCATGCGTGTGTGTGCATATGTGTGTGCGTGTGCGCGCGCGTGTAAGTGCACGTAAAAGAAATGTTCTGGTAAACTACTACTAGACTACTAGAAGAGCAGAGGAGAAGAAAGAAGAGAGAGCAGAGGAGAATAAAGAAGAGGAGAGCAGAGGAGAGGAAGAAGAGGAGAGCAGAGGAAAAGAAAGAAGAGGAGAGCAGAGGAGAAGAAAGAAGAGAAAAGAAGGAAGAGAAGAACAGAGGAGAAGAAAGAAGAGGAGAGCAGAGGAGAGGAAAGAAGAGGAGAGCAGAGGAGAAGAAAGAGGAGAGCAGAGGAGAAGAAAGAAGAGAAAAGAAGGAAGAGAAGAACAGAGGAGAGCAGAGGAGAAAGAAAGAAGAGGAGAGCAGAGGAGAAGAAAGAAGAGAAAAGAAGGAAGAGAAGAACAGAGGAGAGCAGAGGAGAAGAAAGAAGAGGAGAGCAGAGGAGAAGAAAGAAGAGGAGAAGAAAGGAGAGCAGAGGAGAAGAAAGAAGTGGAGAGCAGAGGAGAGGAAAGAAGAGGAGAAGAAAGAAGAGGAGAGCAGAGGAGAAGAAAGAAGAGAGCAGAGGAGAAGAAAGAAGAGGAGAAGAAAGAAGAGAAAAGAAAGAAGAGAAGAACAGAGGAGAAGCAGAGGAGAAGAAAGAAGACGAGAGCAGAGGAGAAGAAAGAAGAGGAGAAGAAAGAAGAGGAGAGCAGAGGAGAAGAAAGAAGAGGAGAACAGAGGAGAGGAGAAGAAAGAAGATGAGGGCAGAGGAGAAGCAAGAAGAGGACATAGGAGAAGAAAGAAGATGAGAGGAGAAAAGAGGGGAGCAGAGCAGAGCAGAGGAGAGGAGAGAAGATGAGAGGAGAGGAAGAGCAAAGAAGAGAAGAGAAGAGCAGAGGAGAGCAAAGAAGAGGAAAGAAGAGAGGAGAGAAAAGAAGAGGAGAGAAAAGAAGAGGAGAGGAAAAAGAAGAGGAGAACAGAGGAAAGAAGAGGAGAGGAAAGAGGAAAAAGAAGAGAGCAGAGGAAAGAGGAGAAGAGAGGAAAAAGGAGAGGAGAGGAGAGAAGAGCAGAGAGGAAAGAAGAGAAGAGAATAGAGGAGAGGAGAGGACAAAAAAAGAGAAGAGAAGAGAAGAGAAGGGAAGAGAAGAGAGAGGAGGAGAAAATAGCAAAGAAAAAATAAACGACAGAGAGACAGGAATAGGAGGAGAACGGAACACCCAGAAAAAAAAAGAGAAAAGAAAAAAAAGAAGAAAAAAAAAAGGAAGAGAACACGCCAGAAGGAAAAGCTAAGATGAGAGAGAGAAGAGAGAGAGAGAGAGAGAGAGAGAGAGAGAGAGAGAGAGAGAGAGAGAGAGGAGAGAGAGAGAAAAGAGCTCAAGCGAGCAAGCACACCCACAACTTTAAAAAAAAAACAACCAAACGACCATGACAATGGATGTGAATATTTTTATGCGCATCTAAATTCATATTCCATCATGGAAAAAAAAAGAAGACAATGTTCAACAACAACAATAACAACAACAACAAAGTTGTGACGATATACATACATACATACATATATATATATATATATATAGACAAATAAGCCAGTTAACATACACCACATTCTCTCCAGCTTTGAGAGGAGCAGTAGTAGTAGCAGCAGCAGCAGCAGAAAACGGTCACATTATGCTTTAGCCAACAGCTTTCACAAACAAGTTATAAATAATCGTCCAAGGGAAAAAAAAACCAAAAAAACCACACACACACTTACACACACAGACAAACAAAAAAAACCCAAACCCCAACAATCAAGGGTTAAGCTGCAAGCGTTCATTGTCAGGAAACATTTTTTAAAATCCACGTTTAAAAAAAAAAAAAGGACCCCCTCACCCCCCCAGTCAGTATAGCAAGACATTTACTGCACACACGAGGCTTTTGTAACCATCCCCCCCCTCCTCCCGCCCCCACAATTTAATGTCACCACACTGACAGTATAATTAGTATGAGATTATTCATTAATGAACGACACATCCGTTTACCCTTACAGGACTTTTGAGTTTATTTCAAATACATATATTGCAAAAAGTATATAATTACGAAGAACACTTTACTGTCATTTAAAAAAGAGAGAGAAAAAAACCCAAGATGCTTCATCAACATCCCCCTCCATCATAACAACAACAACAAACAAACAAACCCAGCAACAAACAAAAAATTTACAACTTCAATGGGAACAATGATACAATGGACAAGTGGAGGAAGTAGGTTTTCTAATCCTAAGGGTCCTTCCTGAAGTTGTGGGTAGCAGGTTATCAGTGCTTGGATGGTGGGGGTCCTTGTGTGGCTTAAAAAAAAAGTCTACATTTTGCTTTGTTTTCGTTTCATTTTAATAATCTTCCAGACCCAACTTTTGTGCAGATCTGCCAGTGCCCAATGCTTGCAGAAGACCAGCTTTGCTGACTAAAAAAAAATGCTGTTCAGAGCTCAATCTTTTCCTTCACCTCTTGACATCGTTACTGGGGCACTGCACTGAATGTTTTAGGTGTTGTAGGCCACTGCACTGAAGTCTGCATGTTTCAGGGACATTGCACTGAAGTCTGAATGTTTCAGGGACACTGCACTGAATGTTTCAGGTGTTGTAGGCTACTGTACTGAAGTCTGAATGTTTCAGGGACACTGCACTGAAGTTTGAATGTTTCAGAGACACTGCACTAAAGTCTGAATGGTGCAGGGACACTGTACTGAAGTCTGAATGTTTCAGGGACACTGCACTAAAGTTCTGTTAGCACTGTAGAATCTGAATGTTCAGGGACACTGCCAAGTCGAATGGTGCGGGAACTGATAGTCTGAATGTTTCAGGGACACTGCACTGAATGTTTCAGGTGTTGTAGGCTACTGCACTGAATCATGAAGTGTTTCAGAGACACTGCACTAAAGTCTGAATGGTGCAGGGACACTGCACTAAAGTCTGAATGGTGCAGGGACACTGCACTAAAAGTCTGAATGTTTCAGGGACACTGCACTGAAGTCTGAATGGTGCAGGGACACTGCACTAAAGTCTGAATGGTGCAGGGACACTGCACTGAAGTCTGAATGGTGCAGGGACACTGCACTGAAGTCTGAATGGTGCAGGGACACTGCACTAAAAGTCTGAATGGTGCAGGGACACTGCACTAAGTCTGAATGGTGCAGGGACACTGCACTAAAGTCTGAATGGTGCAGGGACACATGCACATAAAGTCTGAATGTGCAGGGACACTGCACTAAAGTCTGAATGGTGCAGGGACACTGCCACGAAGTCTGAATGGTGCAGGGACACATGCACCGACAGTCTGAATGGTGCAGGGACACTGTACTGAAGTCTGAATGTTCAGGGACACTGCACTAAAGTCTGAATGTTTCAGGGACACTGCACTAAAGTCTGAATGGTGCAGGGACACTGCACTAAAGTCTGAATGGTGCAGGGACACTGCACTAAAGTCTGAATGGTGCAGGGACACTGCACCGAAAGTCTGAATGGTGCAGGGACACTGCACTAAAGTCTGAATGTGCAGGACACTGTACTGAAGTCTGAATGTTTCAGGGACACTGCACTAAAGTCTGAATGTTTCAGGGACACTGCACTAAAGTCTGAATGGTGCAGGGACACTGCACTAAAGTCTGAATGTTTCAGAGACACCTGCAAGCACTGAAGTCTGAATATTTCACTGAGCTGAGGAAAGATTAAGATGGATCAACATATGCCCAGCATGCATCTTAAGCTACACCTGCACACACTGGGACTACCTGTGCTTGTAACTTGGTTCGACACCTGCTTTGTGGATTTCTTGGCAGATATGGTGTATGTTTCCTTCGTGGAAAGTTCTACACACATCTCCTTCCAGGGAAAAACTGAAGCCTGAGCCAAGCCTAGAAGCTGCATGTAGCTACAAAGCAAAACAAACCAACCAACCAACCAACCCTGATAAAAAGATACGAAAATGATTATAACTAACTAAACGTAATCTGGATACAAAAATGGTGAATTATCTAACATGTACATCCTTACATACACACTTTCCGTTCGTTCATGTTTTTTTGTTGTTTATATATATATATATATCCCAGTGCAGTATTAATTAAACGCAAATATGTACATATAAATATTGTATGATTATTATTATTATTATGAACATGGCATGGGGCCTTTCACGGATGATAACTGTTGTACTTGTGCTTGAGCATACATGGTCAAAGCAATACATTCAATTTTCAGAACAGCCGGTCAAGTTCCAATACCAAACCTCCAAAAGCATAGTAATAATAATAATAATAATAATAATAATAAAAAAATAAAAAAAAATTAATATAAAAAAGTACATGACATGTTACAACAGGGTAAATGTAAATCTAACCAAATTACTTTACCCACTGTTCTGTTAAGATCAAAACTGAAATGGCTTCCAAGCGAAAAGGTTTCCTACCTATTCTGAGCAAAGGAAATGATTTCTCTGCATGTACGCACTACATTATTTTACTCACGATGACAAGAGAAGAGCTTGTCAGTTCATCCACAGAACCCTTCCCTAACCCTACATGGTAAGGTGTCCTTTGGAATCAATCTCACAATCAACCTTCATTGTTACAGATATACACACACATATATACATATATCAAGACAGCACCAATCAACCACAATGGACATCTATAGACAGACAGACAGTAGAAAACAGCCGGCTGCTTTCAAAGCGAGTACATCATGATAATGTTCCACACCTCAGAATCTGACCAAGTCAGACCGGTCTCAAATTGGACCAAGTCAACCTGGTCTTAATCTGACCAAGTCAGACTGGTCTTAAATCTGGACCAAGTCAACCTGGTCTCAAATCTGGACCAAGTCAGACCTGGTCTCAAATCTGGACCAAGTCAGGCCTGGTCTTAAATCTGGACCAAGTCAGACCTGGTCTCAAATCTGGACCAAGTCAGACCTGGTCTTAAATCTGGACCAAGTCAGACCTGGTCTTAAATCTGGACCAAGTCAGGCCTGGTCTCAAATCTGGACCAAGTCAGACCTGGTCTTAAATCTGGACCAAGTCAGACCTGGTCTCAAATCTGGACCAAACCTTTGAGAGAACATTTTCCGAGTGATGACCAAAATAGACTTCCTTTCAACATTCTTGATGGGTTTTTTTTTCTCACTCTGTAAGCGCAATGCTTACAATCTGGTAGTTAAGCTTTTCCCTATGGGTAACCCGCTATAGGGTAACCTACCAACCTGCTACTAACCCTTAACTTCGCATCACCCACTACTGGGTTACGGTACCATACAAATGCACACAGTGCATGTGTACTGGGAAAGAGGGGCTCTTTCCCTTAACGTAGGGATAGTGTTCAGCTTCCACGATCACCGAGACAGCCAGTCTACAGCATTCTTCAATGTGGTAAAATGATTGGCACAACACTTCTAAAAAAATGGGCATACCATTTTCAGATTCCATGGAAGCTTAGAACATGAATATTCTGCTTTCAAAACAGCGGCAGTAGCCAGGCGAGAAAAGCAAACAAAAGACAAAGAAGAAGGAAGAAAATCATCATTCTCACACGCAAAACACACACACACCCGACATCACCGTCTGAACATTTCAACCCTATACATCACGGACTGAACTTTCACCCACCCACTCGCAGACACAAAACTTTTAACAGACAATGCTTCAAGACAGGAGGAGGGGAAAGTACACTCCTGAGTGGAATTCTGGCAAAACAAGACACTGGCAAATACAGCTGTGCATGCTGTGTAGCGAAGATGGAGGTTGAGTTTTCACAGTGTCCGGATGAAAAACGAAAGCAACAACAACCCCACCCCAGACAGAGTATGAAAACTGAGAGAGAGCGAACCCATCACACTACTCCAATATTTGAGCCCTGAACATTTCTTGTATAGCATACAGTGATGCGATGTAAAACGTTACTTCTTTTGAAAGCTTTTCAGAAAAGACGAGAGCAAAGACCAGTGAGAGCCATTAACTGCACTACTTGTTGTATGTGTACAGAATAACATACAAGACAGCAGCAGAATGAGCAGAATAATGATAGAGAAGTGATGATATGGAAAACAAAGAGGGAATAAAATCATCTGGAAAACAAAGAACAACCTTTGAATCTTGTTCAACAGTCCAGAAAAGGTTAAAAACTCAAAAGACCATCAGCTGAAAATAAACCAACAACAGCAACAACAAAAAAAACCCCAACAAACCCCCCCCTCCCCCCCAAAAAAACCCCCAAATCAAAACAGGACAATCTTTTGACTGCCAAGCTACACTGTGAAACAGGTTTAAGAGTCAAACAAGTCAGCAACAAAACGATGGGACTGACTGAAAGGTTTAAAAGAATAAATCCACCAAGTTTGCCATTTCTAACACGCAGACTTGACAATTATACCAATATGTCCCACGTCTGCAAACACAACAGAACTCAAAACCAGCAACAAAATGAAAAAAAAACCCAAAAAACCAAACAACAAAACCCCCGCACTTGCAATTCATGAATAAAATCTCATTTCACATACAAAACATAAAACTCAGGACAAAAATAAAACTACAGCAATGATTACAAAAAAGAAACAGAAAATCCCAAAAGGATCTGGCAGCAACATTTCATACCAGTCTTTCTTTAACACTGTCCAAACTGAATTGATACTAGTTAATAAAGCACCTTGCTGCCTGAGGATGTGTGTGAGATTATGCTGACACTACATGACTCATGTATACATCTACTGCTTTGTGCACACTTCAAACAATATACTCGTCTACCTTTCTATGTCTAACAGCGTCCCCTGAAAGCAAACTAAACGTATAACTTCTGTTTCTCTTTAAACAAAAAAAAAAAGACAACACACCTCTACTTGCATTGCTCTCCAACACACACACACACACACACACACACACACAACACACACACACACACACAACACACACACACACACAAATGCACACACATACTATCTTCAAGACCTGGCCATAACTTAATTCATTAAATCTACACAGACCTGTCATCATTCTGCCTTTGGATAAAATTAATTCAGAAAGAAACGGAATATAAAAAGATACTGACGAAAACTAAAAAATTAAAGGCTTTCTTAGAAGAAAGAAATCTTGCAGGTGAAAAATACTGTAATACAACTTCATTGGCCTAACCTGCCTTTTTTTTTCTCTTCCTTTTAAATGATACCAATAAAAAGAACATTCCTTTGGGGATGCCGGGTGCCTGTTGGTATAAATAGCACCCCACCTTCTGGAAATTCTGTGCCAGGAATTCCCTCTTTTCTATCTCTGTTTTTGCATCTGCCTTGTTCCTTTTCTTCTTGTCACCTCCTTCTTGTCTATTTTCTGCCCATTACCAGAAAAACTTCAACGATAACAATTCTTTCCCATGCCTAAGTTGGATGTGCTGGGCCTGACTTGTCAGGCGCTTAACGGTAGAGCAATACATTTTCGCTCAGATGACAGACAACAATAGTTGCTTTCTGAGCGTTCAACGCAGAAGAGGAAGAGGAAGAGGAAGAGGAAAGAAGAAGAAGAAGAAGAAGAAGAGAATACGACTAACTTATCCAATCTCAGTGTCTATTACTGACGTTTGAGATGAGACTAAACACTGAAGATTCAGGAATCGTAACACAAAGCTAAACATAGCCGTACTGACTACTATCTCAAATCAAATACAAAACTCCTCCTACACAACTCCCACACTAACTATATGTCCAGCAACTGAAAATATGCTCAATATAACAACTACTTGGTGGGTTCAGTATGTTTATGATCTAAAACCAAATACTAAGATATGTTCAACGAAACTACATCAAGATTTAGATGTAACCAAAACATATAAAATACACTCAATGTGTCTGATATAGGTCCGTCTTTAGCCAAGTATGTCCCAAACCAACTTGCGTATCAAAGTCTGAACTGTCCAAAAGAGGCATGCATACTAGGTAATACATGAGACCCTCCACCATGAAATGAGTCACAAAGCACCTGAGTGACCCACTTTTCTGCTAGGAGCCATTTTAGGGAGGTGGGGGTCAGGTTGTCAATTTTGATTAATTATAGGACTATAAGCTTTTTTCTACCTTGTACTAAAGTGTCCAGGCCTAACTCTGTTTTCTTTTGCTTAAATTTTAAAAAAAAGAAAAAAGTTTAAAATCACCCAACCCCTCATCCACATCACCTGTTACCAATCACAATTTGTCAATGTCTCATTTTGTCACTTCCTAGAGTGCAGCAGAGGACCAAGGGGAGTAAGGGAAGAAGCTGGTTGCAAAACCTTCAGTGGTGTGTACCTCCATGGTCTAGAGGACTTGGGAATAAGTGAAGGTGAGGGTGAAAGAGAGTGTAGTATTTCAATTAGTAATAACTTTTCACAGAATTGTCCCGAATTTCAGGGCTTTTTTTTGGTGGTATTAACACAATTTTCTTTAAAAAAAACAAACAAACTTGCAATTACTAAGACGTAAAATAACAAAAAAATTGACCTCCGGTGCTGTCATGTGACTCATTGTGTGTGGGGGGAGGGTCACTTGTGCTGTTGGGCATTCCCCAGCCTAACACCATGCAGGTCACCTCAAATATACACTCTCACTCACTCTCTTACCACCCCAGGGAATGACTGTGACAGTGTTGAGACTGTAAAAAAAAAAAAAAAAAAGGTACTACCCTCTGGACAGAGGAGGAGCTTGAAGTGGGCACCAATGGCTGCTTTCAGCGACATGGCCATACTCCACCTTCAGATCAGTATTGTTAGTGCCCAAGAGGAGTATTGGTTTTTTTTTGTTTTGTTTGTAATGTATACTCTGGCAATCTTGTCTTTGGCTGGGTTGGTTTGTGCCCCCTTTATTCAACCCGGTGCTGACAGACAATCCCCCCCAAAACACCCCCAAAATCGGGGAGTTGGAGTCCCAGGGCAGCTCGGGGCTGTATATGGCAACGTTCTGGGGTGGCTCCTGCGACGGTACTGGAACCATTCGTATCGGTCATTGCCTTTCCAATGGATCATTCCAGTGGCGTGGAGAGGGGGGGGGGTCTGCTGCATGGGTAACAGTTTGCCCTCCATACTTACTTACCCAGGCTTTGCGCTCTAGAGCACAACTCCATAGTCTTCCGAGACTAATGGGTGCCTACTACTACTACTACTACTGCTGACAGACAAAGTTGGCATGACATCATAACAAAAATATCAACACTATAACAGAAACAAAATCTCTAAGATGTGTCATGGAATTAAAGCATTTGTGCATGGAAGCTTGAACCCCCCCCTCCCCCCCCCAACAAAAAAACCCAACCCAAACACCAAAACAAAAAAAACAGCTCCAAACCACTGCCCCTCTCCCCCCCCCCCCCCCCCCAAAAAAAAAACCCCAACCCCAAAACCCTAATCCAAAAACAATCCTCCCTCTAAAACCAACTCTCCCCAAAAAACAACAAAAAAGCAAAAACCAAACCCAAAACAAAGAAATATCCAACAAATGCACATGACATACACAACTCTTATCATGTCCTTGCAGAATAAGTCATTACACACGTGTGCGAATCGGTCGGTGGCAGTTGCATTGTACTTGTAAAACTAAAAACTTGCTAAAGACAAGAGGGAGAAAGAAAAGAAGAAAGAAATCTGGAGGCAGCACAGTACCTGTAGGTAAAAACTGTCGACAAAGTTTATTGTATTTATTTTATTTATTTATTCTTTTAATATCGAGGAAAATAGAATAAGCAATCATATGCTTTTATTTTTTACATCCAGTCCCCGTGTGTATGCAGTTTTGTAAATGTCATCTGTTCCCACCGGCACAACATGGTCTACTCTTACGAAAAGCGGAACAGGATTTAACACGTGCGCAAGATGTTCTGAAGACCCTAGAAGACAGACATGTGAGAAAACAAAGAATTAAAAAAAACACAAAAAAAACAACCCATTGAATTGAACAAAGAACAGGTGATAGACAGAAAGTCTACTTGTTGGTTGGAAAAAAGATTTTGAAGCAGCATCCTTCTCTGTCATTCTTTGTCCAAACACTCAGACAGCTAGCTAATTCTGGAAGAGGCCCTGACAAATGCTGCAGTGCGCTGAAGGGGCCCGCCCCCTAGGGGTCCAAAGAGTTTTGTTTCCTCATCAGCAGGTCGGTAGGCCAGATGTCGGCCATTTGGTTTTTGGTGTGTTGGACAGGTCTGGAGGAAGTGTTCCACTGTCATGGGAGCAGCATTCAAAACATAGCAATTTGCAGGCAAACCCTCCCCCTCACCCCCCCCCCCCTCCCTCCCAAGGAAAAAAAACAACAGGTCCTTCCTCTCCACCCCCAGATGCATGTACACACACACGCACAAAGCGCACATGCACACACACCACACACACACACAAAGCCCCACATTATCAATTTCTTCCTATGTATATTATTATTATCCCAAAGAAACAACGAAACAAATTGTGGCAATGTTGACAAAAATGCGATGAAAACAAAATATACTACTTAGGTGGTTAAAAAAAAAGAAAAAAAGAGAGAGACATTTTGATAGATCTCCCGATGTTGGCGGACAGTTTTGAATCGACGATCCAATGACAAGACACATCACAACTCGCCTCAAAACCCCCCCGGGGGAAAATGGATATTCTATGGTCAACTCTGGGACTTCACAAACTCAAATCATCGAGCCTCACAGACACTCAGCATGATTAACTAACTACAACCCTTGCTCGAGCATGATAAAAAACAAACAACAAACACACACTTGAACACTGTAGTCACTCTAATAATGTATCGTATTTGTGCGTCTGTGAAGTCCTTCTACATCCCGTTGGGACCTTATGACGATACCTCTCAGGGACTCGCTAAAATCCTACAGGGACTCTCTAAAAAAACCCTACAGGAACTTGCTAAAAGCCTACATGGACTCACTAAAATTCCCACAGGGACACACTGAAATCCCCCCCACTACACTAAAAATCTCACAGTGACTTGATCCAAGATCCCATAAGGTCTCTCTCAAAGTGGCAAAAGAATCTAAGACCCTTTGGGAGGGGGGAGGGGAGGCATTCAAAAATCCTACAGAGATAGTTTGAAAATGTCAGAAGATGGGGGAGGGGGAGGGGGGGGGGGAAGGAGACACCTCCCCAAATCCCACCGAGACTTGGTCACAGTAATATTGTAAAGGGATTTTCCTCAACCCTTTCCCCTCAACCCTGAAACAGGGATTCACCTCAACCCTGAAACAGGGATTCTCCTCAACCCTGAAACAGGGATTCTCCTCAACCCTGAAACAGGGATTCTCCTCAACCCTGAAACAGGGATTCTTCTCAACCTGAAACAGGGATTCTTCTCAACCCTGAAACAGGGATTCTTCTCAACCCTGAAACAGGATTCTCCTCAACCATAAAACAAGGATTCTCCTTAATCCTGAAACAAGGCTTCTCCTTAATCCTGAAACAGGGATTCTCCTCAACCCTGAAACAGGGATTCTCCTCAACCCTGACACAGGGATTTTTTCCCAACCCTGACACAGGGATTCACCTCAACCCTGAAACAGGGATTCTTCTCAACCCTGAAACAGGGATTCTTCTCAACCCTGAAACAGGGATTCTCCTCAACCCTGAAACAGGGATTCTTCTCAACCCTGAAACAGGGATTCTTCTCAACCCTGAAACAGGGATTCTTCTCAACCCTGAAACAGGGATTCTCCTCAACCCTTTTCCCTCAACCCTGAAACAGGGATTCTCCTCAACCTTGAAACAAGGCTTCTCCTTAATCCTGAAACAGGGATTCTCCTCAACCTTGAAACAAGGCTTCTCCTTAATCCTGAAACAGGGATTCTCCTCAACCCTGAAACAGGTATTCTCCTTAATCCTGAAACAGGGATTTTCCTCAACCCTGAAACAAGGCTTCTCCTTAATCCTGAAACAGGGATTCTCCTCAACCCTGAAACAGGTATTCTCCTTAATCCTGAAACAGGGATTTTCCTCAACCTTGAAACAAGGCTTCTCCTTAATCCTGAAACAGGGATTCTCCTCAACCTTGAAACAGGTATCTCCTTAATCCTGAAACAGGGATTCTCCTCAACCCTGAAACAGGTATTCTCCTTAATCCTGAAACAGGGATTCTCCTCAACCTTGAAACAAGGCTTCTCCTCAACCCTGAAACAGGGATTTTCCTCAACCTTGAAACAAGGCTTCTCCTTAATCCTGAAACAGGGATTTTCCTCAACCCTGAAACAAGGCTTCTCCTTAATCCTGAAACAGGGATTTTCCTCAACCCTGAAACAAGGCTTCTCCTTAATCCTGAAACAGGGATTTTCCTCAACCCTGAAACAGGGATTCTCCTTAATCCTGAAAAAGGGATTGTCCTTAATCCTGTACCAGGGATTCTCCTCAACTCTGAAACAGGGAGTCTCCTGGACTTTCACGACACGGGAAAAAAAAGAGTAGAACATGGTTGCCTCAGCATACATTAGCAGACAGCCAGATAACTTGGGGATGGATTTCACCTCACAAAGGAGAGACTGCACCTCAACAAAGGAGAGACTGCACCTCAACAAAGGAGAGACTGCACCTCAACAAAGGAGAAACTGCACCTCAACAAAGGAGACACTGCACCTCAACACAGTATCCCACACCTCAGCACAGTTTCCTGGCAAGTTTCGCCTCAATACTTAGCCTCTGGACGAGACAATCCAAAGAACTTGTTGGTGACTTACTAACTTCATCCTAACATTCACAGAAAAGAAGAAAACATACTTGTCATTTTGCGTGTCTTAAAAAATAAAAAATTGCCGGTGAAAATACCCCCCAAAACAACTTTAGTCATGAAGAAGAAGAGGTAGAAGAAGGAGGAGGAGAAGAAAGAAGAAGAAGAAGAAGAAGAGAAGAAGAAGAAGAAGAAGAAGAAGAAGAAAGAAGAAGAAGAAGAAAAAGACAAAAAGATATGTTATATTACTACTGCTGCGCTCCTTTCTTTAAAAATTCTTTTTCAATCAATCACATGAAAACTACATGACACGGTCGATTAAAAAACAAAAAAAACGAAAAAAAGTATTTTTTTACATCAAACTGTACACGACATGGACAAATATATAAATAACTGGTGAGGGGTTCTTCTTCATCTTTAATATGCTATCCTCTCCGAAAAAAAAGAGAAAAAGCGACACATATACAACTGTCAATTTATTTCTGTTATGAACAATGTACATCACCCCTCCTTCCCCCCCCCCCCTCCATCTCTCTCCAAATCTCTCTGGTGATCCTACGCACAGTAGACCTACTGGCCCCAGACTGGACTTTTCTTTAAAAAAAAAGAAAAAAAAAGAGCTTTTTTTCCCACTGTCATGGATCATTGGGGAGGGGGGGAAAAAAACACCCCAAAAAAACTTTCTACATGCTGCTATACAACACAACCTAATTGCGTAGACACACACGCACGCACGCACGCTGGCAGGGTGAAGCGTATGACGGAGAATGTGTGAAGTCTTGACGACACTTGTGCATGTTAAACACTCCCTAACCATGACCTGGTTGGCAAGCGACAGCCGAGGTAAAGAGCTTTGGATCATCTTTCTGAGGTTCCTCAATGGCTAAAAAAAAAAAGCAGAACGGTTTGGGTTTTTTTTTCTGTTTGTTTGCTTTTTTTTTTTTAATCCAACAAATATTCACAGTTCGTGCTCACACAGCTCTGAATTTACATGCATACACACACTGCCAGAATGGTATAAAGTGGACACATGTCCACACAGACATGCGTGCATCCACACACATACGCATAGGAGGAATACATAGCCCCCCCCCCCACACACACACAGTGTGCACTCGCTGTGAGCTCAGATCAATAGTAAAACAGCCACAGCTTTAATCAAATCTACCTTTTCGTAATACCAACCAACCACACAAGCACACTTCCATACCACCACAGCCCTTTTGTCAAACCAACATTTGTCATTCACAACACACACACACACACACACACACACACACACACACACACACACACACACACACACACACACACACAACACACACACTTACACACACAAGCAAACCCAACAACAACAAAAAATCAACCATGTGGAGCTACATTCACACACAAAGTCCTCTGCTTGTTGTCCCCAACACACACACACACACACACTTACAAAACACACACACACAAAAGCAAACCCAACAACAACAAAACCAACACCCCCCAAAAAAAATCAACCATGTGGAGCTACATTCACGCACAAAGTCCTCTGCTTGTCTCAGCACAAACCCCCACCCAGAGAGGTAAAACCCCCCGTCCTCCTCACTCACACATCACAACAGAAGGTAACACACTGTTCACCGCTTCAAGCAGCCATTAGCACTGAGCAACAATGTTGGAGGGGGATGGGGGTGGGGAGGGTGGGGGCAGGGGGAAGGAAAAATCCCCCCCCCCCCCCCCTCCAACTTCCAAAATGAACCTGTGAAATCACCAAGGTTTGCTGGCATATTCAGACAGTCTGTAAGTGTGTGTGTGTGTGTGTGTGTGTGTGTGTGTGTGTGTGTGTGTGTGTGTGTGTGTGTGTGTGTAGTGTGTGTGTGTGTGTGTTGTAATGTGTGTGTGTAAGTGTGTGTGTGTAAGTGTGTGTGTAGTGTGTGTGTGTGTAAGTGTGTGATGTGTGTGTGTGTATGACACTTGTCACTTGACACTTTTGTCCAGGTAAACTCAAAACACCTGGCCCTCCGACAGCCTACACACTAAGCGACAAAGTCCCCATTTTCTTGTTGGAACTGAAAAAAAAACCCCAAAACAACAACACCAGGACATCAAGGGAGAGGGAGGGAAGGGAGGAGGGGGAGGGGGTGGGGGGGGGGAGGTGGTGGTCTCTAAGGGCTGCTGTCAATCAAGCTGACCAATCCTCTTGTTGGAAACAAAGGACAAAGGAGAAGGTCGTAGGTCACTGCGGTTTCAGGGGTGCTGGCTCTGGGAACTTCCTATCACTGGGACTAACCGACATGGCCGTTTCTGTTTGAATTCCATTCCCTTTTTTTTTTAAAAATCAAATTGTTCCTCAAAATCTCTTTTCCTGTATGGTAGAAGACCTTGAAGTAAAACTCCCACCTCTGGTAAACTCTCTCTCTCCCTCCCTCCCCAAAATTCTGAACAAATTTTCCGAGACAACAGCAAAAGTCTGTTGCTGCTCTGTTGCCCTTTAGATACAGCATGTCAAGGACGCTCTGGTTGGCGTTTGGGTTTGCTTTTTCAGAAACTAACCACACAATGGCTCTGCGAATTTCCTTTTGCTATTCTTTTCCTGAAACGACAAATCCTTGAACTTTTTCCAAGTGGAACACGCTACCATCTCCTGTTTCTTGACCACTACTACAACAATCTAAAATGCTTTCTTTTTTATCCTTTCTGTGTTATCACCAGTATTATTCAGTACAGAGTTCTTTAGCGTTTCAAACAACCAAACCAGGGAGAGACACCCCCAAAAAATGGAAAAAAACCCACCAAACAAAATCTCATCCTTTGTTGAACGTCGCGTCACCAAACATGCGCAAGCTGTTGTTCATATTGCTGCTCGCTTTCTCACCATGTTCCACCCCTCACCCCCCCCCCTCTCTCTCTGACTGTTTTTGTCTCTCTCCTAAACGCTCATCATGTTCACAGCCTTCAACCAACCACACACGGCTATTGTTCTCTCACAGCACCACCGCCACTATCACACCAGCAGGGATACTACGATCTGCGGCTACACTGCACTCCAGACCTCCAACCCAACCCAGCCCAGCCCAGTCTGGTAAGCAGCCGACAGACACCTCACAGCGAGCGAGCGATGCCTGTCTGCCTGCCTGCCTGTGTGTGTGTGTGTGTGTCTGTGGCAGCCTGCCCCACAGAGTGTGGCCCAGTCAAATGGCCCGGGCCGCTTCACAGCTTCTCTTTGGCCGGGACCCAGATGGTGGGCCCCGATTGGTCGCGGATCACCTCCTTCACTTTGGCGTAGATCTCGTCCGCTGTGTCCCCTTGCACCACCGCTGAAAAGCAGAGGTGAGGAGGGATTAGTCAGTCAGTCGCCGAGATTGAATCCCCGTTTAAAAAAAAGAGCAGGATACGTTTTACCATCATGTGTGCAAGATCCTATTCTACCTTTTGGAAAGAGTAGGTTACTGACTGTCACGTACTATGAGGAGGATTGAACGACAAAAACAACAAGCGCAATGTTGTCATGTTTAGATATTTTGTCTAAACATGACACAGGACTACCTTGATTTTATGGTCAGATTAAAAACAGTCACACACGCAAAGAGCGTCTTACTGAGGGTAATCTTCTAAGTTCTGGTGCAGGAACAAAAAAACAAAACAAAAACCAACAACAAAAGAATGATTACAGAGAAATATTTTTCACACAACAGCTTGATTTAGGATGCATATCTTTCATTATCTTATACAGAGTCACTTAAGTATTCCTGATACTACTTTCTCCTACTCCTACTCCTCCTGCTCATGTTCCTGCTGCTGCTCCTCCTCCTCCTCACCATCACCATCACCATCATCACCACCACCACTACCTCCACCACCACCACCACCACTTCATTGCCAGATTAACTCACTTTCTACTGGCCGATCTTTGCTATGCGTATCTCTGTATACTGGCTGTTTGTGTTGATTAGTATAAAAAGATCGTAACTAAAAAGATAATCAAAAGTATATGAAATTTTCAGGATTTAATGTTGACATATAATATAGACGTGGAAGGTCAAAGTGGAAAGCCAGCTGCTGAACTTTTATACCAAAGTTGACGTCACTGAGCTAAAAAAAGATGCAAGGTCAAATCCTAAAAGACGCAGGGTCAAATACTGCAATCACAGTGAATCGCAGGGAGTGAGTTAACTGGAAGATGTTGACTGCTGCGGATACTTACAGGTGAAATACTCTCCAAAGTCCTGTTCCAACTTGCAGGCTCGTTCATAGGTTTTCCTGGCCTGCTCCTCCGTAATCCTCTTGTTCATCTCCCTGGTGACCACAAAACACACACACAGTCAAATACTTACACTATACTAGTGTTAAGTTCCGATTGATTGTTCAGGGTTTAGTGTTCACTTTTTTATGCTTTACTTCTTTTTTTTGTTTCTACCACAGGTTAAATAAAAAGTTCTACAAGTAACATTATTTGTTTGCATTTTGGGGTTTTCCTTTTTTGTTGTCTAATATCACTTATGTGAACAGATAGTAAACTGAAGAAGAACTTACTCCACACATGAAGTGTATGACATTTGCATTTGTCCGTCGTGTTCAACGATGACCCCAAAACAGCAGAGGAGGCAGCTGCTGTTTCTGAAATTGGGCAGAAATTTGATTATAGTGGAGATGCCTTGCCCAGAGCATATCCCCACTCTCTCGGCCAAGAGGTATGGACAGTCAGCGTTGGAGATGTTCTCCAAAGGTCAACTACTCCCCATGTCTGCAGCACATAAGGACTGTGCAAGTCAAGCCTGCTAGTCAGAGAGTTATAGTTAATCACTAAAGACTAAGCTGTAAAGTGGAATTCCATGAGTGGGAAAGAAAGCCACTGATCATACAGCCTCTCACTTTATTGTTGCTCCCAGCATCAATGGTTTAATCAAGAACTGTGATAAAGCCCAGGCACTGAAGGCAACCCACAACACAGTACACACACACACACCCCACCTTGCACACATACACTCACACCCACACCCACCCCACTTTGCACACACACACACACACCCCACCTTGCACACACACACCCCACCTTGCACACATACACTCACACCCACCCCACCTTGCACACACACACACACACTACACCCCACCTTGCACACACACACACACCCCACCTTGCACACATACACTCACACCCACACCCACCCACCTTGCGCACACACACACACACACACACCCCCACCTTGCACACATACACTCACACCCACACCACCCCACCTTGCACACATACACTCACACCCCACCCACCTTGCACACACACACACACACACACAACACGCACACATACACCCACCTTGCACACACACCCCCCCCACCTTGCACACATACACACCCCCACCTTGCACACACACACCCACCCCACCTAGCACACATACACTCACACCCACATCCACACCACCCCATCCCCCCCCACCTAACACACACACACACATACACACACACACACACACACACACACACACACACACACACACATACACACACGCACAACACACACAACACACACACATACACATACACACAACACACACACATACACCCCACCTCGCACACACACACACACCCACAACACACACCCACATCACAAACACAGAGAAAAGGAAGGAAGACAGCAGCAGCAGCAGCAGAGGACGTACATAATGGATTCAGGAGACTTTGGCTTGATGAAGATGGCGATGGGATAGAGCCCGGCCACCTGTAGTCGCTTGATGGCGTTACCACTGACGTCCAGAATACAGTGCCGGCCCTGAAAACAGTCGTCCACACCTCTGATAATTATTATACACTGCTGTTCTTACTGTCAGGAGTTCCCCACTTAACTGATAACTATACACTGCTGTTCTTACTTCTGTCAGGAGTTCCCCAGCTTAACTGATTATTATACACTGCTGTTGTTACTACTGTCAGGAGTTCCTCAGCTTAACTGATAATTATACACTGCTGTTCTTACTTCTGTCAGGAGTTCCCCAGCTTAACTGATTATTATACACTGCTGTTGTTACTACTGTCAGAGGAGTTCCTCAGCTTAACTGATAACTATACACTGCTGTTGTTACTACGTCAGGAGTTCCCCAGCTTAACTGATTAAATTTTACACTGCTGTTGTTTACTGTCAGAGGAGTTCCTCAGCTTAACTGATAACTATACACTGCTGTTGTTACTACTGTCAGAGTTCCCCAGCTTAACTGATTATTATACACTGCTGTTGTTTACTGTCAGAGGAGTTCCTCAGCTAACTGATAACTATACACTGTGTTGTACTACTGTCAGGAGTTCCTCGGCTTAACTGATAATTATACACTGCTGTTGTTACTACTGTCAGGAGTTCCTCGCTTAACTGATAATTATACACTGCTGTTGTTACTACTGTCAGGAGTTCCCAGCTAACTGATAACTATACACTGCTGTTGTTACTACTGTCAGGAGTTCCCAGGCTTAACCCTCTTCATCCCGAACCAGGATTTGCCAAGATTTACACACAGTAGATTGTCGTCCATATCACTGATAGTTCTACACTGCTGTTCTTACTGTCAGGAGTTCCCCAGCTTAATTTAACCCTCTTAGTCCCAAACAGGGATTTGCCAGGATTTACACACAGTAGATTTCCATCACGCTGTGACCATCACTAATTGTTACCACATGTCAAAGCTCCATCAGGCTAGAGGTAGACACCCTGCTGAGAGTCTGGAAGTAATTATCGCCGCTGGTATACTGTACTTCGAAGGAGGAAAAGGCGAGGGAGCATGTGTGCCTGACCTAATTTCGTGATGGAATGCGAAATCTAGGGGCAGTTTGTGTTCAGAAAATCTGAATGCAACAGGGTTAGCTCGCTGGGGGTTACCTCAAATATGCACTCTGACTCACTCATCCCACCTGAGAATCACTATGACATTGCAATTGTACATACTGGATGAGAAGTTAACACACATATGAGCCCATTTCAAGTACATCACTACACAGGCAGCCATAATCCAACTTCAAAGGATTTTTCTTCCTTTAAAGGAGGGTGCAGGTCGTTATGCTAAGACCTCGTCATGGGTGAAGGCATTTGTCCACATTTCAGTGCGTCAATTACATCAATAGTTACTGAGAGTTTTGGGGCGTGGGCCAGATCACTGACAAACATATCCAAACCATACGTATAACAGATATATAACCACCAGCATACACAGATATATAACCACCAGCATACACAGATATATAACCACCAGCATACACAGCACTATTATAACAAAAAAACCAAAATATAAAAAGCTGATGTAAAAAAAACCAAACAAACCACAGCACACATCACTGAAAGTCCCCCCCCCAACATTTCTCCCCATTGCCCCCCCCCCCCTCCCCCTCCCCCCAAACATAAATCACACTACACCCACCCACATCTCCACTCCCATACGCATACTTTAACACTACAAACACTCATCACACACTACCCTCCTTTCACACACAAATCACACACTACCCCCCTCCCCCTTTCACACACAAATCACACACAAATCACACACTACCCCCCTCCCCCTTACACACCACACACTACACCCCCCCCCCCCCCCCACCTCAACACACACAAATCACACACTACACCCCACCCCCCCAACACACACACACACCTTACACCCCCCCCCTCCATGCCCCCCCACCCCCAAAACCCACTCACCTGTTCAGCCACCTCTTTGACAGAGGCCACGCTGGTGCCATACAGGTTGTCGTTGTAGATGCCAGCCTCGATGAACAGGTGGTTCTGGATGTCGCGTTCCATCTGTTCGCGTGACGCCACGAAATGGTAGTCACGCCCCGGTTCTTCGTTGGGCCGTCTCTCTCTGGTCGTGTCTGCACACACGCACACGCAGCGTACACACAACACGCAAACCCGTGACATTTACAAAACTGCATACACACTGGGGACTGGATGTAAAAAAAAAAAAAGCACACGAGTGCTTTATTCCATTATCCTTGATATAAAAGAATAAGTATTATAAATTTTTAAAATATAAAAGAATAAATAAATAAACAAAACCCAGGATAATATCTCTTTTTTCTTTATCTATTCTTTTATATCGAGGACAATGGAATAAGCACTCATGTGCTTTTGTTACATCCAGTCCCAGGCTGTGTATATGCACTTTTTGTTAATCTTGTTATCTGTACCCACCGGCACACAATGGCCCACTCTTACGAAAGGTGGAACAGGATTTAACGTGTGTGCAAGATGATCTGCGTGCGTTCGCACACAGGGCATCAGTTTATAGTCTCATCCGAAAGACTTTTGGGGAGGGTAGAGTCAGCACTGGTGTTAACTCCAGGGAAAAAATCCCCTCAAATGAGAATTGAACCCGGGTTGTCAAATTGCCAGCGCAATGTTCTGACCACTAGGCTATCCTGTCCCCATGAACCACAGGAAAGTGCAGTAACATCATACTTAAGAACCACTCATCAGTCAAGGGACAGATGGCCTGGTTGGTTAGATTGATGCACACTGTGCTCATGATCTGCTGACCTGGGTTCCAATCTTGTTCAAGGGGATATACTTTCTCCTGGATTTGACATTAGTGCTGACTCCACTGCCCCTGAAAGTCCTTTTAATTAGACTATAAACCGAGGTCCTAAGTGTGAACGCATGCGGAGTATCTTACGCATATGTTAAATCCTGTTCCGCTTTTTTTTTAACAGTAAGCCATTGTGTGCCGGTGGGAACAGATGACAAAACTGCATACACACAGGGAGTGAATGCAAAAAAGCGCACGAGTTCTTATTCCATAATCCTTGAAATAAAATGATAAAAAAAGGTCCAGGGCCCAGTGCTAACTAAATCTAGCCTTTTCCTTGTAACAAAAGCCCATGTGTGGTCAGTTTATGCTATAATTAGCACCAGCTGGGACGGAATGGATAACAGCTGAGAGGTAGCTGAAAGTGGGGAAAAACTGACAGCTGAGTGAAAACAGGAATCAAGGGTGGGGAAAATGCACCCCCCCCCCCCCCCCCTGCGCACACACACACAGGGGACGGGATAGCCTAGGGGTCAGAACATTGCGCTCGCAATTTGATGACCCAGGTTCGATTCCTGGTCGAGGGGATTTTTCCCTTGAGTCCTTCGGATGAGACGATAAACCGAGGCCCCATGTGCGAACGCACGCAGAACATCTTGCGCACATGTTAAATCCTGTTCTGCTTTTCTAAGAGTTGGCCATCGTGTGCTGGTGGGAACAGATGAGAAGATTTACAAAACTGCAAACACATGGGGACTGTATGTAAAAAAGCATATGAATGCTTATTCATTATCCTTAATATAAAAGAATAAATAAATAAACACAACAGGGGACAGGACAGCCTGGTGGTCAGCATGATGCACTCGTAGGTTTTTAGCGAAGGGATAGAGAGAGATTGTTCCTGGTCCATGGACCACAAATAGAGAAAGAGCGAACCAAAATGAAAAACAGATGGTTTTGGACCACAAATAGAGAAAGAGCGACACAGTCTGAACAGTAGGGTTTTGGACCACAAATAGAGAAAGAGCGACAGCAGACAGTGGTTTTGGACCACAAACAGAGAAAGAGCGATGGCTGACAGTGGTTTTGGACCACAAACAGAGAAAGAGCGATGGCTGACAGTGGTTTTGGACCACAAATAGAGAAAGAGCGATGGCTGACAGTGGTTTTGGACCACAAACAGAAAGAGCGACAGCAGACAGTGGTTTTGGACCACAAACAGAGAAAGAGCGACAGCAGACAGTGGTTTTGGACCACAAACAGAGAAAGAGCGATGGCTGACAGTGGTTTTGGACCACAAATAGAGAAAGAGCGATGGTTGACAGTTTTTTGGACCACAAACAGAGAAAGAGCGACAGCAGACAGTGGTTTTGGACCACAAACAGAGAAAGAGCGACAGCAGACAGTGGTTTTGGACCACAAACAGAGAAAAGAGCGATGGCTGACAGTGGTTTGCTTGAATCGGGACATTTGAAAGCACATAGTATCCGCACATGAGTGAAGGGAACGGGATGGAGTATACAGGTGAGGGCAGTTACAGAGATAAGAGGGAGCAGATTTGTGGAGACATTTAAAGCAGAGGGTACTAATCTTACATGTCATTCTTTGTGAGACAGGCAGCCAGTGAAGTGATCACAAGAGAGGACTGATGCGTTCAGATTTTTATTGTTGTTAGCACACTAATTGAGCTGCAGTGTTTTGTATGTGTTGAAGGGAGAGGATGGGATGATGCTGGTAGTCCAGCCAAGAGAGGACGGATGATGGATTTATAGAGCACAGAAAAAATCTTTAACACCCATAGGTAAAGTTGCAGAGTTGGAAAAGAAGGACACTGAAAAAATTTCTTGAAGTTGGTCAGAAAATGTGTAAAGGGAACAAGAGGATGAATGACTCCCTCCCAACACATACACAGAAACACACACAAAATATGCATGTAGGCAGAGACACACTACACACACACACTCTCAATATACCCCCACAAACACACGCACCTCACACGCAGACATACACACAGCACCTCCCCCCCCCCCAATTACTGGGTCATAAACATCACTTTCAGGGACAGTATACAAAATGTATAATAAACAGAAGTCACTTTTGAGGGACCCCCCCTCTCCCCCCCCCCACAACTACTGGGTCATAAACATCCCTTTCAGGGACTGTGTACAAAACAGAAGTCACTTACGAGGGATGCAGCTGCCAAACTTGTCAGGAAATTCAGAGATGAGGTCGTCGTTGATGCGATCTTTCAGAGGTCCTAGGATGATGACTGGCCGTGTGTATTTCACTGCAAGGCAACACAAGAATCGCAGGTTACCAACATCTTATGATTCCTAGCAACGCCAGAATCGCAGGTTACCAACATCTTATGATTCCTAGCAACACCAGAATCGCGGGTTACCAACACCTTATGATTCCTAGCAACACCAGAATCTGCAGGTTACCAACATCTTATGATTCCTAGCAACACCAGAATCGCGGGTTACCAACATCTTATGATTCCTAGCAACACCAGAATCGCAGGTTACCAACATCTTATGATTCCTAGCAACACCAGAATCGCAGGTTACCATCATCTTATGATTCAGGCTACAAAGTTGCAACACCAGAATCGCAGGTTACCAACATCTTATGATTCCTACAAGGTTGCAACACCAGAATCGCAGGTTACCAACATCTTATGATTCCTACAAGGTTGCAACACCAGAATCGCAGGTTACCAACATCTTATGATTCAGGCTACAAAGTTGCAACACCAGAATCGCAGGTTACCAACATCTTATGATTCAGGCTACAAAGTTGCAACACCAGAATCGCAGGTTACCAACATCTTATGATTCAGGCTACAAAATGCAACACCAGAATCGCAGGTTACCAACATCTTATGATTCAGGCTACAAAGTTGCAACACCAGAATCGCAGGTTACCAACATCTTATGATTCAGGCTACAAAGTTGCAACACCAGAATCGCAGGTTACCAACATCTTATGATTCAGGCTACAAAGTTGCAACACCAGAATCGCAGGTTACCAACATCTTATGATTCAGGCTACAAAGTTGCAACACCAGAATCGCAGGTTACCAACATCTTATGATTCAGGCTACAAAATGCAACACCAGAATCGCAGGTTACCAACATCTTATGATTCAGGCTACAAAGTTGCAACACCAGAATCGCAGGTTACCAACATCTTATGATTCAGGCTACAAAGTTGCAACACCAGAATCGCAGGTTACCAACATC
The DNA here is from genome assembly GCA_030674155.1 of Stramonita haemastoma. Classification (NCBI taxonomy): domain Eukaryota; kingdom Metazoa; phylum Mollusca; class Gastropoda; order Neogastropoda; family Muricidae; genus Stramonita; species Stramonita haemastoma. The sequence continues at coordinate 20,701,582 of CM060347.1, read as the reverse complement.
TTATGATTCAGGCTACAAAGTTGCAACACCAGAATCGCAGGTTACCAACATCTTAAGATTCCTAGCAACACAGAATCACAGGTTACCAACATCTTATAACACCAGAATCGCAGGTTACCAACATCTTAAGATTCCTAGCAACACAGAATCACAGGTTACCAACATCTTATAACACCAGAATCGCAGGTTACCAACATCTTATGATTCCTAGCAACACAGAATCACAGGTTACCAACATCTTATAACACCAGAATCGCAGGTTACCAACATCTTATGATTCAGGCTACAAAGTTGCAACACCATAATCGCAGGTTATCAACATCTTATGATTCAGGCTACAAAGTTGTAACACCAGAATCGCAGGTTACCAACATCTTATGATTCAGGCTACAAAGTTGCAACACCAGAATCACAGGTTACCAACATCTTATGATTCAGGCTACATGGTTGTTACACCAGAATCGCAGGTTATCAACATCTTAAGAATCCTACAAAGTTGGAGTATGGCTGCCCATTATGACCAGATACTTGACAGAGATTCATACACTCAAACTTCTCACCCAGTGTGTACTTTTACAATCCCTCGGTGATTCCCACGTGGGATGAGAGAGTTGGGAGTGCATATTGTGGGAGCCCTTCCCCCATCCCCCGGATATTAAGCCGAGGGAAGTATAACAACAACAACAACAACAACAGAAACAACAGTATTCAATCCAATCCATTCCAATCTTGTTGTTTATAGTCCCGCAGTGGGAATAAAAAAAAAGAAGGTCACATGCGCAAAACTCTCACCATTGGTGAACTTCAGAGCTCTAGCCAGGGGAAAAAACCAAAGTACTTCAAATATCGTCCATATCACTAGCCTTCTATGAAAAATAAGAATTTCAACTTATATGCAAATGATACACTTACATTTACACTGAGAATTTGCTATTTTTTCCCACATAACACCCTAAGCCCACCTCCCAACCCCTCCAGAATATCATTATTAGTGAATGATAAACAAAAGTACACACACACACACACACACACTCCAGGAAGGGGAAGATACTCACATTCCTGCTGAACCACAGACTCGTAAGACAGGATTGGTTCATCTCCCCCTGGAGAGCAAGCACACAAAAAATAAATAAATAAATAAAATAAAGCAGAAAGTGAACACCAGCTTAAAAAAAAACAACACACTGCCACCATTTGTGGCTTAGCATGCAAAATGATTTTAACTTCCCTATTTGCCTGATACTTACTCTCTTTAAGATGTGATATTCTTGCGCTTTCCTAGTACCCCTCCACTGTGTGCACATGAGAACCGTACGCAGCCCCTACTGTCAGTTTGCGCCTAGCTGAGCAACAGTCAAGACGTTATCATATCGCCTTTACTTACTTATTTATCTAAGCTTTTTATCTCGAGGAATGGAACGAGCACTCGTGTGCTGTTGTTTTTTTTTAACATCCAGTCCCCATGTGCATGCAGTTTTGTCAATTTTGCCATCCGTTCCCACCAACACACAATGGCCTACTCCTACGAAAAGAGGATTAAGTTTTAATGTGTGCGCAAAATGTTCTGTATGTGTTTGCACACAGGACCTTGGTTTATAGCCTCATCCGAAGGGGGGGGGGGGGGGGGGGGGGGGGGGGGAGTGAAGTTGGCACTAATGTTAACTCCAGGGGAAAATATCTCCTTGAACAGGATTCGAACCCAGGTCGGAAGATCACGAGCGCAATGTGCAACGCTCTAACCAACCAGGCTATCCCATCCTCCCTGCCTTTTGCTTTGCTGTGTCAGCAACACCCATCACTACCAGAATCTGAATATAAGCTATAACATAGTTTTCTGATGATGACAATAATGTATGATGATCCTGTCATAGTTTGCGTGCCTTGGCTTCAGTACAGTCCCCCCCCAGTTCACCCAGCTGTAAATGGGTACATGCCCTCTTTAGGGTCAGGGAAGGTAAAGCAGCGAGGGAGAGGAGATGGGTGCCGTCCTCAATATGCTGGCCCCTAGAAAAGCTGAGGTCTCTGATGCCTTGCTCCCCTACAACCGCCTAGGTTGTGGGACACCTTTACCTTTTTTTACTTACAGTGTTTTCTCGAGGCACGTGCGTGCGTGCATGTGTGTGGGTGTGAATGAGCATGTATATATTTCAGATCCTGTTACATTCACATGTTAAAGTCAGCTTGATGTCGTGCATTAGCATCGTGCAATTCTGTATGTGCGTCATAGAAAAGCATTTTCAATTTTTTTTTATGTAAACAAGTACAAAAAGCTAATTTTTTTCTCTTTTCTTTTGTTTATTCAGTGTTTGTGCATTTCTATTTTTAGTTGAAAAAAAAAAATCATTCCACGATGATACAAAAAATTTTCCTTATTCACTTATAGTATGCATACTCTGTTGGACTGAATAAAAACAAACAAAAAAAATCTCTGATACAGGTCTCCAACCCTGGAGCAGGAATACTGAAATACAAACGCAAAGCAACAACCATCAAAACAGAACAACGTTTGGGACAGGCCGGTCTGACCATCACTGGTTTCTAACATCAACTATAACAAAAAGAAGGACAATCGTGATTGCAGTCTTCACTTTCTCAATCTACAGCCTTGTTTCTTTAACAAGTGATTATGCATTACGTGCACACACACATACACACATATATCCACACACACACACAATCTACACACACACGCACGCACACGCACGCACACACGCACACACACACACATCTACACACACACACACACACACACACACACACACACACACGCACGCACATTTACACACACACACACAACACATAGAGAACAAAATAACTAGTGTTGGTCAGGCCTTACCAGCCTTGCAAGCTGTAGTCCTCATTTGCACAATCAAGGCTAAGTTTTGACCCTTAACTCAAGGCTAAGTTTTGACCCTTAACTCAAGGCTAAGTTTTAACACTTAACTCAAGGCTTTCTGACACTTAACTCAAGGCTAAGTTTTAACACTTAACTCAAGGCTTTCTGACACTTAACTCAAGGCTAAGTTTTGACCCTTAACTCAAGGCTAAGTTTTGACACTTAACTCAAGGCTAAGTTTTGACCCTTAACTCAAGGCTAAGTTTTGACACTTAACTCAAGGCTAAGTTTTAACACTCGAACCAACACTCAAAGCTAAGTTTTCACACTCAAAGTTAAGTTTTCACACTCAAAGCTAAGTTTTCACACTCAAATCAAGGCTCGGCTTCCACACTCAAGGCTAAGTTTTCACACTCAAGGCTAAGTTTTCACACTCAAGGCTAAGTTTTCACACTCAAAGCTAAGTTTTCACACTCAAGGCTAAGTTTTCACACTCAAGGCTAAGTTTTCACACTCAAGGCTAAGTTTTCACACTCAAAGCTAAGTTTTCACACTCAAGGCTTAGTTTTCACACTCAAGGCTTAGTTTTCACACTCAAGGCTAAGTTTTCACACTCAAGGCTTAGTTTTCACACTCAAGGCTAAGTTTTCACACTCAAGGCTAAGTTTTCACACTCAAGGCTTAGTTTTCACACTCAAGGCTAAGTTTTCACACTCAAGGCTTAGTTTTCACACTCAAGGCTAAGTTTTCACACCCCTCAACTTTTAAGCTAATGAAGATTTGCACCACACTGAAGTGTCAAGGACAGGGGGAGAGGGGTTAAGTTACTTACGGTTGGAATCGCTATCACTGGGAGCGTGGCCTGACACAAGCACAGCACCAACCAATCATGCACAACAGAAAACACCGTGTCAAAGGTCACAAACCGACATCGACGCAAGGCCTTTTGCCCAAAAAATGCCACACCTTTCACATGTCACCACAGCAAGCGTTATTGGCACAAAGGTCACTAACCACAGACTACATCCACACAAGGCTTTAACTCGAACCAGTCACTTCACATGACCACAATAAGCATCATTCCCTCACAGGTACCACACACCTACATATCCAAACTGTCACGTCATAAATCACCACAACAAGCATTATTTGCAACAACAACAACAAAAAACCCTAGCAAACTCACACCATCACATCAGCATGACAAAGGCAGACTAGAAAAACAACAACAAAAACCACAAAAAAAAAGAGCCTAAAAAACCCACCAAAATAACCACCAGCACAAAGGTGTCTATTCATAAAAAAACTCGCTACATCACAGGCACACGCTTACAAACTCCACATACAGACTGGCACAAGACAATCACTGAACACACACACACACACACACACACACACACACACACACACACACACACATACACACACACACAAACTATGCAGAACATCTTGCGCACACATTAAATCCTGTTCCACTTTTTGTAAGAGTAGGCCATTATGTGCCGGTGGGAACAGATGACAAGATTTTACAAAAACTGCATACATACGGGGACTGGATGAAAAAAAGCACACGAATGCTTATTCCATTATCCTCAATATAAAAGAATTTAACAAATAACAATAACACAGACAGTTAGCCAGGGCTTCCTTTTGAATGCCAGCATGTAACAGAAAGTTAACAGAACAGACCACTGCTTGTAACCACCAGATGCTGGAACCTGTCCTGTCAAGATACTGATGGGGAACACTATCGCTGAGTGAATGAGAGCACGGACTTCCATTTTGCAGGTCTATAGATCTATGACAGCTGAAATTTAAAATCTGGGCAGTGGCATCTGGTGGTTTAACCCTCTTGCATTCGGATTCTCTGAACACAAACTGCCTCTATATTTCGCATTCCATCACGGAATCAGGTCAGGCACACACGCTCGCTCGCCTTTTCCTCCTTCTAAGTACATACCAGCAGCTATAATTACTTCCAGACTCTCAGCAGGCTTTGTATCTCCGGCCTGATAGAACTTTGACATGTGGTAGCAATTAGTGATTGTCACAGCCGGATGGAAATCTACTGTGTGTAAATCCTGGTTCAGGATTCAGGGTGGGGGGGTGGGGGGGGGGGGGGGGGGGGTGGGGGGCAATAATTATTCAGTCCTGGTTTGGGCTTAAGAGGGTTAAAGGTGGAGGGAGGGTTTTACCATCTCCAGAATAAAGAGCAGACCTACCTACCTACCACTGCCCTGATTATACATAACAAGCCTGGCACGGCCACCCTTTCGGCTTGCGTAGCTCTGTTGCTTTTCAAGACCTGTACTATTTTTAGGGTGGGCCGCGGCTCTAAAGTAGGAGGATGACCTGCCAACCACAGTCCACTAAACTGGATATCCCCGCTGGGATTATGATATAACCTCATCAACGCTGACCACATTCCTTCTGTCTACAAAGCGCACGCAGAAGGTTACTGCTCACGCAATTCGTGTCCATGTTCAGTGGGTTACGGAAACCTCAACGTGTCTACACCCAGCTACCCTATACCTGGAGAGGGATGGGCTACCCACCTTGCCTTGCACTGCCCCTACACTCCTCAGTAAGTTAGGAGGAAAAGGATATAAAGATGATAGGGTAAAACATACATCATCCCACTGTCACCAACGAAAGCGCATAGGTCCATCAATCTTTCATGCAGTAATTCAAACAAAAACAAAACCAAAAAACAACTAATGACAGCATGCGGTTTAAACATGTCACGACAGGTAATTATGATGATAATAATAACAGGGTTCGCGCTAGGATTTTTTAAAACCGGTACTGCGAGTTGCCATTTCAGAGACATCTTGACCAACTCCCCCAAAATTGGTCCCCAGAAAATAAAATCCGGTACGTACTGTGAACAAAACGAAACTAATCAGTGAGGGGGTGGGGGAGGGGGGATTGTTGGGCAGCAAAACTAAATCTAAATTGAAGGCGAATCTCTCAGACTTTGACTGCCGTGCTGCTGCCACTCGCTTCTTGGGCATGAAGCCACGAAGGAAATAGGATTTTTTTCTAGCGCCTGTGCCACTGTCCCTGTCAGTCTGTTGTTTTGCATGGCATCATTCGTGTGACTTATATTCTTCTTTCTTGTTTCTATGCTTAGCGCTCATCTAGATCTTTGTTCAATTTATATTTGGTTTTCGACTCTTCTCTCTGTAAACAAGCGCAAATTCATAGTCATAGACCCTCGCTTTTCGTAAGAGCAGGCCGTCGTGTGCCGTGGGAACGGATTACATTTACAAAACTGCATACACACGGGACTGAGTGTGAAAAAGCACAGGGTGCTTATTCCATTATCCTCGATATAAAAGAATACAGAATAAATAAATCTAGGCCCCATTTACTCAATGTGAATGGAAGTCGCTGTCATGCCGAGAAGAGCGCGAAGCTCTATTCTTTCACAGTAAAGCTTGCTGTTCTGCGTGCTAGGCTAATAATGAGGCTGGCGCTAAAGATGTTCGTCGGAAGGGGTGGGAAGGGGTAAGTGCGGTAAGCACAGTACAGGCCCATGACAGACTGTCAGAAAACGTCTCTTCAGACTCTTTTTTTTTTTGAGACGGAAATCTAATCGGTCACAGGCAAACAGAATCGGTACGCGGTACCGGCTGCTTCGAAAATTTTCGGTATTCCCTGTTTACAATCGGTAAAATACCAACAATTACCGGTTATCGCGAACCCTGAATAATAATAATAATAATAATAATAATAATAATAATGATAATAATAATAATGATAATAATAATAACAATAACAGCATGCTTACACCTGTCGCGATACAATGTTTACCAACTCTTCACGTCTATCACATCCTAACACTGTATTCCTCTTTACGACAATAACAACAAAACACACCTCAGACCTGTAACAACATCACAGTATGCTGAAATACAATTAGACATTACTCATAGCAGCAGCAGCACACCCTTTCAAAAGCTGTCACATCACAATGCTATACACACACACACCATAGCACTGTTATAAGTAACACTGCACATAGATAACAATCATCAACTAAGGCGATGACCTGCAAACTTGTCTCTAAGACAGGGGGAGGGGGAGAAGCATGAGGCATGCTGGGTACAGCACACTGGGCACCATCACAACAACACGAATAACGACAAGGGGACAGCAGAATAAGAGTGTTTACCTTCTGTGTGCCGCACGATTCATTAAAAACACAAGGATCAATCATATTAGTTTGCATATCATTAATGCAGTTCCCTGTCATAAAAGTCATGATACAAAACAGCACAAAAACTCATATGATACAATCATAAATCATTAGTTCACAATACAATACAATACGATACAATACAGGGATCACATTCTTAGCTCACAATCACAGTGATTCCAGGTCAAAACAGTCACAACACAACACAATACAATACAATACATCCGATGCTGCAATGAAACATAAGTTATCCATCATTATTGTAATTTCACATCAAAACAACACAATCACAATACAATACAATCACAATACAATACAATGCTGCAATCAATCATTTGGTAATAATCACAACTGTACTTCCACATACGAAGACAATTTCAAATAAAAACAATATAAAAAACAACAACACAATACAAAGCAGCTATCAATTATTTGTTAATAATCGCACCTTGTACTTCCACATAAAACACGATCACAATACAAATATGATAAAACACAAAACGCAATACAGAACGATACAAAACAAAAACATTACAGTACAACACAACCTAAAATTAACAATCACTATAATTGCTCCTTAACAGAACAGTAACATCCAATGCAGTGCTCACAACGTATCTACCATAACAATCCACGCAGAGAAATCTGCCGTGACATAAAGTGGTACAAAATACAAAAAATCCAAAATCCAAAATCCATACCAACTGTGACAATCAGATTCTAGACAAAACAGTTGCAGCCAACACAGCAATCAATGAACTTGTCTACAGATCACTACAATTAATCCCTGTCATCAAAATACAGGGATCTATTACTGGTAATCAATCATTGCAATTGGACCCCCCCCCCCCCCCCCCCCCCCCCCCAAAAAAAAAAAAAAATCTGTTCTGTACTATAACAGTACCATCACAATATTTTACACACACAACAGATGAATTATTATTACAAGAAACAAAATTATAAAAAAAGAAAAATACAAATTAAAAAAAAAAAAAAAGAATTTCTAACCAAAACAGTATCAACCAAAACAGTATCAACCATTTAAAACATATTCTTCATCAGAAGTTGGACTTATTCTTTTACAATTACAGTTCAAAAGAAACCTTAACATTTTCTGATCATTGTGATCGATCATCTTTTGTCAGGACAGAGCCAGCCAATATGATCATTCCATTATCAAAACCGAGATCAATAATTGAAATACTGACTGAAATCAATAATAGAAATACAGAGATTGACAATTAAAATCAGCTGCAAGAAAACCCTACTAGTTACACATAGACATTTTCATGAGTTATCGACTGCATACTGTTTTGCTCCTTACAATTGAAACGAATGGTATTAATGGCAGTTCAATGTTAAGCCAGCAATCATTCACTGTAGACTATCAATCACTTCATTCACTGTGGGCACTCAAGTGATATTAAATGGCGCAGAATTAGCTTGGTTGAAAAAAAACTACAAGCTGTTATATGATAGAAATTATGTGTATATTTACAGGAGAAATATATGAAAAAAAAACTAAAAAAAAAAAAAGGTAATACATGTACAAACTGAATAAGCTGCAAATCAATACAAAATAACACACGAGTGAAGTCAGAAATCATTTACTGATACTTTTTGTTCTTGAGTTTCACTGGTTCTTCTTTTATTCCTCCCCCTGCCATTTGGATACACACTTCTCTCTGATACATTTTTGTCATGATCACAAGTGCAAAAAACTTCTGCCAAAAAATCTTAGTGAATGAATGCACTGGTTCAATCTATAGAACAATAGTGTATGCCACCTTTGAAAATTGGAGAAAAACCCCCCGAACAAATCAGACCCTGAAAGCACTAAGAGCATGATTTCTGTTGGCCTGTCTTGTCTGCTCATCACTCACTCACTCACCACCACCACCACCAGAAAGCCAATCGGCAACTTTTTATCATTTAGACATTGATCGAAGCAGTCACATAACCCTATGAACCAATCTGTGCTTTTCTTTTTTTTTTCCCCCCTGTGACATTTAGGAGCCAATCAGAGGTACTGACTCAAACTTATGCCTTCATGTAAAGTCATTCCTTGTGTGAAGAAAGGAAAATTGATTCTGAACCCCCCCAAAATCTCTGAAAACGATGTGAGCTTTTCCCTGGGATTACAATCAAGATTTAAGACACATTGAATTCACGTTTAGCAACAAATATAAGCCATAGCACAGGTTAAGCTGCCAGGGTTGATTCCAAGGAAGAAAGTTGCAGCTTAAAGTTAAGTAGGTGAATTGGGAATCGACTGAGGACCATCAGCGATGTTACAAAGACAATCTACCCTGCTAAAGCACAGAACATCTTGCCCACACGTTAAATCCTGTTCCGCTTTTCATAAAAGTAGGCCATTGAGTGCCGGCGGGAACAGATGACAATATTTTCAAAACTGCATACACACGGGGACTGGATGTAAAAAAAGCACACGAGTGCTTATTCTATCATCCTCAATATAAAAGAATAAATTTTAAAAAATCAATAAAGCCTGAGCTCAGCCAAACGTGTCTATAGTGCAGGACTAGTGACCACTGCAGTGAAGGCACAGCTGTCAGTTTCCCCTACTTTCAGCTCCTCTCAGCTGCTAATTATCCCATCCCATTCCAGCTCAACTGGGGCCAGATGGTGCTATTTAATTAGAGCAGGAGCTGACCACACTGGGACTAGGTAAAAGGGAGGAGCGTGCTAAATTTAGCACTCTTGACTAGGCCCTACTGAGTGATGTTGGATTTGTACGCTGTGCAGGGGATAAGAAAGCGAAGCATGAAGGTTAACTGCTGTCCTGCCTGTTCCATATCCCTGCAGCAGTCTTCAGCGTGACATGGCAAGTCGCTACCAGTTCATGTCCGTCAGTGACAGTGTCTGGTGTGATGTGTGACAAGTCAGTTCAGTTGATGGCGGTGACGGTCTCTGGCATAAGTCAGTGAGTTTACGGCAACAATATCTGGTGCGACTTAGTGAGTTTATGGCAACAATATCTGGTGTGACTTAGTGAGTTTATGGCAACATTATCTGGTGTGACACAGGTCAGTGAGTTTATGGCAACGATATCTGGCGTGATACAGGTCAGTGAGTTTGTGGCAACAATATCTGGTGTGGTACAGGTAAGTGAGTTTATGGCAACGATATCTGGCGTGATACAGGTAAGTGAGTTTGTGGCAACGATATCTGGCGTGATACAAGTCAGTGAGTTTATGGCAACAATATCTGGCGTGATACAGGTCAGTGAGTTTGTGGCAACAATATCTGGCGTGACACAGGTCAGTGAGTTTGTGGCCATGATATCTGGCGTGATAAAGTCAGTGAGTTTACGGCAACACTATCTGGCATGATATAAATAAGTGATTAAACGGCAATGAAGATTTCTGGCATGATGTCAGTCAGTCTCAGATATTTGGCATGACAAGTCAGTCAGCGAGTAAATGGCAGATATACAGCATGTTACTAATTAAGTCAGTCGAGTTCACGGCTTTTGAAAATATCTGGCACAAGTCGGTAATCTAATACGCTTCATGTCAGTGAAAATACTTCTAGTTCATGAACATAAGTCACTAAGGATATCTGGCAGGGTGAGTCCATAAGTCATGGCGTATATTTGGCAGGGCAAATCAGTGAGTTAAGCAGTTAAAGCATCTCACATAGTCAGTCAGTCAGTTAATGGCACTGAAATATGTGGCACAAGAAGTCAGCCAAAAGTCCATAAGTCATGGCATATACTTGGCGCGGCAAAACAGTAAGTTAAGCAGTTAAAGCATCTCGCATCGTCAGTCAGTCAGTTAATGGCACTGAAATATGTGGCACAAGAAGTCAGCCAAATGATAATGACGTTAAGATTCCTGCATCAAGGCGTGGAAAAGGAGGATTAAATGTGCCAAACACTGCAGTCCTTTTACAGCCCAAAACGAACAAGGTACAGATATTATATACATCTAAGGCAAAGAGAGAGAAGATACAAAACTTGACAGCAATGGAGATGGAAGGTACAGATTTATACAGCAAAAAAGCAATGGATGATATTTACCTTCCACTGTTTCCACAGAAGTTGCAAGAAAACAAACAAACAAACAAAATGCAGTGATACATCGTAAGTTCCCTTTTCTTCCCTAAACCAGGTTTTTTTGTTTGTGTACCATCATGTGTAACAGTGGAGTCTTGAATGTAAACACTCTGATTTGTTGCTTCACAAGTTTCAGTGTTATATAAACTCGATGCATTATTATTATCAATACCTATAATATGATACAGGACAAATCATAGCACCTCCTAAAAAATATCTTATGTGCTTACCATGAAACAACAATCAAATAAAAAGATGTATGTAATGTCCCAAAATAAACATCAGATAATTACAAGAGGATAATCCTAAAATCAAAATGCAGCATGCAATGGAGGAAATCCATCAGTCTATAAAATCCCACCACTGGCAACCTCAAAGATCTTGCCGAGGAACTGACCCCCCCCCCCCCCCCCCCCCCCCCCAGATATATATGATTAACCTACATGATGAATCAAATAACATATACACCCCCCCACACACACACCTTTCTCCCTGCTCTCTCCCACCTTTCTCTCTCCTCTCTCCCTCCTTTCTCCCTGCTCTCTCCCACCTTTCTCTCTCCTCTCTCCCTCCTTTCTCCTGCTCTCTCCCACCTTTCTCTCTCCTCTCTCCCACCTTTCTCTCTGCTCTCTCCCACCTTTCTCTCTGCTCTCTCCCACCTTTCTCTCTGCTCTCTCCCACCTTTCTCCCTGCTCTCTGCTCCCTCTCCCACCTTTCTCCCTGCTCTCTCCCACCTTTCTCCCTGCTCTCTCCCACCTTTCTCCCTGCTCTCTCCCCCCTGCCTCTCCCACCTTTCTCCCTGCTCTCTCCCCCTGCCTCTCCCACCTTTCTCCCTGCTCTCTCCCCCTGCCTCTTCCCCCCTTCTCCCTGCTCTCTCCCCCTGCCTCTTCCACCCTTCTCCCTGCTCTCTCCCCCACTTTCCTCCTGCCTCTCCCACCTTTCTGCCCCCTCTCCCCCCCCCCCTCTCCCCTCTCTCTCTCTCTCCTCTCCCTTCTTCCCTCCCTCCCCCTCTCTCTCTCTCCCTGTCTCTCTCTTCCGGTCTCTCCCTCTCTCTCTCCCTGTCTGTCTGTCTGTCTGTCTGTCTGTCTCCCTCTCCCTCCCTGTCTCTCTCTCTCTCCCTCTTTACAAAACTTTACAAAATTGCATACACATGGGGACCGGATGTAAAAAAGCACAAGAGAGCTTATTCCATTATCCTCGATATAAAAGAATAAATCAAATCAAATCAAATCTCTCTCTCCCTGTGTCTCTCTCTCTCTCTCTCTCCCTCCCTGTGTGTGTGTCTCTCTCTCCCTCCCTCACTCTCCCTCCCTCCCTCCCTTCTCTCTCTCTCTGTCTCCCCTGAGGGTGAGGGTGAGGAGGTACTCACGTTCATCAGCAGAGACGTCCTCGCTGCCGCTGTGGTCCTTGCTCTTCATGAAGGGGAACTTTCTGGACCAGGTAAAGTTCTTCTTCTTGTCCTTGTCTCTGGCTGAAGCTGCCTGGTTGTGTTGGTGCTGCACACACACACACACGCACATACATACATACGTACATGCACGCAGTTGTATAGGGGACGGGATAGCTTGGTGGTCAGAACATTGCGCTGGCAATTTGACGACCCGAGTTCAATTCCCGTTGGAGGGATTTTTCCCCCTGGAGTTAGAACCAGTGCTGACTCCACTCTCCCCAAAAGTCTTTCGGATGAGACTATAAACCGAGGCCCTGTGTGCGAACGTACGCAGAACATCTCGCACACACGTTAAACCCTGTTCCACTTTTCATAAGAGTAGGCCATTGTGTGCCGGTGGGAACAGATGACATTTACAAAAACGCACACACACAGGGATTGGATGTATAAAAAAGCACGTGAGTGCTTTTCCCATTATCCTTGATATAAATAAAATTTTTAAAAATAAAAAAATAAACACATACATACACACACATGCACGTGCACACATGCACGTGCACATGCACACATAATGTGCACACACACACACACGCAAACACAATGTGTACGCACACACACACACATATGCATGCATGCACACGCACACACACACATGAGTGCGCACACACCCACACCACACATATCAGAAATGTGATCTGATTACAATAGTAGGCTCATCATCATAAAAAAAACAACCCATCTTTCCAACCCCCCCCCCCCCTCACCCCTGGTTTGGCGGGCGAGGGGGATGGGGGGGAGGAAGGAGGTAAGCAGCAGGGGCACAGAGAGGAAGGGAGAAGGAAAGAGGCAGACAATATTCCTATAAGAAAGAGAGAGAGAGAGAGAGAGAGAGAGAGAGAGAGAGAGAGAGAGAGAGAGAGAGAGAGAGAGAGAGAGAGAGAGAGAGAGAGAGAGAGAGAGACACACACACACACACAGACAGACAGACAGACAGAGACAGAGACAGACAGACAGACAGACAGACAGACAGAGACAGACAGTACAGAGTTGGCAATCTCACCTTATCTGTAGAGGTGCTATTTTTGCCAGTGAACTTGACGTTTTTCAACCTGGCCCTTTCTTTTCTCTCCACTCTGTTGACACACACAACATAAAAAATTAAAAATGAAACATTTCTCTCTCACATTCAGTGTGTTATATACAATACCTTGTATAATACTAACGCAACTGAGTTCTCTCTCTCACACATGTGCACACACACACACATTCTGTGCGTGCGAACGCACGCAGAACATCTTGCGCACAACGTTAAATCCTGTTCCGCTTTTCGTAAGAGTAGGCCATCGTGTGCCGGTGGGAACAGATGACAATATTTACAAAACTGCATACACACGGGGACCGGATGAAAAAAAAGCACATGATTGCTTATTCTGTTATCCTCGATATAAAAGAATAGATAAATAAAAATAAAATAAATAAAAAATAAACATTCTCAAGTTCTCCCCCCCAACATATACACACACAGAGTCCCGATACACAAGCATCTTTGAACAGGAGGCTGGTTACCCCTTTGCCTTTCTACATGTAATCCGTCTGTCTGCACATATGTCTGTTTGTCTGTCTTGTCAGTCTTCCTGTATCTGTTTAACTGAGGTGCGTCATCTTTTTCTAATCAATTTTTTCTCCATTCATTCATCTACTGTTATGATGTTAACATGTTAAAAAAAAAACCACCCAAAACTTCATCTTGAGTCCACATCAAATCATTGTTTTAAAACAATGGAGAGGTTGTAACTGGTTACCCGCACTCGTTTTCCTCCTTAACCCTTTCAATACGGCAAGCCGGTTTTCCAGCTCAGCTTTCTGCTACCCTTCAATCCTGTGAGGAGGAAAACCAGCGTGACCGAATTTTCTTTCAATCCCTGGGTTTCTGATGTGCAGAAGAGTGCAAAATGGGTACCTAGGTAAATTTTACACACACACACAAAGCTTTATAAACATTCTCGTGGGAAAGGAGAAGCAGTGTTTGCCGTATCAAAACTACTTTCCAGAGTCCATTGATGCCAGTTAACTGCATGACTGATCACTATAAACAAACCCTCCTCTGGTACCGTTATCGCCGGGAAATCGGCTGACTGGACTGAAGGGGAGAGCACAGGGGCAGAAATTCAGGATAGGGGAAGTAATCGTTAGCAGATATTCAGTGCTGTAAGGATTAATTGTTTCCCAAATACTGTAAAAATAAAAAAAAAAGATCTTCAATCTAAGTTAAATCATTTTTTGTTGAATAATGGACAAGTGACTGGTTCCCTGCCACTTGTTTTTCTTCTATTAGTTCTCTAAGATGTAAACTTGAATAATGAATACATATAATATCAAAAAATGTTTTTATTGTTGGACACCAGTCTAGAAGTGGCTCAAACCACGTTTTTTTTTTTAATAGTATAAAAAATTTTTCTTGATGCATGATTTCCCTTTGTGAATGTAAAGAATTCAGGTTGTAAAACAAGTCTGTAAAAACAGGTTTCTTGTATTTGTCATAGATAAAAAGGTTTAGAAGTTTGAAACATTTGGTTTTGGTGGCAATATTGGATCCACATACTGCTGGTATGTACTTAGAAGGAGGAAAACACCAGCGAGCATGTGTGCCTGACCTGATTTCGTGATGGAATGCGGAATCTAGGGGCAGTTTGTGTTG
>CM060347.1:20653879-20683879 GCA_030674155.1 Stramonita haemastoma | reverse complement strand
GACCTACTTTACACATCTGCCATTTGGCTGAATTAAGTTTAAAATTGTGGTGAATGCTGTTTACTGGTTGTGTTTAATTAAAAAAAATAAAATTTAAATGTGTTTATGACCATTTGTGTTTTTGCTTTTAAATATTGTGAATTTATTTCACCAAATTGCTCATTCCAACATGGCGGATTTGTGACATTTTGGTGCATACTTTATTCAGATTGTTCTTCTGACTTGAAAGACTGCTAATTTGAAACACAACTTGTATTAAAGTAATGCCCAGATGTTGTTTCAAGTTCCCTAGAAGAAAAATTGTACTTTCTTTGTCATGGACATTAAATAGAGGGCAGATTAAAAGCTTGTTGCGGTTGTGACGTTGGTTTTCCCAAAGAAGGCCCAATTTTAACAATTTACTCACAAAGAACTATATGTTATCATCAACACATTATAGCCACAAGGGATGAATTAAACTGTTAACAGTATAAAGAAAACATTGTTTTTGATCAGCTGGAGCTCCTATCCTCGTAAATTGCTTGAAACCCCAGATGACCAACATGGTTTCCCTTTTTTCATGTCACAACCAAACGATGTAAATCTGTTGCAAAATCCGGCACATTCTTTCACTGACCGAGATTTTCAGGTAGGTACTTCATCTTGACCTTAAATATCTCTGACACATACTTTTTCCCGCCAAAGGAGTATCGCGATGCTATAATTAGAGTTCCAGTCTTTGGTTTCTCCCAGCTTTTTCATGTCACAACCAAACGCAGCATTTGATCAATAATAATATTGATTGATATATCACTTTAATTACATAAATCAATGTAGATAATGTTAACATAATGCATTGTTTCTAATTTAAGATGGTGTTTTTTTTTCCATTTGTGTTTAAATTGCTACACTTGGGTGATTTGTGGTTTTGAAGGGTGTAGTTTCCATGTCACAACCAAACGGTTTCCAAGTTACAGCCGTAACAAAAAACATCTAACTCTAAAATGACAAATTAGTATAAATAATGTTAATAGAATGCATTGTTTCTAATTTAAGATGGTGGGTTTTTTTTCAATTTGTGTTTAAATTGCTTCACTTCAGTGATTTGTGGGTTCTGAGGGGTGTGGTTTCCATGTCACAACCAAATGGTTTCCATGTCACAACCAAACGGTTTCCATGTCACAACCATAACAGATCACTCTAAAATGACAAATCAATGTAAATAATCATAATAATGTTAATAGAATGCATTGTTCCCAAATCAAGTAGGTTGTTTTTTGGATTTAATTTGTGTTTTCATTGCTACAATTTCAGGTTTTGTGCTTTTGAAGGGTGTGGTTTCCATGTCACAACCAAACGGTTTCCATGTCACAACCGAAACATATTACTTCTATAAGGCATTAATATTAAACAGCTTCCATTCTTATGTAAAGAAAACTGTTTAGTTTAATGGATATCATTCTGTGGTTTAAGTTCAGGATAATCTGGGGATGCTTGCTGTGGTCATTTGTACAAAAACCAAACTTTAAATCTGGGTATACAAAATGTCTTAGAGTGTCATTACAAAAAAGCAAAAACATATGCTTTGTTGATGATTGTCATACTTCCAATTGATAGTGTTGTTTTATAGATAAAAACAAAAGCATTTGTGAGTGTTTTTTGTTTGATATTTTGTGTAAAAAGATGTTTTAATGCTACTTTTGGTTTCCATGTCACAACCGCAACACAGCTAAAAATAGAACCTTTATGCCTCAATTACAAAAAAAATAATTAATGATTCATAATTTTTTCAACAGATTGCACTTTGCAACACAGTACTCTAATATATGACAAGAAGGCAAAAACTTCCAAGGACATTTATTTTTCAAGGTCTATGTCACAAAAACCTCACATGTTTCTGAGAATAACCCAGATAGACAGACAGACAGACAGACAGACAGACAGACAGACAGATAGATAGATGACACAGAGCACTCTTTTCTGCATGGTACAGTAACACACACTGCCAAACTGATAGTAATGATAATAATGATAATAATGGTAATGATGATAACAACAACAACACATGGAATTTATATAATAGCGCCATATCTTGCAAAATCAAATCAAAAGCGCTTGCATTCGACCTATACAACACACAAGCAATCAATGACAATAACAAAGGATAATGATGATAACAACAGAAGACAAAAATAAGATAGACAGACAGACAGACAGACAGACAGACAGCCAGCCAGACAGAGGGACAGACAGAGGGACAGACAGACAGATAGATAGATAGATACCTGACATAGAGTGTTCTTTTCTGCGTGGTACGCAGACTGCCAGTGCTCGTATTCATCATCTGCTCCCTCAGATCCTGAATCTTGGCTTCGAACCGGTTATAGTCTGCACACACACACACACACACAACTTCCACATAAAGACATTTTAAACATGTGTATATACTGTATGTCTATGTGTGTGTTGTGTTGTGTTGTGTTGTGTGTGTGTTGTGTTGTGTTGTGTTGTGTGTTGTGTTGTGTTGTGTTGTGTTGTGTTGTGTTGTGTTGTGTTGTGGTGTGGTGTGTGTGTGTGTGTGTGTGTGTGTGTGTGTGTGTGTGTGTGTGTGTGTGTGTGCACCCTCTAAATGTGACGCTCCACCACATAATGAGATGGAGTGCACATGAGATCAATTTCTAGTTATTGACATGTTATTAATGTGCGATAAAGTGGCTATCAAATACAAAAAACAGATTGAAAATCGGACAATTCTGTGCAACATTATTACAAATTGAAATGATAGACTGCAGGATGTGACAAAATGAGAAACAGGCAAGTTTATTTTAGTAACAGGTTGTCGGAATGAGGGCTTGGGTATTTTCAAAACACATTTAAAAGCAAAAGGAATAAAAATGAAACCTTCATATTTCATTATGAGATAAATAAACAGATCTAGTTTAATAATTAATCAAAATCACAAAATTGACAACTTGACCCCCACCTGCCTTTAAAGACTCCTAGCGCAAAATTGGGTAATGTGCTAAGCGACTCACTTCGTGGTGGAGCGCCACAAATCTACAATCTTTTATTCTAAAAACCAACCAACCAAAAACCCACATCCCATCTCCCACACCCCTAAAACAAAACAAAGTTTCAAAGAGGTTTAGTCTGCACAGAAAGAACCTGGCATACTTGGTATATTTTTCTATACATAAAAAACCTTAAGCAAAACAAAACAATCCCCACCCCCACCCCCCAAAAAAAAGGCAACAATCAACCCCCACCCCCACCCCCTAAAAAAAGAACACCCTGATAAACAAAAACAAACAAAAAATCCCAACAACTAACAAAAACTCTACAAAATTGGATGAATGGGCACCTATGCCATTTTCACATTTGGTTTAAATAGATTTTATTTAGAATCTGGGAGCACACATTGAAAACAACAGCATTTAGAAATCATAGCAACATAGCTTATAATGTGCTCAATTTAACAATGAAAATAAACATGAAAACGACGGCCTTTGAGCTGCAATGTGCAAACCAACAACAAAAACAATCATCAATCGGAATCTTGGCTAGAAGAAGGAAAAGTAACTCAAAGAAATACATCCTTTTTGTAGATAAAACACACAAAAATAGTGGAATAGAATATGTTTTCACATTTGCTTTCCATCATTGCTCTTCTCTTACTAAACAGTAGACGCTGTTGTCGATACAAACACAACTACTTAAAAAAAAATACACAGAATAAATCTGGCATGCTGAGTTTACTTCTCTATATTTAACAAAGACAAAAAACCCTACAGCAAAACAAAACAAAACTCCTTCCTTCCTCCCCTCCCAAAACATCTAAAATTGGCTGAATGGGCCCCTATGTCATTTTGATGTTTCCTTTCAATTACTGCTCTTCTCTGACAAAGCAGTAGAAGGACACCTAGAGTGTGAGTGAGTGAGTGAGTGAGTGAGTGAGTGAGTGAGTTAGCGAGTGTGTGTGTGTGTGTGTGTGTGTGTTGTGTGTGTGTGTGTGTGTGTGTGTGTGTGTGTGTGTGTGTGTGTGTGTGTGTGTGTGTGTGTGTGTGTGTGTGTGTGTGTGTGTGTGTGTGTGTGTGTGTGTGTGTGTGTGTGTGTGTACGAGTCATTGAGTGTGTGTTGTTGTTGTTGTCTTCAATTTGTCTGTTCACTCTAAGTGATATTAGACGAAATGTATGTGTGTGTGTGTGTGTGTGTGTGTGTGTGTGTGTGTGGTGTGTGTGTGTGTGTGTGTGTGTGTGTATGTGTGTGTGTGTGTATGCATGTGCGTGTGTGTGTATGTGCGCGTGCGTGCGCGCACGCGCATGTGTGTGTTTGTGTGTGAGTGTGTGTGTGTGTATATATACATGTGTCTGAGTGCATAAAGAGCAATTCATTATGATAATTGGTAGATTAGTACAATTTTCTTTCATTGACAAAAACGAAAGTAAATGATTTTTTAAAAAACCAAACAAAAACAACCTTTTCCCTACAGGTAACCTGCTATAGGGTAGCCAACCATCTCCCTTTGCATCACCCACTACTAAGTTATAGTTGCATACAAATGCGTGCATGCATGTGTCCCTTGATGTAGGGAAAGTGTTAATGACTAAACTTCATTTTTATTTATTTATTTATTCTTTTATATCAAGGATAACGGAATAAGCACTCTTGTGCTTTTTTTAACATCCAGTCCCCGTGTGTATGCAGTTTTGTAAATCTTGTCATCTGTTCCCCCCCTCCCCCCCCCCACCACACAATGGCCTACTCTTACGAAAAGCGGAGCAGGATTTAATGTGTGCACAAGATGCTCTGCGTGCGTTCACACACAGGGCCTCGGTTTCCAGTCTCATCCAAAGGACTTTTGGGAAGAGTGGAGTCAGCACTAGTGTTAACCCCAGGGGGAAAAATCCCTTCGAGCGGGAATCAAACCCGGGTCGTCAGATTGCGAGCGCTATGTTCTGACCACGAGGCTATCCTGTCCCCCTGCAGAAGTACAGAAGACAGCAGTAGTGGCAGAGGGGTGTGTGTGTGAGAGAGAGAGAGTACTACCTTCAGGTCTGTACTGGGCGATGATCTCCACTGTGTCTCCAGCCCGTTTCAGAGCCTGTGCCGCTTCTTCGTGGGTGGCTCTCTGCAGGTCCGTGCCATTCACCTGAAAAACACCACCAGCACTCACGTTATTGTACTACTATACTGTGATGTACTACAGGTATCAACAGCAAATTGTTAGAACACGGACCTAAAAAAAAATCTGTATATAGAATTCAGGAAGAAGAAAAAAAAAAGGGGGGGGGGGGATAAAAAAAAAAGACAAAAAGGAAGCATAAGAGGAAGGTCTTATTAACTAAAAAAAAGTTCTATAAAAGCATGAGAGGAAAAATTTAAAACTTTTTAAATAATCAAAAGACTGACACAGACAAGAAACAAAAGTGAAACCTTGGAAAAGAATTCCCACTTAAGACCACAAAACGAAAAGTTAGACACTCAAAAACAGAAGAGACAGAAAAACAAAAAGGAGAGAACCAACTCTGAACATACCACAACATGCTGTCACGCACAAACAAAATCTCACCTCACCAGTTCATTTCACCGGGTACAAACAAACAAATCTATAATTTAATATGGGAGAACACAACATGCCATGTCACTCACACACAAAATCTACAAAAACTGCATTGGGAAGAACACAACATGCAGTGTCACTCACAAATAAAATCAAGGGGATATCTTTTCCCTTGGAGTTTACATCAGTGCTGACTATCGCCCCCCCCCCCCCATCCCCAAGTTCTTTGGATCAGACTATAAACCGAGGTCCCATGTGCAAACGCATGCAGAACCATCTTGTGCACACGTTAGAACCAGTTCTGCTTTTCAAAAGATTGGGCCCTTGTGTGCTGGTGGGAACAGATGACAAAATTGACAAAACTGCACACAAATGGGGACTGGATCATTTGATGTTAAAAAAAAAAAGCACAGGAGCACTTATTTCATTATCCTTGAAATTTAGAAGAAAAAATGATTAATGAATCAAGCTGCACTCTCCTTCAATTCAAAAGGAGAAAAAAAAAAAATCTCTCAAAGTCAAGAGTATGGCTGCGTAAATGTATGCGAGAAAAGAATTGACGCAAACTTCTCATCCGGTGTACACATACAAACAAGTTCGCAAATCTGAATCTCATCTCTATAGGGATTGTCAGGAAGGAAGGAAGGAAGAGTGAATCAGAGCACAAATTTTCTGAGTGACCAGTGGGGTGTAATTTTAAGCAAAGTGGGTAAAACTTAAACACACAATGTTTGACAACTTCCATTCCAGTCGAGGAGATTTTTCTCCTGGAGTTAACATCATGCTGACTCCGCTCTCCCCAAAAGTCCTTCGGATGAGACTTTCAACCAAGGCCCCATGTGCAAACGCATGTAGAACATCTTACACACACATTAAATCCTGTAACGCTTTTCGTAAGAGTTAAGCCATCACGTGCCGGTGGGAACAGATGACATTTACAATACTGCATACACACGGGGACTGGATGTAAAAAAGCACATGAGTGCTTATTCCATCATCCTTGATATTTAAAAGAACAAATCAAAATCAAATCAAATCAAACAACTTACAGACAGAATCTTGTCTCCTCGGCGCAACTCCCCACTCAGGTCTGCCGGCCCCCCAGCCAGATGAAGGACACGAAGATTCCCTCATCCCCCTCACCTCCAACGATGTTGAAGCCCAGCCCAGTAGAGCCCTTCTTCAGGATGATCTTGCGAGGGTCCTGCCAACACCATAACGGCAAATCATCATCAGCCTGGCGTTTCGTGCATGAGAAGTGTTCTTTGTTAGAGCGTTTTTATTTTGGATGACTTTTTTAAGTCTACAATGCCACTCAACTCCTTGTGTGTATTTTGTATTTTGTACCACTTTATGTCACGGCAGATTTCTCTGCGTGAAATTCGGGCTGCTCTCCCCGGGGAGAGCGCGTCGCCACATGTGCAGCGCCTACCCATTTTGTTCTTTTTCCTGCATGCAAGTGTATTTGTTTCCCTATCAGAGTGGCTTTTTTCTACAGAATTTTGCCAGGGTCAACCTCCTTGTTGCCGTGGGTTCTTTTACGTGCGCTAAATAGTGATGTGTAACACACGGACCTCGGTTTATCGTCTCATCCGAAAGACTAGCGCCCAGACCACCACTCAGGGTCTAATGGATGGGGAAAAAGTTTTGGGTCCAAACGGGGTACGAACCCCGTACACTCCGACCCGGACTTTTTGCTTTCTAGGCAAGGCGCGTGACCACCTAGACCACCGATCCACCTTTGTCACAAGTCTGTGCTTTGGAATAAGCACTCATGTGCTTTTTTACATGTGTGTGTGTGTCACTGTGTGTGTGTGTGTGTGTGAGTGTGTGGGGGGGTGTCAGAGTGTCTCACTGTCAGTGTGTTTATTTATTCTCTGTCTAGTGTCTGAGATTATATCTGAGATTATGTCTCTCCTAAAGCTAAAGAGAGCATGGTATTACATGCCACATAAGGAGACCACCTAGACTTAGAGAGTAGCACCAAGACCATCCTTTATGGTTTAATGGATCTATAGAGAAGAAGTTCATGAAAAGTTACTGATTGGGAGTGATTCAGACAAGGATCAAGCCCACAACCTGTTTTTCTGTAATACATAGAGATAGACCATGTACTATTACTTCTGCTTTACATTAATGACAAATCAACCTTTCCCCCCAAAAAAAGTCCTAACATTAAAAACCGAAAAATTACCATGGTATGCTTCAGGTTTGAACCACAACATCCCCCCCCCCCCCAAAAAAAAAGAGAAAAAACCCCCAACAAACATACAAAATAAAAACAAACAAACAAACAAACAAAAAAAAAGAAAAAAAAAAAGAAAAAAAAAGAAAACCAAAGGAGGAAAAAAGTGATACTGATACGTGATAGATCTAGATACAACCCACAGCCCCCAAAACCATTAACCATAGTTTTAAAGAAACACTGACCCTTGACCAACACACGCTCACCACTGACACCAGCCCCCACAAATTTTCATCTCTGAAGTCAGTGAAGATGTTCATCTTTTAATGCCTTGAAATTTACATTTAAGTCTACAACTATAGCAAGTGCTTGAAGGTAGAGTGCGTTCTGCAAGTATTTAAGAGTGTTTAAGTGTGTGTGTGTGTTTAAGTGTGTGTGTGTGTGTGTGTGTGTGTGTGTGTGTGTGTGTGTGTGTGTGTGACATCTCTGACGTGTGTACAACATACATGTGTATTGGTATTATATGTGTGTGTAAGAGACACAGAGGGGGAGAGAGGGGGAGGGAGAGGGGGAGGGAGAGGGGGGGAGAGAGAGAGAGAGAGAGAGAGAGAGAGAGAGAGAGAGAGAGAGAGAGGAGAGAGAGAGAGAGAGAGAGAGAGAGAGAGAGAGAGCTAGTAGAGTAGTACTAGTAGAGAGAATTTTGATGTTGTTCCCTCCACAATTCATAACAAACAAGTTTGAAACATGAGGACTGAAATATATCTTCAAAATAAATCAATTTTGTTCAACTCTTCCAGTCTAACTTTTTAATTTTACACAGGTCTATATCTCTACTAAGATAGTAATAGTATACATCAGTATAAACAATAAAGCCATGAATTCCAAGGTTGTGAATTTGAAAAATACATCAAGTCTGACTGTACCAAGCACTTCAAGTTCAAATTAATGTCTTCATTAAAAAAAAAAAGAGCATGCCAGATAGCATACTGTGCAAAATAATTTGAATTAAAAAGAGCTAGTTAACACTAACAGGGAGCTCTAAACAAATAACAGCGTTTCCATGAAGACCAAACTTAGAAAATATATTATATTTATAAGTGCCTGAAAATTACACTCTGCAGGCCTTACATTTACAATGAGTTCATTTTGTTTTGTGTTAAAATTTTGATAATTTGTGGCTCTCCACCATGAAATGAGTCCTTAGCACATATTCCACTTTTCCGCTAGGAGCCATTAATTGATTAAAGACAGGTGGGGGTGAGGTTCTCGATTTTGAGATTTTGATTGATTATGAAACTATAGCACTTATTCTACCTTGTAGTGAAATATCAAGGCATAATTTTGTTTCCTTTTGTCTTTAAAGGTGCTTTGAAAATAGCAAAGCCCTCATTGTGACCACGTATTATGATGCTTAACTTGTCAATTTCTCATTTTGACATTTCCTGCAGTCTATCATTTCAATTTGTGACAACTTTTGACAAAATTGTCTGATTTTCGATCTGTTTTTTGTATTGTATTGCCATTTTATTCCAGATTAACAACATGTTAATTACTTAAAATTGACCTCTGGTGCAAAGCGACTCCTTATGTGGTTGAGCGTCACATTTGTCATACATGTGGAATGTAAAGTTTCACATCAGTTCACAATCACAGGCAGAGTAAGGTTCAATAAGTTGATAGAGGAATAGCTAAAGATGAAAAAAGGCCTTTCCTTGAATGACTATTTTATTCACTATTAGTATTACTAAATTTTCTTTTACACAGTACTCCCAAGCAAGAAGACCAGACCATAACAAAACCGTTAGTAATAACAGCAGGGTCTCTTTACACTTATTTATTTGGTAATTACTATGAATACACAGGACTAACAACACACACCCCTCTCCCCCTTCTCTAAATTACTGGTGATTTTGCAGACTCCCCAAAGCCAGATGGAAACACAGGAAAGCTGATCAGGACTGTAAATTCATCAATGATCTAAATGATCAATCAACAGTTTCAAATAATAAACAAAACAGTCCTTTTAATGGTCCGGGGCTGTACTAAACCTCCACCAGATACAGAAGACTGGTTACCAAGATACGTTTTATGTAGGCTAATGTAATTCGGGGGGAAATCTATGGAACTTCTGGATCTGTCAACCAAGACGATCTGGATTATAACAGCCACAATGCCACAAAATCTGGCCTAACACCGCATGAATAGACCACTTGCGTAGAACAAATCTCAGATATTCTACAATAGTCCATCCTGAGAAGTCGGAAGACATCGGCACGATCAGACAGCACTAGGCTACACTACAGAGGTTCCATTCTGAATCACGATCATAGCAGACGCTTACCTCCGGACTCTCGGGTCGTAGAAGTACGGCTCCTTTTGCTTCGGTTGTTTGATCATTTTGATAGCGTTACCGATCCCTTAAAACACCACAACGCACGCCGCGAAACACATCGGGAAAGACTGGAACCCAAACTTAGCACAGATAAAATGCAAAGATTCCACAATCTACTTATCTCTGATCCGCCATGTTTGTCTTCTTGACAGCTTTGCATATAACAAGCACGCCGATTGGTCGGTGCTGCAGCGCCGTCCTCTTTCTGTAGCCTACGGAAAGAGAGATGAAACGGAATGGAGGTGTTGTGGGGAAGAAGGAGAGAGAGGGGTGGGGCAGTGTGCTCTTTGAGGCAGTAAACGAACACAATGTAAACCATTCACGGCATCTGCTCAGATAGCCTAGCTAAACATAAGGTGGCGAGGCACTGATTCAAGCAAAAGGGATCCAAAGCTGTTCTCTCATTGGCGTCAATGGAGGAACTAAATATTCTGTAATCGCGTTAGGCCTAGGGTTCAACAAACCACTGATCATGACACAGCCGGCTTGAGGCCCATCCCATCTCCCTCGATCGGCCCTAGGCCTATCTTCTGTATTCTCTCCCTCTTGTTTGTGACCGATTTCTCAATGGCACTCAGTGTTTATGTGTGACTCACAGTGAGACGGTCTATGTGACAGATTCTTTATATCCACTCTGTGTGTGTGTGTGTGTGTGAGTGTGTGTGTGAGAGTGAGTGTGTGTGTTGAATGTGTGTGTGTGTGTGTGTGTTTGATGTGTGTGTATGTGTTGTGTGTGTGTGTGTGATACTGGTATCAGGTTTCGACATTGAACGGCAACACTACATTCTTTACTTTATATGATTATGGTTGTATGATGGTGACAGTGATAGCACAGACGTAAGAGATAAATTACTAACTTTCTGTCTTGGGTTTAATTGCTGACTATATTTTGTAAGATGACATCAGCAACTAGAATAATATATCCTGCTGGGAGTCCTTTATGATACTTGCTCCTGTGGGGTAACACAGCTCCGTGGCAGAGGAAGCATTCAACTGCATACAAAACAATATAACAATGTGAATACTGACAAATTTTATACTAAATGATATCTCTCCCTTTGCTTTTTTTATGGGGGGGGGGGGGGGGGGGGCTTTGTGGTTTTTTTTTTAAAGGGGGTGGGGTGGTGGTGTTTGGGTTTGGTTATTTTATTTTTTTTTTGGTTGTGGCCTCAGTTGTATGCAGGTCAAGAAGAACTATTTTTTCCCTTTTTTTTTTCATTAAAAAAAATGGGTGTATCTCTTAGGGGATACTTGGCAAATATATTTTCACTGGCCTAGTACTCTGTGTGTGTGTGTGTGTGTGTGTGTGTGTGTGTGTGCGCGTGCGTGGTGTGTGTGTGTGTGTGGCTGTGTGTGTGTGTTTTCATTCTTTTAGTTTGAAAATAATGGAATAAACACTCATGCTTGTTAAAATCCAGTCCCCGAGTGTATGCAGTTTTGTAAATTTTGTCATCCGTTCCTACAGGCACACAATGGCCTATTCTTACGAAAAGCAGATCAGGTTTTAACATGTGCACAAGATGTTCTGTGTGTGTTTGCACACAGGACCTCGGTTTATAGTCTCATCCAAAGAACTTTGAGGGTGAGTGGAGTCGGCACTGATGTTAACTCCAGAAGAAAAAATGCTCTTGAGCAAGATTCAAACCCCGTCAGCAGATCACAAGCTCATCACTCTAACGACCAGGCTATCTCATCCCCCCTATGAGTATGTGTGAGTGTGTGTAAATATGTGTGTGTGTGTGTATGTGCGTGTGTGCATGCATGCTTGTCTGCATGCAAGTGTGTGTGTGTGTGTGTGAGTGTGTGTGTGTCCCTTGTCCTTGTTATTTCATTTGTGTGTGTGTGTGTGTGAGTGTGAGTGTGTGTGTGAGTGCGTGTGTGTGTGTGTGTGTGTGTGTGCGTGTGCGTGCGTGCGTGCATGTCCCTTGTCCTTGTTATTTCATTTGTGCACACCTCTTTCAACATTCACTTGGTTTCTATGAACACCCCTATCTCCCACTGTGACATACAACTGAAATATGACAACGAACAATGATTCCACACAACAATAATCACACAATTTGTATCCACATGCCTTCATTTCTGCAAAATAGCATTCTTTTAAGAAAAAGAAAAAGAGAGAAGGGATAGATACCTTTGTCAAAATTGCGTTTCTTTCAAAAGTAAAACTTAAAAATACCCATATATTTTCCATTTATTTTTTCAGCTGCTTCATCAGTTAATGGCTTGGCTTTGAAAGTCAGTGGATTCCCCCCCCCCATAACTACCAAAATCAATGGATATTTCACTTTCACCTGCCACTGTTATCACTTTCCCCCTTTTATCAGCTACTCTCAGCTGTTGTCCATTTCACCCCATCCCAGCCCAGCTGGTGCTAATTATAGCAGGAGCTGACCACACTTGGACAAGGTAAAAGGAAGGGATTCGCTGATTTTAGCGCCCAGGCCATGGACCCTTGACTGTGTTATCCTGGATTGCACGCTGGGCAGCATAATTATGTGAAATGTTTCGCAAGGTTTAAAAATCTAGTCCAGTTCTCAAAAACACTTTTTTGTTCAGTGTGTGGTGGAGTCACAACTAGTGATAACACGGAAAGTAGACAATGCACGAGAAATTGTTGACTCGACTCTGTGTATGCTCAGGTTTCCTCAGCACTGTTGCTTCAAAAATTGTAAACAGGGTAAAGGTAAAGGTGTCCCATACCCTGTGTAGTCGTAGGAGAGCGAGGCGTCAGAGACCTCAGCTTCTCTAGGGGCCAGCATGTTGAGGGCAATGCCCATCTCCTCTCCCTCGCTGCTTTACCTTCCCTGACCCTAAAGAGGGCAGGTACCCATTTACAGCTGGGTGAACTGTACTGTAGCCAAGACGAGCTAATGGTCACCCATCCGATTGGCAAGTAACGTGATACTGGGTAACTTGACTGGGTGAAAGTGAGTGCTCTCAAAAATTGTTCTATATTTAAATTAAGATGGCCGCGGTACCACAGTGGAATGACTTGCAGTGACTACAGTCCCTGAATCGGATGATCATGATCATAATCATGGTATTGTTTTTATAGCCCTACTGACCACGATTCCCAACCTCACCCTTTCTTCCTAGTTTGACGAAAAAATCAAACTGAATGTACAAGTCCTTCGAATGAGACTATAAACCTAGGCCCTGAGTGCGAACGTACGCAGATCATCTTGCGCACACGTTAAAAATCTGTTCCACCTTTTGGAAGAGTAGGCCATTGTGTGCCGGTAGGAACGGATAAAAAAAAAAACCAACCCCAACAACAACAAAAAAGCATGCACACAGGTTTTGTGTGTAGACACCATCTCCAAAGTCAGAATGCAGCTACCTAAATCTCCCTAAAGGACGAGGAAAAAACGGTCGCATATGCAAAAATCTCACCATACATAGGTCAAACCTTGGAGCTCTAACCAAGGAACCAAAATAAGAGAAAAAATATTTGTGGTCTGATGATAACAAACAAGAGACTGCCGGTTCGAGTCTACCGAGGTGACATGACTGTTCAATGGCAGTGATATTATAATTTTTGCTACAGAACTAACATGGGTTTGTATTCCATTCTCCAGTCAGTGAATCTTTCTGGTGAGAATGTTACGAGAATTCATGTATGCAACTACACACACACACACACAGATCATCTCTCACACATTTCTTTTGTCTGTTTTTGTGCCTCTGCAAGAGCTGTGAGGTTCACCAGTGGTGAAATTTTTGCGTATGTGGCCCGTTTTTGCCCACCATTAAGGTAGCCACATTCCAAATTCGGGGATGATGTCTTAGAAACGCAACACCAGTGAGCCTTTTTTATTTTAAAATTGTCATCTGTTCCTAACTAGGAGGCATGAAATGGCCTTCTCTTCTGAAAGGTGGAACAGGTTTTTAACACATGCAAAAGTGTTTCTGTGTGCATTCACACACACAGCACCTCAGTTTATAGTCTCATAACTATGAAGGACTTTTTGGGGAGTGGAGTCGGCACTGATGTGAACTCAACAATGACAGGATCTTAGCGCAGCATTATTCTGCTTTCTCTTTTTAAATAAAGAGAGAGAGAAAAAATTGTCTGGAGTGAGAGCTGACTTCAGGGTTCCTACAGTATTGTATTGGATTGGATTGTACTGTATTGTGTTTTTTGTGTTGTGCTGAAGTGTATTGTTGTATTGCACTGTGTTGTGTTTTTTGTGTTGTGCTGTAGTGTATTGTTGTATTGTATTGTATTGTGATGTGTTTTTTGTGTTGTGTTGTAATGTGTTGTGTTTTTTGTGTTGTGTTGTATTATATTAATGTGTTGTATTGTATTGTGTTGTACTGTATTGTTGTATTGTATACTTTAAGTCATGACATATTTCTCTGCATGAAATTTGGGCTGTTTTCCTTGGAGAAAGCGAGTTGCCAAAAAAGCAGCACCACCTACTGTTTTGGGTTGTTGTTTTTTTTTTCCTGTCTGCAACTGTATTTGTTTCCTTATCAGAGTGGCTTTTTTTCTATAGAATTTTGCCAGGGACAACTCTCTTGTTGCCGTGGGTTCTTTTATGTGCACTAAATGATTATGTGCAACACACAGGACCTCAGTTTATTGTCTCATCCAAAAGACTAGTACCCAGACCACTACTCATGGTTTAATGGATGGGGGAAAAGCTTCAGGCCCAAACAGAGATCAAACCACCACACTCTTGAAACCTGGGATTTTTGCTTTCTAGGCAGATGTGTTACCTCTAGACGACCAATCTACTATTATCATCATGGCAAGGTATTTGAAAACAGTCGTACAAATTTCTCATACAGTGTGTACTTACTAGGGGGGAGGGGGGGGGGAGGGGAGGGGAGGAAGTGTGTGGGTTTTATTGGGAGGGATGGGAGGAGGGGGGGGATTGTTTTTGGTTTTGTTGTTTTTATCTTCTTTTTTTTAAGGGGGGGAGGGAGAAGGGAGGGGATATGTTGTTTGGTGCATCTCTTACTGTTCCTGAGTATGGTTTGGCTTTGGGAGATGACAGTGCTGAGAACCTGCAGACCTGAACATGCTGCACAGGGCAGACGCACTACATTAGGTGCAAGACAGCACATGCATATGAGCTGGAGAGACTGGCAAACCATAAGATAACGTTACACATACACAGACCAGACAGAAAAAAAAATCACGCACTGCATCGCAAACATAATAGAACAAACAAAAATATAATGTTGCTGTAAGAAAACTCCTACCCTCTGGGCAAACTAAACAAAGCTCTGTTCAGAAGAACATGACATGATTTTTCTCAATATATAACATCAATGGGGGCGGGATAGCTCAGTGGTCAGAGCGCTGGCTTTCTCCCAGTAAAGTTAAGCAGCATCGAGCATGGTAACAAGTTGGATGGGTGATCGTTTGCACGCCTTGGCTTCAGTACAGTCCCCCCAGCTGTAAATGGCTACCTGCCCTCTTTAGGGTCAGGGAAGGTAAAGCAGCGAGGGAGAGGAGATGGGCGCCGCTCTCAACATGCTGGCCCCAAAGAGAAGCTGAGATCTCTGACACCTCGCTCCCCTATGACCGCCTAGGTTATGGGGCACCTTTACCTTTACATAACATCAATAGCTGAAGTTATACATCATTCAACAGTGGTTACTAGAAAAAATAGACATAGTGTTCCCAGGACCCTGCACACTCCCGTCTCCTTTAATCTAGTTTTGCTAAAAAATTCGCTTGTCTAAATCACCTTGTAGTAAAGGTAAAAAGGTAAACGTGTCCCATAACCTATGTGGTCATAGGGGAGCAAGGGTGTCAGAGACCTCAGCTTCTCCAGGGGCCAGCATATTGAGGGCGGCACCCATCTCCTCTCCCTCACTGTTTTACCTTCCCTGTCCCTAAAGAGGGCAGGTAGCCATTTACAGTTGGGTGAACTGGGGGGCTGTACTGAAGCTTAGGCATGCAAATGGTCACCCATGCACTTGGTAACCACGCTTGATGCTGCTTACTATTGGCTCGAGGAAAGCGAGTGCTCTGACCACTGAGCTAACCCATCTCCAAGACATTAAACCATGGGAAAAAACACCCAACAAAACACTATAGAATGCATACATTAAAACAAAATAAACGACTATCTTTTTCACTACTTAATATGAATGTGGTAGCTACACCTGTCAAGTTTCCCTTACTTTCAGCTCCTCTCAGCTTCTATCCATTCCATTCCATCCAAGCTGGTGCTAATTACAGCAGACACAGACAGCACTAAGACTTGGTTAAAAAAAAAAAAAAGGGGCGTGATAATTTTAGCACCGGATTCCTGGACCCTTGACTTGAGTTTAACGCTGGATTTGCATGGTGTGTGGGCCGCAAAATATTTTCCACAACATCACTACACTGACTGCCCTCTTCTTCTTCTTGATGCATCGACTCCGTGCAGGAATCTGCAGGTATCCGCTGGAATCCTCCTCTCTGTTCCACAGTGTAGCCTGCTGCAGCACAGTGGGGGGGGGGGGGGGGGGTCTTGTCCAGGCTGGAAGGGAGAGAGTGGACAGCAGAGGGCACACAGTTGGCTGTCTGTCTTGCCCGCAGTGTGTGGTCACTCACTCAGGTTGGTTGTGGACGATGCCTGAACTGGCTGCTACCTCAGGCAAGGAAGGAATCCAGCCGTCTCTTTAAGTTACAGGCTGATGTCAGTTTTCCACATTGTGTTGGTGGATTAGATGGATATAGATCTCATGGCACTATTACAAGCATTTTTTCCAGATGTGTTGATGGAATTTATATATATATAGAGAGAGAGGAAGATCTCATGGCATTATTTACCAGCAGTTTTCCAGATGTGTCGATACAATATATTGTACATTCATGGTACACTGCCAGCAGTTTTCAAACGAGTCGATGGAATATATATAAATTTCAATGTGTTATTACCAGCATTTTTTCAGATGTTTCCATGGAAAATATACATTTCATGGTACCATTGCCAGCATTTTTCAAATGAGTGATCGAATGTATCATACATTTCATGGTACCGTTATCAGCATTTTTTCAGACAAGTCGATGGAATAGATAGATGTCATGGCACAATTACAAACATTTTGTCGATGGAATATATACACCTCACGGCCCAAAACCAGCGCTTTTCAGATGTATCAACAGAATACATGCATAAATGTCATGAAATAATACACCAGCCTTGTACACCTGCTGTATGTACGATTTCCTCTCTGGTGCGGATTACACTGTTACAATGTCACCATGCATTTCATCAAAGAACGTCTCTGTGTCTCCCCACAAACCAGCTTTCAGCAGCTGCAGAAACTGTCATTCCACTTTTCAGCGGTCTGGGGGCACAAGTCATTCCACTTGTTTTCAGTGGGGCCTGGCAGGCAATCCTACTGCTGCTGTTTAGGTGCTCAGTCTGTACAAATGCCAGTGAACACTGTCAAATCATTATCTTCCATCAGCGAAAAGCACTTCAGAATTTTATAAAATACAGAATTGTGGGCTTGCAAACTCAGCAAAAACACAGGGAGCAGCTTTGGAACTGTCACGAGAATTCTTACCAATCTTTTTTTTTTTTTTTTTTTTTAAATCATAAACTTATATTTGACTGATATTTCTTATGAAATCAAGGCAGATGTATTGCTCTTTTTTTTTTTTTTTTGCCGAACAAAAACACAAACTTCTGTACCTGAGTTAGTTCAGGTGTATTACTTTTTTGGAGCTGAACAAAAAACACAAGCTTTTGTACCTGAGTTAGTAATAACTTCAGCTGACATGACCAATCCATTATTGTTTGGCCTGATTTGTCAAGTTATACAAAAAAATGTCCAAGTGAAATAGATCCTTTCTGCCGAGAATACACATCAAACAGACAAAGTACTAGATGATGCAAATCATATCTGACACATGGGATAGCCTAGTGGTTAGAAGAGCATTGCACTCACGATTCGATGGCCTGGGTTTGAGCCAACACCCACACACCCACTTCCCCTGGAGTTCACTAACATCAGAACTGATTCCCACTTCCCTTAAACTCCTTTGAACAGGAATTGTAAAACAGAGGCCCTGTGTGCGAGCGCACGCAGAACATCTAACGCACATGTTCAAACCCATTCTGCCTTTCGGAAGAATAGGCCATTTTATCCTGGTAAGAACAGACAAAAAATATATTTTTAAAAAATGCATGCACACTAGTGTAGTGATTAGACATCATCCCTTAAGTCGGAACACGGATAACTTAATTAATGGTGGGCAAAAATGGCCAGCATACGCAAAAATCACACCATTGATCAACCTGGAAGCTGTAGCTGAGGAATGGAAACAAAACAAAACAAAAACCTTCACACACAACAGAGTTAGAGTCTGACTGACAGACAGAACTGAGTTAGATTCTGACGGACACCACAGACAGAATAGAGCTAGATTCTGACAGACAGAACCGAGTTAGGTTCTGACAGACAGAACCGAGTCAGATTCTGACAGAAACAGACAAAACAGAGTTAAATTCTGACATACAGAACAGTGACACAGCCAGAAGAGAGTCAGATTCTGACACAGACAGAATAGGGTT
The DNA here is from genome assembly GCA_030674155.1 of Stramonita haemastoma. NCBI lineage: Eukaryota > Metazoa > Mollusca > Gastropoda > Neogastropoda > Muricidae > Stramonita > Stramonita haemastoma. Next base: position 20,665,232 of record CM060347.1, on the reverse strand, counting down.
AAATTCTGACACTGACAAAAGATAGTTAGATTCTGACATGAGTTAGAGTCTGACACAGACAAAACAGAGTTAGATTCTCACTGACACAGACAAAAGAGAATTAAGATTCTGACAAACACAGACAGAAAAGAGTTAGATTCTGACTGACACAGACAGAAACAGAGTTAGATTCTGACAAACACAGACAAAACAGAGTTAGATTCTGACAAACACAGACAGAAGAGAGTTAGATTCTGACTGACACAGACAGAAACAGAGTTAGATTCTGACAAACACAGACAAAACAGAGTTAGATTCTGACACAGACAAAACAGAGTTAGATTCTGACATACACAGACAGAACTGAGTTAGAGTCTGACTCAGACAAAACAGAGTTAGATTCTCACTGACACAGACAGAACAGAGTTAGATTCTCACTGACACAGACAGAACAGAGTTAGATTCTCACTGACACAGACAAAACAGAGTTAGATTCTCACTGACACAGACAGAACATAGATTCTGACACAGACAACAGGTTAGATTCTCACTGACAAATCAGAGTTAGATTCTGACAAACACAGACAGAACAGAGTTAGATTCTGACTGACACAGACAGAACAGAGTTAGATTCTGACAGACACAGACAGAACAGAGTTAGATTCTGACAGACACAGACAGAACATAGATTCTGACACAGACAACAGGTTAGATTCTCACTGACAAATCAGAGTTAGATTCTGACAAACACAGACAGAACAGAGTTAGATTCTGACTGACACAGACAGAACAGAGTTAGATTCTGACAAACACAGACAGAACAGAGTTAGATTCTGACTGACACAGACAGAACAGAGTTAGATTCTCACTGACACAGACAGAACAGAGTTAGATTCTCACTGACACAACAGACAGAACAGAGTTAGATTCTCACTGACAGACAGAAAGAGAATTAAGAGTCTGACAAACACAGACAGAACAGAGTTAGATTCTGACAAACACAGACAGAACAGAGTTAGATTCTGACTGACACAGACAGAACAGAGTTAGATTCTGACAAACACAGACAGAAGAGAGTTAGATTCTGACTGACACAGACAGAAACAGAGTTAGATTCTGACAAACACAGACAAAACAGAGTTAGATTCTGACAAACACAGACAGAAGAGAGTTAGATTCTGACTGACACAGACAGAAACAGAGTTAGATTCTGACAAACACAGACAAAACAGAGTTAGATTCTGACACAGACAAAACAAGTTAGATTCTGACTGACACAAACAAAACAGAGTTAGAATCTGACGGACACAGACAGAAGAAAGATTCTGACTGACACAAACACAGACAAACAAGGAAAAACAGAGTTAGATTCTGACTGACACAGACAAATCAGAGTTAGATTCTGACTGACACAGACAGAACAGAGTTAGATTCTGACTAAAAAGACAAACAGTCTGATACAGAAAACAGAGTTAGATTCTGACTGACACAGACAAAACAGTTAGATTCTGACACAGGCAGAACAGAGATTCTGACAAACACAGACTAAACAGAGTTAGATTCTGACAAACACAGACAAAACAAAGAGTTAGACGAATTCTGACTCGACACACAGAGGGTTAGATTCTAACTTTTACAGGCATAACAGAGACAACAAACAGACAGACAGACAAGACAGACAGACAGACAAACACACAGACAGACAGACAGACAAAGAGGTAAGAGTAGGCCATCGTGTGCTGGTGGGAACAGATGACAAGATTTACAAAACTGCACACACATGGGGGCTGGATGTAAAAAAGTACAAGAGTGCTTATCCTATTATCCTCAATATAAAATAGAAAAAAAAAAAAAAAAAAAAAAGAACACAGACAAACAGAGAGCCTCCTCACCTGTCGAAATCCTCATCATCCTCCTCCTCATCATCCTCATCAGCAGGCACGCTACCCTTTGGGGGGGAGGGGTGGCGGGGCGGAAGGTGGACATGGGGGAGGGGACGGAGGAGGTGGGGTGACTGTGGTGGGTGGAGGAATCTAGGAACAGACGACACCAGGACGGTTTTTGTATTGTTTTGTATTGTTTTGTAGTGTTTTGTATTGTTTTGTTTTGTATTGTATTGTTTTGTATTGTTTTGTACGGTTTTTTGTATTGTTTTGTATTGTAACTTGCATAGACAAACTGACACAACGTTGTGTATTGTTTTGTAGTTTATCTATTGTTGCAATGTATAGGAAACAGACGACAGCAGGACGTTTTGATTGTATTGTTTTGTATTCTTTGTGGAGGTGTTGGGCACTGTATAGGAACAGAGGAGGACGGAGGAGGTTTGTTGATGTTTGGTTTGTGAGTGTGTGACTGAATAGGAACAGACGACAGCAGGACAGTTTTTATGTTATTGTTTTGTCTTTGTATGTTTGTTTGTAGAGTGTTGCACGTATGTATTGTGTTGTGTTGTATGTATTGTTTTGTCTTGTTTTGTAGCGTTTTAAATTTTTATATCGAGGATAATTTGGTATAAGCACTCGTTGCTTTTTTTTTACATTCCATCCTAATAATAGTTTTGTAATTTTCTCTTTAAATAATCTCTCTAGAAAATTGGAACAATAACGTGTGCTTTTTCTGACTACTGAACCATCGTACCACCCTATGACCATAGAGTTTGTAAACTTGCCCTTTACTACGCCCAGACCTTACCTCAAAAAGTGGAACAGATTTAACGTGTGCGTATAAGATGTTCTGCATATGTTCGCACACAGGGCCTCGGTTTAAAGTCTCATCCAAAGGGTAATGTATTGTATAGTATTGTGTTGCATTATATAGTATTGTGTTGTTTTGTACTGTACTGATATTATTTTGTATTGCATTGTTTTGAAGTGTGTTGTGCTGTATAGTATTGTGTTGTGTTGTACTTTGTATTGTTGATTGTATTTGTGTCTTACATGGTAATGTAGTGTGTTGTGTTGTATTGTATTGTAGTGTACTGTATTGCATTGTATTGTACGTGCTGTACTGCATTGTACTAAATTGTATTGTACTGTGTTGTAATGTATCATATTGTACTGTCTTGAATCATACTGTTTTGTACTGTATTGTATTGTGTTGTATTGTACTGTATCATATCGCATTATATTGTATTGTATTGTATACCACTTTGGGTCACAGCAGATATCTCTGCATGAAATTCATGCTGCTCTCCCCAGGGAGAGCATGTCACCACAAGAGCTGTGCCACCCTTTTTTTCCCATACATGTATCTTTTCCTGTCAGCAACTGTATTTGTTTCCCTATCAGAGTGGCTTTTTTTCCTACAGAATTTAGCCAGGAACAACTCCCTTCTTGCCATAGGTTCTTTAATGTGCGCTAAACAATTATGTGTAACACACAGGACCTCGGTGCCAGCAATATTGAGGGTGGCACCCATCTCCTCTCCCTCGCTGCTTTACCTTCCCTGACCCTAAAGAGGGAAGCTACCCATTTACAGCTGGGTGAACTGTACTGAAGCCAAGGCGTGCAAACGGTCACCCATCCACTTTGGTAACCACGCTCGATGCTGCTTAACCTTGGCTTGGGGAAAGCGAGTGCTCTGACCAGTGAGCTATACCCACCCCTATTTTGCCTGAATAAACCCTACACCCTCACCCCATCCACCCAAATTTGCAGGTCTAGTCTTTCGGATGAGACGATAAACCGAGGTCCCGTGTGTTACACATCACTATTCAGCGCACGTAAAAGAAACCATGGCAATAAGGGGGGGTTGACCCTGGCAAAATTCTGTAGAAAAAAAACAAACCCACTCTGATAGGAAAACAAATACAGTTGCATGCAGGAAAAAGCAAAAAAAAAAAAAATGGACGGGCGCTGCACATGAGGCGACACGCTCTCCTCCCTGGGAAGAGAGAAGAGCAGCCTGAATTTCACGCAGAGAAATCTGCTGTGACATAAAGGGGTACAATTATTATTTTTTATATCAAGGATAATGGGATAAGCACTCTTGTGCTTTTTTACATCCAGTCTCCGTGTGTATGCAAGTTTCTGTAAATGTCATCTGTTCCCACCGGCACATGATGGCCTACTCTTATGAAAAGCGGAACAGGATTTAACGTTGCTCAAGATGTTCTGCTGTGTTCACACACGGGCCTCGGTTTAAAGTCTCATCTGAAGGACTTTGGGGGAGAGTGGAGTCAGCACTGATGTTAACTCAGGGGAAAAATCTCCTCGAACGGGAATCGAACCCGGGTCGTCAAATTGCGAGCACAATGTTCTGACCACTAGGCTATCCTGTCCCCCAATTGTATTGTACAAAATACAATGTACCCTGGCTGTCTACTGGTCAGTCACGACGTACCCTGGTCATCGTCATGGGAGCTGAGGTCATGGTAGTAGTTGGGTTTGGCGATGGTCAGACGGACGACGTCTCCTGTCGCCTTGAGAGCAGCCACTGCCTCTTCGTGTGTCACGTCCTCCAAGTTGGTGTCGTTACCTGCCACGGTAAACACGTTGTAATGATAATAATACTACTAATAATACTAATCACACTAATAATAATAATACTATTAATGATAATAATAATGATAATAATAATATTAATGATAATAATGATGATAATAATGATGATGATCATGATGATGATGATGATGATGATGATGATGATGATGATGATAACAACAACAACAACACACCACCACCACACCACCACCACCACCACCACCACCACCACCACCACCAACAACAACAACAACAATATAATAATGATGATAATAATAATGATGACAATAATAATAATAATAATAACAACATAAAAATAATAACAACACATGGAATTTATATAGCGCTATATCTTGCAAAAACAAATCACAGCCCTTGCACTCGACCCACACAACACACAAGCAACTAATGACAATAAATAGTTTTAGCAAATTCGAATGTACACACACGTGCGCGCACGCACACACGCACACACACCCACACACACACTCACACACAATGCACGCACATACATACATGCACACACGCGCGCACAACACACACACACACTTAGAAATGAAGACAAAGAGTACGGCGTGTTGTTGTTGTTGTTGTTGTGTGTTCCCCAGCTTAACACTCTTGGGGATCACCCGGAATGTGCAGTACTCTGACTCACTCACTCACCGGGAGACGGGATAGCCTAATGGTCAGAATATTGCGCTCGCAATTTGACGACCTGAGTTCGATTCCTGTTGGAGGGGATTTTCCCCCTGGAGTTAACATCAGTGCTGACTCCACTCTCCCTAAAAGTCTTTTGGATGAGACTGTAAACTGAGGCCCCATGTACGACAGCACGTATAACATCTTGCGCACACGTTAAATCCTGTTCTGCTTTTTGTAAGAGTAGGCCATTGTGTGCCGGTGGGAACAGATGACAAGATTTACAAAACTGCATACGCACGGGGACTGGATGAAAAAAAGCAAATGAATGCTTATTCCATTACCCTCGATATAAAAGAAAGAATTTAAATTTAACCCCACCTGGGAACGAATTACTGTGAGATTGAAACTGCACACCAGATGAAAAGTTTGTGTGTATGACTTGTTTTTGAGTACCTCGCCATATAGGCAGCCATACTCCAACTTCAGAGGATTTTTTTCTCCTCTAAAGAAGAGAGTGTAAGTTGTTATGTTAGGAACTTGCCATGGCTGAAGGCAACCTCAACACAACATTTTACAACATAACAACATTTTAGGGGGACAGAACATTGCGCTTGCAATTTGACAACCCGAGTCAGGTTTCCTTTTGAGGGAATTTTTCCCCTGAGGTTAACATCAGTGCTGACTCCACCCTCCCCAAAAGTCCTTCGGATGAGACTATAAACCGAGGCCTCGTGTGCGAAATGCACACACAACATCTTGTTAAATCCGGTTTCGCTTTTTTGTAAGAGTAGGCCAATGTGTGCTGGTGCAAACAGATGACAATATTTACAAAAACTGCATACACACGGGGACTGGATGAAAAAAAGCACATGAGTGCTTATTGCATTATCCTCGATATAACAGAATTAAAAAAAATATATATATATAAATATAAATAAATAGTGTAGGCCTTGGCAGTTAGCTGACATCAATAACTGACACAGCCTGGGCCACAGTGAACTGTGGATAATATCACAGATGGCAAGGGGAGAGGTGATGAGGTGGGTGAGGAGGAAGGGGGGGGGGGGGGGGGGCGATGGGGCAGATTGGAGCAAGGAGTAGAGGGGATGGTGGTTGCTTCAAAGTGCTTAAAAAATTTTCTTTTTCCATTTTTATTTTGGATTTTTTTTTTTTTTTTTTTTGGGGGGGGGGGTGTGGGTGTTCCTTAACTAAAGTTCATAGTTTTACTAATGGTGAGACTCTGTATACATACGCAACCGTTTATCCACCATTAAGGTAGCTGCATTTTGACTTTGGGGGGACAGCTAGAGATTAATACCCCCCCAAGAAATGTTTCTATATATTTTGTAGTATTCTGAAGACTGCATCTCTTTTTTTCTATCCCCCCCCTCCCCCCCCTAGGCTATTGCCCCCCTCCTCACCCCGCCCCTCCCCCTGACTTACAGCGATCAAGCGATCCATGACGGCCAGCCTTGGTCCTGCTCAGCACTACCCCCCTCGATGACTTTGGTGATGAAGATGCCGTTGTCCCCTGGGATGTGCTGGTTGCCCTTCCCTCCCGCAATGCTGAAGCCCAGGCCTGCACACACACACACATACATGCATACATGCACGTGCGCACGCATGCATACACATACAGAGACATAGACAGACAAGACCACAACAAGACCACACACACAGACGCAGACACACACCAGACACACACATGCGTGTGCGCACACACGCACGCGTGTGCGCACACACACGTGCACACACACACGTGCACACACACACAGACATACAAACACACATGTGCACACACACACTCACAGACACACACACAAACACACAGACACAGGTGCACACCACACACCACACCCCACAGACACACATACAACACACACGCATCACACACAACGCAACATCACACACACAACACCACACACACTCACACACACACACAACACACACACATCACACACAACACACACACACACACACACACACACACACACACACACACACACACACACACACACACCACACACACACACACACACACACACACACACCACACACACACACACACACACACAACACACACACACACACACACATTCACAACACAATCACACAAACACATGACACAAAATTACAAAACTGCAAGCCACATGGGCCAGGATGTAAAAAACCCACATGAGTGCTATCAAAACACCAACCTCATCAAAAAAACATCAACAACACCACAAGACCAACACAAGACAATATCACAACAATAATAACTTCATCATCAACAACATCAACAAACAACAACATCACAACCCAACATCTCAACACCAACAACATCACAGCAATAACATCATTAATAACAACATCAACACCAACATCAACAACATCAAGACCAACAACATCCACACACCAACATTCATCAATAACACATCAACATCAACACCAACATCATCACAATAACAACATCATCACCACCACCAACATCATCAATAACCGATCAACAAATCATCACTTGCAAGTTAAGTGTAATCAACAACACTATACAGAGTCGGTGAAGCGTTTTCCTCTAGAGTAAACATACGCTACTCCCTCCCCCCAAAAGTCCTTCGGATGAGACTTTCAACCGAGGCCCCGTGTGCGAACGCATGCACAACATCTTGCGTACATGCTAAATCCTGTTCCGCTTTTTGCAAGAGTAGGCCGATTGTGTGCCGGTGGGAACAGATGACATGATTTAGAAAAACTGCATACACATGGGGACTGGATGTAAAAAAGCACATGAGTGCTTATTCCATTATCCTTGATATAAAAGAATAAAATAAAAAATAAAATAAAAAATAGATGCCTATCTTTGTGTTCCGGGGTTTGCTCCTGCGTTTTCTTTTTGAATACATGATCTGTTGTGACAATACTGTCAGAAAATGTTTTTTACAAATGTACATTTATTTATTTATTCTTTTATATTGAAGATAATGGAATAAGCACTCGTGTTTTTTTTTTCATCCAGTCCCCGTGTGTATGCAGTTGTGTAAATATTGTCATCCGTTCCCACCGGCACATGACGACCTACTCTTACAAAAAGCGAAACAGGATTTAACGAGTGTGCAAGATGTTGTGCGTGCGTTCACACATGGGGCCTTGGTTTACGGTCTCATCCCAAAGACTTTTAGGGAGAGTGGAGTCAGCACTGATGTTAACTTCAGGGGAAAAATCCCCTCCAACGGGAATTGAACTCAGGTTGCCAAATTGCCAGCACAATGTTCTGACCACTAGGCTATCCTGTACATGAAAGATGAAGGAACATGGAGGTTTCTTGTCTTTTTCTTCTTTTTTAAAATTCATTTTGTTTGAATTCTCTCAGTTCTGACAGAACAGAGAGAGGAATGGAGGGAGCTGGTTGTCAAGTCTTCAGGGGTGCCCCCACGGTTGCCAGACTAAGGGATAGATAGATAGATAGATAGATAGATAGATAGATAGATAGATAGATAGATAGATATAGATAGATAGATAGATAGATAGATAGATAGATAGATAGATAGAAAGAAAGAAAGATAAATAGATAAATAGATAGATAGATAGATAGATAGATAGATAGATAGATAGATAGATAGATAGACAGATAGACAGACAGACAGACAGATAGATAGATAGATTGATTGATAGACATATATAGAGAGGTAGATAGATAGATAGATAGATAGATAGATAGATAGATAGATAGATAGATAGATAGATAGATAGATAGATAGATAGATAAATAGGTAGGTAGATAGATATATTATTTAAATTTATCTTTTGATTTAGTTTATTCCTGAATTTAAAAAAAAGTTCTGCGTCTGTTGTTCTTGTTGGTTATTTTGTTGTTGTTGCTGCTACTGTGGTGTTCTTGATATTAAAATTATTTTTATAGCTGTTGTTTTTTGTTGTTGTTAACTGTTTTTCCCCACGAAATCTGTCAGCTGAAGGCTAGTTGTGGTGAGTTTTTTTTTATCACTATAGAATCTATCAGCTATGTTCTTATTGTTTTTCATTATGAGTTTTTTTGTGTGTTTTATTTGAAAAAGTTATTTTTATTTGGTTTTTCATTATGGTATTTGTTAGTGTTTGTGTATTGACTTGTCTGCATATTTTGTGTGCCTTTATGCTGTAATTGAATTGGGTTGTTTTGTGTAGGGTTAAAAATTTTTTTTATGGCTATGGTCTGTTTTGTATGTACAATAACATTACTGAAATAAAATAAGTTAAAATAACAAAACAAAAAACATCATCAAAAACATCATCAACATCAACTTCAACAAAAACATCATCATCACCACCACCACAACAAAAAACATTATCAACAACAACTTCAACGAAAGCAACATATCACCACCACCACCATCAACAACAACAATAACAAAAACAACATCATCAACAACAACAGCATCAACAAAACCACCAACATCAACAACAACATCAACAACAACAGCATCAACAAAACCACCAACATCAATAACACAAACATTAACAACACCATCACCAACATCAACAGAACGAACAATAAATGAACACCAACAACACCAACAACATCATCGCCATGAACAACAACATCGACAATGACTCACTGACCTTTGTTGACCCCCTTCACGAGTTCTATTTCCATCACGCTCTCTGACGGCACTTTGAGTCGCTTTACATACTGCAATGAACAACAACAACAATCATCACAGGCATCTATAATAATAATAATAATAAAAATTAAAAAAAAAAAAAGTAATAATAATAATAATAATAATAATAATACTACATGGAATTTAAATACCGCTATATCTTGCAAAAAAAACAAATCAAAGCGCTTGCATTCAATATATTTATTTTATTTTATATTTTACTTCTATTTTATACCACTTTTTGTCACAGCAGATTTCTCTGTGTGAAATTCAGGCTGCTCTCCCTGGGGAGAGCGCGTCACCACAAGTGCAGTGCCTACTCTTTTTTTTTTTTTTCCCCTCAGGGATGGTGTCTAAACACGACACCTGTGTGCATGCTGGATTTTTTAATATAATTTTGTCATCCGCTCCTACCGGCACATGATGGCCTGCTCTTCCGAAAGGCGGAATGGGATTTTAACGTGTGCGCAACGTGTGTCCTCGGTTTATAGTCTCATCTGAATGACTTTGACATTCAGTTCGATTTTTTTCGTCAAACTGGGAAGAAAGGGTGAGCTGGGTACAAACCCAGAAACTCACGGTTTACATATTGGCAGGTGAACATCTTAACCATCCTGCCACCATCCTTCCTAATATACAAATATAAATATGCATTGTATATATAATATTGTATATATATATAAATATACAAGACACAAACAATCAACAACAATAATTTTAACAAATTTGAATGTGCACACACGCACACACCCACACAAACAAACATGCCTGTGCGCACTCACTTATAAAGGTTATACACTTTGCAAGGGTGAACGGGATTTCAGATTATGAAGGCAGTCTCGGAAGACTATGGAGTTGTGCTCCAGGCTCTAGAGGGCAAAGCCTGGGTAAGTAAGTATGGAGGGCAAGTTGTTACCCATGCAGCAGAACCCCCCCCCCCCCTTCCTCTCCATGCCACTGGAATGATCCATTGGAAAGGCAATGACCGATACGAATGATTCCAGTATCGTCGCAGGAGCCACCAGAACGTTGTCATATACAGCCCCGAGCCGCTCTGGGACTCCCAACTCCCTGATTTTTGCTTAAAGGTGGTGTCTAGAAACGACACCTGTGTGCATGCTGGGTTTTTTTTTTGTTGTCATCCATTCCTACTGGCACACAATGGCCTGCTCTTCCAAAAGGCAGGACGTGTTTTTAACGTGTGTGAAAGATGTTCTGAGTGTGTTTGCACATGGAGCCTCGGTTTATAGTCTCATTCAAACAACACGTCACTATGACAAAACAATATTCACAAAACGTATCATAGAGTTTGATGTTACTCATCAGCCTTCTCCCGTGGAGATCCCAGGGGCCTCTGTGTGTGTGTGTGTGTGTGTGTGTGTGTGTGTGTGTGTGTGTGTGTGTGTGTGTGTGTGTGTGTGTGTGTGTATGTGTGTGTGTGCATATATGTGTGTGTGTGTGTGTGTGTTGTGTGTGTGTGTGTGTGTGTGTGTGTGTGTGTGTGTGTGTGTGTGCGTGCGTGTGTGTGTGCGTGTGTGCGTGTGTGTGTGCGTGTGTGTGTGTGTGCATATGTGTGTGTGTGCATATGTGAGTGTGTGTGTGTGTGTGTGT